>CM066988.1:9282500-9907500 GCA_033977485.1 Hydrangea macrophylla
AATCCTTTCAAAACGAACTTGATTACTTGAGAACTTGCTTCTGACATAGAAGGATTTTGGCAAACGAAGTTTGCCCCTAGTTTGAATAAGACTCGGAGGCATTGATTTTGGGATTAAATGAGGTGTTCAGCAAACGAAATTTTCCATTGGTTTGGCGATATATATGTGGCTCCAAGCAAACGTGAGTTTGCCCCTAATCTGAAGGAAGGAAACCAAAGGCGCAAAAGGGTGATGCTTATAGTTTAGGGATGTTTATGGACCGAGAACCTTGGGAGGTTCGCCTACTTATCCCCGAGCGGGATTTAGGTCTAGAGTAGTTCGGCCAAGACCTGAAAGAAAGATAGCATGAAATGATAGGGTGATGACCGAACCGAGCAGGTTGCCTACGTATCCCCAAGTGGAAATCAGGTCAAAGCGTAGTTCATCAATTCTGGAGGTCTTGAAAGAATAAGGCTTCAAGAATTGGTGGGCTTTTCGAGCCATGTTGCCATTTGGGTCTAGGGAGTGCATGTCACTTGTGGTAGCCCTTGTGTAGCATGATGAACTACTTTTTCCATTATTCTCTTTTCTTTTCTTTTTCTTTTTTATTTTTTTATTTTTTTATTTTTTTATTTTTTTATTTGACAGTTGATTCTTTAACCTTTTCACATGCCAGTTAATCTTTACAACTCTAATCATGTTTTATTCATATTCTATCATATTCACAAAGCAGTATCAGCCCTCCAAATCACTCTTTATTTTCTCAAGATATCTTTGCATTGTTTTAGGCCCACTTAGCGTTTGAGCTTGAAGCTGATAAGTCTCTCTTTTTGTTTTCAATTTCTTTTCTTTGTTTAGAACAACACAAAGCCTTGAGATAATTCATGCTCAAGAATTCTCAATCTTGTCTATTTTTTTCTTTCTTATTCTCTCTATGATTTTGACTGGCTAGGATTAGGATTTTTGAAATCAACACGCATCTTATTTTTGCTCTAACCTTTGCCTAGGCGCCCTTCTGGGTTTTCATCCTAACGAGCTCTTTCTTCTTTCTTTTTTTTTTTTTTTTTTTTTTCTTTTTTTATTATTATTATTTTTTTTGGAATAAGAAGTTCATTTAAAATGTCGGGCCATCATCAAGGACCAAGTTTATGGCTTTAGGCTGGTTAGGGTCATCTTTTAGGCTTGGTATTTGAGAGAAGGGGATGGTGAGCAAACTTCAGGTTCCAAGTTCATCTTTTCAAGATTGAGCAAGAGCATCTTTAAAGCTAATCAATTCTCTACTCTTCTTTGGATTTGACACATAATTTGCTTGATCACTTGGGATCCTTTTCAATGCAAAGATTTATTAACAAAGTATTTTCCATGATCGTTTGAAAAAGTGACTTTTTCCCTTTTTTTTCTTTTTTTTTTTTTTTTCGGCTTAATGATCCATACATTCACGACTTAGCACACGGAATCAAGAAAAATGAGATTTTATTCAACTAGTAGGGAAAGAGGATTACATCACTCGACTCGATAAACTCGACAAAAACTTGCAAACAAACTTGATAACAGACTGACCAGAAGACTCGACTGGACTTGTCATTTGACTCCAACCTAACATAACTCGACTTCAGACTGGACTCGACTTGGTTTCAACTGGAGTGTCACAGACGATTTTCAATTGACTAGATTTCCAAGAGCATCCACATTTGCTTTAGCAGTAGCAGTTCCAAACACTATCACTTCACTATTATCATTTGAACCTCCGGGTTCATCATTCCCCGACAGCATGTGCCATAATCCCTTTCTCAATCAACCTTCGAATTTCATGCTTCAACCGCATACAATGGTCAGTATCATGACCCAACATCTGGTGATAAGCACAATACTGGTCAATGTCATATCCTTTTGGGATGGGATCAGGCACGGGTTGTGGATCCAACTTTTTCAAGTATCCTTTCTTTACTGCCTGTTCTAATGCCACACTCAATGGTATCCCGAACTCGACAGTCTCTCCATGTCGACCCTGATTAGACCTTGCTCGATTACCTTTTTGATAATGGCCCTTCTGTTGAGGTGGTAGTGCCAAAGTGTTAACATCGGATCCTGGTTCCACATATTTGTTTGCTTGATTCTTTCTTTTGATTATCCCTTCACAGATTGCGTCTTCAATTCTTGTCCCTACATCAAAAACCTCAGCAAAAGTGTTGATTGATTGGAACCTCATCTTCTCTTGGTAAACCGGCTGTAAATTTTTCCTTAGCATTCTGATCTGCTCTTTCTCGGATGGCCTTTGAACCGTTTTGGCTGCTTTACCCCTCCATCGACTTAAAAACTCAGCAAATGATTCCTCATATCCCTGCCTGGTGGTCTCCAAATCTCGGGCTGTCACATCTATCTCTTGGTTGTATTCATATTGGGCCATGAACAACTTCACTACTTCTTCCCAGATCCTAGTTCTACTTGGCTCGATCGTGAGGTACCATGCCAGGGTAGCTCCGGTCAGAGTTTGTTGAAACAAAATGGCCATCATCGTAGTGCTCAAACCACTTGGTTGGAAAGCCCCAATACACATTCTTATGTGGCTGCGAGGATTACCGGTCCCATCAAATTTATCAAAAACCGGCATCTTGAACCCGGCAGGCAGCGTCTCACGTACTCCGTCATACAACCCTTCCAGCTCCATCAGATAGGTATCAACTCCTTGGGCCTTGCGCATTACCCTTTCTAATTTCTCTATTTTCTCGGTCAGTTGCTTCTCTTTCTCAATTTTCTCTCTGTCTCTGTTGGCCCGCAGTTCATCAGTCCATTGTGCCTCCCGATCATCAAACCAATCCCCTTCTCCTCCTCCCAAAGGTGGGATCCATAACAGGCGGATTTATATGCGGTGGTCGGCGATTCAGCTCTTCTATCATTCCCATCATGCGGTTCATGTTCTCGGCCTGTCTCCTCATCTGTTCCGCATGCTGTTCTACTAGTACCCTCGACCCGGCCATTTCTTCGTTGTTTCTCTCTTCGGCCATGTCAGCGTATCCTCTCCTTACTAGCCTTGCCGTAGGATCCCTAAACCACGCTTGATTTGCTATTTTTGCTCCTACAGCAAATTTTGAAAATTTTTCTTTAAAAAATTTTATTTTCATTTTATCAAACAAAGGCATTTGAAAAACAACTTCCCTTTTTATATGTCATGCAGATACATGCATGTGTGCGTGTGTGCCTATTCTATATGCCAAAGAAAAAGAAAATCCTAGTCCTAACACATAAGCACATAAGCACATAAAACCCTTACCCATGTCAAGTACGATGATTTCTCCATTCATTGTGACCCTCTTTACCCTTCGATGTCTGGAAATTTTAGGTTTTTCGAAATTCATTTGAAAAGCATTTCTGATGAAACCTTTAGAAAACAATTTTCAAGAATTTTGGATCACGCTTTTCAAAAAGTGATTGGGTTGAAACTCCTGTTTTGAAAAGTGTCTTAGCTGATGAATAACCTTGGTTTGGCTCTGAAGTTTTAATCAAAAAATGAACTCCCAATTTTTTTCAAAAAGCGATTGAAAACTTTGGAATAAAGATGGCAAAAATCTGTTTGCTTTTAAAGATGGATTTAAAATTCTTTGGGCAGAAGGATCACATGATCGGATTATCACCATACTTTTCATGAATTTGGATACATACAAGGTCAATGATGCTTAGCTAAACATGATATAAGAAGTATAATCTTATAATCAGGGTTCGGCATGTTCCCCAAATGTCGTGGAACATGAGGAGAAATTGCTAAAAGGTGATTAAAAGATTATATGTCTTTCATCTAGCAAGTATCGTCATCATCTCAAGTAATCCCTTCCAGGCATACAAAACTTCCTAGCACATAATCCTATTCAAGAATTGATTTCCTAAGATTGAAAGGCTTTATAGAAACTACAATGCAAAAGCTGGGTTTTGGTCAAATAAGGGACCCTTGACACACATCCGATAGGATGCTTAATATACCAACTCATGGTACGAGATCAAGGGTGATCACACAGTCCCATGATAACTTGACCGACCGGGTTGCCTCGAGTCTCCAAGGTCATAGTTCTGTGCAATCGACTGGCTGGACATGCAAGTGAAATGCAACAGGCACACAAAGATTGATTAATTCGATTAAAAGGATGTTTTCAAGTCTAATCCTCAAGTGAACCCAAAATCAGAATTCTGGTCTGCGAAACCAGAGATTCTGGGTTCGATCCCCAGCAGAGTCGCCAGATTGTGGATATCGCAATTTTCTTCTTACCCACAGCTTTTCTTTTAAAATTCCTTTTTAAAATTCAAAAAAAAAACAAATGAGTCGCCACTTAATTTTTAAAAGGAAAAATTAAGAAACCATTTAAAAGAAACTGATCTTTTGCGAAACCAAAGATTAACTAGGTCCGGGGATTATGGAATGAGAGAGGAAGGAGCCCGTCGAACTAAAACACCCTCTCTCATCCTATCTTGCGATAGGCCTTTACTCAACATCCTTTTAATCGAATTGCTAATTTAAGTGTGCCCTCAATTAATACATATATATATACATCACAAAAGCATGTCTAAAGGGTGTAAAATTGGAATTGGCAAAATATCATTCAAAAGCCAAGTAATTCAGGTAGCAAGCGATATGATATGCAATAGAGAACAAGTGAACTTACCCGGGGTCCAGCAGCGATATTAAACGTGCAATGCATGCGGACAAAAGAAAATCCTAAAAAAGAATCTCTAATCACGTATACACATAAGGCAAAACCTAATTCTAAGGTGTCGCGCATTAAGTCGAAAAATCAATAAGAATCAAAGAATGCAATAAACTAGAGAGGGGTTAAAAAATCGTACCTCAATAGCGCTACAAAACAATGGGTTAGTCCATATAATATACAAGATATAAAGTTGGATCTTAAATAACAATCCTAGACTTCTAGCTTAAATCTAGCAAGCATGAAATCCAACTTTATCCAATAACTAGTTCTAACTATAAGCATTGATGTACATGAATGAATATGAACAAGAATAAGACATGGATTTATTCATTAATTTGGATCACTTAGCCTCTGGATTCAATCTAAATTTATCATTATCAAGATATGGTTTAAGCCCTAGGTCATAGGAGAATCATTTGAGCCATTATTTACAAAGTTGGTCAAATGTGTCATAAAATTCTGAAAATTACAGAGAGCAGGTCTGGACTTTAAAAAGGGAAAAAGCAAGTCTCTCATGGTTTGATGTTGGTGAATTTTGGACACACGATGCCTCTGTGAGTCTAGTTTCCAAATCAAAAAGAAAATCAAAGTTTCAACGGTTGGATCTCTGGGAAAAGGACAAACACCAGACATCACTCAGAGATGTACAACTCTCTGTCCAGAGATTTTGTTTGATTTTTTAAAAATAGTAAAATAATCCGAAATGCTTCATTCTTTTTAGGGGGGTTTCCTAATACATTAAACTACTTAGAATAAATTATGTTGGGTCTCAAACACTTCATTAGAACTCCGATTTACTTATTTCAAAAGAGTGTCACTGTTCTGAAACCATTCTGAAATTCTGGATAGATTGCATTTGCATCACATACTTCATGACCAAACCATTTTAGACATGAGACCAACTTAAAACAAAAATTACAGTGGTAGAATATTGAGTTATTGACACTTTCCCGTTGGTTTCATTCGATTTCAACGGTTAGATTTCGAACTAAAAATCTTTGATCAAAAACAGTTTGTGAACTCACTGTTTTCATTTGTCAAGTTCAACTTTTATTTGTTAACCCCAACTATTAAACCATGAAATTGGGTTTAAACCAAACCATTTCTCCTACCATTTGATGGCCATTGGAGATCAAGACATGACTAAAACTCATGAGTTTTCAAGGAATATAAGGAGACTCCATGAAAAACACAAGCTTAGAGGACCCAAACCATGGTAGGGGTTTGGATTCATCTACTTGTTCTTACTAAAATGATGATCAACTTTAAATCTCATATGAATCATAAGCTTACATGAGACTAAAGTATTAAACTCATGAGATTCAAGTGAGATATGGAAGATCCCCAAGAGTCTCAAGAGAAGAACATAAACAAGAAAAAAGAGGAGAAGAATTAAAGAACTAGCTCATGGATTTCAAGAGGATGTAGAGAAGACCCCATGAAATTCCAAGTTAGAGAATCCAAGTCATGAATATGGACTTGGATCCACCTATTTATTTACAAAGTGAAGTGATGATCAAACTTTGACTCCCATGTGAAGCATAAGCTTACATGGGATTCAAAAGATCAAACTCAAGAGATTCCAAGAGAGATATTGAGGATCTCTAAGAATCTCAAGAAGGGGGTATAAACAACAAAAAGAAACAAAACAAAGAAAACTAAGTAGTTTAGAAACTTAAAAGAAAGAATGAAAAGAAACAACTTAATGGTTAGAGGATCACCTCCAAACTATCCTCAAAGCTTTTCTCCTTTGAAGATCTTCCAAGCTCTGCTCCCTAGTTTCCAAACTCTTTCATTTTCTCTCTAAAAAAATATTGGTGTAATGGTAGTGTTTTTTTTTTGTTCCCCTTCTTTTTTTTTTTTTTTTCTCTTTTTCAATGAAGATACCTCTTCTTTTATAGGAAAAATTACCAAGTATTTTCAGTGAATTCGGAGTAAAAGCCAAGTGTAAACATCCCATTTGGTGGTACAATATGTACTTCCTGAAATTAGACAGAATGCTGCCCAGGGCGGCAGTCAAAAAACTGTCGCGGCAGTCTGTGAATGACGCGGCGGCAGTCCATGACTGCCGTTCCGGCACTTCGTGGCTGCCGGGTGGCACTCATCAAATGCCGCGACAATTAATGGATTGTCGCGTCTTTGTCAGTCTTACTTCATCAGTTTTTTGTTCTTATCCGCATACGCATACGTATTGCACTGCAAAATACGGACTTAAAAAGTAAACGGCAGTAAGAAAATGTCGGCGGCATTTGGTGAATGCCGGGCCGGCACTCTCTGACTGCTGTCCGGCACTCACTGAGTGCCGCGAATGTCTGCCGTGTGCCGTTTTTCGCTGAACTTCCCTTTTTAGGTCTTTCTTTTTCTCAAAGCAAAATTATTTTTGAAGATCTTTTCCAAAAGTTGTGTCTTATACCTGAATTCTTCTAAATACCTGGTATTTTTCTTCTTTCTATGAAATTTTATCGCGTTTTGGAGACTTTTTGAAGAGCTTGGAATACTTCAAATTTTTCGGTCCTTATCATCATCGGACTTGGAGGTGACACTCTCCTAAATTCGACGTTCGGTCAAATTGGGGTATCTATAGTGACTTAGCCGTTGACCTAGCTAGAGGCTGAGCTAGCACTCGTGCTAGTCTTACTTGAGGAGATGGTAGTTGAGGCAGATGTCCCTATGCCTGCTTAATCATCGACCTCTCAGGGCTATGACGGGGTTCGTCCGTTCTTTGTGCAGCGATTTCGCCCTGTCGACTCGCTAGATCTCCTGATAACTGCTTATGGAGACGATTGACTTTCTAGATATGACTTTGTACATATTAACTACTTTTGACTATTAGCTCTATCTCTTTTTGCAAACTGTAATTACATGCAAGACAATGACCCCATTTTTGTAACATTAACTCTTGCATGCGTCCTAACCCATACAGATATGGTAGGCATTGATCTGATCATACATGCTTTTTGTAATCAACTTGACAAGAAGTTATATATATATAAAATATACTCTTTTGAATGTTGTCATCATTTGAATTGCTTCATAGTACTGTTGCATGCATGTTTCTTATCCTACTATCACTATCATGCATATAATGGCTGGGAGACCGAGGAGGAATCAGAATATGATTGAAGGAGCACCCGAGGCTGCCGATCCTATGGGGATGTTCAAAGCTTTTGTCAGACGTTTGGAAAGAATCAGTAATACGAATGACAACCGACGAGACCGCCAAACTGGAGATGTTGGAGAGATTTCGTGCGCTAAGGCCCGAGCAGTTTGCGGGTACAGCAGAACCTTGGAAGGCTGAACAATGGTTAAGACAAATGGACCGCATGTTCGAGGCTGTCCAGTGCAACGAGATGGACAAGAGGAGATTGGCTACCTTTCAATTGACCGACGCCACTGCAGATTGGTGGGACTTGGTGATAGCCACTATCGGGAACACAGCTGCTACAGGAATGACTTGGACTGCATTCAAAGGGAGATTTTTAAAAAAGTATTTCCCGGCTACGAAGAGGCACAGAAGAGAGAAAGAATTCATGGATTTGACTCAGGGGACTAAGTCGGTGCAAGAGTACACCACACAGTTCGAGAGACTATCTCAGTTCGCTCCACACCTGGTTGATACGGAGGAAAAGAAGATGCGTAAGTTTAACCGAGGGCTGGCACCGCAGATTCGCCGCCTGACTCTCGGCCACCTAGATAAGTCGTTTGAAGGACTAGTCGGCCTGGCTATCGATCTAGAAGAGGATGCTCAAGTGAACCGTAAGCAGTTTGAATTCCGACCGCCTCAAAGGGGTAATTTTGGGAATAGACCACCAATAAACCGTACCCAAGGGCAGAAGAGGAATTTCGATGGGAGCAAGAAGACCCAGGCTGTTACCTATCCGACTCAACCCCGAGTAGGAGAAGGAAGTAGTAGTGGAAAATGTTTCAACTGTGGCAACCCTGGTCATCTGGCTCGAGATTGCAAGGCACCAAGGCGTGCTGCTCAGCAAGGAATAGTCTGCTTCAACTGTGGTGAACCAGGTCACATCAGCAGGTTCTGCACTGTTCCTAAGCAGGTGACGTATGGTCAACAGGGTCAGACTCGCTTGAATGCTGTTATCCCAGATGTCGCTAGATATGATGGAACTGTGTACGAAGAAGTGAATCATGGAGAAGCTCAACCTGATCAGCAAGCAGTGGAAGGTACATTAACTCTGTTTAACTCCCATGTTAAAGTGTTATTTGATACGGGTGCTGCTCTTTCGTTCATATCTGTTAATATAATTCGGAGATTGGGTATCTTACCTCATCGCTTAGAGAAAGCTTTGAAGGCTACATCACCATTAGGAGCCGCAGTTAGATTAGGACACGTGTGCAAGGATTGTCCTTTACAGCTAGGAAATCGTGAAATCCCGGCAAGGTTGATTGTTCTATCGATGAAGGAGTTCGATATAATCCTAGGGATGGATTGGCTCACTCAGAATCAAGTAAAGTTGGATTGTGCGAGGAAGAGAATTACATTCCCCGATAATGAGAATCAGCCCTTTGATTTTCAATGTAACCCTTCGGGAGATATGTTCCTCACGAGATGTTTAGCGAACATCGAGGTCGTCAGTACAGAAGCGACTGTGTCGTCTATACCTGTAGTCAAGGATTTCGAAGAAGTATTTCAAGACATTTCTGGTTTACTGCCTGAGAGAAGAATAGAGTTCTACATTGAGCTCATACCGGGTACCGTACTGATCACGAAGGTTCCCTACAGAATGGCCCCTACCGAACTGCTGGAATTGAAGGAACAAGTTCAAGAGCTCGAGAACCTAGGTTTTGTACGTCTAAGTACATCGCCTTGGGGAGCACCGGTGTTATTCATGAAGAAGAAGGACGGAACGCTCAGGCTGTGTATCGACTACAGAGAATTGAACCGCATGACTATCAAGAACAAGTATCCCTTGCCTCGAATCGACGATTTGTTTGATCAACTACAAGGAGCTACGACATTTTCCAAGATAGACCTAAGGTCGGGATATCATCAGTTGAGGGTACAGAAGGAAGATATACCTAAGACTGCGTTCAGAACCCGATATGGTCATTATGAATTTCTGGTGATGCCGTTTGGAATGACGAATGCCCCGACAGTGTTTATGGATCTGATGAACAGAGTGTTCAAGCCTTATTTAGTTCAGTTTGTCATCATCTTCATTGATGATATTTTAATCTATTCTAAGTCAGGAAAAGAGCACGAGCAACACCTACGGATTGCGATGCAGACGCTCAAGGACCACCACTTGTATGCCAAGTTCAGTAAGTGTGAGTTCTGGTTGCAAGAAGTTAAATTTTTGGGACACAAGGTGTCATCTGAAGGAATTTCTGTGGATTCGTCCAAGACAGATGCTGTGTCAAATTGGGTTAGGCCGAGCAACCCTACAGAAGTTTGGAGTTTTCTTGGACTCGCAGGCTATTACCGAAGATTTGTTGAAGGGTTTTATAAAATAGCTGCACCATTAACTGGGTTGACGAAGAAGAATTTGAAGTTCGAGTGGACAGAGAAGCATGAGCGAGCCTTTCTGGAATTGAAAGAGAGACTCACTACCGCACCAGTACTGGCTATACCTAAGCTTGATGAGAAGTTCACTATCTTTAGTGACGCGTCATATCAAGGGTTAGGGTGTGTACTTATGCAAGATGGCAGAGTTATCGCCTATGGATCTAGACAGCTGAAGCCGAATGAGTTGAACTATCCTATTCATGATTTGGAGTTGGCGGCGGTAGTGTTCGCACTCAAGATTTGGAGACATTATCTATATGGTGTAGACACCCCATTTTGTCGGCTATCAGATTTAGGAGACCCATAGCTTGGTGGTTCACAATGATCGAAAAAGGACTCAAAAGGACTCCTGGAAGTTGGTTCTATTTCTCAAAATGCTCAGAATGACCAAAATGCCCCTGAAAGCCATAAAACTCCCAGATTTGGTCCCAAAGCTCTGGAAACATGCTACGTCGTAAGAAAAGTATTCAAATGAGTTTTAAAAGAAAAATCGGATGAAATCGTCAGCTCCCAGAGACCCCCGGAAGTCCCGGAAGCTCCCGGAAAGTCCCCGTTGACCGATTTGACCAAGGTTTGACTAGGTTTGACCAAGGTTTGACCAGGTTTGACCAAGTTTGACCAAGTTTGACCGAAATCGTCCGAATTCAACAGAATCATTTCAAAACATGAAAAAAAGTGTTAAAACAAGTTCCAAAAGAAAATCGAGCGAAAACATCAGCTCCCGGGAACTCCCGGAGGTTTCCAGAACTTCCCGGGAATCCCAGGTTTGACCAGTTTGACCAAAATTTGACTTTGGAACTGGGGCGCCAAAACAATTTTCAGATATTTTTCATGGATACTAGAGGTCAATAGCTTTCCAACGGTATATCGCACATAATTTCTGGATTTAAAACGAATTTATTATGAATTTCCAAAGGCGAAAAAGGCGATCAAATCGGCTTTTATCGCGAATACCGCAAAACTTTTCAAAGTGACCTATCCCCGAACTATTTTTTATGTAAAGTAGACTCCATTACCTTTCCAATGGTATATCACAACCTCAATTTGGAGTTCGTATGCATTTTCTGTGAATTTCGGACGAAATAGGGCCTTTTCGCGAATACCGGAACTTCAGGGGGCCTAAACAGCATTATCTAGACGAAGGGAGGAGCAGTGCCGCCGCGGCACTGGCCCAGTGCCGCCGCGGCACTCCCCTCCAGAACAGTGAGTTTTTGTAATTTATTTTGGGGTCCAATTTGATATATTAGAAATCAAAACGACGTAGTTTTGGTTCCCAGCTTATTTTGGACCAATGGGAGACCATTTTAAACTTTTTAAAACTCCATTTACCACCCCTCCTTTGCCTATAAAAGAAGCCATTTACTTCCATTTAGAGGAGAGACATGGAAGCTTAGAGAAAGCTTAGGAAGAAACTCTAGGGAAATATAGAGAGAGAAAGAGAAGAAGTAGTCTTCTTCTTCCATTTTTTCCAATCAAAGTGAGTTCTAATCTTGTTTTCCTCCACCATTTTTCTATATACTTCATCATCAATATACCCAATCACCATTCTTGAGCATTCTTGAGTTAGGAAGCTACTTCCATGTCCAAATGTCAAAATCTATGAGTGAAACACCAAGCTACAAGTCCAAAATCATATTGATTATCATCTATCGATTGTTATTTACTTGCTTGTTCATATTATGTTCATCTCTTCTTAATCTCATTTCTTTTTATTTTTATTTACTTACTAGTTCATCATCATCTAGATGATGACATGAAGTTTGAGGTGAGTGAATCCTTATGGATAGTAACTCTTGACCTCAAAACCATGTTTGATAGATGATGATTATAACTTCAATACCTCCAAGGTATCCTTGAAGTTATGTTCAAAATAAAAATGAATCTCTCCAATAATGTTGGGAGTTCTTTGATGATTCAAGGTTGGATGAGGTTCTAAGTGGTCACATGGTCATCTCAAGAGTTTAAGTTCATGCTTTGAACACCTATTTCAAAACCCCCAATCAAGAACTCAAACTCTATTTCAAACCCAAACCCATTTTCTTCAAGAATGATCCAAAACAGTGAGCTGTTCAGATTCAAAGATTTGTTTTGAATTAAATACTTGAGTTATGATGATGAAACCACTTGGAAAATATTCCTAAGACATCATAGTTTGTCCCCAATTTTTCCCATCAATTATAGAAATGTGAAAGTATTTGTTTTGTATGTGAGAAGTTCATACTCATAATCTGCCTCTGTTCTCACAGAATGTTCACCCAACTTCTTGCACTTATTCTGGATATTTTCGTCACTGTACATATATCTTTTCTATTTTTTTTTATGAAACTTGGGTGTCTTAGGAAACTTTTGGTGTATAATGGGTCGTCATAAACCCTTTCTTTGATTTATGAAAAATCATACAAAATCAGTCAACAGTGCAGCTTTTGTTTCTGAGTCATGTGTACATTCTGATTTTTTTCTTTTAATCTGTAATAGCTATTGAGGTTTGGCTTTTTGGGTAATTTTCTAGACACAATAAGGATGATCTCTGATTTTTCCCACATTTTCCTAGGCATGTTTGACCTCCCATTATAAGGTTACAAAGTAATGCATACAGTCTGTCCACTATTCACAGCATTTCACTTTTTGGCTTTCACACTTTGATGCAACACTCTCTTGTATCTAGATGAACCCATATCCCATGCACATGTTCTTTACCACTTTTAGCATGCTATATCATATCATGTATCTTCTATCCTCTCATGTATCATACTCCCATAGATTCTTGAGTTTGATTTCCAAATAAAACCATGGTTTGCAAATACTTGGGAAGTTCTTAAAATAAGTTAGGAATTGATATTCCAAGTGGTTAGAATATTCATCCAAGATCTGGAAGTATACTTTCAAAACCCTCATTTCAAAACCCCCCCTCTTAAACCCCTCATTTTGATTTCAAGAAATAAACCTTGTTTTTCTCAAAACCCTCAAAACAGTGAGTCATTTAACTTCAAGGAATTATTTTGAGTTCAATACTCAATGTATGAATGCAAGACCACTTGTAAAGTCTTTCTAACTCACTATAGAACACCCATGATTTTTGGCTTGACTTGAAAGTACTTGAAAATGGTCCATTTGGACCCAAACATTCCTTCCAGACATTCTGTCTTTGCTGTCACAGCAGCTAGGTCCACTTCCAACTTGTTTTACAGAAAACTTTTCCAAAAGGAGTGGTCTTAACTTATTTTTCCCTTAAACTTCAATGTAGTAGGGAACTTTCTGTATAAAATGGGCCTCTAGATCATTAGTTTTCATTTTCTAAGATTTTTCAACATTTCAGTCGACGGTACGGACTCTGTTCCTGAGTGACCTTCATTGTTTATATGATTTCTCTCAATCTGTGATAGCTATTCAAGATTGGCCTTTTGGGTTGTGTTCTAGACACAATAAGGAAGATCTCCATAAACAATTATTCATTGAAAACATTCCTAACCCCTCTTTTCAATTTCCAAAAAATGATGCTACTGTTCTGTCCACTATTCACAGCAAGCACATTTTAACTTTCATTCTTTGATTTGATGCTTATATGCATTCCAAATTAGTTCATATCTTAGGAAGTAGTTCATACTACATTTGTACATATCCCATATTGATTTCATCCATCCATTCATACACATTTTAGACTTCTAAGTCATTCTAGGAATCCATGAACACAAAACACACTACAACCTTGGCACACTCTAGATACATACATTGCATCCATGCAAAGATTTGGGGTTTTTGTAGCTCCTAATCTAAGAAGATTATAAGGAATGATCATGATCACACGTTCATGCTCCCCTCGATCTAATCGTCCTTTCTCATCCGTCCCGGGGATTGAGAAATCTTCTTTTCTCAAAGATTAACATGCATCATACTAGTTTGCTAAGTATATTTTACTTTCTTTGATTTATTTGTTTCAAGAACAATTCATGTCCCTTTAGATTAGGAAAACTTTATTATCTGATACATGATTAGACGATTTTTCCTAGGTTTATTTGTGTGATCTTTCACTTTGCATTGTGTGATATTTGGCTTAGATCTTATGAATGATATCTTATCTTTAGATCTTCCATTTCAAATCTCCTTATGTGATGTAATATACTATCATAGTATTATTTATCGAACCATACATAGTATAAGATGATTATTTGGATGCTAATTGAGGCCCGTCGAAAGACGGGGCGAGTTGAGGGTGTTTTAGTCGTGACAAAGGCTCCTTCCTCTCTCGTACCAAAACCCCGAACCAAGTTCTTTGGTTATGAAGGGCCGGTGCCCTTATCCGCTTGGGTGAGTCAAAATTAGGTTTCTTGGTTCCTTAAAGACCAAGTGGCGACTCTGTATCTGTTTTCAACAGACCTTTCATTTTCTTCCTTCGATTCAAATCAATTTCAAAACAATCTCAAACAAGAGAAGTGGTCCACTTGCGGTGTCCACATATGGTGAGAAGTTTGATTTGTTCTCTGATCACAAGAGTCTGAAATATTTGTTCACATAGAAAGAGTTGAACATGAGGTAACGCAGATGGATGGAGCAGATCAAAGATTACGACTTCACGTTAGAATACCACCCCGGTAAAGCTAATGTGGTCACTGATGCTCTGAGTCGACAGACTCGTGAGACGATCGCCTCCTTAATGGTTAGAGAATGGCGAACATTGGAGACCTTGGCAGAGTTCGACGTACAGAGTGCTGAGGAAGGAGAAGGAAAATTATTCGGATGTCTTATCCTACAGCCTGTTCTTATCGACCGTGTTATTGGAGCTCAGAAAGAAGATGAGAATTTTCAGACATAGTTCATGAAGAGGTCAGAGAAAGACCCGACAGAATGGAAGGTGGGAGTCGATGGAGGATATCGGTGCAGGAATAGATTTTGTGTGCCAGATATTGGAGAACTTAGGAAGGATATCCTGGAAGAAGCACATAAATCAAGGTATACAGTTCACCCAGGAGGAACGAAGATGTATAAAGATTTGAAGAGAAACTTCTGGTGGGAAGGTATGAAAAAGGATGTGGCCGAGTTTGTATCCAAGTGTTTGACGTGTTAGCAAGTCAAGGCCGAACATCAGAGACCGTCAGGATTGTTGCAACCACTACCTATTCCTGGTTGGAAGTGGGAGCACATTACGATGGATTTTATAGTAGGATTGCCTCGATCTCAGTAGAATCATGACGCTATTTGGGTAATCGTGGATCGATTGACGAAGTCAGCTCATTTCATTGCTTATAGTATGACATACCCGGTAGAGAAGATGAGTCGGATGTACATACAACAAGTTGTGCGACTTCACGGTGCACCTGTGTCGATAGTGTCAGACCGTGACGCACGTTTTACTTTTGGATTTTGGGAAAGTCTGCAAGAAGCTATGGGAACTTCGCTCAAGATGAGTACTGCTTTTCACCCTCAGACAGATGGGCAGACTGAGTGTGTCAATCAAATCATGGAGGATATGCTTAGGGCTTGTGTGATCGATTTTGAAGAATCTTGGGAGACACACTTGCCGTTGGTTGAATTCACCTATAACAATAGTTATCACACGAGTATCGGGATGGCTCCGTTCAAAGCATTGTACGGACGACCATGTCGGTCTCCGTTGTGTTGGGCAGAAGTTGGAGACATAGAATTGTTGGGACCAGATTTGGTTACAGAAACCAACGAGAAGATTTCTTTGGTCAGGGAAAGGATGAGAACCGCTCAGAGCCGGTATAAGAGTTATGCCGATCGACTCCGAAAAGATTTGGAATTCAGTGTTGGGGATCACGTACTTCTTAAGGTTTCACCGACCCGAGGAGTAGTACGTTTTGGTCTCAAGAGAGGGAAACTAGCTCCGCGATTCATTGGACCATTCAAGATTTTGGAACGTGCACTACACCATTTGGCCACTTTTGTAACACAGGTAGTTTTGGTTTTCTAACGGTAATTTACCGTTGTTAATTTGTAACGGTAAATTTCCGTTAGAAAAGAACAAAATCCGTTAGTAATATTTTACAAGAGGTATTTTCAATTTTCTAACGATTGTAAAAAAAATAGTAACGGAAAATTACCGTTACAAATGTAGGGTAAAATAAATAAAATAAAAAAGAAAATAACCAAAAAAAAGAAGAAAGAAAGGGGTAAAATATTTTGTGAGCGGGAGATTTTAGTTGAGCTTGGTCGAACTTGAGCTTGTGACGATCGAGGCCGTGGATTTGCAAACCAGGTACACATAAATTTGATATGTTGCTGTGGGTTTTGAAGATTTCAGTTCACAATTAATGGGTTTTGAATTTGATTTTAGTTCACAATTTCCTATCATTTGGTGAGATCTCAGCCTCTCTCGCTGCCTCCATTATCGAAGAGATTTCAGTTCACCATTATCGAAGAGATTTCAGTTTAGCGCCGCTCCGCCACTTCTCCTCTGTGCCGCTCCGATCAGGTGAGATCTCAACCTCTCTCGCTACCTCCACACACACACACACTGAATGTGAACCTCACCACCACCAATCAAATCTGGAACCATCTTTTCAAGAAGCTCAAAATGTTCCTCACCTCGTCCTATGAAACAAACAAACAGAGACAAATTATTCAATCATAACCATCTAATCTCATTTGTAAATGGAAAAACCTTAATTGCGACAAGATACCAACATACTTTTACCAGCAGGACCAAATGTAGACACATATATCTCATTCACAAAAAGCTCTTTTACATTTGATGAAGAGCATTTCTCGAACACACAGCAGTGGTGAGTCTGAACAAGTAGTTCAATCATGTGAACACACATCTCTGCACTCAACTTGCTATAAGTATCATTGGTCTTCAGCTACAAAAGCAAATATTTTATATTTATGGGTCACTTCACCACCAGGACTGAATATATATATAAGAGCAGCAATCAGAATTGAAGAAGTTAACCCACACACCACACAAATATGAATAATAAACAGAAATAGAAAACAGAGAAAAATGTTGAATTCACACCTTGTGAAGAAGTTGAAGACAAGATGGAGGGACATCAAGCACGTCATTTTGGTGATTCTTATTTTTTAAAGCATAATTTCATGTTAATTTATTTGGTAAATAGTTTATGAGCTTTGCAAAAATTGAACTTAGGGCTTTTTTTGGGGAAGCTTTTAAAAGCTCTAGAATGGAGCTTTTAAAAGCTCAAGGTTGTTTTTTTGGTTTCATGTTGTCTTTTTGAAGAGTAGTGTCACTTTTATAAAATTATCAAACAACTTAGTAATATGTTTCATAAGCTCCTTTTAAAAAGCCACTTGGGGACCAAACTAAGCCTTAGTCTTTTTAATGTTATCATTTACGTCGTTTGCCTGAGTCAACAATGAGGGGTAAGTCATTGTGTTTTATAGTTTGGGGTGGTGTGTGTTTTTTGGGCCATAGTTTAGGGGGTGTGAGTGTAATTATCCCATTAAATAATGCATGCAAATTTTCATCTATGTTTGACTTCTTATTTAATTACTTTGAGACCAAGTGAAATTTGGTACATTTGTTATGCACACAGATCATGGGTTCTAACATTTTCATCCCAGTGGACAAAATCTAGCACATGAGGCCAACAATATTTCACTACAATAAAATCACTTTGAAAAATTGTAGAAAACAGGAGGCCCACATGACATAGTAAAATCTACTGATACATCCCATGTTGTGGTTGCATTTTGTCCAACATTACTGACCCCACATAAACCTTTCTTGTGGTTACACATTTTTATATAGAACCTACTATCCAACCTCAAGCTACTATAGATCATGTGATCTGCAACAATTGTGTACACTACTATGTATTTTCATCCACCAATGCCATACTTCAACAATTGTGTACACTACTAAGAATTGTCAAGCTTTTTGCTCATGTTTTCACTTATTTATTAGTCAATTTAAAGGCCACACCTCAACGTGGGCATTTAAGGAGTAGTCAATTTAAGCAACTCCAAGTGGGCATTTCAGGAGTAGTCAATTTAAGCTTAATGACTTACAACTTGATTTTGTTTACGCTAAGAACAAGCGCAACTCCAAGTGGTTGATTACGACGACAAAAGTCATCTTTCTTACATACGTACTTGTGTCTATGTGTACATGTCTAGAGAGAGAGAGAGAGAGAGAGAGAGAGAGAGAGAGAGAGAGAGAGGATAGTTTAGTTAATATCAAGGGGATTAAAAAACAACACAACAAACATAAAGGAAGATTTTGTCAACATTGGAATTCTATGCTTATTTTGTTTGGTCCCCTTCTTACCTTTAGTCCCCTTCTTACCTTTTCTTTTTTCATTGTTCTTTTTTGTTAAAGGAATTCTATGCTTATTTTATTTAGGATCTATTTGAATCATTGATTTATGGCATTTTATTTGTTTGGTTAACAAGGAGAATGACTGAAAAATAGAAACCCACATCAACTATTTTGTGATTCACATTTGATTTTAAGTGGATATGACACTAGTTTATGATTCACATTTGATTCGTATAGGAAACTAGGAAAAAACCTTGTCATGAAATTAATGGATTCTCATTTTCAACATAAGCATCTCCATTCTTTTAATCAACCCCTAACAGCCCTTAAATAATGGATTCCGTGCATATGATCAAGATATGGTCAACCACATCCAACTCTAGAAAATGTTGGACCAAATCTTACTTGGAAATTCTCAAACCAAACTCTTTATAATCCCTCATTTTACATCAAAAGGCATTACCAAAATCTTTCTTAAAGATAAATTCATTTGAATTTTGGTTAAGTAAAGTAACAAAGAGAAAGGGAATATAGAACCCACCTTACCTTAATCTCCATTTGGACACCCACACATGAATTTTTTCTACCTGAGTTTATATGTTGCACAATTTCTCTCTAGATGTGCTTGTGCCTTTGTTTGGAATCGTCCTGGAGGTATGTTGTAGTCAAAAAGAAATTTAGCATGTAAATTACGTGATAATATTCATACAAGTGCGTTTAGATCGTTCACTTTCGAATGAATTTTTGTTCATTCATACTCATTAATCAATTTTTTCCTTCTTATTTTTATGAAAAAAAAAAAAACAAATGACACTCATTTCCAAGTCGGTTCAGTCTTGAGCTATGCCACACACAATTTTATTTGAATTAGGGAGTTTGTGTTTCTTAATTTTCTTATATTTTCTTACTTTTATATGCTTGTACTGTTCCTTTTGAGATCTGCAATCAAAAAAAAAAGTTGAGGTCTTAAAAGCCATGCTTCTAAAACAATACACATTCACTTCTGTGTTGTACTGGCATGAAACCCACTACAGATCTCAGTCAACATTTGGAATCATACTCCAAGGCACTAACAAACCCAGATGTAGCTGGCATGAAACCCACTACAGATCTCAGTCAACAGCTTTAAGAACCAAGGAGTAACAAAATTTCTCAGAATAGACCTGAGGATTAAAACATTGCTATGATACGCACCAAGAAGGGGCTTCCTTCAGGTTGAACCCCATGTCTCTGAACAAATTTATACTGAAATCGTAAAACCAGTCCCTAACATCCCACTTCACCTAAGCTTTGATTACTTTTTAGTCTCTTGGAACTTATACTCGTAGTTCAGCCATTATTGAAAAATGAGGACACTGGTTTTGAGTTGTTATGAAACTGAACCAATCAGCAGTACGTTTTTATTATCTCATCTCAAACCACCGGACCAAAAACCCTACGTGATGAGCATTTAAAACCCCAGGCTCACCAAAGTGATTTGTTTTCTCCTTGTATTGTTACAGTGAAATAAGTGAATTTAAGAGGTAATACCAATGAGTCATGAAGCGATAGAATATTTAAAATGATTGGCAGAAAGCTTGTACTACCTCATTGTCTAATATTTCTAAACATTCACATGAGAAAGCTCTTAATTAAGCCCATATCATATCTTGATATTAAAAATGGCCTCCGTTTGTAAATGATTTGCTTCAGGGTGGATAATGAGAAGAATGTTATGTTACTTGTCCAAAAAGAAAAAGGTAAATTGAAATTGCTCATTCAGCAAGGATGATTAGCAGAGGTGTACTTTTAAGGGATCTGATGGGCAAAAGTAGAAAGATACCTCCATAAATAATTATGGTTGATTCAGCAACTTCAGCACCACAGTTGTCTTTGAGCCATTTTCTCAATTGAAAATGAACCTGCTCAATTGCTTTCAATTAAAATAATTATGTCAAACGAATAAATCTAATAAAATGATAATTTCTAATGATAATTTTTCCAATTTTGTTGCAGGTACACTGGGATTTAATTATATGGGAGCTCAGAGTGCTGGAGCAGCAGTTTCTTGGCAAATTGATACACACAAGGTGCCATGCTTGTCCCAACTGATTTTGAACTGGGGATTATCTATGCTAACTTGTCCATTCCCATTCTTTTGTGTATATAAATGTATTTGCATATATATATATATATATATAGGTGCACCACGTGCGTTGCACGTGTTGTCTATTATGCCGAGCTTGAGAAATGAAGCACATCTAGATAGATTTACCATACCAAAAAAAAAATATATATATATATATATATTAAACATGCATGGACAACTTAGCCAATTAAATTTAAACAGATAAATGGATTTGAATAACCTCTATTGTAATTCAAAATTTTGAAGTGCCCCTATTATAAACAATGCATAGATATAAAAACCTAAGCAAAGCAAACAATAACTCCATGTATAATAGCTTAAATATAAAAGAAGAAAAAGACAACCATGTACCATTACTACGAAATGAAACTCATTTTTAATCATCTGTCATAATAGTAAGAATGATGCCCACCAGTAGCAACTGTCATTATCCATACTCCTGCGTTCAATGTGACAAAACATGGCAATGTTAGGCAATGTTCAGCTGCTTATTTAGCAGAAAACAAGAAATTCTAGTAAAAAATGTGGTGCTTTACCCCATGCTTCCCAGATGTTACATAACTTTGGCCAAGATAATTGGTTGGACCACACGAATGAGCTTTCCTAACTCTGATTGAAAATAAAGTATGACTCATTTGAAATAAGCAATCAAAACTATATTGGCTGGAACAAGCACACATTTGAAATGCCTAGTATTCAAAAGTTAAATTCAAGTCCAAAAACTCTGTATCATCAATTACAACTGAGTTATTGTTGAACAATAAAAACCTACTAAACAAAATTTGCTTCCTTGTTCACATCGTTATGGATTAGAAGATTTTAGAGGTAGGAGAGCCTCTTTGGAATCCATGTTAATTACAAGAAAAAAATTACACTATTTTATCTCTTCTACCCCCACTAGTTAGTCCAATCTTCCTATCTTATAGTGAAGCATCATTTAAAAATATGATAGTTGAGTTGTATGTAAGAATCCCACAGGTCATACAAAGAGGTCATGTTCGGCCCCGATCTGAAAAGGCACCTTCTTGAAGTATATGGCTATCCTTCATAGTCCCAATCTAATCTGAATATGATCTCTCAGATTTTTGAACTATTTTATGCAGATTTGTGGACCACTGCGAATGAGGAGGTCCTGACGCTCTCCCTCGATAGTGTCCCGGGACGGATCCCAAGGAGCACACTTCAGGGAAAACTAGGACTTCCTCACGCGATCCTAGAGACAAAGAGTCGCCACCTAATTTTTATCGGGAATTAGGAAACCCAAGTTTGACTCGCCCAAAATTGAATAAGGTTACTCGCCCTTCATTACCAGAAACAAGGTTCGGGGGTCTTGGTACGAGAGGGGAAGGAGCCCAAGCAGGACTAAAGCACCCCCTCCTCGCCCTACCGAATGGTAGGCCTTGATTCAAATATCCTTGTTATTAATTCATAATAGATGTTGTTTCCTCAAACATACTAGATAGATATATACATGGCAAAAAGAAACATCTAATGAAAATCATTTCAAGAGACTAAATCAAGTAGAAAGCGGATGCTCATGCAATACAAGGGAGAAGTATACTCACAGTGGCTAGTCCCGCCCGGGACCGATGCAAATAAAGTAAACATGTCATGATATGCAAAGGGAACGAGAAGACTTACATTGGTTGACTCAAGCGGAGTTGCGAAAGCAAAAAGAATGGAAACGTGCAATGCAATCATGCAACAATCCTAGATAAGATGTCTCTAACAAATAATCATATAAACGGAGACTACCCTAAAGGAAATGTGTCGTTGAAATCAAAGTTGTAAACCTAGAAAAATTCTAAAAGAAAGGATAGAGATAGTACACGATACATGGGCACTAAGCCACATGTAGACGAGGCAAACCACAAATCGAAGTCCGGGTCCAAGGCACTTAATTCTCTGCACTAAAACACCAAAGAATACCCAAGCATTGCAAAAATACAAACAAACAAATGATATGCATGATAAACAAAGAAAACATGTCATCAATCAAATTTCCAGATTCAGCAACCTCTAATGAATCCTATCAAAAGTGGTCTTAAACATGAGCTGGATAAAAACCCTTTTACAGAAAGTTAGATACATGTCTTAGGGAACTTCTCCAAAAAGTGGGACCTCAATATCAATTTTATTGATTGAGAAATAAATGTTTTGGGAACAGTGGATCAGGACTGTCCACTGTTCTTGTAAAAATCATAATTAAATCTACAAAAATCATATGAAGCTCTATTTGGTGTCAAAAGAAAGCTATTTCATTGTAGTATATGATAAAAATAAACCCATGGACATTCTGTAATCACAAGGTTTCTGAAAAAGTGTTTTAAACAGACTCTGTTATTCTGGAAATTTGGTATCATTTGACAAATGAATGCAAAACATAATAGAAGTATAATAGAAGTTCATGAATCATGTTAACCAAGTTGATTTAAGCTTTTGATCTCTCATCCATTTATCCTAGGTGATTTCTAAACCAAGTTTTATTCATCAATTGTTGTTGAGTGATCAAGGTATGACCATTTTGTATACATAATCATATTTGTAATTAAACTTAGAAAATTCCAGAATAGTTGTATCAACTTTAAACGCTTAGAAAACGATCCTAACTCGATCGTATGCTCACGATTTTACATCGGCATATAGATATATGAGTTAGGAATCATCCCCAAAAAGCGGAACGTCGATAACTATTATAGATTTTCTGAAATTCAAGCACAAAGAGACGATGTTCAAATCTGTCAACCGATTTCTCAACAATTTCTAAAAATAGTATATGAATCCTAAAAGCTCTCAAAACGGACCGGATGAAAGCTAATTCATCAAAGTTTACCCAGAAAATTTGAAATCCATCAAACTATGGGTTTTGATGGACCAAATCTAATGGACAAAACCAATCTGCTTTGCTGAATTTTTATCTAGTTCATTTTAAAGTGTGAGGAAAACATTTTAGTGATAGTTGAAGCTTATTAGAGAGATCAAACTCATAGATCAACTTAATTATCATGATTCCCAATCAATTTAGCCCTCAAGTTCTATGAAGAACTTTTAGATCAAGGATCAAAGGGACTTATAAATATCATGTTGGAGATGAAATTCAATAGGAATCCTAGGTAATAGGAATAATCAAGAGATAGGTATGAACATAGAAATCATCCTTCTCATAGATCATATTTCCAAACCATCATGGAATTCAAAATAGATATATGTATATATATATAATCATGTATGCATGAATCTAAACTAAAATTGAAGAATGAAACCAAAATTGAAAATCAAAGTGAAAAACAATCTCTAATTGCAAATTATCAATAAAAATCAAAGAGATTTGGATCTAACTATGTGAGTGTGTGAAGAACATGAGAGGAAGAAGATGAGTGTTCTAATAAGTAGAAATAGAACTAAGTTAGATCCAAATCTTATAGATCTATATATACAAAGTAGGAATTAGAGATGAACTATAGTGTTTACCTCTTGGAGGATTCTCAATTACAAGACCAAAATTGATTTGAAGATCTTCTTCTTCAAGTGTTATTCAAGTGTTCTTCAAGCACTCATCCATGGAAGTTGAGGGAGGTAATTGATGTTCAAATTGTGGTCTAATTAGCCTAAGTTAATCTAAATTCAATTCATAATTTTCTCTCTCTAGAATTCACCTAAATTGAAAGTATATTCAAAGTATACTTCTCTCTCTTGTATGTGCTTCTATGTGTGTTTGTATCTCCAAGTATATTCAAGTGTATCTCTTCCAAGTGTCTAGTGTGTTAAGATGTGATCTCATATGAGATGTATGAGATCTTATATAGAGTTTTGAAGACTTAGCTCTTAAGTTTCAGGGTTAAAACAGGATTTTTAGAGCTTAAAAGAGGGTTAAAATGGCCATTTCGGAGCCTGAACGCAATTTCCAGGCAATTTCCTCGCAGTGGGAAGCTTCTAGAAGGGTCTGGAACTCAAAAAGCTCCGTGGAGGACACAAATGGAAGTGGCGGTTATGGTGGGACCCGCCACCCCCATACCCAAAACCGCCATTTACTATTTGGGTCCCTCTGGTCACCCACAAGCTCTGTTTCAAAAATCACGTGCACTGCTTTTCCAGATTTTTGTAAAAATGCTTTTTGGTGTCCGAAATCGTCCGTTTACGTACCGTTGGAAAGCTGTCAGGTTGAATTTCAGTATAAAAATATTTCCAGAGGTTTTATAATGAGAATTGAAGTCCAATTGAAGTCCGGAAGTCCTCCGGAACTTTCGTCGTCTTTTTGAAATCAAATGACGTCTTTTCCAAAATTGCTTTCAAATGTGCGTCGATTTCGAACTTTTCTTTAAAATTGAATCTCTGGATACCTAGAATACTGCGTTTAGAACACTTAATGTTCATATAACCCTGAGAGAATATGAATTCTGAGAGATGATTTTGACAAAACCGGGATTTATCCATGGAAAAGGGCTTTTCTGAGCTTGAAGTCACTTTCCGAAGTCCGATCTTCTGATTGTGTGGAATCCAGTACCTTCCACGGGGTACTTTTCATCATCGAATCCTCCAAGACGTTGTCCACCCTAAATCCTATCAGTGTGGTCAAAATTGGGTGTCTACAGTTTGCCCCTCTTTGGCAGAGCTTGTTGTGAACAACGTGAACTGCAAGTGAGTGCCAAAGCCTTGAAGGCACCCAAATAACCATACTGAGAGGTTTTAGGAAAAACAAAAAAATTCGCAAAATCAAGAAATTCAAAATCAGAGAAAATCAAGAAATTACGAATGCAAGAATGCAATGCAATGCTGGGTAGAGGCGGCTAATTTTGAAGCTGATGCTGGTCGTGCTCCGCTGGAGCTGCCTACGTATCCTTTCCAGGAATCAGACCAGGGCGTAGTTCAAGCGCGCGGGAAAACGGAAAACAAACAACAACAATGCGGATGAAATGCTCCTATCCTAGGATGCTGGTGCAGTATGAAAACATGAAATGTGAAAGTGCTGGAGGAATCATCCTCAAGGGTTCCCTAGATGCAAAATCTAATGCAAAGGATGCAACGACTCTCTCTCACAGTCGAATATGCTAAAGGTATCTTGGATGATTCTCGAGGTTTTTGTCAAAGTTATTCTTCTGATCTTAAGGCTCGTAGGCGTCATCTGTATCCTGGACGACTCTTGAAATAGCGAAGTATCTTGGATGAATTCTGAGTCATGTCAAACAACTGGACGATTGCTGGTGTAGAGTCCTTCTGCTGGGGACGATTACTGATGTAGAGTCCTTCTGCTGGGGACGATTGTTGATGTAGAGTCCTTCTGCTGGGGACGATTGCTGAAATAGGTCCTTCTTCTGTGGACGATTGTTGATGTAGAGTCCTTCTGCTGGGGACGATTTGCTGATGTAGAGTCCTTTTGCTGGGGACGATTGCTGGTGTAGAGTCCTTCTGCTGGGGACGATTGCTGATGTAGAGTCCTTTTGCTGGGGACGATTGCTGATGTAGAGTCCTTCTGCTGGGGACGATTGCTGATGTAGAGTCCTTTTGCTGGGGACGATTGCTGATGTAGAGTCCTTTTGCTGGGGACAAATCTTCTGAAACAGGTCTCTCTGCCGGAGACAAATCTTCTGCTCTTCTGAAACAGGTCCTTCTTCTAGACAAATCTTCTGTAACAGGTCTGGAAACAAGTCTTCTGAAACAGGTCTCTCTGCCGGAGACAAATCTTCTGTTCTTCTGAAACAGGCCCTTTTTCTGAGGACAAATCTTCTGTGGCAGGTCTAGAAACAGGTCTCTCTGCCGGAGACAAATCCTCTGTTCTTCTGAAACAGGCCCTTCTTCTGAGGACAAATCTTCTGTTCTGATGCACGGATTCTGAGAGATACACAAATTCTGAGAGATGACCCTTCTTCTGAGAGCAACCCACGGATACACGATTCTGATTTTGAGAGAAACCCTATATTCTGGAGGCAACCCTGATATGCGATGCTGAGAAATACATGATTCTGAGAGAAACCCTACATTCTGGAGGCAACCCTGGATACACGATTCTGATTCTGAGAGAAACCCTACATTCTGGAGGCAACCCACGATTCTGAGAGAAACCCTACATTCTGAGAGCAACCCACGGATACACGATTCTTGGCATAAACCTTGTATTCTGGAGGCGACCCACGATTCTGATTCTGAGAGAAACCCTACATTCTGGAGGCAACCCACGATTCTGAGAGAAACCCTACATTCTGGAGGCAACCCTGGATACATGATGCTTGGCATAAACCTTGTATTCTGGAGGCGATTTTGATGCTCAAATTCTGAGAGATACCCTTTATCTGGAGGCAACCCGTGGATACATGATGCTTGCGAGAAACTTAATTCTGAAAGTTCTCTACTGGGGAGATCCTATGATTCTGAGAGATGCACGAATTCTGTATACCTTGACAATATCTGGAAATTCTCTGCTTGAGGAGATATCTGAGGTTTCTGGGACGCGAGCACATATTCTGGAGGCCCTGCTGATTCTTTCTGAGACTCATATTGGTGCTTCGACCAACGCAATCATTCTTGCAACACGTCAGGCTTACTCTAACCCTTTCTGAACATCTCGCATTCTGACCCATCTTCTGAAAGTCCTTTCTGGATGTAATTCTCAAGCGACAGTAGACTCAAATGTCCATTTTCTAAGACAACTCATAATCAATCCCAAAACGACGGGAGTTTGCCGTTTCTCGGCCACTTTCAGGCTGCGGTGCCTTTGATTCTTCTCATCTGGGGGACTTTTTTCAATTCTTGAATGGATTTTTACCAAGATTCAAATCTCCAGAGGTCCTCTAGACCAATTCCAACAAGTTTTAAGCACTCTCAAGGCTTATATATCAAAAATGGACCAATCCGGGATCAAATCAAGAGTTCCGGGGGTCAAAACGCGAATATAGAGCAAAATGGGGAAATGGCAGGAAGTGAATAGTAAATGGCGGTTCCCCACACCCCCTTGGGAACCGCCAGCCGCAACTTTGGGGTTTTAAACCCATTTTCTTCTTTGTTCTTCATTCATTTCTTCTTCAATGCATCACCTCTACCTTCTAAGGTGCTCAAATCTTGCAATTTCTTGATGTTTTGAGTGATTTCTTGCATTAAAACCTCCAAAAACTTTGTTGATTTCATCAACTCCTCCCTATTCTAGGGGATTCAAGTACCAAGGTTTTTACTATTCATCATCTTCAACCTCTTATCTTCAAGCTTCAAGCATCAACAACCATGAGTTCCCATGGACAAGGTGAAAGTTCTAGAACACGTAGAAGCCAATTTCAAGCTAGTGGAGCTTCATCAACTCAAACCATGGAGTATGCAACCATGAAAAATCCACTAAATCATATCTCTAGGAGGGCCTTTCGTCAAGAGGTAACCCATTCTTTAATTACTCCTTTGTTTCACATCTTCATACGTGTCTCTTTATTCTTGCCAGACTTACATAGACCGTGATGCGGCCCTGGTAAATTTCTTGACCTTTTCTTCTTATCTCATTGCTTTTTCAAACCCCTATACTGATTCTTTTCTTCCACAGGTGGCTCAAGTTAGGCAGCTTCAATCACAGTTGGAGCGGATGAATGCAGGCCCTTCTGGTGGGGCTGGTGGGTCTAGGCGAAGGCGCCAAATTGAAGATGATGATAGCTCTACGGCCTCAGATATGCCTGCTCGGTACCCACGGGCTACTCGTCGTCGCTGATGATGATCATATGCACCCATGACTATCTTTCTGTTTTTCTTGCTTTCTGTGCTGAGACTGATGTTGATGTATTCTGTCTGAGACTTGATGGGCTTGTACTCTTGACTTTGCTTGATGCTGTTTTATGCTATCCTTCTGTTTCGCTTTGCATCCCTTGTCACGAGACTGATTTGATTGACACTTTGCACACTGACACACAGGACTCGATTTTTACAGGGAAAGGAAATTTCTGACGATTCCTCTTTCTCGACAATGTCTTTTGACTTGGATATTTGAATTTTCTAAGGATTTGCATGTTTTGAAAATGAGATTTTATCTTGTAGCAGGATATTGTGTTGGCTTTGCATGTAATCTTGAAGCTTTTGAAAATTTTCCACATAATGTTTCAGTTTTGACATTAGATTCACATCTTTAGATTGCTAAAAAACTTTTCAACTTAATATCAAGAATTACCAGATTTTTCACTTAGGTGCTTTAATTCTGATAGCCAAGTGATCCAGAGAGGACAGGTAGCGAGGTATGGGCAAACGACAGTTTGCCCCTAGTTGACAGAGATAAATGGAAGTTTGGGCAAACGCAGTTTGCCCCTAGTGTGGCAGTGATATCTTGAGGCTTTGGGCAAACTTGAAAGTTTGCCCCTAGTTTGCAAGGTTCAGGGATCGAGAGCCAGGAAAGCTCGCCTACTTATCCCCAAGTGGGAATCAGATCCAAAGTAGTTCGGCCAGGTCTTGAAAGAAAGTATGGTTGAGGGTTTCAGGAGCAGTGACCGAACCGAGTAGGTTGCCTACATATCCCCAAGTGGGAATCAGGTCAAGTGTAGTTCCTCGAATGCTGGAGGTTTTGAAAGAACAGGTTTTGAAAGAAAAGGCTTTTAAGCATAGTATCTCTTGAGACGGTCAATGTTGATTGGCTGATTGAACTCAACTCCATCTAGATCCATCAGGTATGCCGCTCCTCCAGAGAGAAGCTTCTTGATGACGTATGGGCCAACCCAATTTGGCTTGAATTTCCCTCTAGGATCGAAAACGGGTGCTTTTAAGGCTTTAAGCACAAGGTCGCCTTCCTCAAGTTTTCTTGGACGGACCTTCTTGTTGAATGCTCGAGCTATTCTTCTCTGATACACATGCACATGATCAATTGCGGCCAACCTTTTCTCATCAAGTAACATTAGCTCCTCATATCTATCTCTTAGCCAATCAAATTCTGGAATCTCGGATTCTGCCACAACTCTCAAAGATGGTAGTTCTATTTCAACTGGGAGTACTGCTTCCATTCCGTAAGCCAATGAATAAGGAGTGGCTCCTGTAGATGTTCGGATAGATGTTCTGTATCCCCACAGTGCATACGGTAACTTCTCATGCCAATCTCGGTATGTATCAGTCATCTTTCTTAGGATCGTCTTCAAATTCTTATTAGCTGCTTCAACTGCCCCATTTGTTTGTGGCCTATACGGCGCTGACATGTGGTGCATGATCTTGTATTCTTCTAGTAGATCCAAAACCTCTTTCTGGAAGTGACTGCCATGATCGGATATCAACTCATGAGGGACCCCGTATCGGCAGATTATATTTCTTCTGATAAATCTGGCCACATCTTTAGCCTTCAATGTCGCATAAGACTCTGCTTCCACCCATTTTGTGAAATAATCAATTGCTACCAGGATGTATTGATGCCCATTAGACGCCTTCGGGGTTACTTCTCCAATAACATCTATTCCCCAAACTGAGAATGGCCAAGGGGTAGTCATGTTGTATAGCAGTGACGGCGGCACATGCTTCATATTGGCATGGATCTGACATTTGTGACATTTTCTGACATATTCATAGCAGTCCTTGTCCATAGTAGTCCAATAATATCCTTGTCGGATGATCTTCTTAGCTAACATGTGTCCACTCATATGAGGACCACACACCCCTTCGTGAATTTGCTCCATCATCTTTCTCGCACTGTTTCCATACAGACATGTCAAGTTGAATCCATTGTGAGATCTCTTCAATAGATTTCCGCCACAAATCATGAATTGAGCCGAGAATCTTCTTATGGCTCTCTTGTCTTTCTCAGAGGCGCCTTCCGGATATTCCCCATTTTTAATGAAGTTCCACACGTCGGTGTACCACGGAAGTTCTTCTGCTTCTTCTATTTCCCCAATCATCTCATAAGACGGCTTTTCCCTTTGTTCAATCATCAAAGGAGTTAGCTTTATCCCCACAGGAATCTCAATCATTGACGCTAAAGTAGCCAAAGAGTCTGCTAGCTGATTTTCTTCTCGAGGCAGGTAGAAGAACGTGATATGCAAGAAACGAGTTCGTAAAGAATCAAGATACTCATGATAGGGTTTTAACTTCTCTTCCTTGACTTTCCAATCTCCTCGAACTTGGGATATGATCAAATTGGAATCCCCGAATACATCAAGTTTCCTTACCTCCAAAGTCAATGCGGCTTCTAGCCCCAAGATACAAGCTTCATACTCAGCAGTGTTGTTGGTGGAAGTGTACTTCAACTTAATAGAGAACGGGGTATGTGCTCCTTCAGGGGATACAAGGATGATCCCCACTCCATATCCTTTCTGGTTTGCAGCTCCATCAAAATACATTTTCCACACATCTTCTTTTAATTCCATCAATCCTTCGTCAGGGAACATGAACTCTCCTTCGTTTTCCAGATTTATCGGATGTTCTGCTAAATGTTCTGCGACAGCCCTTCCTTTAACAGATTTACTCGTAGCATGTATCAAGTCAAACTCAGATAGCATCAATGTCCATCGGGAGATTCTTCCGGTCAATGCTGGTTTTTCAAATAGGTACTTCAAAGGATCCATTCGGGAGATTAAAACAACAGGGAAGGCCAACATATAATGCCTCAGACGACGAGTGGCCCAAACCAAAGCCCAACATGTCTTTTCTAACGGAGAATACTTCAATTCGTATCCAGTCATCCTTTTACTTAAGTAGTAAATGGCTTTCTCTGTACGCCCTTCATCTCCTTCTTGGGCTAACATGCATCCCATAGCATTCTCTGACACGGATAAGTACAACAGCAAAGGCTTCCCTGACTTCGGGGGTGAAAGAACCGGTGGGTTTGATAAATAAGCCTTGATCTTGTCAAAAGCTTCTTGACATTGATTGTCCCATTCGAATTTCTTCCCTTTTCTCAACAAGCTGAAAAGCGGATCGCAAGTAGCAGTGAGCTTAGATATGAAGCGGCTGATGAATTGGATTCTTCCCAGAAATCCTCTTACTTCCTTTTCATTTGTCGGAGGCGGCATATCCATAATAGCCTTGATCTTTGTGGGGTCAACCTCAATTCCTCTCTGTGTGATGAGAAATCCTAGCAGCTTTCCGGTGGTAACTCCAAAAGTACACTTCTGTGGATTCAATCTCATTCTGTATTTCCTTAATCTTTCAAAGAACTTGGCGAGTGCTGTTAAATGCCCACTTCTTTCTTTGGACTTAACAATCATATCATCCACATAAACTTCTACCTCTTCATGGATCATGTCATGTAACAAAGTAGTAGCAGCTCTCTGATAGGTTGCGCCAGCATTCTTTAACCCAAATGGCATCACTCGGTAGCAATACGTCCCCCAGTGAGTTGTGAATGTAGTCTTTTCTCTGTCTTCGGGTGCCATTAAAATCTGATTGTACCCTGAGAAACCATCCATGAATGATAACAACTCATGCCCCGCGGTGCTATCTACCAGAACATCTATGTGTGGAAGCGGAAAATCATCCTTAGGACTAGCCTTGTTTAGATCTCTGAAGTCAACACATACACGGATCCTTCCATCCTTCTTTGGCACAGGAACTATATTGGCTATCCATTCCGGATATTGGGTTACCATCAGGAATCCAGCTTTCAATTGTTTCTCAACTTCTTCTTTGATCTTCAAAGTCCATTCGGGTCTCATGCGTCTCAACTTTTGCTTAACAGGTTTTGAATTTGGAAAGAGAGGGATGTGGTGTTGGACAATCTCTGGATCGATGCCTGGCATATCTTGGTAGGACCAAGCGAAAACATCTTTAAATTCTTTTAATAAGTTGATTAGTTCATTGCTTTCTTGTGAAGTGAGCGTGGTGCCAATATGAACATTTTGTGGATTATCTTCATTATCCAAGTTTATTAGCAAAGTTTCTTCAATAATCTTGCATGCAGATTCATTTTCATTTTCAATTAATCTTTGCAAATCCTCAGAAATTTCAAAATCAAGATCATCAGACACAGAAGAGTAAGCAAAATCCTCGTTCATTTCATTAACATTTTTGGGTACATCAAAAGCAAAAGCAGACTCAACATCATGGCTCATATTGGCCTTTACAGACTTCCGGGGAAATGGGGGAGGGGATTTGTTGACTTCCGATTCTATCACCCAATTGTTCAGAGCTCCCTCTATTGGCTTGATTTCTTTCACATTTCCCAGTGCTTCTTCGGCATCCATCAGCATGTTCAGCTCTTCATCCATTAGCATGTTCAAATCATCACTTGTCATCAGCTTAGCCCAGTCCTTCCTTTCTTTCTTGATAGGCGGAGTATACAAGAACGGATCCTCATAGTCGGAGAACTCATGTTTGAAGAAAATCTCAAATCCAGGCTTAATGTTCTTGGTAGCCGGATCATACCATGGTTCAGGGAACCCACAGAAGGGAAAGTCATCGCCTTCTTTCACGAAGTATCCATTCAGGATTCTTGGCCCAGAAACAACCATCGGCCCTTTTCCTTTTGTCATCTTCTTCTTATCTTCTTCAGTCAATTGATACCCAAGCCCAGATTTATCTTTCTGTTCGTGGAAGTTCGGTGGTTCAGTTATTCCTTGTTGACGACGACCTAGTCCCATTCCAGGAAAATAGTTCATCTTCCGCACCATATGAGCCACTTTAGGATTGGCATACTGGTCAAAGTACAATGGCATGACTTCAGGGATCCAATTCTGTCCCACTTCTTCTTGTAGATCTTTGGCAACCGGGTTTCCCTTCTCGAACATCTTTCTATATTCGCGTCCGGTGATGAACGGCTTCTTTTTCTTGATCGGAGTGATTTCTTCGCCCCAGACAGATGCATCAGGAAGTTTCTTCTCATAGCTGAGTCGATCCCAAACGGATTTCTTTTTCTTAGCTCCTTCATTTATCATTCCCACAAAGTTGAATCCTCCTAATTCATTTTCTTCTTCCGGTGTTTGGACTTCTAGCACAGGACCATGGCTTGTCCCTTCTTCTTTGATCCAGCCATCCCCAAAGATTGTTACCACATCCTCTTTCCAGATGAACTTGACTTTCTGGTGGAGAGTGGAGGCGACTGCATCATTCACATGTAACCACGGACGTCCCAATAGCAGATTAAAGCTAGCCGGAATATCAATCACTTGGAAATCAGCTTCTTTGTTTAATGGCCCGACTTCAATTTTCAACTTAATCATTCCCACAATGGCCCTTTTGGTGTTATCATAGGCCCTCACAGTTTGTGTTGATGGCAAGAGTTCTGAAATAGACAACCCCATTCTGAGAGCTGTTTGGAGAGGACATACATTCAAGGCTGACCCATTATCTACCAAGCAGACCGGTACTCTATTCCCCAGGCAATGTACAGTGATGTAGAGAGCTCTGTTGTGGTGTGCCCCTTCCGGCGGTAAATCTTCATCTGTGAATGTGATTACAGGCTTACAAGGCTTTGAAGAGATCATGTTTACTAGATCTTCGGGAGTAGTATTGACAGAAACATCCAAACGATTGAGAGTATCGAGCATGGCCTGCCTGTGTTTGTGAGAGGTCATAAGTAATCCCCATACTGAGATCCAAGCTTGTGTTTTCTTCAATTGCTTTAGGATTTCATCTTCTTCTTCGCTCACGGCTCCTTTACCAGCCTCTTTTGCTTTGACGACTTCTTTCTCATTCCATGTTTCTTTTCCACGATTTTCTAACTCATGAGGCTTGAAATGACGTCCGGAACGGGTCAAGTGGTTTGCTTCATTGGTGATCCAGATAGACTCAAGTTCTTTGGCTAACTTTTCGGTGCCAACAGTGATTTTCCAAACAGAATCATCGGGGATTATGGTATTATTAACGGAATCATCCTCATCATCATACCACCAATCTTCTTCTTCTTCCATCATTGCAATAAGATCGTCATCTTTGATTTCAAGGTTCTCGACAGGCTTTAGCAATTCTTCTATCGGCTCAGTGCTTTGTTTCTCGGTGACTGCTTCTACGGGCTTTTCTTCCTCATACCAGATCGAGTCGTCGGTGATGGCATTGGGATCCCACCATTCAATTGTAAGATTTCCGTTGGCTATTTCTTCTTCAAAAGCCAGTGCTTCTTCGACCCATTCTTCCTCTTCCATATTCCTCAAGATGCAAATTGCAGCGTCTTCCGGAAGTTGAACATCCATAGCTGGTTGATTCGAGGATGTGATGTAGATCTTTGGGTTATAAATCTGAGATCCTTCTTCTACAAAGTTAACATTTGGCATGTTCCCCTTATGATTAGGGAGAGGATTCTTCTGAACATTTGGCTGAGAGGGAGGAGGGGAGATGACCCCTTTTTCAATCAAGTCTTCAATTTCATGGCGAAGTCTCCAGCATCTATCTGTGCTATGTCCACGGCCTTGATGAAAGTCACAAAAGAACTCTGTTTTGAAACCCGGTGGAAGTGGATTTGGCTCTGGTTTAGGTTCCAATTTCTGCAAGTACCCTTTTTCTATCATTCTTTCAAGTGCGGTGCTTAGTGGCATCCCCAAGTCTGAAAATTCTCTTTTCTCTCTCGACTGTTTCTGATTTTGACTTCCTCTTGCATTAGCCATACTTCGACGCTCTTTCTGAAAAGGCTGAGGAGATAGTGTGTTGACGTCAGCAGACTGATGATAGACTGGTCTTTCTGTCTTTCTGTATCGATTGCTCGTGCTTTCTTTCTTGATCTTTCCATCTCTAATGGCATCTTCTATCAAAGTTCCCACATCAAACAGCTGTTCGAAACTCACAATGGACTGAAATTCTAGCCTTTCCAAGTATTCGGGCTGTAGATTCTTGATGATCATTCGGACCTGATCTTTTTCCGCTGGCCTGCTAGTCATTTGAGCAGCTTTAGCTCTCCAACGAGTAAGGAAACCTGCGAAGGATTCCCTGTACTCTTGTCGGGTGGTTTCTAGATCTCTTGCAGTTACATCAAACAACTGGTTATATGAATATTGAGCCACGAAAGCTTTGGCCAATGCCTCCCAATCTCTGGTTATGGCTGGTTCCAACGTCAAGTACCACGAAAGTGCTGCTCCACTCAAAACTCTTGGAAACAATAGAGCGAAGAGGTCAGATCCAATGCCCATGGGCTGCAAAGTTCCTACATAAAGCCTCAGATAGCTCTTTGGATTTCCGGTTCCATTGAAAAATTCAATATGCGGCATCTTAAACTTCTCTGGGAGTTTGGCTTTTGGAGCGTCACACAACCCTTCAACATCGAACAAATACTCATCCACCCCTTTGCTCTTTCTGATCACACTCTCTAGTTTGTCGATCTTGGCCAACTTGTCCTGAATTTCCTGATCTAGCTGAACCTTTGGTTGAACTGTCTCCCCAAAATCTTCTTCTTCATGATGCTCTGGAGGTGGTGGTGGTGGATTAGTTAGCTGCTCAATCATTCTCATCATAGTGGCAAGTTGTTCTCGATTCTGCTCCCTGCTCTGATCCAAGGCAGCTTGCATTGCGGCCAATCTAGCTTCCATATCCGCTTCGTATGTCATATCTTCAACCCTAGTCGACTCGGCTGTTCCTTCTTCTAACCCTGATCTGATCAAACGGCTGTTCGGAGCTCTGACCCAGAAAGGAGTACAACTTTTCGGTCCTATTTTTTCTTATCTGGTTTATTTAGGGATTTTCAAATAATCAGGTATCTTTATTGCAAAAGAATTTTTCAAAGAATGATATAAGAAGGTGGATTTACAAAGATGGAAATCATAAATGGAAAATCATTTCCTTTTTCAAAAACATTTTTCTTAAAATCAAAGAAATCTTTTCAAGCTTTCAAAATTCTGAGGAAAACAAATCTTTTCTTTTGAAAGTATATTAGAGGCGTCGCACTCGTGAGTCGTATATGCAATGCTCGTGTAGTGCATGCAAATGCAGATGAAATGCAATCTAATCTAAATGCAATGCACCTTAATCTAGCTTAGACCTAGCACATCAGCACATAAGCACATAAGATTCCTTGAGTATGCTAATCACCCTACTAATCCAATCATTATCCAAGGATTTTGAGTTTTGAAATTCTTGATGGTTCAGGTTTGAAAATTGAAATTTTTCATGAAAATCTTTGAAAGAGATGGGGAGATTTGTAATTTTCAAAAGAATTTTTGAACCATCAATGCTTGTGGTGAGAAATCATGATTCTTAAAAATTGAGGTGGGAATTTTGAAATTCTAAGATCTGAGAGGAAGATTTTGAAATTGAATCATCATGATTTCTTGAAGACCAAAGTAAAAATTTTTTTTTTTTTGAAATTCTCTAAAATCTAGGAGAATTTGAAATTGAATCATCAAAGTGTGATCATGATTTCTGGAAATAGGAATTTTGAAATTCTCTAAAATCTAAGGAGAATTTTGGAAAGATTTTGTGAAAGTGAATCTCAAAGCAAATTTTCAAAAGGGATATTCTTGGAATTTTCAAAAGACTTGGGGTTTTTCAAAGAAGTGCTTATAGTTTCAAAAATTTTCAAAATTGTCCTCAAATAATGATTGGATGTTCGGATAAAGACCATACTATCCTAGAGGAATCCACCATACAAGGTTTGATGATGCCTTCGCATACACGTAAAATCACTTTGAAAATCTAGCACATGAGGCCAACAATATTTCACTACAATAAAATCACTTTGAAAAATTGTAGAAAACAGGAGGCCCACATGACATAGTAAAATCTACTGATACATCCCATGTTGTGGTTGCATTTTGTCCAACATTACTGACCCCACATAAACCTTTCTTGTGGTTACACATTTTTATATAGAACCTACTATCCAACCTCAAGCTACTATAGATCATGTGATCTGCAACAATTGTGTACACTACTATGTATTTTCATCCACCAATGCCATACTTCAACAATTGTGTACACTACTAAGAATTGTCAAGCTTTTTGCTCATGTTTTCACTTATTTATTAGTCAATTTAAAGGCCACACCTCAACGTGGGCATTTAAGGAGTAGTCAATTTAAGCAACTCCAAGTGGGCATTTCAGGAGTAGTCAATTTAAGCTTAATGACTTACAACTTGATTTTGTTTACGCTAAGAACAAGCGCAACTCCAAGTGGTTGATTACGACGACAAAAGTCATCTTTCTTACATACGTACTTGTGTCTATGTGTACATGTCTAGAGAGAGAGAGAGAGAGAGAGAGAGAGAGAGAGAGAGAGAGAGAGAGAGAGAGAGAGGATAGTTTAGTTAATATCAAGGGGATTAAAAAACAACACAACAAACATAAAGGAAGATTTTGTCAACATTGGAATTCTATGCTTATTTTGTTTGGTCCCCTTCTTACCTTTAGTCCCCTTCTTACCTTTTCTTTTTTCATTGTTCTTTTTTGTTAAAGGAATTCTATGCTTATTTTATTTAGGATCTATTTGAATCATTGATTTATGGCATTTTATTTGTTTGGTTAACAAGGAGAATGACTGAAAAATAGAAACCCACATCAACTATTTTGTGATTCACATTTGATTTTAAGTGGATATGACACTAGTTTATGATTCACATTTGATTCGTATAGGAAACTAGGAAAAAACCTTGTCATGAAATTAATGGATTCTCATTTTCAACATAAGCATCTCCATTCTTTTAATCAACCCCTAACAGCCCTTAAATAATGGATTCCGTGCATATGATCAAGATATGGTCAACCACATCCAACTCTAGAAAATGTTGGACCAAATCTTACTTGGAAATTCTCAAACCAAACTCTTTATAATCCCTCATTTTACATCAAAAGGCATTACCAAAATCTTTCTTAAAGATAAATTCATTTGAATTTTGGTTAAGTAAAGTAACAAAGAGAAAGGGAATATAGAACCCACCTTACCTTAATCTCCATTTGGACACCCACACATGAATTTTTTCTACCTGAGTTTATATGTTGCACAATTTCTCTCTAGATGTGCTTGTGCCTTTGTTTGGAATCGTCCTGGAGGTATGTTGTAGTCAAAAAGAAATTTAGCATGTAAATTACGTGATAATATTCATACAAGTGCGTTTAGATCGTTCACTTTCGAATGAATTTTTGTTCATTCATACTCATTAATCAATTTTTTCCTTCTTATTTTTATGAAAAAAAAAATAACAAATGACACTCATTTCCAAGTCGGTTCAGTCTTGAGCTATGCCACACACAATTTTATTTGAATTAGGGAGTTTGTGTTTCTTAATTTTCTTATATTTTCTTACTTTTATATGCTTGTACTGTTCCTTTTGAGATCTGCAATCAAAAAAAAAAGTTGAGGTCTTAAAAGCCATGCTTCTAAAACAATACACATTCACTTCTGTGTTGTACTGGCATGAAACCCACTACAGATCTCAGTCAACATTTGGAATCATACTCCAAGGCACTAACAAACCCAGATGTAGCTGGCATGAAACCCACTACAGATCTCAGTCAACAGCTTTAAGAACCAAGGAGTAACAAAATTTCTCAGAATAGACCTGAGGATTAAAACATTGCTATGATACGCACCAAGAAGGGGCTTCCTTCAGGTTGAACCCCATGTCTCTGAACAAATTTATACTGAAATCGTAAAACCAGTCCCTAACATCCCACTTCACCTAAGCTTTGATTACTTTTTAGTCTCTTGGAACTTATACTCGTAGTTCAGCCATTATTGAAAAATGAGGACACTGGTTTTGAGTTGTTATGAAACTGAACCAATCAGCAGTACGTTTTTATTATCTCATCTCAAACCACCGGACCAAAAACCCTACGTGATGAGCATTTAAAACCCCAGGCTCACCAAAGTGATTTGTTTTCTCCTTGTATTGTTACAGTGAAATAAGTGAATTTAAGAGGTAATACCAATGAGTCATGAAGCGATAGAATATTTAAAATGATTGGCAGAAAGCTTGTACTACCTCATTGTCTAATATTTCTAAACATTCACATGAGAAAGCTCTTAATTAAGCCCATATCATATCTTGATATTAAAAATGGCCTCCGTTTGTAAATGATTTGCTTCAGGGTGGATAATGAGAAGAATGTTATGTTACTTGTCCAAAAAGAAAAAGGTAAATTGAAATTGCTCATTCAGCAAGGATGATTAGCAGAGGTGTACTTTTAAGGGATCTGATGGGCAAAAGTAGAAAGATACCTCCATAAATAATTATGGTTGATTCAGCAACTTCAGCACCACAGTTGTCTTTGAGCCATTTTCTCAATTGAAAATGAACCTGCTCAATTGCTTTCAATTAAAATAATTATGTCAAACGAATAAATCTAATAAAATGATAATTTCTAATGATAATTTTTCCAATTTTGTTGCAGGTACACTGGGATTTAATTATATGGGAGCTCAGAGTGCTGGAGCAGCAGTTTCTTGGCAAATTGATACACACAAGGTGCCATGCTTGTCCCAACTGATTTTGAACTGGGGATTATCTATGCTAACTTGTCCATTCCCATTCTTTTGTGTATATAAATGTATTTGCATATATATATATATATATATAGGTGCACCACGTGCGTTGCACGTGTTGTCTATTATGCCGAGCTTGAGAAATGAAGCACATCTAGATAGATTTACCATACCAAAAAAAAAATATATATATATATATATATTAAACATGCATGGACAACTTAGCCAATTAAATTTAAACAGATAAATGGATTTGAATAACCTCTATTGTAATTCAAAATTTTGAAGTGCCCCTATTATAAACAATGCATAGATATAAAAACCTAAGCAAAGCAAACAATAACTCCATGTATAATAGCTTAAATATAAAAGAAGAAAAAGACAACCATGTACCATTACTACGAAATGAAACTCATTTTTAATCATCTGTCATAATAGTAAGAATGATGCCCACCAGTAGCAACTGTCATTATCCATACTCCTGCGTTCAATGTGACAAAACATGGCAATGTTAGGCAATGTTCAGCTGCTTATTTAGCAGAAAACAAGAAATTCTAGTAAAAAATGTGGTGCTTTACCCCATGCTTCCCAGATGTTACATAACTTTGGCCAAGATAATTGGTTGGACCACACGAATGAGCTTTCCTAACTCTGATTGAAAATAAAGTATGACTCATTTGAAATAAGCAATCAAAACTATATTGGCTGGAACAAGCACACATTTGAAATGCCTAGTATTCAAAAGTTAAATTCAAGTCCAAAAACTCTGTATCATCAATTACAACTGAGTTATTGTTGAACAATAAAAACCTACTAAACAAAATTTGCTTCCTTGTTCACATCGTTATGGATTAGAAGATTTTAGAGGTAGGAGAGCCTCTTTGGAATCCATGTTAATTACAAGAAAAAAATTACACTATTTTATCTCTTCTACCCCCACTAGTTAGTCCAATCTTCCTATCTTATAGTGAAGCATCATTTAAAAATATGATAGTTGAGTTGTATGTAAGAATCCCACAGGTCATACAAAGAGGTCATGTTCGGCCCCGATCTGAAAAGGCACCTTCTTGAAGTATATGGCTATCCTTCATAGTCCCAATCTAATCTGAATATGATCTCTCAGATTTTTGAACTATTTTATGCAGATTTGTGGACCACTGCGAATGAGGAGGTCCTGACGCTCTCCCTCGATAGTGTCCCGGGACGGATCCCAAGGAGCACACTTCAGGGAAAACTAGGACTTCCTCACGCGATCCTAGAGACAAAGAGTCGCCACCTAATTTTTATCGGGAATTAGGAAACCCAAGTTTGACTCGCCCAAAATTGAATAAGGTTACTCGCCCTTCATTACCAGAAACAAGGTTCGGGGGTCTTGGTACGAGAGGGGAAGGAGCCCAAGCAGGACTAAAGCACCCCCTCCTCGCCCTACCGAATGGTAGGCCTTGATTCAAATATCCTTGTTATTAATTCATAATAGATGTTGTTTCCTCAAACATACTAGATAGATATATACATGGCAAAAAGAAACATCTAATGAAAATCATTTCAAGAGACTAAATCAAGTAGAAAGCGGATGCTCATGCAATACAAGGGAGAAGTATACTCACAGTGGCTAGTCCCGCCCGGGACCGATGCAAATAAAGTAAACATGTCATGATATGCAAAGGGAACGAGAAGACTTACATTGGTTGACTCAAGCGGAGTTGCGAAAGCAAAAAGAATGGAAACGTGCAATGCAATCATGCAACAATCCTAGATAAGATGTCTCTAACAAATAATCATATAAACGGAGACTACCCTAAAGGAAATGTGTCGTTGAAATCAAAGTTGTAAACCTAGAAAAATTCTAAAAGAAAGGATAGAGATAGTACACGATACATGGGCACTAAGCCACATGTAGACGAGGCAAACCACAAATCGAAGTCCGGGTCCAAGGCACTTAATTCTCTGCACTAAAACACCAAAGAATACCCAAGCATTGCAAAAATACAAACAAACAAATGATATGCATGATAAACAAAGAAAACATGTCATCAATCAAATTTCCAGATTCAGCAACCTCTAATGAATCCTATCAAAAGTGGTCTTAAACATGAGCTGGATAAAAACCCTTTTACAGAAAGTTAGATACATGTCTTAGGGAACTTCTCCAAAAAGTGGGACCTCAATATCAATTTTATTGATTGAGAAATAAATGTTTTGGGAACAGTGGATCAGGACTGTCCACTGTTCTTGTAAAAATCATAATTAAATCTACAAAAATCATATGAAGCTCTATTTGGTGTCAAAAGAAAGCTATTTCATTGTAGTATATGATAAAAATAAACCCATGGACATTCTGTAATCACAAGGTTTCTGAAAAAGTGTTTTAAACAGACTCTGTTATTCTGGAAATTTGGTATCATTTGACAAATGAATGCAAAACATAATAGAAGTATAATAGAAGTTCATGAATCATGTTAACCAAGTTGATTTAAGCTTTTGATCTCTCATCCATTTATCCTAGGTGATTTCTAAACCAAGTTTTATTCATCAATTGTTGTTGAGTGATCAAGGTATGACCATTTTGTATGCATAATCATATTTGTAATTAAACTTAGAAAATTCCAGAATAGTTGTATCAACTTTAAACGCTTAGAAAACGATCCTAACTCGATCGTATGCTCACGATTTTACATCGGCATATAGATATATGAGTTAGGAATCATCCCCAAAAAGCGGAACGTCGATAACTATTATAGATTTTCTGAAATTCAAGCACAAAGAGACGATGTTCAAATCTGTCAACCGATTTCTCAACAATTTCTAAAAATAGTATATGAATCCTAAAAGCTCTCAAAACGGACCGGATGAAAGCTAATTCATCAAAGTTTACCCAGAAAATTTGAAATCCATCAAACTATGGGTTTTGATGGACCAAATCTAATGGACAAAACCAATCTGCTTTGCTGAATTTTTATCTAGTTCATTTTAAAGTGTGAGGAAAACATTTTAGTGATAGTTGAAGCTTATTAGAGAGATCAAACTCATAGATCAACTTAATTATCATGATTCCCAATCAATTTAGCCCTCAAGTTCTATGAAGAACTTTTAGATCAAGGATCAAAGGGACTTATAAATATCATGTTGGAGATGAAATTCAATAGGAATCCTAGGTAATAGGAATAATCAAGAGATAGGTATGAACATAGAAATCATCCTTCTCATAGATCATATTTCCAAACCATCATGGAATTCAAAATAGATATATGTATATATATATAATCATGTATGCATGAATCTAAACTAAAATTGAAGAATGAAACCAAAATTGAAAATCAAAGTGAAAAACAATCTCTAATTGCAAATTATCAATAAAAATCAAAGAGATTTGGATCTAACTATGTGAGTGTGTGAAGAACATGAGAGGAAGAAGATGAGTGTTCTAATAAGTAGAAATAGAACTAAGTTAGATCCAAATCTTATAGATCTATATATACAAAGTAGGAATTAGAGATGAACTATAGTGTTTACCTCTTGGAGGATTCTCAATTACAAGACCAAAATTGATTTGAAGATCTTCTTCTTCAAGTGTTATTCAAGTGTTCTTCAAGCACTCATCCATGGAAGTTGAGGGAGGTAATTGATGTTCAAATTGTGGTCTAATTAGCCTAAGTTAATCTAAATTCAATTCATAATTTTCTCTCTCTAGAATTCACCTAAATTGAAAGTATATTCAAAGTATACTTCTCTCTCTTGTATGTGCTTCTATGTGTGTTTGTATCTCCAAGTATATTCAAGTGTATCTCTTCCAAGTGTCTAGTGTGTTAAGATGTGATCTCATATGAGATGTATGAGATCTTATATAGAGTTTTGAAGACTTAGCTCTTAAGTTTCAGGGTTAAAACAGGATTTTTAGAGCTTAAAAGAGGGTTAAAATGGCCATTTCGGAGCCTGAACGCAATTTCCAGGCAATTTCCTCGCAGTGGGAAGCTTCTAGAAGGGTCTGGAACTCAAAAAGCTCCGTGGAGGACACAAATGGAAGTGGCGGTTATGGTGGGACCCGCCACCCCCATACCCAAAACCGCCATTTACTATTTGGGTCCCTCTGGTCACCCACAAGCTCTGTTTCAAAAATCACGTGCACTGCTTTTCCAGATTTTTGTAAAAATGCTTTTTGGTGTCCGAAATCGTCCGTTTACGTACCGTTGGAAAGCTGTCAGGTTGAATTTCAGTATAAAAATATTTCCAGAGGTTTTATAATGAGAATTGAAGTCCAATTGAAGTCCGGAAGTCCTCCGGAACTTTCGTCGTCTTTTTGAAATCAAATGACGTCTTTTCCAAAATTGCTTTCAAATGTGCGTCGATTTCGAACTTTTCTTTAAAATTGAATCTCTGGATACCTAGAATACTGCGTTTAGAACACTTAATGTTCATATAACCCTGAGAGAATATGAATTCTGAGAGATGATTTTGACAAAACCGGGATTTATCCATGGAAAAGGGCTTTTCTGAGCTTGAAGTCACTTTCCGAAGTCCGATCTTCTGATTGTGTGGAATCCAGTACCTTCCACGGGGTACTTTTCATCATCGAATCCTCCAAGACGTTGTCCACCCTAAATCCTATCAGTGTGGTCAAAATTGGGTGTCTACAAGATTGGTATGCAGATTTGTAGTCCCTGTTTATTTTTCTGCTATTGGCACTTTTTAGACGATTCCCCAGTTCTTTCAGTGTTTTTATTTTTCTTTTTGTTTCCAAAACCTTCCATTCAATACAACAGAAGGAATATAAACTGATGTTACTGATCAGAACAAAGTCAGTCACTGAACCAATTATCAGTTCAAGTCTATTCACCTACGTTTGCTTTTATTTTTTGATAAGATGATGAAAGGTACCTTTACTAGCTAATTTTTTTTTCCTCCGGCTTGGGTAAAGGGGATACCAATTGGTTTCAAAACACTTATATTGCTTACCTCTCTCTCTCTCTCTCTCTCTCTCTCTCTCAGTTCTATGTACCAATTAAGGAATAAAATTTTCTTTTATTTTCAGGAAATGATCTTCGAAGCGATTGATATTGTATTTATGGACCAATTAGGTTTTTATATTTAGACTTTGGCAATTGCTTTCCTATTTTTTAGGTCGTTTCATATTTAGACTTTGCCAACTACTTCTCTATTTTTTTCAACCCGTGGCCCCGGGCACGGGCAATTACTAGTTCTTTATACATATTAACTCTCTCTCTCTCTCTCTCTCTCTGTTAAGGGATAGCCCATATTTTATACATATAAACTTTCTCTCTCTCTCTCTCCCTCTATTGGTTAAGGGGTAGCCCGTCTTATATACATATAAACTCTCTCTCTCTCTCTCTCCCTCTATTGGTTAAGGGGTAGCCCGTCTTATATACATATAAACTCTATCTCTCTCTCTATTGGTTACGGGGTAGCCCATTATTTATACATATTCTCTCTCTCTCTCTTGGTTAAGGGATAGCCCGTCTTATATACATATAAACTATCTTTCTCTCTCTATTGGTTACGGGGGTAGCCCATCTTTATACATATTAACTCTCTCTCTCTCTCTCTTGGTTAAGGGGTAGCCTGTTCTTTCTACACTTATATATGATTTTCCAACAGGATTTGTGGATTTGAGCCCCCTCCATCCCGTCTGTTTTGCTTGCTACTATTTGCAAGGAATTGCTTGGCATTTCACACTCAAAGGTTTGGCTTTTCCCTAGCTATTTTTTGTATGCTTTCATTGCTTTTATAAAATAGAGCCTTAGGATAGTGAGGCTATCTATCACACATGCTACTTTTGAATTTATGTACATTGTTTCTGAACACGCGGCAAGTCCCCCGTGACTTGTCGCAATGTGTGTGCCCTAATTGGGACGATGAGTGGGAAGGGGGCAGTCCCTTCTCACATTTGCTGGGTGTTCCCCCCGTGGACCCCATTTTATTTACATTGTTGATTGCATATTGATTGTATCCCTTGCCGGGATTCTCTTTGTTTGCAGGTGTCATTTCCCTCTCCCCTTGTCCCTTTTCTTTTTTTGGGTTATTAGACCATTTTAAAGGGGACATTTTTAGTTATTTTCCTTTCCATTTTCTCTTTGTTTAAAACCACGTCTAGTTCAGAACCGCCACAGAAAAAATCAAAAGGAAAAGAAAAATAAACAGAAACCTAACCCTAACGACCTCTCACCTAGTTCATGTTGAATTGCAGAATGTCACGACCCATTAACAAAGAGTGGATGAATGAAAGCAATAGAGTTGGTCCAGTATATACAAAGGGGGGTTTGACGAGTTTCTTGAATTTGCGATTACAAATAATGTTGGACAGTTGTCAACATTATCTTGTCCGTGTGTAAAGTGTCGAAATAGAAATCGACACACACCATTAGATGTCAGAAATCATCTCGTTAGGAGGGGCATAGATATGACATATTCTCTATGGGCTTTCCATGGTGAAAAACCATCTATGAATTCAATAGATCAACCACCAGTAGAAGAGGTTCGTGGAGAAAACATTGAAGAAGAAAACATCGAGGTTGGAGGGCTTGGGATGGAGAATCTTGTTAACGCTTCTTACGGAATGCATGAAGAAACTCATGTAGATTACAGTGGTCAGGCTGGAGTTTCAGAAGAACCGTATGTGGGTAATGAGAAATACAATGGATATAAAAGATTATCAATTGAGAAATTGTACCCTTCATGTGAGGGTCCTGATACAACTCTTTCTGCTATAGTGGAACTGCACAACATTAAGAAGCAATTTGGTTGGTCGGGAAATAGTATGACGGCACTTTTGACCATCTTGAAAAGGTGGCTCCCAAAGGGAAACACGTTGCCGGAGAAGTATCCACACATGAAGTGTATGATGAAAGACTTGGGGATGAAGGCAAACTTTATTCATGCATGCGTCAATAATTGTATTTTATATTGGAAAGATAATGAAGATGAGGAGCAATGTCCTCAATGTGGAGAACCGAGATATGCTGTGAGAACAAAGAAGGGGGGTAGAGTTTGCAAAGAGCCTTTGAAAGTGTTAAGACATTTCCCTTTGATTCCAAGACTTGTGAGATTGTATACTATACCATGGATAGCGCACGAAATGACATGGCACGATCGATCGAACTCTTCATGGGAGTATCTGAGGCATCCTTCTGATTCTCCTCAGTGGGGAAGGTTTAAGATTAAATGGCCAACATTTGCTAAAGAAGGGCGCAACGTTTGGCTTGCAATTGCAACTGATGGGTTTAATCCGCATGGTATTCAATCCTCTAGTTATAGTTGTTGGCCAGTCATTACGGTGCCTTATAATCTCCCACCATCGTTGTGCATGAAACGAGAGTTTCAAATGTTGTCTTTGCTAATTCCTGGGCCAAAGGCACCAGGTCAAGACATAGATGTTTTCCTTCAACCTCTAGTACAGGAGTTGAAGCAACTGTGGGAAGAAGGAGTGCCAGCTTTTGACATGTACAAAATGCAATCTTTTATGTTGAAAGCTATGCTAATGTGGGGGATTCACGATTTTCCCGCATATGGGAATTTATCTGGGTGTGTAACACATGGTTATAAAGCCTGTCCTGTTTGTGGAGATGACACTCGATCCATCCGACTAGAGCACAGTAAGAAAATAGTGTACACAAACTACCGTATTTTTCTTAGCATGAATCATCCGTTTAGGAATGGGGGGTATTTAGGGCTTAGGTTACCTGAACATAGTGAACCTCCTTCTCGATTAAATGGAGATGCACTTTTGGAAAAGTTAAATCAGATAAAGTTTGTCCCTGGAAAGATCCCAAAAGTTTCGGGTAGAAAAATGAGGATGGGCTGCACTGATGATGAACCGAGAGAGGCATGGTATAAAAGGTCCATCTTCTTTGACTTGGAATACTGGAGCTCTCATCAAGTTTGACATGTTCTTGATGTGATGCACACCGAGAAGAATGTCGCTGAGCATTTAATTTGCACAATCCTAGATGATAAAAACAAAACAAAGGATAAAATAAATGCGCGTGAAGATATGAAGCACATTGGCATACACAGCGGCCAGTGGATGCAAGTAGATGAGCTCACAGGAAAACAGATAAAGCCAAAAGCATCATTCCACTTGGATAAAGATGAGAAACGAGAATTTTGCCAAATTTTGAAAGATTTGAAGCTCCCTACTAGTTTTTCATCTAACCTGAGCAACATTGTCACTCTTAACCCACCCAGTTTGCATTCGTTGAAGTCGCATGATTATCATGTTATTGTTCTATATTTGTTACCCGTATTGCTTCAACATGCCTTTCCAAAACATCGAGATTTGCGAAGAGCTATCCAACAAGTAAGCTTATTCTTTAACATACTATGCTCATAAGTCTTGATTCGAAAGGATATCCAAAGAGCCAAATACATGGTTGCAGAGGCAGTGTGTATGTTGGAAAAACACTTTCCACCATCATTTTTTGATATCAGTATCCACCTCATGGTGCATCTAGCTGATGAGGCATTGATTTGTGGACCTACCGGACCTCGATGGATGTATCCTTTTGAACGGTAAACTCATTTTCTTATATGTATTCATCCATAGGCAAATGGCACGGCTTTATAGACTTACATATTTTTTTTACTGATACAAATAGGCAAATGAAGGAATTTAAAGACATACCTAGCAATAAAAGGTATGTTGAAGGATCGATTGCTGAGTCTTATGTTGTTGGAGAATCCGTTAGGTATTGCATAGAATATATGCCAAATCCACTCGAAGGAAATCACAAACGTACTCGTGAAGCCTTTTTAGAGGACAATGACGAGTTTTCTGATGAGGGACCTTTGCTCGACGATAAAATTGTAACGTTGGAATCTGAACAATTTCAACAAATACGTAGATGGGTACTATTTCGACTTGACGTTCACGGACTCAACGACTACTACAGGTTTGAGGCATTTGTAATATATATATTGAACATATCCACATATAACTACTAATATATAAACTACAAATTTCAGTGAGTATAAAGCGTTAAGACATTCCACTTGCGATAAAGGAAAGGGGATTACAATCACAGAAGTAGAGATACAAACTTTTTTCATCCCTTGGTTATATGAAAAGGTATTCCTCGGTCCACAAGAAATAAGAATACTAACATATGTAGTTTATTTAGTTAGATTCGTATTATACTTATGAGAGTGTTTCCATTGAACAGTTGGTGTCTTCCGGTGAGACTGAGACAAATGCTATTTTGTGGCGGTTAGTTCAAGGGCCAAAGCACATGGTTAAAACATACAAAAAGTATCGTGTTAATGGTTTTGTATTTTCTCCTAAGTCTTACGACGAAACTGTTGTCACGCAAGATAGCGGTGTTTGCATGAAGGCATGGACTACATTTAGGGCAAGAAAAAGTGATAAAAGGCTCAAGGATGCTTGGACAATGTGGTATGGGGTTATCAAACAAATAATTGAGTTAAACTATACAATATTTAAAGAGGTAGTGTTTTATTGCGATTGGGTGGCGGTGGAGGACAAGACCAATGGTTGTAAACACTGTCCGGACTCTAACTTGGTGATGGTAAATTTTGCTAAGTTAAAGAGTAATGCCAATGATCTCGACGAGCCAGTCATTCTTGCTTCCGAGGCGAGTCAAGTCTTCTATTCAAAAGACCTTAGAAATCCGAATGGTGGGTGGTTATACATTCACCGAAGAGATTGACCAGTCGAGTAGACGAGTTAGAGATACCAAGTGTCTTCCAATCTACTCTTGAAGACCAACCTCATTTGGAAGATCTGTTGAAGCAGCATGGCTCTGCCTAGTGTTATTTATCTTGCATTAATTGCCTCTATGTTGAGTTTTAACCATATTTTTGTTTGGATTGTACGACTTTTTGTACTGTTACTTGATTGAATGCAAAACTTTACTTTTCTTTAGATAATTGTTATGCGTTAATTATTATTCTTTGTTATCATTGTTGTTCGCATACTACCACCTTGTTTTCAAATGACAGGCATTGGAATTATGAGATCAAGTGGAGGTAATTTTAACCCGAATTCATCCTAACCATCTTCTTCAGTCCCGCCCGCATTTGAGTCATCGGGAGGCAAAGCCCCAAAAGAAAAAATGAAAGTCACAATTGAAAATGACGGGTCTGTGGTGGGTGAATACTCGAAGATATGGAGTAGTCGTATGGGAGATTTTGTGAGAAAGCACATTCCAATTAGCTACAATGATTGGCGAAAAGTGCCAAAGAATTTCAAAGACGATGTTTGGAATGCTTTAATAGTAAACTTTTGTGTATAGGCTCTTTGTTTAATTAGTTGGTTTAGTTAATATTTTTTTTAACAGAACTATTCTATTCTACTACTAGGTTGAATTTGAACTTGATGTTCCACAATCCGTGGCTCGCCCATTTGTGGAGAAGTCGTGGCCCCAAAAATTTAGGACATACAAAAACAACTTGCGGAACCTTGTGAGGAAAGGTCATCATGACGTGCCAAAATGTGTTGATCCACATTTATGGGCAAAGTTTTTAGAAAATGAGAGAGATCCAACAAAGGTGGAGCAAATTGCTAGAAATTTGAACAACAGAAAAAAACTTAAGATTCCCCATTGTCTTGGGCGTCGTTCCTATGCTCAGAAACTATACTTAATGGTGCGTATAATTCCTTACACTTTTTCTGTTTAATGTAAGTTTTCCACAGCTAACTTGTTAAATTTTAATGTCTAGCGAAAAGAAAATCCTGACAAACACTACAGTTGTGTTGACAAATGGTTGGCGGCACATGAGCATAGTGATGGGAGTGTCTTAGAGAGTGCTAAGAGTAAATATGTGAGTAACATATTGTTTGTAGTTTTTAATTCATAGCTTAATTTTTTTAGTGTATTATCACAATATTTACTTTAAATGACTACAGGATGAAATAAAGGCAATTGAAAATTTAAGAAAAAGCAGTGACTTGACTGACGAGGAATACAGTAATAATTGTGAAGACTTTGACAATGACGAGTTAACTCAAGTATTTGGAAAGGACAAAAGGGAAGGGGTTCGTGCTGTGGGTTCACGCATCTCTAAGAGGCAACTACTTCATATCGGGTTGCCAATTTCCAAAAGTGAGGGAAAAAAGAAGATAACTGAAGAAGTTGCCGCATTGGAGGATAAGATCATTTCTCACGTTGACTCAAAATTTCACGATATGCAAGGTATAATTATGTCTTTAGTTTCGAAACTCTCAAATGTGAGTACCCCACCTATGGTTACTACTCCCTCAAGTGATTATGGATCAAATTCAGTTAATTTTGCTACTCATTTAGCTCAAAACTTGAATAATATTTTTGCTACGGGTGTTTCACCTTCTACTCATCATATGCCTTCTACCATGCCTCCTCCCACCGACAAGCCCCCATGTGTATTATTTGATAAGTTTGGTAAACAATTGGCAAAAGGGTATGTTGTGACAGATGCTACAGCTAATGTCTGTCACTCCAAACAAGTTGGTATTGGCGAAAAGAAAGTTTATATCGAGGAAGTGTTTGAGCCCGATGCTCGTTTGTGGGATCGTCAAGATGGACAAGATACATTGGCGGACTTTGTTCAAGGGGGATTTGTAATTTGGCTTGAGTGTTGGTTAAAGATTGGTTGACTATGTTTGTTTTATTTTCTCTGACTTTAAATTTCAGACATGGTTTATTTGTCAATTGGCTTAGTTTAGTTTTGGATGGATTTACTATTTCAATTTCAGACATGGTTTGTTAGTTTTGGTTTGGACTTAGAAACAGTTTGTATTTAAGGATAATTATGCCTATTTTGGATTATATTTTTTGTATTTAATATAGATTGAGCTTGTATTTATTATGGTTTGGATTTGAGCTTATCATATATGTTTATAGTAAATGTGATGTGGCTGTGATGGAAATTAGGTGCAAATAAAATTTGGGAGAATATTTTAGTATTTATGTTTTTCATATTTAAAATAATTACTAACGGATAATTTCCGTTAGTATTCTTACACATGTGTTAGAACATAAACCGTTAGTAATAAAATTACTAATGGTTTATGTCCGTTAGTAATTGTCTCAAAAGTGTTAGAAACTGTCATATTACATACCGTTAGTAATGAAATTACTAACGGTAATTTACCGTTAGTATTTTTGTCTATAAAAGTGTTGGAAAATAAACCGTTAGAATAAATATTACTAACGGAATATTTCCGTTAGGAATAATAAATTACTAACGGTAATTTACCGTGAGTAAACATATTACTAACGGTAATTTACCGTTAGTAAAAATAATTTTCCTAACGGAAAATTACCGTTAGAAAATCCGTTAGAATTATTAGCCACGCTATATTTCTAACGGTAAATTACCGTTACGAATAATTTTACTAACGGTAAATTACCATTAGTAAAGTGCCCTTTTGGTGTAGTGGTGTTCGGAAAGTAACTTATCGACTGGCGCTACCACCGAAGATCTCTGGGGCTCACAATGTATTTCATGTAAGTATGCTGAGAAAGTACATACGAGATCCCTCACATGTGGTTAGTTATGACGATATTGAGACGAGTCATAACGTTTCTTACAAGGAGAGGCCCGTGAAGATTTTAGACTAGAGTATCAAGAAGTTGAGGAATAAGGATATTCCGTTGGTGAAGGTTCACTGGAACCACCATGACGAGAATGAAGCCTCATGGGAAGTTGAAGCTGACGTGAGGAAGATGTACCCGGAGTTGTTTCAGGACTAGTTAGTCTTGATTTCGGGAACGAAATCCTGTTTAAGGGAGGAAGGATGCAATAACCTGCGTTTTAATTTAATCAGTCTGTATTTGCATTATCATTTTTTTTTAAAAAAAATCAAATTTCATTGTGTGTTTTTATTTTAATTTCAATTCTCATGTGTAGAATTTATTTCTTGCTTTATTTCACAATTGAAATTCTTTTTGGGGCCAAACTGCAATTTTACAAAATTAGTAATATCTGTGTGGAATTTCAAAGCTGTATTTCAAAAAGGTGAAAATGTTTTCTTTTAACTCAATCAGTATTTTTATGAAACCAGGAAATCACTTCTTACTCTAAAATGAAATTTCTGTATTTTGTGGTGACCACCGCGCCTCGAAAATACTAGTTTGTGTTTAAAACTGTCCATGCTGTGTGAACTTCCACAGATTTTGGAAGTGACTGATTTGGACAATTGTTTTATATCTATTTAAGGCAACTAATGATTGCCTTAAGCCTTGTTTGGATAGACTAGCTTCGTGTGTGTGGTTATTGTGTCAAAAGCCAAATTCCCAAACAACACTAGTTGGCCCCTGCTCGGGAGAGAACAAATCCTATTTATACGCCGTAACGAGCATTTGTTGGTACCTTTTTATCCTGTTTTTGTATATTTTTACTTCATTTTCTATTTTCTGACAGGTTTTGGAAGAAATCAAGTATATCAGGCTAAACAGGGTGAAAAAGCAGAAGAAAAGAAGCTGAAAAAGCCAAGTCGCTCGCGCGAAAATCCCAGAATCGCTCGCGCGATCCGCGCGCGCGAAGTCCCAATTGTCGCGCTCGCGCGGCCCGCTCGCGCGATATATGTAAAAACCAAAGTTGCGTATTTCAGTATACTGAAGACTCCTGTGCAAACGAGATGTCCTAACTGCTTCCAGATTGTAAAATATATCAGTTTCAGTTCGTCCCGAGTTAGAGAGGCTTCCAAAAACTTGTTGTAATTCTATATATACCCTATTTTACTTCAATTAAAGGGTTAGACATTGTTGGCAATTAGAATATACAACCATACATACATACTTTCAGCCATTGAAGGGAGGGAAGCAAGGAGAAGAAGAAGAAGACCAAGGATTTCCATGGCCTCCTCCATCAACTACTTGCCATCTACCATTTCCATGGACGGCTAGATCATAAATCTAGGGTTTCAATGAAACCCTAGCCAAGTAATATGGTTTTATTTATGTTTTTATTTTAGGTTTATTATGTATGGATGACAGTCACATGTTTAGAGGATTTTTATAAATAAATCGTACTTCTAGTGATTAAATCATTACTTTCAGAGTTTAATCTTGTCTTAGATCTATTTTGACTGTGATGTGCTCAACGATCTATTCTTGCTGTGCTTGTTTAGATTGTTTACATGTGATGGTGCTTTATTGATTTGTGCTATCAAGTATCCGAATAGTCCATGCCTAGGTTAGACGGATTAGATCACAACCCTAGTTTAGTGTGGGATAATTCGTGCTAACTGAAGATGGATTATGTTGGTGCTTGAACCATGATTTTTTTTCTTGACGGAGAAATTGGGCTTGTAGCTACAATTTCCCATTATCATCCAACTTAATAAGCTAAAGTAATTCATAAATATTCCTTATTATGAAGGTAGTGGTGGATTTGCAATCCTAGGTTCCCTTACACATTATTTAAAAACAACTATTTAAATTGTTTTCATAGTTTAGATTTATTTTTATGTTCTTAGTTTAATTCAAATTAAAATCAAATCCGTTTTCTTAATTAACTAAATTTAGGTTTTAAAATTAAGTCGCTGTAGTAAATCAATCTCTGTGGGTTCGACCTTTACTTTCACACTACAAATCCTTAGAAAAGTAAAGCATAAATAAAAGCATACTTTTTATATCTTGATTCTGACAACATCAATTTTTGGCGCCGTTGCCGGTGATTGCATTACTACCTTTAGTTTTATAATCTTAGTTTAGTTAATTCGTAAATATTAGATTAGTTTTTAGTCTTCTTATTTTTCTTTTTATTTTAAATTACTAACTTTTCTTTTATTTTTGTAATTTCTTAGGATATCAAATTCCAACGTTTCCGAGTGGAGCAGCTAATTATATCAAAGGAGCTTACGCAAATAAAAATAAAAATAAAATAAAATAAATTGCTTCTTGTGAAACTCGCTTTAAACCACTGTAAGTCAGGGCGCTGTGATGCACTATTTCTATTAGTTTAAGGTTAATTGCACTGCATTAGCTAGGAAACCCGGGGCGCTAGGCTTGACGCGGTCATTGCATTACAGGATAATATTCATGCATCACAGTAGTTGAGTGCTTGTTATCTTAGTTGCGTGATTGCTATTTGTTTTTTTTAGTTGAGTCCGTTTTTATTTTTAATTTACTTTCTTTTAGTTTATGTTAGGTACACGTTCAAATAAACCGGAATTAAAACCTTTTGACTCTGAACTTGAACGTACATTAAGACTTAACAAGTCTTCAAACTTAACTTCTAGAACAAGTTTTTAATAGACGACGATTTGACACCAAAACCAACGTCTTTATTTGAGTCCGAAATACGTAGTACTCTTACAAGACTAAAGAAACCGCGCTTTCATAACATAGAACCAATTAAAATGGCAGACATTGAAAATAATAATGAAAACAACCAAAATAACAACGGAGCTAATATGAATAATCTTAATATACCGCCACCTCCTCCACTTATAAACTATTTTATTCCTACGACGTACACCTCACAAGCTGGTATCGAATTACCGGAGGCGACAACATCTCACTTTGAGATAAAGTCGTCTACCATCTCGCTACTTCCTTCTTTCCATGGCCGTCTAAATGAAGATCCATACCAACACTTAGGAGATTTTCAGGGTATATGCTCTACTTTGAAAATACAAAACCTAAATAATGATGAATTAAAATTGCGGCTCTTCCCATTCTCCTTAAGAGACAAAGCGAAGTATTGGCTTCAATCACTTGAGCCAAACACAATAAAAACATGGGAAGCCTTACACACCGCCTTTTTACAAAAGTTTTTCCCTATTATGCGTACAAATAAGATAAGAAAAGATATAACTAATTTTGTGATGCAAGATGGGAGACTCTTTATGACACTTGGGAAAAATTTAAAGAATTGTTACGCTCGTGTCCACATTATCAGGTTCCCAAGTGGCAATTGGTTCAAGTGTTCTACGAGGGGCTTATTCCCTCTGTTAGGAATACCGTCGATGCCGTTTGTGCGGGAACTTTCCTACACAAAAGCGCCGACGAGGCCTGGAAGATTTTCGAAACTTTGAGCGAGAATTCGATGCACCAAGCGGTGTCTGTCCGTTCTGAGGGATACCTTCAACCTAAGCGAGAGGTGACAATTGAGTCAAGTCAGTCAATGCAAATACAAGAATTAAATAGAAAACTTGACCGACTGATGCAAATGAACAGAACGTCTAATCCACCCTCTTCAGAAGTATGTGCATTATGTTCCGAACCGTCCCATAATATCTTTGCATGTCCTTCTGCATCTCAGTTTCCCGAATTTGTGGAGCAACACGTAAATGCTATGCAACAATTCCCACAAAATAATTATACTCCTAGGTCGAACAATTTTTCTAATACTTATCGACCCCAATATCAACAAAATCAATACCAACAACCACCTCCTAACCCTAATCCTCCACGGACTAACGCTTTTGAGGAAACGGTGTTGGTATCTCTTAAAAATATTGAAACTCAAGTCCACGCACAAGCACAAATAGTGCACTCTCATATACAATCTATTGCGAAGCTTGAGTCTCAAATGGGACAAATAGCGAATACAATGAGTCGTAGAAACGAGGGTAAGTTGCCGAGCCAAACTATTCAAAACCCTAAGGGACAGTATGAGATTAAGGGGTCGAGTGAGCAAGTGAACGCTGTGTCAACTAGGACGACTATTTGAGAGGAAGAAGTTGTTGAGATTTCGAGGGAGGTTATGAGGGATGTAAACGTTAACTCGAATAAAGAGAGGGGTGAGGACGTGAATCAAAATAGAAAAGACAATGAACCGGTCCCAACTAATCATATTCCGAGAATGCCATATCCACCTAATATTGAGGAACCGTCACATTTTACAAAGAAAAAGTCAAAAGTCGAAGATATACTCGAGGTATTTAAACAAGTTAAAATTAATATTCCTTTCCTCGACGCTATAAAACAAATTCCCGCGTATGCTAAATGTTTAAAAGACCTTTGTACATAAAAGCGCAAAATACGTAGTCATACTCCTAAAAAGGTCTTCCTCACGGAAAAAGTAAGTTCAATTTTTCAACACGCTCCTCCGAAGTATAAGGATCCCGGTATGCCTACGATTTCATGTGTCATAGGTGACACTATCATTCATCGGGCTCTCCTTGACTTAGGAGCTAGTGTTAACCTCTTACCTTATCACGTCTACAAACAATTAGGACTAGGTGAACTTAAACCTACGGCCGCTACCATTCAATTAGCGGATCGTTCTGTCAAAATACCTAGAGGAATCGTCGAAGACGTCCTAGTAAAAGTTTATCAATGTTTCTATCCTGTAGATTTTATGGTCCTTGACACCGAACCGGTGCTAGATGCTAGAAAATACACTCCTGTTATTCTTGGTCGTCCATTCTTAGCCACGGCCAACGCACGTGTCAATTGTAGAACAGGGGTGATGAAAGTGTCGTTCGGGAATATAAAATTAAAATTAAATGTTTTTAATGCTGTTTATCAACCTCCCAAAGACGATGATTATCTAGGTGTGGAGGGTAGTGAGGTTAAACGGAATATTGAACTTACTAACGTAGTAAATATAAGTGCAGGGAATAATATAGAGGATGATGAGTGGATGAATCCTAATACCTCAGACCCTAATGCTGAATCTACTCGGAAGGTAAGAAATCGATTTGAACATACTGACAAATAGTCAATCGAATTAATTCAAAGTGACGTGATTTCTGCTTACCACCGAGCTCTACCTGATGCTCTAAAGGGTACAAACTCCGATTTACGACCTCCGTGAGTTTTGAGCTAGAACGGTCTAGCTGAAGACGTAAAAGTTAGCGCTTCTTGGGAGGCAACCCAAGCTTAATTTTGTCTGTTTTCTTTGTTTTTGGGTCATTTTATTCTGTTTTTGAGGTTCTGGACAGGTGTGGGGGTCAGAGTTAAGTTATTTTTAATTTATATACATAAAATAAGTGAACCGAGAGAAAATACCATTCTCGCGCGCGCAGTCCGCTGGCGCGAGAAGTCGCTCGCGCGGCCCGCTGGCGCGAGTTTGCCCCGTAGACGTTTTTCTTTGCTTTTCTTTATTTGAGCTCTCAGGTTCCATTCGCGCCTCATCTCGCGGGTGCGAGGGGGTCTCGCTCGCAGGGGGGGAAAAAAAAAAAAAAAATTTTGGGCTTCGCGCGCGCGATACCCTATTTTTATGATATTTTCTTTTGTTCTCTATCAGTCCTCCACACCTGTCACACAGTTTTTACTTTTCTGTTTTTGTTTCTTAGGTACTTTTAGATCGAGTCTTTGATTGTTTTCATAATTCTGGTTATGTTTTATTTCCTTTTATAGTCTATTTTCGTGTTGTCTTTATAGTTTTGTTTCTTCTTATAGTTTATTTAGTTTCGTTTAGCTTAGTTATATTCTTTTAGCTGTTTTTATTATTTTGTTTGTTTAATTTTCTTTTGTTAAGAAGTAACAGGTAACATTGAACTTTATTGCTATATTCCTTTGTGTTAACATGTTCTGTGTTTGTCGAGATCGAGGTATTATCGTTCTTTCCTTACGTACTTTCCTTTCTTTTGTTTTATTGTTTCATTGGGGACAATGAAAGGTTTAGGTTTGGGGATATGCACACGCATGCACATTATTTTATGCAAAATTTTTAAAATTTTCAATAAGTGTGTTTAAATAAACGATGTCACCTACGGTTCTGTAATCTCTAGTCGATACTTCTTGTTATGTAACTATGATTGTTATAGAATGGTAAACAAGAGAAGATGTAATTAAATATTTGCTAAAGTCATGATGCGACGTTTTAAGATATGTATCATTCGAATCGTAGTTTTATATCATAAATTTGCACACAAACCTATGCACTACACGTAGTCGCTTGAATACATGTCTGATGTGAACTGTAATATGATTCGGATTTCTAGATAACACATGGTGGAGACTAAGCCCAGTGAGCTTTTGAGCCTATCTTTTCTTTATAGAGGGTTATAAATACATTGTGTTTGTCGAATTTCATTGAAATAGCGCATTAACTTGTTGTTTAGTCTCATTATTCTTGTTTTGGTTGATAGTCAAGTTAAAATATTTATTACCATGCTAAATAATCTTCCGTCGTAAATGTTACAGAACCGTATTACCCTAGGACATGATTTTAGGCCCTCTTTGTTTATTGCCGACCGATAAATGATAAAAAAATTCCTTAGTTCACCCTTTGAGCCATTAAAATGCCTTTTTCTTTGATTACCATTATTCTTGTTTTTCCTCCGACTTGACAAACTTGGAGTTCACCATTGAGAGATTTGTCAACTTTTAGTGGTGTTAAGGCGATGTGTGATTGAGAAGAAGAAGTAAATAAGATGATGTTTGGAGTGGTTGCCTTGATTCTTTACTGAATATTCGTTTCGAAAGAAACGAGAAGGAAAGAAAAAAAGATAAGGATTGGAAAAAAATAAAGAAGAGGAAGGTTGAAAAAAAAAAAAGAGTGAAAGAAAAGAAAGAAAATATATGAAAAGAAGAGAATAAAAAGATGAAGTTGGTAGAAGAGAGAATGAAAGAAATCGAACATGCCTTACAATGCCATTCTGAAACTACTTGATATATCCGTTCTATCATTTTCCATTGTCTGAGCCACATTACAACCTTTGAAAAGTCCTATTTGATCCTAGGAAACATGGTTTGGATATATAAACGATGGGAGGGGGATTAAAACATGGTAATGAGTAATTTTTCTTGATTGTTGGCATCCTATCCATGAGACTACTATTCTTTTGTGTTATGCGTCTTTTTCGTGTCGTATGTGAGCGTTAATCATCTTGAAAACATAATTCCTTTGCTCACGTATACTAGAGAAATTACACATGTTTCTGAGTGTTTCATTTTAGAGTGTAATTGACATTGTGAGATTCGTAGTCGAAGCATAGTTGGATGGTTATCCAAGTTATATTTCAAGTTCATGACATGCGCGTGTTCATTTGACTACCATATCACACACGTGCAATTTTATGAGAAATTCGATTGATTTATACGATGCATGTGCTTGGGATTGCTTTTCATGATGTAAGTAGACATTTGATTCCGTTTCTTCTTGTTCATTATTCTATTTCAAATCATTGTTTATAATAAGGAGTATTGTTTATTAGTTTTTCGTTTTAATAAAACTTTGTAAGTTTACAAGTTAATAAAGATGGTTGTGGGTAACTTGTTGACGAGAACCCTCACGAGACTTTACTCGTCCGACTAGGGACACCTAGAGGTTTAAAAGGCTTGTTGCATATGCTAAATGCAATTGTGATCCATGCGAAAATGGAGTAGTATTTTATTGGTAGTTAGTTTTTATTTTAGTTTTGCTCGAGGACTAGCAAAATGTAGGTTTGGGGGTGTGCTCGGGAGAGAACAAATCCTATTTATACGCCGTAACGAGCATTTGTTGGTACCTTTTTATCCTGTTTTTTATATATTTTTACTTCGTTTTCTATTTTCTGACAGGTTTTGGAAAAAATCAAGTATATCAGGCTAAACAGGGTGAAAAAGCAGAAGAAAAGAAGCTGAAAAAGCCAAGTCGCGCGCGCGAAAATCCCAGAATCGCTCGCGCGATCCGCGCGCGCAAAGTCCCAATTGTCGCGCTCGCGCGGCCCGCTCGCGCGATATATGTAAAAACCAAAGTTGCGTATTTCAGTCTACTGAAGACTCCTGTGCAAACGAGATGTCCTAACTGCGTCCAGATTGTAAAATATATCAGTTTCAGTTCGTCTCGAGTTAGAGAGGCTTCCAAAAACTTGTTGTAATTCTATATATACACTATTTTACTTCAATTAAAGGGTTAGACATTGTTGGCAATTAGAATATATAACCTGTAATACCCTGTATTTTGGTATAATAATAAGACCTGGTATTTCACTTCTATACTCGTATAAACTTTCTCTTCCTTTTGGTGAATTTTGATACCAATCAATTGATAAGTTTTCTCAATCAATTGACACTTTTCAGATACCAATCGATTGATAAGTATTCCCAATCGATTGCCATCAGACCGACTAAAATTGACTACATGTCAACATCTCAATCGATTGCCATTCATCCCAATCGATTGACATTATTCCAATCGATTGACTACAAATATCTGTTACCAATCGATTGACTTGTGTCGCAATCGATTGACATAAGCTGAGAATTATTTTCTTCTTTCCTTTAGCTTTGAACGTGTGGCACTCCCTTATCTCTATATATATGACCATGTTTGTGGCCTTGTGTCACTTTGGCAGCTTGAGAGAGAGAGAGACATACCTCTTGAGAGATAAACATATATACATACATATATCTATATCTACACATATACACACACACACACTGCTTTGGCAGCTGGGAGGAAGAAGAAGGAGAAACAGAAAGAAGAAGAAAGAAGAGAGGAGGAGACAGAGAGGGAAGACAGAGACAGAGAAGAGGAGAAAGAGAGAGAGCTTGGAGATTTCAAGCCCACACACACCCAAACGCACCCTAGGTGAGTTTCTAACTCACTTGGTCCCTTTATGTGATGTTTATGCAAGTTATTATGAAGCTTAGATGGGTTAAATGCTTGTAGTTTACGTTTTATATGCTGTTTTTACAATCTGCTGGAGAAGACGTAGTACCAATCGATTGACATAAATCCCAATCGATTGACATCAGTCTTTTCCCAATCGATTGGATAGGATTCCAATCGATTGACATCTCAATCGATTGCCATGTTTCTCAATCGATTGATATAACTTTTTGTCCCAATCGATTGAACCTCTGTTCCAATCGATTGGCTTGATCAGAATATGATTTCCTTTGCCTGTTTATTATATAAGAGGTTTAGTTGTTCGATTTCTGATTTGGGTTGTTATTATGCGATTTAAGGTTATCAGGGATAATGTGACAACACAGATAAGTATGATTAATAACAAATGTATAAATCTGACGATGTAAGATACTATGAAATTCTTGTATGAGCTTGATATCCGTTTTCTTTTAATCCGAGTAGTCAGGCCACATTGGGAATTATCATGTGTCGATGTAGAATGGAACGTAAGTAGGTTTGGTAAGTTCTGGGAATGGTACGTGGATGGACGATTGGTCATGATATGCTCTGAAGTGCGGTGAACCGGATACATGGTTCTTAAAAGCAGTGAGCTGGACCAAGAAGTCTCAAGATAGACTGGATGATCTTTGATATGCTCTTAAAAGCGGTGAACAGGACCATTGTTCTTAAAAGCGGTGAGCAGGGATCACTAGTAGATGACGTTGAGTCGTGGCAATAGATTGATATGCCTTGTTTGAAATGTTATATCCCTGAAATGCGGTGAACATGACCATTGTTCTTAAAAGCTGGGGACAGACTGACGTGGAGTCCATGACATGCGGTGAGCAGGATATATTGCTCTTAAAAGCGATGGACAGAATAAGGGTGTATCCCTAGAGTTAAACGATTGAGTCTGTTCATGAAATCAGAATATGTTGAGTTCGGTATTTGAGTAACAAGACGATAAGGGTCGGTTTACAAGAATGGATAAAGGAACAAGATAGTGTTATTTTTATAATAAGATGTTAAACCGTGTTTTCATAAGCTTGTGTTTACTTCAGATAACTGGTACCTCGTTAGTTTTTGCTCACTCAGCTCTCAGTAAGCTGACGGCCTTTTATTGCCTGGACTGTCCAGAATATCCTGCCCCTTATTCTGCAGGTAATGACCAGTACACTGATGACTATTATCCAGAGGAAGGCCCCACCGATGATGGTTACGCTAGGGAGGATTATCCTTATACCAGTTGAAGACTGAAGATGTTATAGTTAGATTACATTTCGGTTGTTCTGTTAAACCTTTAGTTAACGGGTACTTGGGCATTTGTTGTCTCCAGACCTGTTGTGATCCTGTGGACCACACTCTGATATTATTTTGTAATAGTTAGCACTGTGTGTTATTCTCAGTTGTTTACAGTTGTTGTTCTTTTGGACTAGTACTGCGTGGTGTGGATTATTAGTGACTTTCACCTGTCATTCCTTATGGACCCAAAAAGGAAATTTATTTTTCTCAATTTTTGCCGTTCCGGGGCGTGACAGGATTTTTTGGTATCCGAGCTTGAGTTCGGTACTCTAGGTTGTGATACTTTTGTTCACTAAGTATTTCCACACCATCTGGTCCTAGTGTTGTTAAGATTCTTTGAGATGAGATATGAGTATAAGATAAGTTCGTCTTCCTGACGATAGATAGTTTCGTTTGCAGGATAGCATGGATCCGGAGTTTCACCAGTTTGTGGCTGATGCTTATGGAGGACATATTATCCATGGGGATACTGTGGAGCCAGCTGACCCGGAGTTTTATCGTGAACGTGTGTGCCAGATAGCTAGTCGACATTTGGAGGAGGACATATGGAGAGCGCTTTATGTGACCGGGAGTACTCACCCGACACAGATGCGTATGGACGCTTACCACTTAGCGAGAGTTGGCAAAGATATTTGCAAGGAGATGTTACGATTAGTTTTGAGTAAGCCTGAGATGGATGAGATTGAGTTGAGAGCTATTGTAGCCGGCCCGCCAGAGCCTATAACTGTACCGGCAGCAGCAGCAGTAGCAGCCCCACCATCACCAGTACCCGTCCCGGAGCCAGAGCCTGAGCCGATTGAGGATGAGGAGGATCTAGAGCCTGAGGATGAGCATCCCGATGAGGACATGGACGGAGATGGAGAGGAGGAGCCGATAGATGACGAGGACCCAGTAGAGGATGAGCATGCAGACGATGCAGATGATGATGAACCTGAGGATGACCCCGAGGAGCCAGAGTTTGAGCCAGAGGATCCAGTACCAGACCCAGAGGATGTTGAGACAGACGTAGTAGTAGATGAGGAGGTGCCCGACGAGGAGATAATTGTGCCAGAGGTACCCGTTGTGCTTCAGATACCAGCTAGACCCATTATGCATATGGCAGCCATGGCCGATATGGCAGTAGGATGGATAGCTCAGATGGTAGCACAGCCAGCAGAGTTTGTTATGGGAGAGGTAGCTATAGCAGGAGCTCTTGATATAGCTGACGGTTTTGCCGCAGTAGCTGTTGATGTCGCTAACCAGGCAATAGCAGATGTGATGGAAGACGATGATGCAGACATGATAGAGGATTGGGATATATGGATAGTAGTCGGAGATCTTGTCGCACCAGCTGAGGAAGATCCACTCGAGGAGATGGATATAGACCTAGAGAACGAGGCACCACCAGCAGAATCAGATGCTGACGACTGTTGAGTCAGGATCTGCAGGATATAGATTTTGTTAGTTTATATTAGGACATGTTGTCCACCAGATTTTTGGGAGCTTGAGAGATAGCTATTGACCATAGCTTTGTATAGTATTAGCTGACTTTAGTTGTTGTAACTCTTGTCCCATATGGTACACAGTTTGACTAGTGTGTACTATACGGTACATCTTTTGATATATATACGAGCAGTACTTTTGTTATTGTTTGGATGTTGCGTTGTGCTGCGTTGTTTAGTAGAATTGTTAATTTTGCTGTTTCTTATTAAATCTTGAGTTCGTTTCTACGTTCAGCTGATCAATATGTCTCTTGTAGGCGATACTCGTTATCATCATGGTAGGACCCTTGAGAAATCACCAAGCGCGTAATGGAGCACCTATTCCGGAAGGGATGGACCCAACCGAAATTTTCGAAGCATTTATGCAGAGGATGGAGCATGTAGGGGATACATATAATCACTCCACCTACCAGAGACCTCTTGCACCCCCGCCACCAAGACAGACTGGAGATAAGTTGTTAGCAAATTTTCGTGGGTTACGTCCCGAAAAGTTTGATGGACTAACAGAACCATGGAAAGCAGAACAATGGATAAGAGAGATGGAGTTAATATTTGAAGCATTGGAATGCAGCGAACAAGAGAAACGTCGCCTTGCTACGTTTCAGCTCACTTATGCCACCGCAGATTGGTGGGAAGCTGAGCGAGCCACTATTGGGATCAATGCTGCTAGAGCTATGTCATGGGAGACATTCAAAGGCAGATTTTTGGAGAAGTATTTTCCAGAAGATGAGAGAGATCAACAGGAAAGGAACTTTCTCAATTTGATCCAAGGAGGATGGAATGTACGGGAATACACAACACAGTTCGAGCGTCTATCCAGATTTGCTCAGCATATGATAGACACTCCGCAGAAGAAGGTTAAGAGATTTCACCAAGGACTGAACCCCCACCTCAGACATATGATGGTTGGTCATCTGAACCAGTCGTATGAGGAAATTGTTAGATTTGCTACAGGATTAGAAAAGGATGCTAATCCAATACCGCAACCACAGATAAATCGACCTCAGTCGTCACGAGGGTTTCAATAGAGGAATTTCCATAATCGACCACCGAGAAATACCCAAGGATGGAGACCTCAGGAAAACTTTCAAGGAAACAAGAGAACCTGGGAAGGAACCAGGAAATCGCAGCAGAGTTATAATCGACCTCAACAATATCGCCAGCAGGGGTCACAGCCACAGGCATTACTAACAGTCCCACCCAGCAATAGTGGAGGATGTTTTAACTATGGAAAACCCGGACATATTGCAAGGAACTGCACTGCCCATAGACCTAATCGCAGGCCGGATATTGTCTGCCGCAACTGCAACAAACCAGGGCATGTGAGCAGGGATTGTCGTGCACCACGAGGAGGACACTACGGAGTCCCAGTGAAAGGAATCCAAGGACCTCCTGATCAGACCAGAATGAATGCTATCATTCCAGGAGAAGTAGGCTTTAATGCTGATGAACAGCAACATTTGGAAGGTACGCTTGTACTCTTGGAGCCGCACGTTCTTTTATTACTGTTAAGATTGTGCGTCAGTTGGGTTTAGAACCCCAGACACTTGAGTCAACACTGAATGCTGTGTCACCATTGGGAGTGACAGTTAAGTTGAGTAAAGTGTGTAGAGATTGCCCATTGACTTTGGGAGATAGGAATCTTCCAGCAGACTTGGTAGTTCTGTCAATGTCAGAATTCGATGTTATCCTAGGGATGGATTGGTTAACTAAGTACAGTGCCAATCTGGATTGCCCTACTAGAACGATTGTATTTCCAATACAAGGAAAGCCGACGATCAGATTTCAGTGTCAACCGACAAGCGACATGTTCCTTACGAGTGGTTTAGCTACTATCATTAGTACGAGTACGGAGCTTACAATGGATCAAATTCCTATTGCACGAGACTTTCAGGATGTATTTCAGGATATTAAAGGACTTCCACCGAAAAGAGAAATAGACTTCTGTGTGGAATTAGTACCTGGTACATTGCCTATTTCTAAGACTCCATATAGGATGGCACCAACCGAGATGTTAGAACTGAAGAAGCAAGTTCAAGAGCTTGAAGATTTAGGATTTGTTCGCCCGAGCACGTCACCTTGGGGAGCACCAGTTCTATTTGTAAAGAAGAAAGATGGAACACTTCGACTCTGTATAGACTACAGGGAGTTGAACAAGGTAACGATTAAGAATAGATATCCACTTCCCCGGATAGATGATTTGTTCGACCAAATACAAGGATCTAGGATCTTTTCCAAAATCGATCTGCGTTCTGGATATCACCAGCTGTTAGTTCGATCAGAGGATGTATCGAAGACTGCTTTCAGGACGAGGTACGGGCATTACGAGTTTCTAGTTATGCCTTTTGGATTGATGAATGCGCCAGCAGTATTTATGCACTTGATGAATAGAGTATTCAGACTATATCTGCATAAATTCATTATAGTGTTCATTGATGATATACTGATCTACTCAAAGACAGAAGAGGATCACAAGGAACATTTACAGGTTGCCTTGCAGACACTTCGAGATAGCAAGTTGTATGCAAAGTTTAGCAAGTGTGAGTTTTGGCTACAAGAAGTCAAATTCTTGGGACATGTTATATCTCAGGAAGGTATTTCAGTAGACTCATCTAAGATTGATGCAGTCTTAAGTTGGAACAGACCGACAAATGTGACAGAAGTCAGAAGTTTTCTTGGGTTAGCAGGATATTACCGGAGATTCGTAGAAGGATTTTCCAAACTAGCAGGACCTTTGACAAACTTAACCAGGAAAGAGACGAAGTACGAATGGACAGACAAGCATGAGAGTGCATTTCAGGAGTTAAAAGAGAGATTGACTTCTGCACCAGTACTCGCATTACCTAAGAGTGGAGAAAAGTATGTGATCTACAGTGATGCATCGCACCAAGGACTTGGATGTGTGCTTATGCAAGATGGAAATGTTATCGCATATGGATCAAGACAATTGAAGGTACATGAGAAAAATTATCCTACGCATGATCTGGAATTAGCAGCAATAGTGTTTGCATTGAAAATTTGGAGACACTATCTCTATGGAGAAAAGTTTGACTTATTTTCCGATCATAAGAGTCTGAAGTATTTGTTCTCTCAAAAGGAATTGAACATGCGACAACGAAGATGGATGGAGTTACTCAAAGACTATGACTTTTCCTTGCAATACCATCCGGGTAAAGCAAATGTCGTAGCAGATGCTTTGAGCCGTAAACCTCGACTAGTGATCGCTGCGTTACTAATTAGAGAATGGAGAGCATTAGAAGAAATTGCTGAATTTGATCTTCAGCCAGTGGAACCAATGAAAGGACAACATTTTGGATGTCTTATGGTACAACCGACTTTGATCAGTCATATCATAGAGGCTCAACAGATAGCAGAGGATTTGAAGTTATGGTTCGCAAAGATGTCAGCCAAAGAACCAGAAGTCTGGAGTATTAGTACAGACGGAGCTTTACGATGTAAAGGTAGACTCTGTGTACCTAGTTAAGAAAATCTCCAGAAAGAAATATTGGATGAAGCACATAAGTCACGAATGACTATTCATCCCGGAAGTACGAAGATGTACAAGGATATGAAGAGAAATTTTTGGTGGGAAGGAATGAAGAGAGATGCAGAGTATGTAGCTCAGTGTCTTACTTGTAAACAAGTAAAGGCAGAACATCAAAGACCACCTGGACTTCTACAGCCGTTACCTATTCCTCAATGGAAATGGGAACACATAACCATGGATTTCGTGGTAGGATTGCCGAAGTCACAGCAGAATCACGATGCTGTATGGGTAATTGTGGATCGACTTACTAAGACGGCACATTTTATCGCCTATAGCATGACGTATTCAGTAGAACGTTTGAGCCGGATGTATCTACAACACGTTGTACGATTACATGGAGTGCCTGTATCTATTGTGTCAGATCGAGATTCGCGCTTTACTGCAGAATTTTGGAAGAGTCTCCAGACAGCGATGGGAACGACATTGAACTTGAGTTCAGCTTTTCATCCGCAGACAGATGGACAGACGGAACGAGTTAATCAAGTGATGGAAGATATGTTACGAGCTTGTGTCATTGATTTTGAGAGTTCTTGGGAGTTGCACTTACCTCTGATTGAGTTCGCCTATAATAATAGTTATCATTCGAGTATAGATATGGCGCCATTTGAAGCTTTGTACGGAAGACCTTGCCGATCGCCGCTATGTTGGACCGAAGTCGGAGATAGTCAACTTCTTGGGCCAGAGATTGTACGAGAAACCAGTGAGAAGATTCAAGTCGTACGTGAGAAGATGAAAACAGCCCAAACCAGATACAAGAGTTATGCTGACAAACGACGCAAAAACTTAGAGTTAGCCGTTGGGGATCACGTGCTACTCAAGGTTTCCCCTGTTCGAGGAATCGTTAGATTTGGTCAGAAGAGGGGCAAATTATCACCTAGATTCATTGGACCATTCGAGATTCTGGAGCGTGTTGGGAAGGTTGCTTATCGCCTTGCATTGCCACCAAAGATGTCAGGAGTGCACAACGTTTTTCACAACAGTATGCTGAGGAAGTGCGTTCACAACCCAGTGCACGAGATCAACTTTGAGGATATCAAATTCAACAGTGACGTTACATTCAACGAAGGACCTGTTCGCATTCTAGATCGAGGAATCAAGAAGCTCAGGAACAAGGAGATTCCGTTGGTAAAGATTCAGTGGAAGCATCATGATGAAAGAGAAGCTTCGTGGGAACTAGAGTCAGAGATGCGCGAGAAGTTTCCATTTTTGTTTTAGACCTTGTTGCTTTTGATTTCGAGGACGAAATCTTTTGTTGGGTGGTGGATGATGTAATACCCAGTATTTTGGTATATTAATAAGACCTGGTATTTCACTGCTATACTCGTATAAACTTTCTCTTCCTTTTGGTGAATTTTGATACCAATCGATTGATAAGTTTTCTCAATCGATTGACACTTTTCAGATACCAATCGATTGATAAGTATTCCCAATCGATTGCCATCAGACCGACTAAAATTGACTACGTGTCAACATCTCAATCGATTGCCATTCATCCCAATCGATTGACATTATTCCAATCGATTGACTACAAATATCTGTTACCAATCGATTGACTTGTGTCCCAATCGATTGACATAAGCTGAGAAATATTTTCTTCTTTCCTTTAGCTTTGAACGTGTGGCACTCCCTTATCTCTATATATATGACCATGTTTGTGGCCTTGGGTCACTTTGGCAGCTTAAGAGAGAGAGAGACATACCTCTTGAGAGATATACATATATATATACATATATCTACATCTACACATATACACACACACACACACTGCTTTGGCAGCTGGGAGGAAGAAGAAGGAGAAACAGAAAGAAGAAGAAAGAAGAGGGGAGGAGACAGAGAGGGAAGACAGAGACAGAGAAGAGGAGAAAGAGAGAGAGCTTGGAGATTTCAAGCCCACACACACCCAAACGCACCCTAGGTGAGTTTCTAACTCACTTGGTCCCTTTATGTGATGTTTATGCAAGTTATTATGAAACTTAGATGGGTTAAATGCTTGTAGTTTACGTTTTATATGCTGTTTTTACAATCTGCTGGAGAAGACGTAGTACCAATCGATTGACATAAATCCCAATCGATTGACATCAGTCTTTTCCCAATCGATTGGATAGGATTCCAATCGATTGACATCTCAATCGATTGCCATGTTTCTCAATCGATTGATATAACTTTTTGTCCCAATCGATTGAACCTCTGTTCCAATCGATTGGCTTGATCAGAATATGATTTCCTTTGCCTGTTTATTATATATGAGGTTTAGTTGTTCGATTTCTGATTTGGGTTGTTATTATGCGATTTAGGGGTTATTAGGGATAATGTGACAACACAGATAAGTATGATTAATAACAAATCTATAAATCTGACGACGTAAGATACTATGAAATTCTTGTATGAGCTTGATATCCATTTTCTTTTAATCCGAGTAGTCAGGCCACATTGGGAATTGTCATGTGTCGATGTAGAATGGAACGTAAGTAGGTTTGGTAAGTTTTGGGAATGGTACGTGGATGGACGATTGGTCATGATATGCTCTGAAGTGCGGTGAACCGGATACATGGTTCTTAAAAGCAGTGAGCTGGACCAAGAAGTCTCAAGATAGACTGGATGATCTTTGATATGCTCTTAAAAGCGGTGAACAGGACCATTGTTCTTAAAAGCGGTGAGCTGGGATCACTAGTAGATGACGTTGAGTCGTGGCAATAGATTGATATGCCTTGTTTGAAACGTTATATCCCTGAAATGCGGTGAACAGGACCATTGTTCTTAAAAGCTGGGGACAGACTGACGTGGAGTCCATGACATGCGGTGAGCAGGATATATTGCTCTTAAAAGCGATGGACAGAATAAGGGTGTATCCCTAGAGTTAAACGATTGTGTCTGTTCATGAAATCAGAATATGTTGAGTTCGGTATTTGAGTAACAAGACGATAAGGGTCGGTTTACAAGAATGGATAAAGGAACAAGATAATGTTATTTTTATAATAAGATGTTAAACCGTGTTTTCATAAGCTTGTGTTTACTTCAGATAACTGGTACCTCGTTAGTTTTTGCTCACTCGGCTCTCAGTAAGCTGACGGCCTTTTATTGCCTGGACTGTCCAGAATATCCTGCCCCTTATTCTGCAGGTAATGACCAGTACACTGATGACTATTATCCAGAGGAAGGCCCCACCGATGATGGTTACGCCAGGGAGGATTATCCTTATGCCAGTTGAAGACTGAAGATGTTATAGTTAGATTACATTTCGGTTGTTCTGTTAAACCTTTAGTTAACGGGTACTTGGGCATTTATTGTCTCCAGACCTGTTGTGATCCTGTGGACCACACTCTGATATTATTTTGTAATAGTTAGCACTGTGTGTTATTCTCAGTTGTTTACAGTTGCTGTTCTTTTGGACTAGTACTGCGTGGTGTGGATTATTAGTGACTTTCACCTGTCATTCCTTATGGACCCAAAAAGGAAATTTATTTTTCTCTATTTTTGCCGTTCTGGGGCGTGACACAACCATACATACATACTTTCAGCCATTGAAGGGAGGGAAGCAAGGAGAAGAAGAAGAAGACCAAGGATTTCCATGGCCTCCTCCATCAACTACTTGCCATCTACCACTTCCATGGACGGCTAGATCATAAATCTAGGGTTTCAATGAAACCCTAGCCAAGTAATAGGGTTTTATTTATGTTTTTATTTTAGGTTTATTATGTATGGATGACAGTCACATGTTTAGAGGATTTTTATAAATAAATCGTACTTCTAGTGATTAAATCATTACTTTCAGAGTTTAATCTTGTCTTAGATCTATTTTGACTGTGATGTGCTCAACGATCTATTCTTGCTGTGCTTGTTTAGATTGTTTACATGTGATGGTGCTTTATTGATTTGTGCTATCAAGTATCCGAATAGTCCATGCCTAGGTTAGACGGATTAGATCACAACCCTAGTTTAGTGTGGGATAATTCGTGCTAACCGAAGATGGATTATGTTGGTGCTTGAACCATGATTTTTTTCTTGACGGAGAAATTGGGCTTGTAGCTACAATTTCCCATTATCCTCCAACTTAATAAGCTAAAGTAATTCATAAATATTCCTTATTATGAAGCTAGTGGTGGATTTGCAATCCTAGGTTCCCTTACACATTATTTAAAAACAACTATTTAAATTGCTTTCACAGTTTAGATTTATTTTTATGTTCTTAGTTTAATTCAAATTAAAATCAAATCCGTTTTCTTAATTAACTAAATTTAGGTTTTAAAATTAAGTCGTTGTAGTAAATCAATCTCTGTGGGTTCGACCTTTACTTTCACACTACAAATCCTTAGAAAAGTAAAGCATAAATAAAAGCATACTTTTTATATCTTGATTCTGACAACATCTGCCCCTACTAATCTATGCTTGGCTCTTGGATACACAATAGAGTTATATCATCAGTTGATATACGTATATACCCATCTGTGATTTTGTGAGGCCTTAGTAATCAGGGAAAGAATTGAATTATTAACTCAATTTGTTGAGTATTCCTCAATATACTTGGAGCCCAAGATTTGGTATGCCTATATAAACCATATACACACACACAGCTCATAAATGAATTTCACTCTGCACATTCTCTGCATAACACTTACACACACAGAGAGATTGAGAGATTATACAGAAAATTTCTGGAGAGGTGAAGCTTCAATCCTCCATAACCAAGTGGAGTAGAATTCTTGTATTGCTATTCTTTCTCAACATAATTCTCATCTCTTCATAACAGTGAGTATTTAGAACTCACTCAGAATGTAATTCATGCTTTAATTTCTTTATGCTTGTCTGATTTTGAAATCTCCTTTGATGATCATACGTTTGAAATTTCATAGCTTGAAATCAAGATTTTCAAACCTTAATCTAAATCTGTTTTCAGAGTTGAATATAAAAAATTATAGTATATAGAGTATACAGTTCAAGTTATAGAGCCTAATTTGTTCATATCACAAAGTACATGGAAAATGAAGTTTTGTCATCTTTTAAAATTTCATAAAATTTGAGAGTTATAGATTGAATCATGTTAAATTGGAAATGGATTCTTAATTCATGTTGAAAAACAAAGAGATCCATATATAACATGATATATGTACTGACAGAATTGAAAATGGGTCAAAAAGACCCCTGAAACTGAAAACAGAGCAGTCTGAGGAAGAAGACGAAGATACTGCATGAACTCGCGCGCGCGATCGCGCGAGCAGACCGCGCGAGCGACCACTCGCGCGAGCGGCCCGCGCGCGCGAGTCCTGTGTTTTCTAGCCGTTGGAAAAGTTTATATATAAAAATGAAAAATAGGCAGGTTGCGCGAGCGGCCCGCGCGCGCGACTTCTGGCAGTTTCTTATTTTGCTTGTTTTGTGATAAGGGACTGTTTGGCATGAAAATTTATATACTGTGTGAGTACTGTTTGGGAAAATTATTAAAACATGATCTTAATTGATTAGGTTTGAACGAATAGAACGTTGTATTATGACTTATGGATCCCCGTATGTACGTTGTTCCTTTAATTCAGCGATTTATTTTATGTTTAAGGTTCATGACATACATGTGGAGTCAGTGGTACATGCATATGGGTGTCAGTTAGTGTGGAAAAGAGTAATGGTCAGTGTGGAAAGAGTATGAGATTGTGATTGAGATTGAGATTGTGTGGTGGACACTCCCTGGTTATTGTGTACCAAAGTGTGACGTGTTGAGATTGCGGTGAGAGCATCTTTGAAATGCGACGGTGGCAAATATGGACACTTCCTGACGTCCATGGAAGCGTTAAAGTGTGTGACGCCGAACTTGGACATTCCCTGGCACCCATGGAAGTGCTAAAGTGTGGCCTACGGACACTCCCTGATACCCGAGTCTTGATACTGCATGAGGTTGCTCCGGTATTTGCATGGCGGATTAGGTATTCAAAGTGTGAGGCAATGGACACTCCCTGGTACCCCGGACCAAAGTGTGAGGCAAACTAGACACTCCCTGGCGCCCCGTTGCTAAAGTGTGGCTATCTTAGTGTTTCAAAGATACTGGAGTGAGATAGTGGGTTGTGGTGTCGGTCGAGAGAAAATAGTCGGCAAGATGAGTGTGGTACATTGTCTCATACACGAGCTTATGTTTTATGAATGAACGACTTTGAATAATATATTCCCCGATGATTTATAAATTGATTTCTTTCTACGGTTAAACTATTAATTTTACAAAATTGAGAATGGAAAAAGGTAAATGGGTATGTTTTACATGCAAAGTTATGTTTTTAATACTTACCAGCTTCTTGAAGCTGACGACGTTGATGCGTCCTGGACATTCGTGTTCAGGCTTTTTCAGGTTATGATCAGGAAGGACCTTATGACTACGCTAACTGAGAACGGCTGCTTTTGGAATGAGAAAACTGTTTATTGATTATATGCTTTAAGTTATATGATTTAAGTTATGAACTGGTTTGTAATAAGGATGACTGTAATAGACTTTAAGTTATTATTTTGTTTTGTTTCAAGGCGGTCTGTGCCTTAGTTGACCTCATGTCATAATATGTAATAAGTTAGAAAATTTTGTAAGCCTTGATTGTTCTGCTCTGATTATTGTTTATTGTTGTTTGACGTTTGGGACGGAATCGATCCTTCAAACTGTCGCGACATACGGGTCCATAAAGGAAATTAAATGCTTTCCTTATTTATGCTACGTCGGGGCGTGACAGGATTTAGTGGTATCAGAGCCAGGTTATCTCAGAATAAGTTTAGCCAGGTTAGGGTTTACCAGTATAGACCTGATTCCATATTCCATTAAGTATTACACACCCGATGATACGACAAGGAGGATCGACTCAGTTACCCAAACGCCTAAGATTATCTTTGTCCTGACTTAAGTAGTACCTATTTTTTTTATCAGGTATGGATCCAGCTCCTCTACTATATGTACCAGACGAATTTGGGGGACACTTTATGACACCCATGGCGGTGGTCCCGGCCTTCCTCGACTTGTATCAGGCGGCCGTTGAGCAGTTGGCCACAGCGACCGTAGTATCTGATTTATGGCGCCAGGTTCACGTGGTAGGCTTAGTTAATTTGACTCGTATCCGTCTAGAGCTTCGTTACTTTGCAGAGGCTCAGCGCTTGGTTTTGGTTGAGATTTTGAGGTTGGTCGATAGCGATGCTTTCTATCTTCCCCTCGAGATCCAGATTGTGCACGCCCATCTGGCACAGTTAGAGATACCTCCGCCAGTAGTTCCCATTGCCGAGGACAATGCTCATGTTTATCCTGTGGTCCCAGTAGGTGGGGAGGTTGTAGAGGATGGCATAGGTCTAGGTGACTTAGCCGTTGACCTAGCTAGAGGCTGAGCTAGCACTCGAGCTAGTCTTACTTGAGGAGATGGTAGTTGAGGCAGATGTCCCTGTGCCTGCTTAATCATCGACCTCTCAGGGCTATGACGGGGTTGGTCCGTTCTTTGTGCAGCGATTTCGCCCTGTCGACTCGCTAGATCTCCTGATAACTGATTATGGAGACGATTGACTTTCTAGATATGACTTTGTACATATTAACTACTTTTGACTATTAGCTCTATCTCTTTTTGCAAACTGTAATTACATACAGGGCAATGACCCTATTTTTGTAACATTAACTCTTGCATCCGTCCTAACCCATACAGATAGGGTTGGCATTGATCTGATCATACATGCTTTTTGTAATCAACTTGACAAGAAGTTATATATATAAAATATACTCTTTTGAATGTTGTCATCATTTGAATTGCTTCATAGTACTGTTGCATGCATGTTTTTTATCCTACTATCACTATCTAGAATGGCTGGGAGACCGAGGAGGAATCAGAATATGATTAAAGGAGCACCCGAGGCTGTCGATCCTACGGGGATGTTTGAAGCTTTTGTCAGACGTTTGGAAAGAATCAGTAATACGAATGATAACCGACGAGACCGCCAAACTGGAGATAAGTTGTTGGAGAGATTTCGTGCGCTAAGGCCCGAGCAGTTTGCGGGTACAGCAGAACCTTGGAAGGCCGAACAATGGTTAAGACAAATGGACCGCATGTTCGAGGCTGTCCAGTGCAACGAGATGGACAAGAGGAGATTGGCTACCTTTCAATTGACCGATGCCGCCGCAGATTGGTGGGACTCGGTGATAGCCACTATCGGGAACACAGCTGCTACAGGAATGACTTGGACTGCATTCAAAGGGAGATTTCTAGAAAAGTATTTCCCGGCTACGAAGAGGCACAGAAGAGAGAAAGAATTCATGGATTTGACTCAGGGGACTAAGTTGGTGCAAGAGTACACCACAAAGTTTGAGAGACTATCTCGGTTCGCTCCACACCTGGTTGATACGGAGGAAAAGAAGATCCGTAAGTTTAACCAAGGGCTGGCACCGCAGATTCGCCGCCTGACTCTCGGCCACCTAGATAAGTCGTTTGAAGGACTAGTCGGCCTGGCTACCGATCTAGAAGAGGATGCTCGAGTGAACCGTAAGCAGTTCGAATTCCGACTGCCTCAAAGGGGTAATTTTGGGAATAGACCACCAATAAACCGTACCCAAGGGCAAAAGAAGAATTTCAATGGGAGTAAGAAGACCCAGGCTATTACCTATCCGACTCAACCCCGAGTAGGAGAAGGAAGTAGTAGTGGAAAATGTTTCAACTGTGGCAACCCTGATCATCTGGCTCGAGATTGCAAGGCACCAAGGCGTGCTGCTCAGCAAGGAATAGTCTGCTTCAACTGTGGTGAACCAGGTCACATCAGCAGGTTCTGCACTGCTCCTAAGCAGGTGACGTATGGTCAACAGGGTCAGACTCGCTTGAATGCTGTTATCCTAGATGCCGCTGGATATGATGGAACTGTGTACGAAGAAGTGAATTATGGAGAAGCTCAACCTGATTAGCAAGCAGTGGAAGGTACATTAACTCTGTTTAACTCCCATGTTAAAGTGTTATTTGATACGGGTGCTGCTCTTTCGTTCATATCTGTTAATACAATTCGGAGATTGGGTATCTTACCTCATCGCTTAGAGAAAGCTTTGAAGGCTACATCACCATTAGGAGCCGCAGTTAGATTAGGACATGTGTGCAAGGATTGTCCTTTATGGCTAGGAAATCGTGAAATCCCGGCAAGGTTGATTGTCCTATCGATGAAGGAGTTCGACATAATCCTAGGGATGGATTGGCTCACTCAGAATCAAGTAAAGTTGGATTGTGCGAGGAAGAGAATTACATTCCCCGACAATGAGAATCAGTCCTTTGATTTTCAATGTAACCCTTCGGGAGATATGTTCCTCATGAGATGTTTAGCGAACATCGAGGTCGTCAGTACAGAAGCGACTGTGTCGTCTATACCTGTAGTCAAGGATTTCGAAGAAGTATTTCAAGACATTTCTGGTTTGTCGCCCGAGAGAAGTATAGAGTTTTGCATTGAGCTCATACCGGGTACCGTACCGATCGCGAAGGTTCCCTACAGAATGGCCCCTACCGAACTGCTGGAATTGAAGGAACAAGTTCAAGAGCTCGAGAACCTAGGTTTTGTATGTCCAAGTACATCGCCTTGGGGAGCACCGGTGTTATTCATGAAGAAGGACGGAACGCTCAGGCTGTGTATCGACTACAGAGAATTGAACCACGTGACTATCAAGAACAAGTATCCCTTGCCTCGAATCGACGATTTGTTTGATCCACTACAAGGAGCTACGACATTTTCCAAGATAAACCTAAGGTCGGGATATCATCAGTTGAGGGTACGGAAGGAAGATATACCTAAGACTGCGTTCAGAACCCGATATGGTCATTATGAATTTCTGGTGATGCCGTTTGGAATGACGAATGCCCCGGCAGTGTTTATGGATCTGATGAACAGAGTTTTCAAGCCTTATTTAGATCAGTTTGTCATCGTCTTCATTGATGATATTTTAATCTATTCTAAGTAAGGAGAAGAGCACAAGCAACACCTACGGATTGCGATGCAGACGCTCAAGGACCACCACTTGTATGCCAAGTTCAGTAAGTGTGAGTTCTGGTTGCAAGAAGTTAAATTTTTGGGACACAAGGTGTCATCTGAAGGAATTTCTGTGGATTCGTCCAAGACAGATGCTGTGTCAAATTGGGTTAGGCCGAGCAACCCTACAGAAGTTCGGAGTTTTCTTGGACTCGCAGGCTATTACCGAAGATTTATTGAAGGGTTTTCTAAAATAGCTGCACCATTAACTAGGTTGACGAAGAAGAATTTGAAGTTCGAGTGGACAGAGAAGCATGAGCGAGCCTTTGTGGAATTGAAAGAGAGACTCACTACCGCACCAGTACTGGCTATACCCAAGCTTGATGAGAAGTTCACTATCTTTAGTGACGCGTCATATCAAGGGTTAGGGTATGTACTTATGCAAGATGGCAGAGTTATCGCCTATGGATCTAGACAGCTGAAGCCGAATGAGTTGAACTATCCTATTCATGATTTGGAGTTGGCGACGGTAGTGTTCGCACTCAAGATTTGGAGACATTATCTATATGGTGAGAAGTTTGATTTGTTCTCTGATCACAAGAGTCTGAAATATTTGTTCACACAGAAAGAGTTGAACATGAGGCAACGCAGATGGATGGAGCTGATCAAAGATTACGACTTCACGTTAGAATACCACCCCGGTAAAGCTAATGTGGTCACTGATGCTCTGAGTCGACAGACTCGTGAGACGATCGCTTCCTTAATGGTTAGAGAATGGTGAGCATTGGAGACCTTGGCGGAGTTCGACGTACAGAGTGCTGAGGAAGGAGAAGGAAAATTATTCGGATGTCTTATCCTACAGCCTGTTCTTATCGACCATGTTATTGGAGCTCAGAAAGAAGATGAGAATTTTCAGACATAGTTCATGAAGATGTCAGAGAAAGACCCGACAGAATGGAAGGTGGGAGTCGATGGAGGATATCGGTGCAGGAATAGATTTTGTGTGCCAGATATTGGAGAACTTAGGAAGGATATCCTGGAAGAAGCACATAAATCAAGGTATACAGTTCACCCAGGAGGAACGAAGATGTATAAAGATTTGAAGAGAAACTTCTGGTGGGAAGGTATGAAGAAGGATGTGGCCGAGTTTGTATCCAAGTGTTTGACGTGTTAGCAAGTCAAGGCCGAACATCAGAGACCGTCAGGATTGTTGCAACCACTACCTATTGCTGGTTGGAAGTGGCAGCACATTACGATGGATTTTATAGTAGGATTGCCTCGATCTCAGCAGAATCATGACGCTATTTGGGTAATCGTGGATCGATTGATGAAGTCAGCTCATTTCATTGCTTACAGTATGACATACCCGGTAGAGAAGATGAGTCGGATGTACATACAACAAGTTGTACGACTTCACGGTGCACCTGTGTTGATAGTGTCAGATCGTAACGCACGTTTTACTTCTGGATTTTGGGAAAGTCTGCAAGAAGCTATGGGAACTTCGCTCAAGATGAGTACTGCTTTTCACCCTCAGACAGATGGGCAGACTGAGTGTGTCAATCAAATCATGGAGGATATGCTTAGGGCTTGTGTGATCGATTTTGAAGAATCTTGGGAGACACACTTGCCGTTGGTTGAATTCACCTATAACAATAGTTATCAACGAGTATCGGGATGGCTCCGTTCAAAGCATTGTACGGACGACCATGTCGGTCTCCGTTGTGTTGGGCAGAAGTTGGAGACACAGAATTGTTGGGACCAGATTTGGTTAGAGAAACCAACGAGAAGATTTCTTTGGTCAGGGAAAGGATGAGAACCGCTCAGAGCCGGTATAAGAGTTATGCCGATCGACGCCGAAAAGATTTGGAATTCAGTGTTGGGGATCACGTACTTCTTAAGGTTTCACCGACCCGAGGAGTAGTACGTTTTGGTCTCAAGAGAGGGAAACTAGCTCCGCGATTCATTGGACCATTCAAGATTTTGGAACGTGTTCGGAAAGTAACTTATCGACTAGCGCTACCACCGAAGATGTCTGGGGTTCACAATGTATTTCATGTAAGTATGCTGAGAAAGTGTATACGAGATTCCTCACATGTGGTTAGTTATGACGATATTGAGACGAGTCATAACGTTTCTTACAAGGAGAGGCCCGTGAAGATTTTAGACCAGCGTATCAAGAAGTTGAGGAATAAGGATATTCCGTTGGTGAAGGTTCAGTGGAACCACCATGACGAGAATGAAGCCTTATGGGAAGTTGAAGCTGACGTGAGGAAGAGGTACCCGGAGTTGTTTCAGGACTAGTTAGTCTTGATTTCGGGAACAAAATCCTGTTTAAGGGAGGAAGGATGCAATAACCTGCGTTTTAATTTAATTAGTCTGTATTTGCATTATCATTTTTTTTAAAAAAAATCAAATTTCATTGTCTGTTTTTATTTTAATTTCAATTCTTATGTGTAGAATTTTTTCTTGCTTTATTTCACAATTGAAATTCTTTTTGGGGCCAAACTGTAATTTTACAAAATTAGTAATATCTGTGTGGAATTTCAAAGCTGTATTTCAAAAAGGTGGAAATGTTTTCTTTTAACTCAATCAGTATTTTTATGAAACCAGGAAATCACTTCTTACACTAAAATGAAATTTCTGTATTTTGTGGTGAGCACTGCGCCTCGAAAATACTAGTTTGTGTTTAAAACTGTCCACGCTGTGTGAACTTCCACAGATTTTGGAAGTGACTGATTTGGACAATTGCTTTATATCTATTTAAGGCAACTAATGATTGCCTTAAGCCTTGTTTGGATAGACTAGCTTCGTGTGTGTGGTTATTGTGTCAAAAGCCAAATTCCCAAACAACACTAGTTGGCCCCTACTAATCTATGCTTGGCTCTTGGATACACAATAGAGTTATATCATCAGTTGATATACGTATATACCCATCTGTGATTTTGTGTGGCCTTGGTAATCAGGGAAAGAATTGAATTATTAACTCAATTTGTTGAGTATTCCTCAATATACTTGGAGCCCAAGATTTGGTATGCCTATATAAACCATATACACACACACAGCTCATTAATTAATTTCACTCTGCACATTCTCTGCAAAACACTTACACACAGAGAGAGATTGAGAGATTATACAGAAAATATCTGGAGAGGTGAAGCTTCAATCCTCCATAGCCAAGTGGAGTAGAATTCTTGTATTGATATTCTTTCTCAACATAATTCTAATCTCTTCATAACAGTGAGTATTTAAAACTCACTCAGAATGTAATTCATGCTTTAATTTCTTTATGCTTGTCTGATTTTGAAATCTCCTTTGATGATCATACGTTTGAAATTTCATAGCTTGAAAACAAGATTTTCAAACCTTAATCTAAATCCGTTTTCAGAGTTGAATATCAAAGATTATAGTATATAGAGTATACAGTTCAAGTTATAGAGCCTAATTTGTTCATATCACAAAGTATATGGAAAATGAAGTTTTGTCATCTTTTAAAATTTCATAAAATTTGAGAGTTATAGATTGAATCATGTTAAATTGGAAATGGATTCTTAATCCATGTTGAAAAACAAAGAGATCCATATATAACATGATATATGTACTGACAGAATTGAAAATGGGTCAAAAAGACCCCTGAAACTGAAAACAGAGCAGTCTGAGGAAGAAGACGAAGACACTGCATGACTCGCGAGCGCGATCGCGCGAGCGAGGGTCGCGCGAGCGGCCCCTCGCGCGAGCCCTGTGTTTTCTAGCCGTTGGAAAAGTTTATATGTAAAAATGAAAAATAGGCAGGTCGCGCGAGCGGCCCGCGCGCGCGACTTCTGGCAGTTTCTTATTTTGCTTGTTTTGTGATAAGGGACTGTTTGGCATGAAAATTTATATACTGTGTGAGTACTGTTTGGGAAAATTATTAAAACAGGATCTTAATTGATTAGGTTTGAACGAATAGAACGTTGTATTATGACTTATCAATCCCCGTATGTACGTTGTTCCTTTAATTCAGCGATTTACTTTATGTTAAGGTTTATGACATACATGTGGAGTCAGTGGTACATGCATATGGGTGTCAGTTAGTGTGGAAAAGAGTAATGGTCAGTGTGGAAAGAGTATGAGATTGTGATTGAGATTGAGATTGCGTGGTGGACACTCCCTGGTTATTGTGTACCAAAGTGTGACGTGTTGAGATTGCGGTGAGAGCATCTTTGAAATGCGACGGTGGCAAATATGGACACTCCCTGACGCCCATGGAAGCGTTAAAGTGTGTGACGCCGAACTTGGGCATTCCCTGGCACCCATGGAAGTGCTAAAGTGTGGCCTACGGACACTCCCTGATACCCAAGTCTGGATACTGCGTGAGGTTGCTCCGGTATTTGCATGGCGGATTAGGTATTCAGAGTGTGAGGCAATGGACACTCCCTGGTACCCCGGACCAAAGTGTGAGGCAAACTGGACACTCCCAGGCGCCCCGTTGCTAAAGTGTGGCTATCTTAGTGTTTCAAAGATACTGGAGTGAGATAGTGGGTTGTGGTGTCGGTCGAGAGAAAAGAGTCGGCAAGATGAGTGTGGTACATTGTCTCATACACGAGCATATGTTTTATGAATGAACGACTTTGAATAATATATTCCTCGATGATTTATAAATTGATTTCTTTCTACGGTTAAACTATTAATTTTACAAAATTGAGAATGGAAAAAGGTAAATGGGTATGTTTTACATGCAAAGTTATGTTTTTAATACTCACCAGCTTCTTGTAGCTGACGACGTTGATGCGTCCTGGACATTCGTGTTCAGACTTTTCAGGTTATGATCAGGAAGGACCTTATGACTACGCTAACTGAGAACGGCTGCTTTTGGAATGAGAAAATTGTTTATTGATTATATGCTTTAAGTTATATGTTTTAAGTTATGAACTGGTTTGTAATAAGGATGACTGTAATAGACTTTAAGTTATTATTTTGTTTTGTTTCAAGGCGGTCTGTGCCTTAGTTGACCTCGTGTCATAATATGTAATAAGTTAGAAAATTTTGTAAGCCTTGATTGTTCTGCTCTGATTATTGTTTATTGTTGTTCGACGTTTGGGACGGAATCGATCCTTCAAACTGTCGCGACATACGGGTCCATAAAGGAAATTAAACGCTTTCCTTGTTTATGCTACGTCGGGGCGTGACAGATCATTTAAATAAGGATTTTCAAATTTTAAAATAGTAAAAAAAAAAAAAAAATGGCTCTCGGAATTAAGAGCCAGCACTTGCCGAAGTGCGGCCCTTGCTGAGTGCCGCAGACTCCTTTGATCTACCTTTGGAAACACACAAAATCTTGGTGATATTTCATTTCATTTTATTTGATCTACCATTGGACACACACACACACACAGAGAGTCTTGGTGATGCATTATTTTAATTTTATTTTTGATTTTTTTTTTATCTACCCTTACACATACACACACACACACACACATTCATGGCGATATATTAATTTTTTTAATAGTTATTGATCTACTCTTGAACACACACAGTGTAACCCAATATAGTGATGTACGAAGATCTAAAAAAAATTATCACCAAGACTCTGTGTGTGCGCACAATACGTTCTCACAAGTGTTCTCACACCCCGGAGCAGCAAAAAAAGAGAAAAATAAATTTTCTTTTTGGGTCTGTAGAGATGACGAGTAATGTTACTAATTGTTCATACTACACGCTACTAGTCAACTAGAAGTAATGAGAACAGTAATAAATCAAATTGAATATATAACAAAGGATCTAGCTATTACAAATCATTAGAGTGCGTTTCAGGAATTATAATAGGTCTGGAAGCAACATATGTCCAATTACCCATTTATAACAAAGTTCAACAGAAATGAAACTAATAACTATCTAGTTCTTCAGCTAGCGTAAACATCGTTGTTAGCTTAATAGTCTCGTCGTCCATAACTGTCCTCGGTGGGATCACCCTCTGCAGGCCAGTAACCGTCGTCGTAAGCTCCATCACCTGCATTATTAGGAACATGGTAGTCTGGACGGGGAACGTCCAGGCAATAACGGCCGTCAGCTTACTGAGAGCTAAGTGAATATAAACCAACAGTGTACCAGTTATATACTGTAATAACAAGTTATTAAATGAATAAGATATAGTGTTACAATAGTATCTTCCTCTTTATTCAAACGTCGTTACTCAACCTTTATCGTCTTGTTTAACAAAAGACTTAACACATACTGATCCCTTGGAACATACTTGAGTGTAACACTCCTGGATACACCAAGCTCTGTCTACCGCGTCACTACAAGTCATAGATACCATCTACCATGTAACACCACAAGTCATAGAAGTCATCTATCGCGTACACCGCAAGTCATAGATACTACGTCAATCCATTCCCCGCTTTTAAGAACATATGCACAATCCACCACAAATCAAGAATTTAACGCTTTGAGCAAAGACAAATCAGTTCTATCGAAAAGTCTACATTTTAAAAGCATATGAAATTAATGTTAGACAAAATCTTAGATTTAGTACATGAAGTGAAGCTATGCCAGATCATACTTGACACAGGGTTTCCACTCGAATGCAGGGATGCATTTCTTAGAACTAACATTAATTAATTTCATACAGACCAAAATGCTAAACTTTTTTTTTTTTGCTACATACCAAGAAAAATGGGCGGGATTGAAAATTTGACCTATATAATGAAAGCGCGTAAGATATAACTAGGCATCAAACGAGTTGTACTCACTTTCTATCAAAACGCTAATCTGCTACATGTAAAAAAGTAAATATTTTGAAATAGCCAAAAAAGTGTTAATTACATAAACACGCCCTTTGCTTTGGCATTTTTTCAGTTTCCCCCATGTCTTTTAAATTGTCACTAATACCCCCATGGATTTAAGTGGTACATGTCACTCTTCTCGTTAAAGTTAACAGAAAATTGGCAAAATTACCTCCTCTTTCATGCTAATGAGAAGAAAAGTGCTTAAATGTTTTTAGGCATATGTGGTATATTGTTATATTTTTTTGATCTTATATTTGTTGCTAGCTATCATTGTGTGGTCACTTTGGGGTACCTTTGTGATAACGAATTTATTTAATTTTTTATTTTTATTTTTGATCTATCTTTGGACACACACACAATCTTGGGGATATACTGTTTTATTTTATTTGATCTACCATTAGACACACCACTCATACACACACAGAGTCTTGGCAGTACACTATTTTATTTTTATTTTTTATATTTTTTTTTATCTACCCTTACACACACACATACACACACATACTTGGTGATATATTAGTTTTCTTTATTTTTTATTTTTTGATCTACCCTTGGACACATAGTGAAACCCAATGTAGTGATGTACGAAGATCTAAAGAAAATTGTCACCAAGACTCTGTGCGTGCGCAAAATTCGTTGTCACAAAGGTACCCCAAAATGACCACTGAATGGTCTCTACCAACAAATAGAATATCAAAATAATATAATAATATACCACATATACCTAAATAAATTTTTAAGCACATAAGGCTGCTCTCATTAGCATGAAATAGAGGTAATTTCGTACTTTTATCAATTTTCTGTTAACTTTAAAGGAAAAAGTGTCTGTCACTTAAGTCTAGACCACATGGGGTATTAGTGACACAATTAAAGTACAATAGTAAACTGAAAAAACTCGTAAGTCCTAACCACAGGGGGTGTTTATGCAATTAACCAAAAAAAATTTCTACAATCTCATTAAAATAAGGTTATTAAAACTTTATATATGACATTAATTATATTACTTAAGGCTTTGCTTGGTTTACGGATTTACTGAGAGAAAGTAAAAGATGACATCAAGCATACACTTTTCTTTAATAGGAAAATAGTGAGGCAAATCAAGAAGTAAACTAAAATTTTTGAATGTAATGTGCCCCACTTCTGACCCTTTTTTTCTCAACCTACAATTAAAATTTTAAAATTCATTTTTTAAGATTATTGTAGCATGGACAAAAGAAAAGAAAATTGCAAGGAGCTTGTTATGTATGTAGTTTTTATTTTCTTTTTCTTTAATTTCCTTCTCCAAATCTGCAAATCACAGTAACCTTAGAGCCATAAACTTTGTAAAAATGCTAGTGATATGGGTGACAAGCATTTTTTTTATCATAAGAAATGGTTAGTAGTTAGATTAGTAACTTAGTAGGTGGTTTGGGGTGCGGATCAAACCTTCACCATATGAGAGTGGGGCATGTATATGTGCAGCTTGGTGCGACGCTTTTGATCTTCTTGTAGAAAGTGTCTCGAAGACTGCTGTGGGATGGTTTAATAGTCCAACTTGCCTCTGTTGGAAATATAGCAATACATACAATGAGATCCGGCACCTGCTCTCGAAGGTCGTGCCTCCTAGAAAGATTTCTATTACCAGTATTTCCCGAGAGAAGTTGATTTGGGGCCTCGCTGAGTGATCCAACTTGATGTGATAGAAGACAAAGCATCTCAAGCCATACTCCGCTCAGTTTGCATTTGCCAAATCGCATACTGGTGACAGAAGTAGTTAATCTGGATTGGGCAGTCATGTGAGAAGGTGTCGCTAGAATTGAGTGGGAGTCTTCTTTGAATTGGGTGCTATTCATCATTCATTACTGATTAGAGAAAGCAAACGTGCTCTTGATTTGGTGGAGTAAAGTCAGAATTGTCAATAATGTTGTGGTATTTACTGGCAGATTCTATTGCAGGCTATGGCAGGTTTCTGTGGCTAATTCTGCTGTTGGTTTTCTATGGCTATGTTCCTATTCATGCAGCATCCACCTTTTAGCTTTGTGGTTTCTCGATTTGCAGCCAATTAAGTTGCAGCTGGGATTATTTAGCTTAAGTCTTTTGATCCGGTCCTATAATGATTTGTTATCCTTTATCTTCTTGGAAAGCCGTCAGGTCGTATGTTTGGTATGTATAGGCACTGATCTAATTGGGGGGCTGATATAATTTTTGGTTTTGGTATGCATAGAAACTGATCTACCATTCTTGTGCCTACCACGTGTTTGAGTCTTGGTCTTTGTGAGGTGTGTTTTTTGCTGAGTAATGTTTCTTCAGGGGTTCTAAGGTGGATGCCAAGTGTCTAGCAATTGGCTACAATGTACTCCATATGCCTTAAGGGCTTATTAATTTAATTTTGCTTTGCCGTTCAAAAAAAAAAAAAAAATGTATATGGCTCTGTCCTTACCGTTGAGCTTGTTCATGATGTAGAAGATTAATAGTTTAGACCCTTATAAGTTGTTTAAATTTTGTGGTAAGCATAGGTAGTTTGTGATAAATATACTATTGTCATTAATTGTTGCCTCCCGAACTCTTAGATTATATGGTGGTGTCTAGAAAGAATGAACCTGACAAATATGTCGGCAGGATTCAGAGGTTTGGAACATCAATGTTGGGAAGTCTATGTATATATCAACTACTCGATCTTTAGATACTAGGAGGTTGTTTGGGTAAGACGAGAATAGATTTTTCATCAATCTCGTACAGGGCCGAAGGTTCCGAAATGCACTACTTTCACTCATCATAAACATCTAAAATTTATTACTACCAATCTCATACACTCGTTTTCCAAATCTGTCTCTCTCCTAGTAAGATATCTTCGGAAACTTATAAAGTATCATCATATTGTCATATGGATTAATTATGATACATCCCAACATGGTTTAAGATTTATTATTCATCCCATGTTATAATATTTTTGTGCCACTATGATTCAAACATTTTGTAATTTATAAACTACTTTGTGTATGAAAATCACATCAAATGTCTTAAAAACTACAATTTTGAAATGGTATTACAATTTACCATAAAATGACTAGGTATATTGGTAAAAGAAACTACGTATGATGCATCCTAGACGATTTAAATGTATCATATAAAATTTATGTACAGAAATAGAGATCGGATGGAGGTATTGTGTCATTATCACGTGACCACACTACAATTAAAATGTTATGTTAAATGGGCGAAAAATCATTATCACGTGACCACACTACAATTAAAATGTTATGTTAAATGGGCGAAAAAAAAATCCCAGTACACTTGGACTATGAGTGTGAGAAACGTGTGGGAAAGTTTTTATTTTATTTTATTTAAGTCCTAGGCCTTTCTTTACAATTGAGAATGTGTACATGATCATGTGCACAAGAAGATAAGTAAAAAGCAATAGTTTCATGCATGATGTTGAAAGGTTATTTGGCTATTAAATACATGGACAAAAGACAAGTAAGAGAAAAACTATATGGTGTGTGCTAGCACGAATCTACATACATGAGAGAGAGAAATGCAAGGTTGTGAGGCTGTCACTTTCATAAAAAAAATTTTAACTTGAAGAAATTATTAGTTAAAATCACCATCACAAAAAACTATAATGGATGAGAAAAAAATGTTGCAAATATGGTTTTTGTAACCATGCACCATGACAAATAAAAATAATTTGTAACCATTATTATAGAAAGAAAAATGCTAAGTACACTAGATTTGTGCACCTAAACTATACACATGCTAATGTGTGTATTGACCGAACTGTCAAACTTATAGGATAATTACCCTTGAATGCAGTGATGATACTGTCCGATATGATTCGATAATCTCTAAAGGACACTTCGTGAACTTTTGAAAGCTCTACCACCTATTTTTCACGTATTTTGACCCAAAATAACCACAAAGCCCCCGGGATGACACTTCCATGACCTATGTGTGGAAAATAAGCAACCGAAGAATATGAATGCTCGGGGTAGTCCCTAGATTCAAAGGAAAAGGTTCGAGAAAAGGCTAGAAATTAAATCCAATTCTATGTTTGAATGAAAAATCGGTTCAATGGAATTTCAAGAAAAATAGCCTTTAAGGCACTTTCAAAAAGTTTTCAATTGATTTTTACCTTTACAATATTATCTCCAATACCTTTCCAGTGATATGTTATTTTAATTTTGGAGCTGAGATAATTTAAATAAGGATTTTCAAAGTTTAAAATAGAAAAAAAAATAAAAATAAAAATAATTCAAGACAATAGAAAAAAAAAAAAAAAAGAAAGAAAAAAAAAGGGCAAGAGCCGGCACTCGTGGCTAAGAACCGGTGCTCGCCAAGTGTCGATGCGGCACTTGCTGAATGCCGTAGACTCCTCTTCGAGTGCGGCGCTGGGTACTGTAACAAAAAAAAATGCTTCTAGAACCCTCTTTTGGATTTCTAGAATACCCAAACGCCCCCTTTTTTTTAATGCGTATTTAACACCCTTGAGTCATACTTTTAATGCTGAGATCATCCTAAAAGGACAAATTGTTGGATCGAAACAATCACACGCAAACAAAATATGAAAAACAGAAAGATTAAAGAGACACAGAGAATTATCACGTGGTTCGGCAATGTGCCTACGTCCACACCGGAGAGCCTGAAATTTCCACTATCAATAACGATTTAGGGTTACATCATATACATCTCCTATAGGTACATGGAAAAATCCCCAAAATACCCATACCTCTATCTTCGCTCCGCCATGGGCCCCAGGGCCCTCCCCTTGACTCTTGGCCTTACTGTAACGGATCCATTACAATATGAGTCATACCCAACACAAATCTACCCCCATTCAATTACTCTATAAATACAAACCTTCGAGGAGGTTGGTTGGTTTTGGGTTGGACTTTGGAGAGACTTTCAAGCCTTGAATCACATTGGACTTTGGAAAATGAAAAAACTCCTAACTACAGGGGGTGTTTCTGTAATTAACCCAAAAAAATATTCTACAATCTCATTAAAATAAGGTTATTAAGACTTTATATATGACATAAATTAAATTACTTAAGGCTTTGTTTGGTTTCGGATTTACTGAGGGAAAGTAATGGAAGACATCAAGGATACACTTTTCTTTGTATGATTAATAGAAAAATAGTGAGGCAATTGAGAAGTAAATTAACAAAAATGATAGGGATACACACCAAACGACATACTAAACGACACACCAGCTTTAAATCCTTGTACCCTGTGCTGTGTAAATGATGCACAGAAAAGTGTGAAAAATTCAAACAGCACAGGGTATATGCATTTAAAACACAGTGTGTCATTTGGTGTGTCGTTTGGTGTGTATCCCTATCATTGTTGTTAAATTAAAATTTTTGAATGTAATGTGCCCCACTTCTGACCCTTTTTTCTCAACCTACAATTCAAGTTTTAAAATTTATTTTTAATTAATATTATTGTAGCATGGACAAAAGAAAAGAAAATTGCAAGGAGCTTGTTATGTTTCTAGTTTTTTTTTTTTTTTCTTTTTTTTTTTTTTTTTTCCCTTTTCCTTCTCCAAAACCGCAAATCACAGTAAACCGCCTTAACTGTGTAAAAATGCTAGTGATATAGGTGACAAGTAATTTTTTTTTTGGTCATAACAAATGGTTAATAACTTAATAGTTAATTAGTTAGTTAGTAGGGGGTTTGGGTTGGGGATCAAACCTTCACCATATGAGAGTGAGGCTTGTATATGACTCTGTTCTTACCGTTGAGCTTGTTCAAGTAGTAGATCAATGGTTTAGACCCTTATAAGTTGTTTAATTTTGTGGTAAACATAGGAAGTTTGTGATAAATACACTATTGTCATTATTTGATGCCTCCTGAACTCTTAGATAATTTGGTGGAGTCCACAAGGAATGAACTTGACAAACATGTAGGCGCAACTCAGAGGTTTGAAACATCGATGCTGGGAAGTCTGTATATTAACTACTCTTCTAGTACTAGGAGGTTGTTTGGGTAATACGAGAATAGATTTTTCATCAATCTCGTACAGGGCCTAAGGTTCCGAAGCGCACTAATACTGTCATACGGATTAATTATGATACATTCTAACATGGTTTAAGATTTATTATTCATTCCATGTTATAATATTTTCCCACCACTATGATGCAAATATTTTAGAATTTATAAACTACTTTGCGTATGAAAATCACATTGAATATTTTTAAAACTACTATTTTTGAAATTGTATTACATTTTACCATAAAATGACTAGGTATGTTGGCAAAAACCAATATATGATGAATCCTAGACTATTAAGATGTATCATATAAAAATTTATGTACAGAAAGAGAGATCAGATGGAGGTATCGTGTCATTGTCATGTGACCACACTACAATTAAAACATTGTGTATCCAACTACTAAATTGAAGAAAAAATCCGAGTACACTTGGACTATGTGTGTGAGAAACGTGTGGGACAAATCATTAATTTTTTTTAGGGTTAAATGCATTTTGCATCCTTAAACTATACTATATTTTGCACTTTGGTTCCTAAATTATTATTTTTTACATTTTGGTCCCTCAACTATCATTTGTGGTAGTTTGTCCCCTCCGTCACTTTCAGTGTCACTTTTGGTGTCACTAAAAAGTGACTTTTTTAGTCACTAAAGGTGATGGAGGGGGCAAGCTGCCACAAAATAATAGTTGAGAGATCAAAATGCGAAAAATGATAGTTTGTGGATCAAAGTACAAAACTTGGTATAGTTTGAGGGTGCAAAATGTAATTTCTTTTTTTTTTAATTATTTTTTATTTATCTCCTAAGCCTTTCTTTAAAAATAAAATGTGTACCTGAACAAGTGCACAAGAAGATAAGTAAAAAACAATAGTCTCATGCATGATGTTGAAAGATTATTTGGTCATTAAATACATGGAGCCCAAAGATGACTCAGATGACTTTACATTCGTGTAACAAATTTCAGTTTTTTTCTTTTTGAGGAGATGTTACACATCTAATATATATATATATATATATATATATATATGAAAATAGAGGTTTTTTATTTTGCCACGTGGCATGGCATTTCAATGAGCTGTTTGTATTTTAGGCCCACGTGGCATTCCAATGACCTGCCTGTATTTTTGACTCAGAATTTACCCTTCCCAAACTTAATATTGCAACAAGTCAACAACCACCCACAATTTCACCACTTTTCACACAGCCAATAATGTTTCACATTTCAGCACTTTTCACACAGCCAATAATGTTTCACACAGCCAATACCTCTCTCTCTCTCTCTCACACACACACACATACAACCCTTCTGCTCTCTCTCTCTCTCTCTCTCTCTCTCTCTCTAGCCCACACCTTGATATTTTATTCTTCCGTTATACACAAGAGTACCCAATCACAGGAAAACCATTACAATAACATATCAGAACTTACAATATCATATAACCATATAGATATATACCTAGACATATAGATATATAACAAAAGAAGAAGAAGGAGGAGGAAAAAATCAAGCCATATATTCCTCCTTCCACTTCACTTACATAATCAGCCCCGGATACGTACATAGTGGTCATTTATTCATTGACAGATCAAAATATAAAAATCATCAAAATACAAAAAACAGTCTATCATCTCAATTCTCTCTCTCTCTCTCTCTCTCTCTCTCTCTCTCTCTCTCTTCCAGCTTCATCTGCACCCTTCTTCACTGCAGTGTCCATCTGTTGATGTAGGAATCACGGTAACCTCTATGTGAATATGTGCTTTTGTGTATGTGTATATGTGTGTATGTGTTAACATATTATATCACATTTTATTGTATATAAATTCTTAAAATCTTAAACGTGATAATAGTACTGCTAAATAATTGAGATTTATAATTTTGTAAAATAATGGATGAGTATCAAATATATACAAGTCACATTACTTTCCTTGCAAATCTGCGCAACATATTTATATGCGCATATTACATTTTTTTTTGGGAACACTAACTTTTTTTTTTTTTTTTTTTTTCCCTTTGGTGCTTAAAATTAGAAAGGGCCAAAATTGCATCCCAGACAGGTGTACCTTGCATTGCTCTTACTTTCTAGGCTATAAAACCAACATAGAGTCCAATCTCGGGCGGATTTTCATTTTCGAGCTATTTTTTCCCTTAGGTTTAAAAAAATATTAAAACACCTTCGTATTTTCAGGCCTTCACTTCACCTCACTTTTGGAAGTCTCTATCTCCACCTTGCATCACCGGTACGTAGTTTTAAAATTCAATATGCATGGATTCTGCAATGTTAATTAATACTGTGATGATGTATTCTTATTTTGTTATCTAATTTAGAATGTATCTATTATTGGTCTATAATAGGGTGAAATAATATGTAGATTTCTATATAACGCATAAATATATATATATATATATATAACCAAAATGTAACACTAAAACTAAGAAGAGAAGGGATACATATTAGAATATTTAAACAAATAACTTTTTTTTAAAAAAATGTTACATGCAAGGACAATAGCTAATGTATGGAATATTTGCCAACATACCCGCTAACTCAAGAACAAAGCTAAAATTTCTAAGACAATAATTTCCAATGAATAACTAGCATACATACGTGTAGGTGGGTGTAGATAGAATTCTCCAAAAAAATATTGATACAAAATAACTATTTCCTTTTGCATTCTTGGTCCAAAAGTAGGTTCTAATTAGTGGTGATGCAGATAACGTCATCTGATAAGACAAATATACACTGATAAAAGAAAATTACGCATATGAAATGGATAGATAAGTACCTTGAGTTTTCAACAAATCTGGGCCTCACTTTGAACGAGTCGATTCACATTTGAACACCAAAATTGGAGCCGCAATTTTCTGAGAGAGTTGCGCTGGAAATATAAAATAGAGAGGGATAAATGTGATAGCATTGTCATGTTTATAAAGATAAAGATGTATTTTAACACAATTTTAGTTTTTTTTTTGAATAGCAAGTCTTACTTTTGTTGTTTTTCCAATGCCAAGAAAGTACAAAAACTTTTTCTTAGTATTGCTCTATAAATTTTGTGTAATCTATACAATTAAGAAAGACAAAAAATTAAAAAGAAACAGAATGCCCACTTTGTTATGTATTGTTGAATACTACTGTCACCGACCATAAATATAAAACAAAGTTAATGATGCAAATGACCATCACACTAAATCAATATGCTTTACGTAATCCTATGGTGTCAAAGATTAACTAGGGTCTAAGGTTGATCAAAAAAGAGAATGGGTGTGGGAGGATGAGCTAATGGGACAAGTAAAATTGTCATCCCTATTTACTCAAATTTTCCAAACTAAACAGTTGGTTAGTATTCCATCAATCCTATAACAACGAATCGACGATCATTCATAATGTATCTATATATATATATTGAGTAATGCTAGAACAGCTAAAATGTACACCTAAACAATCTACTGGCTGACATGGATTTGTAAAATTATTTATAAGTTACCAAGAGTAAAATTTGAAATAAATTCAAAATTATCATGACACATCAGCAGTAAAATAGTTTAGGTGCACAAAAACCGGTATGCTTAGTATTTTCATATATTTTTTCAAGAATGCTTGGTTGTTAATGTATTAATACGAGCATTCAAAATTGGCAATGTATTTGTCATCTTCAATGTGTCATTATATTGCTTCATTATTGGAACTGGCCTGTGCCACTGATTCATTGGAAAGGTTATGTGAAAATCTCTGAAAACCCCCCACTTTTCACATATAAAAATTGCTTTATATGATAGATCTACAACTAAAAGTTAGCAAATGAATGTACTTGACTACCATGTGCTTCCCCTCATCTATGAACATGACCACACGACACAAATTCGAGACATGTATAAATAATATATATGTATATACATAGATAGACAAAATGTATGTATACATATAACATATATATATCCACAAATTCAAGAATCAATAATTCTCTCTGTGTTTTTTTTTTTAATAAGAATCATCAGATATAGTTCACGCCTTCAAGGAATCAAGACTTCAAGTCTTGAAGTGCAACAACAAAGAGAAGCAAGCAAAATAAACTAAAATAAAGAAATCACTCACAAATACTAAATTAAAAATGTAAAACTTTAAAGAGTTAGAGATAAACCTTACCTTCTAAAAAAAGTAGATCCGAAAAGGCAGCAAGCGGCGGAGGGCAGCGGCTCCAGGCGGCGCAGGTCCGGCGATGGTCCAGGCGGCTGCTCCAACTCCGGCTCCGGCGTGGCCACGGGAGGGTGGCAGGCAGCTCTGGCGTGGCCCGATCTGGAGTCCTCTTCACTCTTGAGTCTTGAGTCTTGAGTCTTGGGCTCTTGAGGTCTGGACTCTTGAGATTTGGAATGGGGAAGAGATTCAAGAGAGGGATGAGAGAGAAAGAGTTGGGAGAGATGAGTCTGATGAGATGAGAAGATGAGAATGAGATGACCTAACCTAACAAATAAGTATTACTCCCTCCGTCACCACTTTGGTAACTCAACTTATTAAGGGGACAAGAAGAATCTACACCTACTTTTCACAATCGCCCTTAATCATTATAACAATTTTTTTAGTTTTGTCTTGGTATAGATTTCAATGAAGGGTAGTTTTGGAAAGTAAGTAAAATTGTATACCAAATTAAGAAAGTGGACTCTAATTTGGGGACATCCCAAAATGGAATATAGGACTCACAAATTGGGACGGAGGGTGTATAAATTATAGGGTAAATTACACAAACCTCCCCTGAGGTTTGCCTTAATTACACGGACCTCCCCTCTTATTTCAAAAATTACACAGACCTCCCTCGAGGTTTGTAATTAGGTAACAAAACGCCCCCTCCCCTAACGGTCCGTTAGTTTTCTTTACATTAGCCCCCCTAATATTATAAAATTTGTGTAGATGATATAAATAAATGCTAAAAGAAATTAACCCAAAAACATAGGAGGGAGGAGGAATTTTATAATTAGCACAAAAATATAAGAGAAAGGGGGCTTTAGTATGACAATTTTATAATATTAGGGGGGCTAATTGTAATTTTCAGGGGAGGCTAATGTAAAAAAACTAACGGACCATTAGGGGAGGGGGCGTTTTGTTACCTAATTCAAACCTCGAGGGAGGTCTGTGTAATTTTTGAAACAAGAGGGGAGGTCTGTGTAATTAAGGCAAACCTTAGGGGAGGTTTGTGTAATTTACCCTAAATTATAATAACTAATAAGTAATAAAAGATAAAACTTAAAAAGTTAAAAGACCAAAAAAAAATGCTTTATATTTGTATGAGTTACTTTAATCTTCGCATATTCAAAGTTTGGAAAAGGGAAAAAGCTACAATATGTGTAAAAAAAAACCCACAAAATATGTGAATCATAAAGATGCAACAGAATGCTGATCCAAATGTAATTATACATATTACAATCTATAAATCTTAAATTTGAGGGAAGAAGTTGACCAAAATAAAAATATTAGTGGCCAATTCATAAATAGCCACTAAAATAGCCACTTTATTCGACTTTTTTGAAGTGAAGTATAAAAATCCCAGAACATGCTGACCTAAATGTAATTAAACATATTATAATATATGAATCTTAAATTTTAGAAAAGTTGACCAAAATGTAAATATTAGTGACCAATTCGTAAATAGCCACTAAAATTGCCACCTTTTTTTGACTTTTTTTTGAAGTGAATAATAAATATCCCAAAATTTGCTGATCCAAATACAATTACACATATTACAACATATGCAATCCTACATTTGAGACAAGAAGTTGACCAAATTGTAAATATTAGTGACCAATTCCTAAATAGCCATTAAAATAGCCACTTTTTTTTAAAACTTTTTGGAAGTGAATAATAAATATCCCAATAATTGATGATCCGAATGTAATTAGACATAAGATTTTTGATCTAAACTTAATTATTATATTAAATAAAATTACAAAAGCTGACCTGGATATAATAATAAGCTAAAATGACATAATTACCCTCACACAAATGAATATATCATTATGATGAGTATCACGATATTCACGGAATTAAGGTATAGTGAAGGGGTATTATGCTCTTGAGAAGATGCAAAAGGGCAGTATGGTAATTGACTAAATCAAGTTTCAACTGCTAGCTTCCCAAATTTTGTATCCCAAATGTGGTTTCAACACATGTGAAAGTGAGACCACCTTCGATAATGGTTAGACAACTTCAACGTTGTCGAATCAAAATCAAGTGGACCCACTGTTACATGTGTTGGGATGCAAATTTGAGAAAGATAACATTACACTTAATATAATGTTTTGGAAATTGTGTCCTAATCAATATTCATAAACTAATAATATTAATTTTAATTTTAATTTTCTATTATTTATTTTTTTTTTTTACATATTTAGCTGATAAGAATTCAAATATGATCTAATAGGCAGTTTTTTCTCACTCCCTATTGATGCGGTTGCCTACGTATCCCTGAGTGGGAATCAGGTCGAGCGTAGTTCAAGGCAAGGTTTTGCAAGAAATTGGTTTGATTATGATGGTGTCGACCGAACCGATGTGGTTGCCTACGTATCCCCGAGTGGGAATCAGGTCGAGCGTAGTTCAAGGCAAGGTCTTGAAAGAAATTGGTTATGAGAGTTTTTCAAACCAATCGTCAAAGAAGTTAAAACTTGAGTTACTTATGGTAGCCTTGAAGAGGAGGATTCGGTTTCCATCTCCCTTTCTTTTCTTTTTCTTTTTCTTTTTTTTTTTTCTTTTGTTTTGAGGATTGATCCTTTTCACTTTCGCCTAGCCAGTCAATTTTGCTTTTCATGTAGTTGATTCTTGCAAGATCTTTTAATCGCAATCTTAGAATTCCGAAATGTGCAAGTCAGCTCTCGGAATTTATTTGTGGTTGTTCCGTGCCTTTGGAAATGTGATCTAGGCACATACGATTCTCTCATTTGTTTTATAAAAAATTTCTTTCATTTTCTCCATCATTTTGACTGGCTAAGGTCAGATTTTGAAATCAATACCTTTTCAGCTCTAACTTTTGCCTAGGTGCCTTTTCGGTTTTTCAACCTAGCGAGCTTTTCTTTTCTTTTCTCCATTTTTTTTGTTTTTTTTTTTTTTTGAAAGTGGAGATGAAACTCATTGAAATGTTTGGCTACCATCAAAGGCCAAGTCTGCACAGGTTCGCATGGTTATCAATTGGGTTGGGCCCAAGGCTTTGAAATGGTAGAAATGGTGGAAAGGGTGTTGGACAAGCCCCAAGTCAGTTCCAAGCATGTCTTTTCAATATTGAGGCAAGAGAATCTTTAAATTCTTAAAGTAAGACTATTCAATTCTCGGCTTTTCATCGGTGTCGGCGCAAAATTGACTTTGACCTTTCAGGATTTTTTTTTGTTTGAGTTAAAAAAAATTTATTACTTTTTTTTAGCACAGTAATATCCATGGTAATTTGAAAAGTGACACTTCAGTTCAGCGATCCATGCATCTATGACTAAGCACATCAGATTAGGCAAAATGAGACTTCATTCCATCAGTAGAGAAGGATTACAGACTCATTAACAACTTGATGACAAACAGACTTGACCACAAGAATAAACATACAACAGACTCGACTAGACTCGACCTGGTCTCAAATGGAATGTTACAGTGACTCACTTATTCTTTTTATTTCTTTTATTTTTTCTAAAGAGCATCTTCATTTGGTTTTCTAGCAAGAGTCCCAAACACCATCACTTCACCAGCACAGGTTCAACATTCATGGTCCCCAGCAAAGGGGATCATTTAAACTGATAGGTCAAGGGTTGGTCCAGACCGAGGTAGTGGATTGGATTGGGGTGCGGCGCATCATCTAAGAGATCCTGAATTGAGTGACGAAGTCTCTTACAGTTGTCGGTCTCATGGCCTTGGTCTTGGTGGTAATCACAATACTTGGATTCATTATACCCAGGAGGTGGGTGATTAGGAGGCTTACTGGGCTCCAAAGGTACAAGGTGGCCCTTTTAAACAAGGTGATTGAGAGCGGAGGATAAGCTCATGTCAAGTGGTGTGAAGAATCTTTGGTTTACTTTCTTGTGCCTCTTACTACAGTCATTTTGGCTTGATGATGGGCTTAAGGCATTGACATCTAGGCTCTCTTGATCTTCACCAAAGGTATGGGATCTCTTCTCCTTTTTCAGTGACCCAGCTCCATTGATCTTGCCTTCACAGATAGCATCCTCGATTCTAGTCCCAACCTCAAACAACTCTTCAAATGTTGAGATGGACTGATAGAATAATTTTTCATGGTATACTGGTTGCAGGTTCTTGACCAGCATACGTACTTGCTCTTTCTCAACAGGCCTGTGGATCATTTGGGCTACTTTATTCCTCCATCTTCTCAAGAATGCAGCGAAGGACTCGTCGAGATTCTGCGTGGTAGTTTCCAGATCTCGAATGGTGACATCAAGCTCTTGGTTGTAGGAGTAGTGATCAATGAAAGTTCTAGCAACATCTTCCCGAACTCGGGTCTTAGAAGTTTCAAGGGTTAGGAGCCAGGATAGTGCGGCTTTCTGGAGGGTTTGAGGGAATAGCATAGCTATGTGCTCATGGGTGCAGCCCATTGACTGGAAAATGCTCATACAAAACTTCATGTGGCTCTTCGGATTTCCAGTTCCGTCAAAATGGTCAATTTCAGGCATCTTGAAGTTCTCGGGTAGCCTCACCTTGTTGGGCTCAAACAATCCTTCCAGATCTAACATGTAATCGTCGACCCCCTTACTCTTCCTTAGTATGTTCTCAAGCTTGTCGACCTTGTCCATTTTCTCTTGGAGCTTTTTCTCAAATGCAGGTGGCGGGACCCCTTGAAACCATTCTTCTTCTCCATTATCTTCGGGAGGCGGTCCAAATCCAGGTGGTGGTGGTGGCATGAACCCAGGTGGGTACTGTGGCTGCTGTTGTCGGAACTCTTCTATAAATTTCAGAACTTGAGTCAGCCGATCTGACTGTTGATTGATTAATTCAGTGACCTTGGCTTCCAAAGTTTCTTGATTCATGTTGAATTTTCTCGGCGGACCGATTCTAACCAAATGACTGCTCGAACTTCTGACCCAGGATGGGGATCTCAGAGGCTGACTTTGGGAATCTATAATGACCTATAGATTCGAGAGGAGGGGTGTATCAGATTCTGATAGTGATGACTTTAGATAGACAATGACAGTGATGTTAAGGAAGATGGACCGGCTTATGTACAGACTAACTGAGATAGTGTGCGCAGATTGATGAGAATGGTGCATGCACATGAGACAAGCATGCGGATGCAAGCCCTAATCTATATGATGCTCCTATTTCTAACAGATAGCAGCTAAACAAATAAGGTCCTAGCCTTATAGAGTGAGCTAACCTTACTTTCCAGTGTGATCACCAAGGGATAACAGGGATTTCCGGGATACTTCGGGAATTTTGGATAGAGTTTCTGGGAGAATAGGGATTTGGAAGATTCGGAGAAATTTCCAGAAGTTATGGGAGTTTCTAGGAGAAATAGGGATTTCTGGTTGAGTTGGACTAAGCTTCTAGGAGAAATTGGGAAATCAGAATTTCTGGGAGAAATTGGTACATCTAGGCATTTTTGGGAAGTTTGGATGGAGTTGCTAGAATTTTTGGGAAATCTTGGAGATTATGATAGAGCTTATGGGAAACATGAAAATTTGAGTAAGCTGGACAGAGTTTCTGGGAGAAATAAGTATACCGGAGTTTCTGGGAGAAATTGAGATTTCTGGGTAATCTGAGAGATTTGGACAGAGCTTCTGGGAGAACAGGTATAACTGGGTAAGTCGGACAGAGTTTCTGGGAGAAACAAGTATATCGGAGTTTGTAAGAAAAATTGAGGTTTTTGGGTATTCTGGGGGAGAAATAGGGATTTTTAGGAAATCTTGGTGATTCGGACAGAGTTTCTAGAAGAAACATGGATATCCTGATGAGTTGGGTAGAGTTTCTGGAAGAAATAGGGATATACGACGGGCATAGGTGATGATGGTGATCATACTGTCTAGCAAGTTTTCATACTCCTATGTCTCAGGACCAACAAACAAGGTTTGCGGTGTATATCTTTGTGAGCATGGAGCAGACATCCTTATCATGGTGCCTAGGCAAGTCAACTCAATGTGATCACATGTGAGTGATTGCCTTGGGAATCATAAGAAAGAGGTTCTGTTCTATGCCACATAAGCGTCTACACCGCGCAGGTAATCCCGCCAGGGCATACAGCAGTTATATTACATTGTCCTATCTGAAAAGATAAATGAACAGTCCTATGAAAGGTTCTACAGGAATTTATACGCAAAGGCTGGGTTTAGTCAAAGAGGGTCCGTTGACGAGAGTTCCAATATACCGTCGGAGAGACAGTACGGAGGTTTATACTCTTTCTGATATACCTTGGAAGGTACAGTATCAACGGTGACTTGTGCCCTGGCACAGCAAGACCTGAATAATGTCAGCGCCGCATTTCAGACACAGTCGAAGGGGAAATGCAGAAGTGCAATGCAGTGAACTAGACACAGTAAAAAGATGATTTTAAGGATGCTTCTTATGAGTCACACCTCTGTATTATTTTGTTTTAAAATAAAAATCCCCAGTGGAGTTGCCAGATTGTGGACACCGGCATTTGGGAGGGGCCCGCCTTTTAGGTTCGAAATTGTTTGATTTGAAAAGAGAGAGAAAATGGTTGGTCTGTTGAAAACAGATGCAGAGTCCCTACTTGGTCTTTAAGGAACCAAGAAACCTAATTTGACTTACCCAAGCGGATAAGGGCACCGGCCCTTCATAACTAAAGAACTTGGTTCGGGGTTTTGGTACGAGAGACGAAGGAGCCTTTGTCGCGACTAAAACACCCTCAACTTGCCCCGTCTTTCGACGGGCCTCAATTAGCATCCAAATAATCATCTTATACTATGTATGGTTCTACAATTAATACTATGATAGTATATTACATCACATAAGAAACTTGAAATGGAAGATCTGAAGGTAAAATATCATTCATAAGATCTAAGTCAACTATCATGCAATGTAAAGTGAAAGATCACACAAATAAACCTAGGAAAAATCGTCTAATCATGTATCAAGTAATTAAGTTTACTTAATCTAAAGGGGACATGAATTGTTCTTGGAACAAATAAACAAAGAAATCAAAATATGCTTAGCAAGCTAGTATGATGCATGTTATTCTTTGAGTAAAGAAGACCTCTCAATCCCGGGGTGGATGAGAAAGGATGATTAGATCGGGGGAAGCATGAAAATGTGATCATGATCATTCCTTATAATCTTCTTAGATTAGGAGTCACAAAAGCCCCAAATCTTTGCATGGATGCAATGTATGTATCTAAAAATGTGCCAAGGTTGTAGTGTGCTTTGTGTTCATGGATTCCTAGAATGACTTAGAACTCTAGAATGTGTATGGATGAATGAATGAAATTAACATGGGATATGTACAAATGTAGTATGAACTACTTCCTAAGATATGAACTAATTTGGAATGCATATAAGCATCAAATCAAAGAATGAAAGTTGAAATGTACTTGCTGTGAATAGTGGACAGAACAGTAGCATGATCTTTTTCTTTTGAAAATTGAAAAGAGGGGTTAGGAATGTTTTCAGTTCATGTTTTTTTATGGAGATCTTCCTTATTGTGTCTAGAACACTACCCTAAAAGCCAATCTTTAATAACTATCACAGATTGAGAGAAATCATATAAACAATGAAGGTCACTCAGAAACAGAGTCCGTACTGTCGACTGAAATGTTGAAAAATCTTAGAAAATGAAAACAAATGATCTAGGGGCCCATTTTATACAGAATGTTCCCTAGGACATTGAAGTTTAAGGGAAAAATAAGTTGGGACCACCCCTTTTGGAAACGTTTTCTGAAAAAGAAGTTGGAAGTTGGCTAAGCTGCTGTGACAGCAGAGGCAGAATGTCTAGAAGGAATGTTTGGGTCCAAATTGACCATTTTCAAGTACTTCCAAGTCAAACCAAAAATCAAGGGTGTTCTCCAATGAGTTAGGAAGACTTTTCAAGTGGCCTTGCATCCATATGTTGAGTATTGAGTTCTAGAAAAACCTTTGAACTCAGATTACTCACTGTTTTGAAAATTTTTGGGGAAAACAAGGTTTTCTTTCTTGAGCTTAAAATGAGAGGGGTTGAGAGGGGTTTTGAAATAGAGGTTTTGAAAGTATATTTTCAACATCAAATAGAGATTATAACCTCTTGGAATATCAACATCAAACTCATTATCAAAAACCTCCAAGATTGTTGGAGAGATTCATTTTATTTTGAACATAATTTCAAGAATACCTTGGAGGTATTGAAGTTATGATCACCATCTATCAAACATGTTTTTGAGGTCAAGAGCTACTATCCATAAGGATTCACTCACCCCAAACTTCATGTCATCATTTAGATGATGATGAACTAGTAAGTAAATAAAGAAAATAAAAATAAATGAGATTAATAAGAGATGAACATAATATGAACAAGCAAGTAAATAACAATCAATAGATGATAATCAATATGATTTTGGACTTGTAGCTTGGTGTTTCACTCATAGATTTTGACATTTGGACATGGAAGTAGCTTCCTAACTCAAGAATGCTCAAGAATGGTGATTGGGGGTGTTTGGAATGTGAAGTATAAGAGAGGTAATGGAAGAACACAAGATTAAAACTCACTTTCTATAGCAAAATAGTAGGAGGAAGCTCCTTTTCTCTCTTCTAAACCTATCTCTATCTCTCTTCTTCTCTACAACTTTTCAAGCTTTTGCACTTGGCCCCCCTAAAATGATGAGCAATGGGGGGTTTAAATAGGCCAATTTGGGGTGGTTTTGGGGTTTTAGAAGTGTTCCCATTGGTCCCAAACATCTGAAAACATAAAACTATGTCGTTTTGGTTTTTAATTAATCAAAATGGACCCCCAAAAGAAATTACAAAAACACACTGTTCTGGAGGAGAGTGCCGCAGCGACACTGGGCCAGTGCCGCGGCGGCACTGCTCCTCCTTCGTCCAGATAATGCTGTTTAGGCCCCCTGAAGTTCCAATATTCGCGAAAAGGCCCTATTTCGTCCGAAATTCACAGAAAATGCGTACGAACTTCAAATTGAGGTTGTGATATACCGTTGGAAAGGTAATGGAGTCTACTCTTCATAAAAAAATAGTTCGGGGATAGGTCACTTTGAAAAGTTTTGCGGTATTTGCGATAAAAGCCGATTTGATTGCCTTTTTCGCCTTCGAAAATTCATAATGGACTCGTTTTAAATCCTGAAATTATGTGCAATATACTGTTGGAAAGCTATTGACTCTAGTATCCATGAAAAAAATTTGAAAATTATTATGGTGCCCCGGTCTTAAAGTCAAATTCTAGTCAAACTGGTCAAACCTGGGATTCCCGGGAAGTTCTGGAAATTTCTGGGAGTTCCCAGGAGCTGACGTTTTCGCTCGATTTTCTTTCAAAACTCATTTAATACTTTTCTTATGATCGAGAATGATTCCGGTGAATTCGGATGATTTTGGTCAAACTTGGTCAAACTTGGTCAAACTTGGTCAAACCTGGTCAAACCTTGATCAAATCGGTCAACGGGGACTTTCCGGGACCTTCCGGGACTTCCGGGGATCTCTGGGAGCTGACAATTTCATCCGATTTTTCTTAAAAACTCATTTTATCACTTTTCTTACGACGTAGAATGTTTCCAGAACTTTGGGACCAAATCTGGGAGTTTTCGGGCTTTCAGGGGCATTCTGGTCATTCTGAGCATTCTGAGAGATAGAGCTGACTTCTAAGAATTCTTTTGAGCCTTTTACGATCATTGTGAATCACCAAGCTATGGGTCTCCTAAATTTGATAGCCGACAAAATGGGGTGTCTACAATGAGAGAGAGAGAAAAATGCAAGGCTAAGAAGTTGTCACTTTCATAAGAAAAATTTTAACTTGATGAAATTGTAAGTTGTAATCACCATGACAAAAAACTATAACAGATGAGAAAAAAATGCAACAAAGAAAGTTTTTGTAACCACCATAAAAAAAACAAAAAAATTTGTATCCATTATGACAAAAAGGAACATACTAAGTACACCGGTTTTGTGCACCTAAACTATCCACCTGCTGATGTGTATAGACACCCCAATTTTAACCGAACTGTCAAATTTATGGGACAATTACCTTTGAATACAATGATGATATTGTCATGTATGATTCGACAATCTTCAAAGGATGCTTCGTGAACATCCGAAGCTCTATGAGCTATTTTTCAGATATTTTGAGACAAAATAACCTAAAAGCCCCCGTAGATGACACTTTCATGATTTATGTGTGGAAAATAAGCAACCGAATAATAGGAACGCTCGGGATAATCCCTAAATACAAAGTTCAAGAAAAGGCTAGAAATCTAATTATGTGTTTTAAATCTGTTCGATGGAATTTCAAGAAAATAGCCTTTAAGACACTTACAAAATGTTTTCAAATTTTTTTTTATAAAATAATAGGCACCAATACCTTTCTAGTGATATATTATTTGTAATTTTGGAGCTGAGATAATTTAAATAAGGACAAATTTTTTTTTTTAAAAAAAAATAGCCAAGAGCCGGCACTCAGGGATAAGAGCCGGGCACTCGGTGAGTGCCGCAGACTCCTCTTCGAGTGCTGCGCTGGGCACTGTCACAAAAAAAAAAAAAAAAAAGTTTCTAGAACCCTCTTTTAGTTCTTTGGAATACCCCAAATGACCCCATTTTTTTAGTGCGTATTTAACATCCTTAAGTCATACTTTTAATGCTTAGATCATCCTAAAAGGACAAATCTACCCCTATTCAATTACTTTATAAATACACACATACCTCAACAAGAGAGGAGGTTGGTTGGTTTGGGTTGGACTTTGGAGAGACTTTGAAACCTTCAATGTCTCATTTTGATTCCTTGAGAATTTTATACTAATTCTCTGCAATTATTTATTTACACGAGGTTTTAGATCTATATCCATTGATTTTCTAATGATCAAACTCATATATCTATCCATGGGATTGAGTAAGCCCTCAAGGACCCATTTCTAGATTTCTTATGAAGTCTATGTTTGGATCTAAATGAGGCAAAATCCATGGAGTTCTAGATTTAGGAGATGTCATTCTTTCACCTACAGTCATGTTAGATCCTAATTCTTCATAAAGCCATGGATCTAACTTGATTCGTACATAAACTTCAAAATTCATCAATGTTGCTATGATTTTAATGACAATTTGTGATCAATGATTTTTCATCAATTCATGATCCGTTGGATTTATATGAGGCCAATTGTAATGTGTTCCTAACATATCGATCTACTACTGCAATTTTTAGATTGTCTCAATTATCATGTTAACATGGTTTAATCGATGTTTTTCCAAAGGAACACGTCTTTGTCTTAATTTATAGAATGCTAAGATCACTTTGAATTAAGTAAGTCAGAGCATTAACTAAGGCTTTTTGATTTCAAATTAATTTTCCCATGAACTTTGACGTGTTAGTGAAAATCTCTGAGAAATTTGAATTATTTAGAATTGATATGCTATATTTAATAAATCATACAAAATCAATGAACATAGAGTTGTTAAAAATCTGAGATCTAGTCATGTGATCTTAGATATTCTTTTTGATTCAGAAATTAGACTTATTTTTACATGTTGTGTGTGAATTTAATCCAGTTCAAACAATTGGAACATGTATTTTCCAAATTTGAAAGTTTATATTATGTTTTGGAATTTCACTGTGACTGTATTGGTTTTGATAAACTTCTTAAACTTGGATCCAAATGATTTCTTAAAGTCTTAAGGTTCAAATGATGTTTTGATTATGAATAATTGAATCTAAATCCAAAGAGTAAGTGATTGAATTCAAGTGGTTCGTGCAATGTTTATCATCATGCATCCTTGTCATCATACTTTAGGATGAATCTTATGTTCAGGAATTTTAGGGAATTTATTTTGGTAATGAATTGCAATCAAACAAAGTTAAGAATTCTTTCCGACCATGTTGAAATCAAATCACTTCTATGTGGACATTACGTTTGCTCTAGGTTAAGTTCTCTTTTGATCTTTTCGTTGAGACTCGTATATCCATAGAAGTGTTGCGGCTTCTTTGATAGGAAAGAGTTCGGGACTTTGTCACCCCCCTGTTAGATGTATGAGAATCTTCATTATTAATATCTATCCATGTGGACTAATCCTTTATTTTAAGCGCAATCAATTTATGGCTTTCTCTAATTTCTATCATTTAATTCCTAAGCTATTTAATCGAATTTTATAATTCCATGTGTGTCACCTTAGATTAGGGAAATACTTTATTCATTTATGTGAATTAGACACCTTTCTTAGGTTTTCTATTTATGTATGCATTGCACGTTTCACTCTCACAACTGGGTCCCAGTGAGCTTTCTCGTTCCTTTATGCATATCATGTTGTGTACTATTTGAACTTATGTGGTTTTGTATGCCTCTTTTAGTAATCTTGCACTCTTTTTAACATGCTTATGCTATGCATATCTATATCAATGTATTGTTTGGGACACACACGAACTTCTGAATTGAGTAAAAGGATGGTGACTAGAGGCCTATCTATGATAGGATGAGAGGGAGTACTTTAGTCCCACTGGGCTCCTTGCCCTTTCACTCCATAATCCCCGAACCTAGAAATCTCTGGTTTCAAAGAAGAGTAGCTTTTAATATGGTTTCTTAGTTCTCCTTAAAATTAAGTGGCAACTCTTACTCTTTTCAAAAATCAAAACCCAGAAGCTGCGGATAGAAATGCGGCATCCATAATCTGGAGACTCTGCTGGGGATCGAACCCAGAATCTCTGGTTTTGCAGACCAGAATATCTAATTTTGGGTTCATTTAAGGATTAATCTTGAAAAATATCATTTTATTCAATTTATTGGATTTGTGAGTGCCCATTGCATATCACTTGCATGTTCTCTCTGTAGATTGCATGGAACTATGACCTTAGAGGCTTGGGACAAACCGGTTAGCTGAGTTATCATGGAGCCATACAATCACCCTTGATCTCATAACATGTGTTGGCATATCAAAAGTTGTCCATGTGCCATTCCAACCCCTTTGGAAGGTATAAAGGACGCTCATCAAGGGACCCTGATTTGAGACTAAAACTCGGCCTTTTGCATGCTAGTTTCCATAAAACCTTTCAAAATTTGGATTCTATTCTTGGTTAGGAACTATGTATTAATGCAACTCTTGAGTGCCCGAAAGGGATTATCTGAGATGATGACAATGCTTGATTGATGTAAGATGCATACTTTAATCACTTTATAGCAATTCCCTTCATGTCTCATGACATTTGGGAACATGCCGAATCTTGATTATAAGATTACACTTCTTATATCATGTTAGCTAGGCATCATTGACCTTGTATGTAACTGAGTTCATGGAAAGTGAGATAGTTATCCGATCGTTTGATCCTCCTACCCAAGAATTCAAAATTTACCATTTGTGATCAAGCAAATTTTGATTTTTCATCATCACTTATCCCAAATGTTTTGAAAATCCACTCTTTGAAAAGAAAAGATTCAAAGCTCACCTTTTAATCAAGCAAGTTGAAACCCAAACAATCTTTTGTTGGAAATCATTTTACATCCTCATTTTCAAAGACAAATCCAGACCTCTCGAGATTGATTGCCATTTTTATCATTCAGAGGATACTTTTCAGAAAATAATTTACAAAATTTTCAAAATATCCAAACTTTGAAAGGGTATTGGGGATCACGATGAAAGGAGAAATTGGCACCATTGACATAGATAAGGATTTTATGTGCTTATGTGCTTATGTTCGAGGGTTAGAATTTTCTTCTTTTGCATATAGAGTAGGTTCATCCACATGCATTGTCATCCACATGCATTGTCATCTGCATGACATATGTCCGATTCACGTCATCATATCTCTTTAAATCTTTCTAAAAATTACCTTTCAGAAGTAAACCATGCAACTAAAAATTTCCAGAGATAAAACTTTGACACAAACGTAAATATGATTGTAGGCGAAATAGCATCCAACTCTGGGAAAGTTTGGGTTAGAGATTTGAGTTCAAGGCGAATCAGAAGGGAACTAGCAATACAAAGAAAAATGGTACAAGAGCAGAACACTTGGGAAATGGAAGAGTTAAGAACAGTAGTAGAGCGACAAGCTGAAAGGATAAATTGTATGATTGCCATGTTAGAAACATTGACACAACAGAGGCCTGCAGTTGAACCACTAACCCATAAGTTTGACAGTTTAATTCGGTCAATACACACACCAACTAGTGAATAATTTAGGTGCACAAAACTGATGTACTTAGCATTTTTATTTGTCATGGTGCATGGTTACAAAAACCATCTTCGCTATATTTTTTTCTTATCTGTTATAGTTTTTGTCCTAATGGTTATAACTAATAATTTCATCAATTTAAAATTTTCTTATGAAAGTGACAGCCTCACAGCCTTGCATCTCTCTCTCTCTCTCTCTCTCTCTCTCTCTCTCTCTCTCTCTCTCTCTCTCTCTCTCTCATGTATGTAGGTTCGTGCTAGCACACACCACATAGTTTTCCTATTACTTGTAGAGAATTGTGTAACATCTCCTCGAAAAGAAAAAAAAAACAGGAATGTGATGAATGTAAAGCCAACTTAGTCATCTTTTGCCTCCATGTATTTAATAGCAAATAACCTTTCAACATCATGCATGAGACTACTGCTTTTTACTTATCTTCTTGTGCATTTGATCATGTGCACATTCTTAATTGTAAAGAAAAGCCTAGGAGATAAATTGAAAAAAAAAAAAAATTCCTTTCCCACGTGTTTCTCACACACATAGTCCAAGTGTGCTAGTATTTTTTTCTCCGATTAAGTTGTTGAATACACAATGGTTTAATTGTAGTGTGGTCACGCAACAATGACATGATACCTCCATTCGATCTCTCTTTCTGCACATAAATTTTTATATGATATATCTTAATAGTCTTGGATGCATCATATGTTATTTTTTTGCCAATATACGTAGTTATTTTATGGTAAAATGTAATAACTTTTGAAAAACAGTAGTTTTTAAAAATTTAATTTGATTTTCATATGCGAAGTAATTTATAAATTACAAAATATTGGCATCAAAGTAGCGCGGAATTATTATAACATGGGTTAAATAAAAATTTTTAAACCATGTTGGGATGTATCATAATTAATCTATATGACAATATGATACTTCATAAGTTTCCCAATATATCGTACCAGGAGAGAGAGAGAGAGAGAGAGAGAGAGAGAGAGAGAGATATATATATATATATATATTTGGAAAACAAGTGTGTGAGATTGGCAGTAATAATTTTCAGACGTCTATGATGAGTGAAAGTGCGCTTCGGAACCTTAGGCCCTGTATGAGATTCATGAAAAATCTATTCTCGTATTACCCAAACAACCTCCTAGTATCAGAAGAGCAGTTGATATATATAGAATTCCCAGCATCGATGTTCCCAACCCCTGAGTTGTGCTGACATGTTTGTCAAGTTCATTCTTTGTAGACTCCACCAAATTATCTAAGAGTTCGGCAGGCAACAACTAATGACAATATATAGGGTATTTACCACAAACTTCCTATGTTTACCAAAAAATTAAACAACTTTTAAGGCCCCACTCTCATATGGTGAAGGTTCAATCCCCACCCCAAACCCCGTAACACCCCCCCCCCCCCCCCCCCCACCCCCCAAAAAAAAAAGTGCTTGTAACCTATATCACTTGTATTCTCTAAGGTTTAGTGTGATTTGCAGTGCTGGAGAAGGAAAAGAAAAAGGAAATTAAAAACTACATGACAAGTTTCTTGCAATTTTCTTTTCTTTTCTTTTGTCCATGCTACAATAATATTAAAAAATGAATTTTTAAATTTTAATTGCAGGTTGAGAAACCTCATGACATTTAAAAATTTTAATTTACTTCTCGATTTTCCTCACTATTTTCCTATTAATCATACAAAGAAAAGTGTATCATTGATGTCTTCCTTTACTTTCCCTCATTAAATCCGAAAACCAAACAAAGCCTTAAGTAATTTAATTTAGGTCATATGCAAAGTTTTCATAACCTTATTTTAATGAGATTGCAGAATTATTTTGGGGTTTATTACAGAAACACCCCCAGTGGTTAGGAGTTTGTTTTTTAATTTATTAAAACTTATTTTTTCCAGTTTCTCATATACTTTAAATTGTGTTACTAATACCTCCTGTGATGGACATAAGTGACACAGTCACTTTTTTCGTTAAAGTTAACAGAAAAGTGATAAAGGTACGAAATTACATCTATTTCATGCTAACGAGAACACCCTTATGTGCATAAATTTTAATTTAGGTATATGGTATATTATTATATTATTTTGATATTATATTTATTGCTAGAGACCATTCAGTGGTCACTTTTTGGTACCTTTGTGAGAATGAATTGTGCGCACACACATAAATTTATTTTTTTAGATCTTCGTATATCACTACATTGGTTTTCACTGTGTGTCTCTAAGGGTAGATCACACACACAAAAAAAAAACCCTAATATATTACCAGGAATGTGTGTTTGTGGATAAAAAAAAATTAAAAATGAAAATACATAATGTATCACCAAGACTGTGTGTGTTGTATGTCTGTGTGTGTGTATGTGTGTCCAAGGGAAGATCAAATAAAAAAAAAAAAAAACATCACCAAGATTGTGTGTGCTTCCAAAAGGTAGAACAAAATTTTTTTAAAAAATAATAATAAATTCGCTATCACAAAGTTACCCCAAAGTGACCACAAGATAGTCTCTAGCAACAAATATAATATCAAAATAATATAATAATATAACACATTTGCTTAAAAACATTTAAGCACTTGTCATTAGCATGCAAGAGGGGTAATTTAATACTTTTGCCAATTTTTCATTAACTTTAAAGGAAAAAATGACTATGTCACTTAAGTCTAGCCCACAGGGGTAAACTGAAAAAATGCCGAACCACAGGGTGTTTATATGACTAGCCTTTTTTTTTTTGTGTCTATTTCTAAGTATTCACTTTTATATGTGTTGCAGGTTAGTGTTTTCGTTAGAAAGTGAGTACAACTCGTTTGGCGCTTAGTTATGTCTTAGGCGCTTTGATTACATAGGTCAAGTGTTCAACCCCACCGCTTTCTCTCTTTTTTTTTTTTTTTTGGGAAATGGTGAATAAATAACCGAAAAGGGTCAAACCCCAGGATATTACAAAGAAGCTAAAAGCATGCTAAGAAAGCAAGAACAAAATGAAAATAACACACAAACAAGCAATCATAGCGACATGGAATACATGGGAGGGGAGCAAAGCAAGACTCCCTCAACGTACAATCCTATCCACAGACCATCAAGAGCGATGCCGACCTTTTGGCCGATTTCTGCTAAATTGCATCTTTGCCTCCTTCTTAGCTTGTCTAGCTGACATAGGCCCCAATGGAGAAGGCCTAATAGCATAATCCGCCTGTTCATCAAGAGCTTCCTCTGTTTCATCTTGAGACTGATCATCCTCCTGCAAATCATACTCATACGGAATCAATCCATTGAACGAGTTATTGATTGAGATATGCCGTGAATCAAAAGAAGTGGAGCCATTGACCATAGTCTGAGACTTTGAGACCACCGCTTTCTCTTATTATATAGAAACAAAACGTGATCATTTTAGTTTTTATGAAATTAATTCATGTTAGTTCTAAGAAATACATCCCTGCATAGCTTCACTTCATGTACTAAATCCAAGATTTTGTCAAAACATTAATTTCATATGATTTTAAAATGTAGACTTTCTATAGCCAGCCAAATGACACGAGATGTACTTGATAAAATATCCAAATTTTCGAGAAAAAAAAATTACTCTATGTTCCACACATTCCTCCTTAAGTTCTTCAAGCAACCATCAAGTTCACTTTCTCTCCTTGCCATGATCAAGTTCACTTTCTCTCTCTCTTCATTATGTTTGCTTCTATCATTTGCTATTCTTCTATGCTGCACATTTGGTGTTCCAGCAATATTTAACTTTGGTGATTCAATTCAGACACTTGTGCAATGGCTGCAGCATTTAATTGGACCAAACGCCCTTATGGCGAAACCTTCTTTAAGGAGCCAGTGGGGAGAGCGAATGAAATTATCCCATGTGATAGGATTTTGGTGTGACGGATCATCGTGGCAGTTGATTTTGTGGTTCTCACACTGATTCAACGGTTCACGATGATCCGTCACACCAAAACCCGTCACACGGGATAATTTTCCGGCTAGTGAAATTATCCCATGTGATGGGTTTTGGTGTGACGGATCATCGTGGACAGTTGATTTTGTGGGCCCCACATTGATTCAACTGTTCACGATGATCTGTCACACCAAAACCTGTCACACGGGATAATTTTCCGACTAGTGAAATTATCCCATGTGATGGGTTTTGGTGTGATGGATCCTCGTGGATAGTTGATTTTGTGGGCCCCACATTGATTCAATTGTTCACGATGATTCGTCACACCAAAACCTGTCACACGGGATAATTTTCCCTGTGGCTATAGTACTCCTACTTTTCAGTATTATATATGATGTGTAAGAGTAATATTAGATACACTATTAATGGTACAACTATTTTCACAATTTAAAACATTTAAATCAAGATGCACAACATTTTAAAGCACCACACATAAAGACAAAAGTCACAAAACACTTTAATGATTGTGCTTTAATCTTGTGAAACGTAAAAATGTTTTGTACAATTAGTTGTGTCTTTAGCATTATTGTGAATAATATTTGGGTGACACATTTTTTTACAAACACTTACAAACACACTCTATCTTTCTCCTAGGTGGTACTTTGGTGTCCAGATTATTTCAGTGGACCTCATAATGCCACTAAGGAGAGAGATAAGCTAGAGTTTGTTTGTAAGTGTTTGTAAAAAGTGTTTGTCACCCAAACATTGTCGATGTATGATTTTCTCACTTTGTGAAAGATAAGAAATTTAATAAGCACTCAATTTATCGATGCATATAACGCCGGGGTTCTCATAGAAATATTGTCACTACATTAAATGACAGCGTTGGAGATATTTTTATATTTTGCACTTCATTTGTTAACAAAACTAAATTCAAATATTGCAGCTTCACAAATGGGACTCCCATATCTCAGTGCTTATCTCAATTCTTTTGGGGGCTAACTTCGCACATGGAGCCAATTTTGCCGCTTCTTCAGGGACAATCTCACAACCTCGGACTATCCTTCCGGCTTCTGGTGGTTTCAGCCCCTTCTACTTAGATGTGCAATTCCAGCAGTTTGTACAGTTCAAATAAAGATCACAAATGCTCAGGAAAAAGGATACACTTGATATGGGATTATCAAAACTTACTTTTTCTTTATTTTCGTCTTATTTTAAAGTTGTACTCACTTTAAACTTTTAAGTTGAAGATGGTGTTTTGCATACTAGGAGATGAGTTGGATGTTTACTGACACCCGGTGGTGGAGCAATTCACATGCCAAGGAGGGCTTGTCCCCTACAAAGTTCGGGAAAATAGCTAGAGGAAGGACCTTCCTGAGTAGAACCAGGGGCGGACCGACAGTGGGGGCGAGCGGGGGCAGTCGCCCCCACTGAACTTTCGGGAAAAAATTGGTTATATATGATAGTTTTAAAAAAATGTGGATTTTGATTAAGATTTTCAGTTAATTCGGGGGCTTTTTGTAAAGAGTAATGATATGCTTCCCAAATTTCTATCCCAAAAGTGTTTCTCAAATGATGTGGCAGTGGGGTCAGGTCAAATACAGTGGGACCAGTTGAATTATGATTTGAAGTTAATTGTTTACCTCGCGCCCACTGTTAGATCATTTAGCAAGCACTATTGAAATAAAAATTTCAGAAGCTTACTTTTTTGTAAATTTAAGAACTTTGAAGAACTTTGCCAAGATTTTAATTGGCAACTCGTTCCCACTCTTAACTTTACAGTATTATATATTATGTGTATATATGTATATATTATATAATAAAAGACCAAGAAGCAAAATAAAGACCACCTAGAGTCCCCTAGTGTACCACAAGGCATTTCTAAAAAAATGAAAATAAAATAATGTTCCTACGTAGATGAAGTTTGAAGTTTCGCAGAAACCCTCGAAAGACTCAAAGACCACATATCCACCATTAACCTCCTCTTGCTCCTGTTTAGCAAAAAAAAAAACCCCCCCTCATGGTCCTTTTCCGTGAGATAGACAAAAAAAATATACAGAATTTCCAACTCTCTATATAAACACGAAACTTATGCAAAAACCTCACATAAAAGTATACTATTTCTACAAAAAAAATATAAAAAAAAATTTTAAAAAATCGGTCGGGGGCGCTGCCCCCGAACCCCCGTAAAAACTTCGCCCCCACTGAATTAAAGTTCTGGGTCCGCCACTGAGTAGAACAAATAGCCTTCTTCAATTATACATGCTAGTGGTTTGGGTTAAAATGGATTATAATTTATTTCCAAAATGTTATTACTACTAGACCGCTAGTCTAATTCAATTTAACTATCAATCAAGCTTTATAAATTATATAAAAAAAAAAAATCAACCTTTATTAGTTATAAAGTAAAAACGATGATATGTATAAAATTTTAATCTAAAATATATTAATTAAGTAAACCCAAAAATTTGCCACGCTCATTCAATCTTGGCTCCTCCAACTCCGAATTTCTAGCTCTGCCATTACTGACACCTACACTTCTCGACTTCTAGTGGGGTGTGCCATTGGGACAATTGGTGGGGTGTGCTTTAGGCTCCTGATGGAATTCCCAATCAGGGGTGCTTTTAGGAGGACTCTGTTGCTTTGGGAAGTCTTGGTAGTCTTGTTGGTTGTTTTTAGCCGATATCACATTTGTAGACGTCTTCTCTATCAAGTACTCTCTCTTTAAAGAACCAGAAAGATTTCATTAACTATATAAAAGAGTCATAGCAAAATTTACTATTCATACTTTGAATTATTTATTTACTGATTTACCCTGCATTGTTTACTTGATGTCCTTTTTGCTGAGGGGCATTTAAGGCATTTCCTAAAGGGTGTCAAATCCTGCCTCAATTTTTCAATTTTGCCCTTGCTTTTTTACCTTCTATCCTTCTGAGCAGGGTGGTTTTGGTCATTTTGGGACCAACTGAACCAAATCTTCACACACATTTGGATATATACGTATGTTATAGTCATTTGCTCAACTCTCTTCTCTCTCTCTCACCCACCATGGTCGAACAGTCGATCTCCATGGACTCCACTCCGGCATAGTTGTTCTTCGGATTCGTGGACTGAAGCTTTGGAGGTTGAAATAACGCAAGTCATCGTCGTCAATCCCTCGTCTAGGTGAGTAATTGCAAAAAACCCTAATCTTTCAGTAAGCTATATGTTTGTGAGTAATTGCAAGTTATATATTTGTGAATCTGTATTACCCAAAACCCTAATCTTTGAGTAATTGCAAGTTATATGTTTGTCATTGGAAGTTTTGGGTCCAAATTTAAATTTTTTTCTTTCTCTCTTTCTTCTACTACTTCGATTTTCTTCATTGTGTTATTTTGCTTTTAATTATCATGTTGCATGCCACTTTGCTGTCTCTTTTTGGGTCCAAATTAAAATATTTTCTTTCTCTTCTTCTTCTACTACTTCTATTTTCTTCTTTGTGTTATGGTGGTTTTAATTATCATGTTGCATGCCTCTTTACTCTTACATTAGTTTTTCAAAATCCAAAGATACAATTGCAAATTTTTTTGGTTGCACAGGGGCGTTTTTAATGCATAAAACCAAATGTTTGGTTAAGGCTTTTCAAGAATAGACAATTACAAGTTTCTTGCATGATCACTTGTATAGCAGGGGAAGTGATAACACATTTGTTGATGAAAAATCTGAGAAAACAAGAAAAATACATATATATATATATATAAAATTAGACACTAAGTGAGAGACATTTTGGTTCATGTACTAAGTGAGAGAAGACAAGAAATTTTTTTGAAGAACATACCCTTTTTTATTTTGCTTATTACAAGAATAGTGAAAAATATTGGTGAAAAAAAAGAAGACACTTTAAATTTTACAAATCATTTTCTTTCCCCTTTTCTTGAATTTCTACATTGATTTTTTTCCCTAAAAATTCCTAATAATGTGCAAGCACGAAAAGAAAGGGATAATGATTTATTTTTATTTTTATTTCATTTTTCTTCTCTTTCTCAATCCGCAAACCAAATTAGTGTGCTATGCTAAAATATCCTTAAATTCGCAAAGAAAATATGAACTTTGAAGTTTACTGTTATGAATATATTGAATCCTAAAATCAACACCAACCAAAATGAATGTTTTTTTTTTCAGAATCTTCTTTATATATGTAATGCCCCAAGTGTTCCACTGGACTTACTTGAGGGGCCTTCCACGTTGACTCTTAAAATGCTTAAGTCCAAGTTAGTAATAGTAGCCACGTGATTCTATATATATGAGACTAACTTTTTATATTTTTTCAACGTGGGACGAGATCTCACTATATACGTTATGAACTTTGATAAGGGTAAATCCAACACATTGAGGCAGTGATACATGGCCCTTTTATGTGAAAGAAAGCACAACCAGTATATCGAGGGTTTGCTCTGACTTAGATAGTTTAGCCAGCTCCAAAGAAATTGTAGTTCTCGATTCGACGTGCTCCTCATGTTACACTGAGGATCACGCCACAAGATGAAGCTCGATTCTGAGAAATCAGCAAGTGAGGAATCATGGAGAGCTATCGAGGTATTCGTTATGTAACTCATGTAAATATGAGATCAGAAGTATGTCTCTGGACTCATTAATTAAAAATACAAAAATCTCAACTATTGACTTATTATGTCCTCCTACTTGTTCTAACTTGAACGTCGAAGGACTTTGGTTCGTCAACTAAGAGCATCTCCAACCAATTCTTGAAATTCTCATACCCCAAATTTATTTGAAGCATTATGTGGTAAACTGATATATGAGAATTTGACATACATACATTTCATTACTCCTCCCTGGGTCTCTTCTTAAGAATAAATGTGTCAAACACAAAACGCCGATATAGAATGATTGCTCCTTACAATGAAGCAAATCGTATGAGATCACAAATTTTATTCAAAATACATAATAAGATTAGAACTAATTTGTATTCAACAAACACGTCTGATTGCAAGTATTCAACAAATACACCTGCACCTTTGCAAAGTAATTGTAGCTTGTTGTTCTTGTAGTTTTCAGAGTTTGGTGTTTTCTTGTACTGAAAATGTATGTTGGTTTTCTTTCTCTTTTTTTTTTTTTTTTTTTTTTTTTTTCTCTTTCTAGGATTGTTTGGCTGTTTTGAATGATTATTTTCTTTCTTTTAAGTCATGTTGATGAGAATTCTTGCTCTATACCATTTTCATATATTCCATTTATTTATTATGTATATTTGTATGTAGTCATTTTAAGTAGTGTTTAGCTTTAGTCTTTGCTAATTTACATTTCTAATGAAGTGGGGATCCGTGAATTTAACACTTCAAGAGGTTCTAGCTTGGTTGTGAATATTATTTTATTTTTTATATAAGTTTTTGGGCACTTCCCTCTTGTTCAGTAGGCACTTTTTCTCTTGTATCATTTCTCAAGATGTTTTGTCACTTTCCCTGTAAAGTATTTTTTACCATGGACCTTGTCATTAATGCAAAAAACTGTGGTTCTATTTAATATTCATTCCCCACCCCCACCCCCAATTTTTTATGCCCTCTGTATCACTCCAAACCTTCTTTGTTTGAATATTTTTTCCTTCCACCATTATATTCTTTTTTACACCATATTTTTTTTGTCTAATTCATAGAATTTCTAAATTCTCACAGATTGCTCATCTTTTTGAGAGACAATCCTTTTTTTTTTCTCTTTTTTTTAATTCTTTACTACATGTTTCTCTCTTGATAACTATGCTTAATAAAAAATGTGGCTTAGTGTTTGTATTAATCATATTAAAAGTTTTGGTTGAATTAACCAAAGAACTTAAGATTCTTTACCTTACCACAAGATTAATTGGGAATACGAAAGTATCCTCAACTTTGCACAAATGATTTCCTATATCAGACTGACCAAAGCTTTACAACTCTTAGTAAACTTTACTCTTGGTAGTAATTAAGTCATATGTATAAAAACAAAGCATCCTTTATTGTCTTCTACTAGAATATGCCATGGCATTTCACTATTCGGCTGCAGCAACACGATGTGGCATTTTCTTCTTCTTGGTATGCACTATTTTGTCATTTACATGCTAAATGAAATTGTTCTCTGGAACGCTTTTACTTCGAAATGAAAGTAGCGTAGGTGTGTACAGTTGGGAAAGCCACTTTGATTATACAAAGGGTAAAGCCTATTTATGAATATTAGTTTTGTTCCCTACGATGTACCCATAAACACGTGATTGCTCATTCAAACATTGTCTGGAACCTCTATCTGAAAGAAAGTTGTTACTTCCAGTATAAGTAGCTTTATTATGTATGTTGCATTAGGAATTAAACACAGTAAAAAAATGGAAATCTTGGGTGTGATTTTGGTAGCCTTTGCTAACCACCGGCGTTTTTTTAAGGCATTTACCTTTGCTTGTAATTACGAAATCATGCCATTGGTCATGAATGAGACCTTTTAGCCATTGTTGAAATTAGGAAAGCATGGCATTTGTCATGAATGAGACCCTTTAACATACAATGCTATTGTGGTTTAAAATTACAATACAATAGCCTATCGTTGCCTTTAGACCATGTTCCAACTTGCCTAAACTGTTGCCATCTTTATTTTGCTTTAATAAACTAAATTGATTGCAATGTCATAACTTAATTAAGCTAGGATACTTCATGTTACTGCTTTGCATTATGGTATGTTGTGTTCTTAAATAGTTAGTTGATATTCATGTTGTGTATTCTGTGAACGCACCTTAAATAAAATACAAGTTTTTCGATGTGGCAGTGCATATATGGAAAACAAGTGTGCATGGGATGGCAGCTTCTACATGACCGCTCACCTTTATTGTCTTCTTTTGAAATTTGCCATGGCATTCCACTATTTGGCTACTACAATATGCCATGGCATTTTTCTCCTTCCTTCTATACGCTATATTATATTTTACATGTTATATGAAATTGTTCTCCATAAAACTTTTATTTCAAAATTAAATGAGCGTAGGTATGTACAGTTGGGAAAGCCACTTTTATTATTAAAAAAGAAAAAAATATACTTTAAAGCCTGTTCAGCAAAAATTCTTTATAAAACAAATCTAGAGAACTTATCAAACAGCATAGAAACCAAGTATTTTTGGGTTGGTTATTTTATGGTCTGTGATTCGACTGTTTCTGGTTAATGTGGGTTCAACTTTCCTAATGGGTAACTCAAAGTTTTTTAGCCTGGAACTTTTCCAAGCTAAGAATTCAATAACTACAGGCAGGCAAGTACTCGCTCTTTCTGGCTAAATTCGTGATTTTTTCACCAATTTTTTCCCCTAGTTCCTGTTAGATCAACCATTTAATAAACAAGGTTTGATTTTGTTAGATTTCCCTCTTCAGATGTTAATAATTGCATTATTTTTGGGTAATGACTAAAATGTAAATACAATAGGAAACCTTATTTTTGCATCATAGTTTTAATGCTTCTTGCAACTTTCTCTGTCCATCTATGTTTGCATAACACATGTGCCAAAAAAAAAAGGGAAGTTCAAAACTTTCTCCAGACAAAATCCCTTTTGTGGGCATATATCTACTGTTGAGTCGTAGAAACCGTGGAAATTCGTTGGTGGAATTTTTCATGCTCTACAAACTGATGTTAGGATTTTGGCAAACTGAAAAATTTGTATCTTTCTTTATCATTTTTATGTCTTGGGGTTGTCTTTACTTAATCTAGCTATTATTTACTTCTGAGTTATTGTTTTTGTGTTTGCCTTTGAATATAACATATGATAACCCTATAGTCGTAGACACCATGGAAATTCATTGGTGGAATTTTTCATGCTCTAAAAACCGATTGTTAGGATTTTAGAAAACTGAAAATTTCTATCTTTCTTTATTATTTTTATGTCTTGGGGTTGTCTTTACTTAGTCTAGCTGTTATTTATCATCTAACAATTATTTCGCCCTTTTATGGCAAATTAATTAAAACTTAGTAACCTTTTGAATTTAAGTAAACAAGGCAAGTGTAGTGCCAATTGCTGTTTGTGCGTTCAGCATGGATGTTTGATTACTTCAAGTAGAGATCAAGTCTGGGCCAGGAATGCCTTTTGTAGTTGATTCCAGGTTATCCTGCTGTGGGACTGGGTGTTCAGCTCTTGTCACTCATTGGGCTAATTTTCTGAGCAGCGTGGAGAGTTAAGGAAGACGATTAATGTTTCAAGATTTGCACTTCTCGGCCTTACAGCAGGGTAACCTGGTGTCAATCAGAAATACCAAGTAATTGGTCTCTTGTTAGAGTGAAACATGATAGGCTTCGAACTCCGTCATCTAAATATCATTCAAATTCTTTGGATGCACATATAGCTATGGTATCATTATTTAGAAGTTTGTGTGAATTTGAGTTGAGAGCTATCTCGAAACTAAATTCCTTTTTTGACATATATCTGTTGTCAAATCCTACCACCCCCCCCCCCCCCCCCCCCCCCCCCCCCCCACACACACACACACAAAAAAAAAAAAAATCAAAAAAAAAAATGAAAAGAAAAACCCTATTCCTGGAGTTTGCATATTTGTGAGTTTTTGATTTTGTGTTTGCCTTTTGATATAGCATATGATAACCCTATAGTCGTAGAAATCAACGAAAATTGTTGGTGGGATTTTGCATCCTCCTCTATGATCTGGTGGCTTTGATTTTAGAAAACTGAAAATTTGTACCTTTCTTTATCATTTTTACGTCTTGGGGTTTTCTGCATTAACAAGTGCTATATCATTATTTATGACTCTTTGTTGTCTATTTGTTTGGCTCTTGGTTATGTTCAAATTAACTATTGTTTCGAGATCTTTTTGGCATTTTGTGGTTCTAAAATAGTTCACAACTCATATTTATTATATTTTTAGTTGTTGGGCTAATTCTAAGTAGTAAGTTATAAATTCCAAGTTCATTCTGATACATGCTAAATGTGGTAACTTCCATCGTATTTTTGTAACAACGTTTGTCTTATTTGCTATCATTTTGTTGTGCAGCAACGTTTGTTTGAGATTGTTGTCTGCATACTTATCGCATCAGAGGTTAGCATTTCTTATCCTCAAATATCTACTGAAATCATCTTCATGTCACAGTTAAATAACGCCAAAAATGTGAGTACCTTTGATCCTATTCATACATTGCTTTTGCTTGCTGGTATATTCTACCAACACACCTAAAATAAAATGAAAGCTTTTCACAGTAACAGTTCATATAAAAAACAATTGTGCATGAGAAGGGAGTTTCGGATTGACCTTTATTCTCTGCTGCTGGAATATGCCATGACAGTTCACTATCTGTTTGTTGCATTATGCCAAGGCATTTTCCTCCTGCCTTTAATGCACTGTTTTTTTATATGCTATTGTATGCGCTTGACTGGTGAACTATTTTCTATTTAGGACGGCATTGATATGATACAATGTTGTTAAAAAATGGTTAACCTTTGATGGTTGTGCTCCTCATTGATGTTTCTAATTTATGTACTCTAAGCACTGCTTTAACTATGCAGTGCTTCTTTCTTCTGCAACTTTTTCCCTTGTCCATTAGATGCTTGTGGCGTGTTAAGTATTTAACTGTGCATCTGTCATGCCTAGGCATGTCTAACATCGATGTAATCCATACAAAACCAATGTTATTGTTGTTATTTTCCAGAAAATAATACATTTTTTTCCCTTTTTCCTTAGCTATACAACTCGTACGGCGGTCTACTTATTGCTATGAGAGGTCGCAAAAGGGTGGGATATGTACGGAAGGGGGTATTCCATGGTTCTGATGGTAAAATATGTTATTTATGATTTTTAGCTATTTTGGGATGTATCTTTAGGGTTAGATTGTTGGCTATGCCAACTTAGTCCTTACTATTTTGCTTGTGTACTATACAATAGGGACCTCTGTTGGCGCTACCACGCCAGTAAACAGGATAGATGGAAGGACTACTCGTCGACGAATCCTACTTGCTTCCGAAAATCGACTTCCTTTACCTATTTCAACTGAATGCACACAAAATATTCCTGCCACAGGTAGTTTAGATTTTAGGTGTTGCTCAGTGGTGGATTAAAAAAACACATGACTATTAATGCTATAGTTTAGCTTAACACTTCATCCATAAGTAAGTTGATTCTAGGGTGAACATTCAAGTACTAGCGGTGGCTTGGTAGCTCTTTGTTGGAATTGTAGTTCCTCATAAATTATTGGTGTGGGTTTGTTTGTCATTATTTTAAAATGGTCCAAAAATGATTTCTAAGTCGCTTTCTCTTATGTCTATTTTGCTGTTAGCAGACAACGTCCCTCCTATCCTTGCTGACAGCTTGTACGTCGATTCATCTTTGGCCCCGAGTGTATCAGCTACCTTAAATTACGTTGAAGCTTCATATGACCGTTCCCTTATAGCGCCTTTTAGGCTACCAGTTTTAGCACCATGCACCCACTGTTCCGCAAAGAAATTCTACAAAGAACCACCGGGGTTCTGTTGTTCAGCTGGTTCAGTGGTCCTATCATCACATCCACCTCCGTCTGACTTATGGGACTTATTCACTTCAAACACTCCAACTTCATCTGCATTCAGATCTTCTGTTCGCACCTACAATTGTGCTTTTGCTTTCACATCATTTGGTGTTAAATATGATAGGCAATTAAGTCAAAGAAACCAGGGCATTTACACATTTCGTGCCCAGGGTTAAGCATACCATTACTTAAATAGCCTTGTCCCACTTGATGGTCAACCTTCTTGCTTACAACTATATTTTTATGATACTGAACGTGAAATGGAAAATAGGGCACGCATCCACGAAAAACTGAGGCCTTCTATACTTGCCATTTTGCTAGACATTGTCTCCGACAATCCATTCACCAAATTTTTTCGGTCCCTTAAGGATGTGCCATCTTTAAGTGAGTGTCGAATTATAATACATGAAAATGCGGGTTTAGACCAGAGTGTATTCAATGCCCCTGCATCCTCGCAGGTTGCGGCTATTTGGCTTGAAAGCGATTCAAACTTGCCCCGAGAACGCGATATTGTGGTATATAGCCACCCAGGATTTTGCCACTCAGTTAAATATTATTTTGGATGCTATGACCCACTACAATACCCTTTATTGTTTCCTTTTGGAGAATCTGGTTGGCATGAAGGTATTCAACGTAGGTCCTCCGCATTTTCTCAATCATCTCCGTGTGAAAATATTTTGGAAAGCACTATGTTTGAGGGTGCTGATGAGTTATTGACATCCGAGCTTGCAGGTGAATGTGTCCATTAAAGATTAGTTTTTCCTTGAAGTGTCTAAAGTAAAATGGTAGGCTATTTAACAAAGTTCTAAATTAAAAACTTTATTTCAGCCATGCGAAAAAGTCGTCGCTCTCGGACAACTATTTCATGCAGGGAATATTATTGTTATAAGCTTCAGATTAGGCCAAGTGTTAATTCTATTTTGTTGCACTCTGGTAGGCTCCTGCAACAATACGTGGTCGATATGTACATCAAACTCGAAAGTTCAAGACTTGACTACTTTAGGCTTAACCAGGACACCATCCGTTCTGAGTTATATTCAGGGGTAATTGACTCCATTGCGACAGGAGAAACATGTGGTGCCGCTATAGGTCATCGATTTATACTACCTGCAACATTTATAGGGGGGCCTCGTGACATGCGCCGTCGATACATAGATGCAATGAGTCTTGTGCAATCATTTGGTAAACCCGACATTTTTATAACAATGACATGTAATCCTTCGTGGCCTGAAATAACAGATGAATTGCTACCGGTTGAAGAAGATCAAAATCGTCCTGATTTGGTATCACGTGTGTTCAGGGCAAAGCTTGAGGAACTTAAAAATGATTTGTTGAAGATGCATGTGTTAGGTCATGTAAGGGCATACGTGTACGTAGTTGAATTTCAGAAAAGAGGATTGCCCCATGCACATTTCCTTTTGATAATGGAACAAAATTCACGAATAACTTCACCAGATGCATACGACACAATTGTATCAGCAGAAATACCATCAGAATCTAGATACCCTCATCTTAGAAGCCTCGTTAGAAGACATATGATGCATGGCCCGTGTGGCACATTAAACCCCAAAAATATTTGCATTAGGTCAGACGGTCATTGTAAAAATCAGTTTCCAAAGGATTTTTGCGAAAGAACTACACAGATTGGTGATTCATACCCAATGTATATGAGGCGTGATAATGGTGAAAACATGCAAGTTCGTGGCCACTATTTGGAAAATCGATGGGTTGTGCCATATAATCCATACCTATTGGCGAAGTTTGTGTCACGCCCCGACGTAGCATAAATATGGAAAGCGTTTAATTTCCTTTATGGACCCGTAGGTCGCGACAGTTTGAAGGATCGATTCCGTCCCAAACGTCGAACAACATAAAAACATTAATCAGAGTAGAGCAATCAAGGCTTATAAAATTTTTTCTAACTTATTACATCTTATGATACGGGGTCAACTAAGGCACAGACCGCCTTGAAATAAGACAATAACTTAAAGTCTATTATAGTCATCCTTATTACAAATCAGTCATAACTTAAACATATAAGCTAAAAGCATATAATAATTAAATAGTTTTCTCATCCGAGAGCAGCCGTTCTCAATTAGCATAGTCATAAGATTCCTCCTGATTGTAACCTGAAAAGCCTGAACACGAATGTCCAGGACGCATCAACGTCGTCAGCTTCAAGAAGCTGGTGAGTATTAAAAACATAACATTGAATGTAAAACATACTCATTTACCTTTTTCCATTTTCAATTTTGTAAAATCAATTGTTTGACCACAGAAAGAATTCATTTTATAAAACAACGGGGGATATCTTAAAAGTTGTTCATTAATAAAAGCATATGTTCGTGTATGAGACAATGCACCACACTCATCTTGCCGACTCTTTTCTCTCGACAGACACAACAACCCACTATCCTACTCCTGGTATCTTTGAAACACTAAGATAGCCACACTTTAGCAACGGGGCGCCAGGGAGTGTCCAGTTTGCCTCACACTTTGGTCTGGGGTACCAGGGAGTGTCCATTGCCTCACACTTTGAATACCCTAACCGCCATGCAAATACCGGGGCAACTCCTCACACAGTATCCAGACTTGAGTATCAGGGAGTGTCCGTAGGCCACACTTTAGCACTACCATGGGTGCCAGGGAGTGTCCAAGTTCGGCGTCACACACTTTAACGCTTCCATGGGCGTCAGGGAGTGTCCATATTTGCCACCGTCGCATTTCAAAGATACCCTCACCGCAATCTCAACACGTCACACTTTGGTACACCATAACCAGGGAGTGTCCACCATACAATCTCAATCTTCCCACACTGACCATTACTCTTTCCCACACTGACTGACAACCATATGCATGTACCACTGACTCCACATGTATGTCATGAACTTAAACATAAAGCAAAATACTGAATTAAAGGCACAACGTACGTACGGGGTTTTATAAGTCTTAATACATCGTTCTACTCGTTCCCAACTAGGGCTTTAACAGTTCGTAAATACTACCCAAACAGCTCCTAAAACACGAAACAAGCAAGAATTAGAAACTGCTAGAATCATTACCGGCGCTTTTGAATAAACGCCGTTAATTCCCGGCGCTTCAGGACAAACGCCGTTAATTTCCCGGCGCTTCTGAATAAACGCCGTTACTTTCTCGACGCTTCAGGACAAACGCCGTTAATTTCCGGGCGCTTCAGGACAAACGCCGTTAATTCCAACTTCGTCTTCTTCACTGGTTATCCCCTGTTTTCAGTTTAAGGGTCCAAATTGACCCATTTCTGAATTCTGCTTCAACCAAGACATGTAATATATGGATTTCTTTGTTTTTCCGCAAGGATTACGAATACGTGATCGGTTTTAACTAATTTCAATCGTAGCTCTCGGATTTCACGTATAACCGAGAGGTGACAAAACTTTAAATCAACGGTACGTCGCGATACGGATGAATTAAGCCGTAGTATTCGAACCACAGCTTATTGGGACTAAGATCTTTCATTCCCAATTCACGGAATTGATTTTGGTTAACTTTTATAAAACTCCAATTTTCAAAGCTTCAATGGTGGACACATATATATACACATATACACACATACATATACTGAAATATATATATATATTTACATTGAGAGTGAGTTTATAATACTCACTGTGATATAGATTGAAGAAGTTGTTGAGAAAGAAATACAATTACGAATTTCCAATTTCAAGCTTTGGCTATGGAGGATTGAGCTCTTCTCTCTCTCTATAAAATTTGAAGAACTCTCTGCACTCTCTTATCTCTCTGTGTTAGAAGTGCAGAATGTGTAGTGTGTTTGAGTGTATGTGAGTGTATAAATAATCAAACTCCCACTTAGAGACAATGGCCTAACATTCCACTCATTAACCACTAACTTTCCATTAATTGGTAGTTTAAAGGGAATATGCAAGATGATGTGTATACACTGATGCACATAAAGCTCCACTGATAATTGAAAGGGTAGGTGGAGATCGATGTGGGTCAAGGTGTGTTTGGGAATTCAAGCTTATGGCATTAGGACAACACACATACTACAAGCATTGCCAAACAAGGCCTAAGAAAAATCGTTAGCAATAATAATTGGGTATAAAGAAATTTGTCCAATCAGTCACTCCCAAAATTCTGTGGAAGTTTAGCACCGCGCGGACAGTTTTAAACTTAAACTGGTATTTTCGTGACACGGTGTTCATCACAAAAATACAGAAAATTCATTTTATTGAAAGAAATAATTTTCCGGTTTTATAAAAATACTGTTTGAGTTAAAAGAATTTATTTTCACCGTTTTGGAAATACAGATTTGAAATTCAACACAGGTATTGCCAAATTTTTGAAAATCGCATTTTGACCCCAAAAGAAATTTCAATTATGAGATTAGTCAAGAAATAAATTTTTCACATAAGAATTGAAATTAAAATAAAAGCAGACAATGTATATTTAATTTTAAATATGACAAGACAAAAGAATGAAAATGCAGGTTATTACAGTTTGATTGTCATCTCATCGTTGAAATATGTTCCACAATAAAGGCTGTTAAATATTTGTATAAATATGTTTATAAGGGACATGATCAGGTTTCCTTTAAGCTTGGCATCCAAAAAAATGTTAATTCTCTTAATGAAATCAGCCCTTATCAATCAGCTTGGTGGGTTTCGCCTCCCGAGGCGACTTGGAGAATTTATAGATTTTTGTTAAATGAAATGTCTCCATCAGTTCTTGCTTTGCAAGTGCATTTGGAAAATATGCAGCCAGTGACATTCAAGAACAACGCATCTTTGGATAGTGTGATCCGTAACCCATTTTCCAAAAAGACCTTGCTAACAGAATATTTTGCAATGAATAGGTCTTGCCCTGCTGCTCGTCAATACCTTTATAGAGAGTTCCCTAGATATTTTGTTTGGCATCCAGACCAGAAAGTTTGGACTCGGCAAAAAAGAGGCCAAGCAATTGGGCGACTTGTTACCGTAAACCCAGCTGAAGGGGAGCGATACTTTCTGCGCCTCTTATTAAACCATGTTAGAGGGGCCACATCCTACGAACACTTGTGCTTTGTGTCTGGCCAACAATATAACAAATTTAGGAAGGCTGCACTTGCTCTTGGATTACTTGAGGCAGACGATAGTATAAGTGCATGCCTTACAGAAGCATCTTCCTACCAGATGCCTTCCACAATGCGAAGACTTTTCACTACACTCCTTGTGTTTTGTAATCCAATCGATGCATCCGCTCTGTGGGAAAAATTTGAAATGCACATAGTAGAGGATTATCTCGGGCAATCTTCTATTACCCATGCCATTGCACGAATAAATGCGCTAAATGATGTGGCAGCACACATACAATCAATGGGCAAAAAAATTGAAAATTATAATTTGCCTTTTCCGCGTAATACACAAACTGAACAACTAAGTGGGTTTAGCGAAATAGAAGAGGATAACAGAATTGTAACTCTCGTAGAAGATTTGCTAGCTGTTGAGTTGCTTAATGAGAGTCAAAGAGCTGCATACAATACAATCTTAGCCTCAATTGTTGAAAACAAACCAGACGCATTCTTTGTCGATGGTCCTGGGGGAACTGGGAAGACCTTTTTGTATAGGGCTTTGCTTGCAACAGTACGATCCAAGGGCTTTGTTGCATTGGCAACCGCAAGCTCAGGTGTTGCAGCCTCAATATTACCGGGGGGTAGGACAACCCATTCTAGGTTCAAGATTCCTCTTAATATAGATGACAATTTTGGTTGCAATGTTGGTAAACAAAGTGGTCTTGCCAAACTTTTACGGGCAGCCAAAGTTATTATTTGGGATGAAGCCCCAATGGTACATAGACAAGCTATAGAGGCACTTGACCAAATGTTACAAGATGTTTGTGAATGTTCTACTCTTTTTGGGGGAAAAGTAGTTGTTTTTAGAGGAGATTTTCGATAGGTTTTGCCGGTTGTCCCAAAGGGAAATGTTGAGAAGACCATTTCAGCTTGCCTTTTGAAATCACATATATGGCCAAAACTTTATAAATTTAGATTAACTTACAACATGCGTGCTGTACAAGATTCCCAATTCTCTGCTTTTTTGTTACGAGTTGGAGATGACAAAGCAGAGAAGTTCAACATTGATGATATTAAATTGACACCATCGATGGTTATTGAACAAGATGTAATGGATTGCATTGGAAAATTAATAAATGCAACATTCCCCAACATGAATAGTAGTGTTCATAATTTTGCTGAGTTTCAAAATCGTGCAATATTGGCCCCTAGAAATGATATTGTTGATGAAATAAATGCTCGTATGGTTGAACAATTCAATGGCGAGGGAGTCATTTACCGCAGTTTTGATACCCCAGTTGATCCATCCCAGACTGATTTCCATGAAGAGTTTTTTAACTCACTTACGCCAACTGGTTTCCCTCCTCATTGGCTTCACTTAAAAATAAATTGCCCAATCATACTCATTCAGAATTTGGATCCTTCAAGGGGTATGTGCAATGGGACACGTCTTATATGTAAAGAATTTGGTAAGATTGTGATTCGTGCTGAGGTTGGATGTGGTAACTATAAAGGCAGTAGTATTTGGTTACCATGCATACCTCTACTCCCTCTTGAAAATGAAAATATTGCTTCCCCATTTAAAAGAACACAATTCCCAATATCCCTTTGTTTTGCAATGACTACAAACAAGTCTCAAGGCCAGACCCTAGACTTTGCAGGTATTCACCTACCTAGGCCAGTTTTCTCCCATGGGCAACTATACGTTGCATTATCACGCGTACGCAATTCTGAATCTGTTAAGGTACTTGTAGTTTCACCTCTCTTTAAAAGTGGCATGACAGTGATGACAAGAAACGTTGTCTTCACAGAGTCACTTGTGTTGGCAAACCAATGATGCTCCCATTGCTTTTTTTTTTTTTGGCGGGCGAGGGGGAAGCAAGCGGTCGACCGGGAGAGGGGAATCAACTTTTGCAGCAATACATCAATGCCTTTTTGTTGTGTAGAAAATACATTTGTACAAAACAAGTTTTGCTTTTGGTATATTAGCAGGGATAATTTTTTTAACCAGGTAGTTTCCTATTTTAGTACAATGTTTTTATTTACTTTATTTGTGATATAATAAAGTTATAATTTATGGTTCCCAAACATTGGCCTTATGACTATTACACTTTACTATGTTGGTTAATTCTTTACTAAGTGAACTATTTTTTAATTTACAGTCAATGGAAGAAAACCTATTAAGAATTGCAGACATCACACCGCATACTCCGCGTCCTTGGAGTTGCAAAGTGACCGTGGTGGAGAAAGGGTTTCCACGAGATTCAACTGCAAGTCACACCAAATACCAAAGGCTTATATTGCTTGATTCTCATGTAAGCTATTCATTAATCACTACTCTATTCCATTGTATTATTGGGCTATCTTTATAGACTATTTTTCGTGCTATGTTGCATGTTTATAGGACACGCGAACTCAGGCTACCATTTTTGGAACAGACATAGGTGAAATGGAGGATACTCTTACCTTCATGAAACAATATATCATCACGAGCGCGATTGTGAAGACTATCGACAAACAACATCGTCTTGTGCCCCACCCATTTCAGTGGATTCTATCTGGACGGACTGAGATAGAACCTGTGGTCGACAATATTTTACACCTCTACAACCAGCATTTAACTTAGTTCCATTCAACCGAATTGCTCAATTTCGAACCAGTTCGACTTTGATAGGTAATGCACCAAAATTTAAAATCATTCAACCATTTTTTTGTGGGTATACCAACTAATTTGTCATGCTTTCATACAGATGTTATTGCTGCCGTTGTCAAGGTTAGGGAACCAAGAAATCAACCCACACCTAATGGCCTAACCCAAATACAGGAAATGTTGCTAATGAATAGAGAGTAAGTTCATAGACACTTGTAACTAATGTGCCAATTTCTGGCATTTTTTACATCATAAACTAACAACTTATAAGTGCCAAATCATCGTAGATTTGATACAATGATGCTAAGCCTATGGAGTAGATATGTTGAAGGTGAAGGGGCAGCAATAACAGCCTTGGTAAAAACAATGCCTGTCATTCTCGAGCTCAAACTGAAGGCAGTGTCATTCAATGGTTAGAAAACCTACTAAAACTTTGTGTTGCCATATATAATGATAATATTTCCCACAATCACTTCTAATCTTGTCAATTCATTGCAGAGGTTTCTTTGTCATCTAGAAGCCCAACTTGCATTATATTAAACCCTGTTCTTCCACAGGCAGCTGAACTACAGTCAATGTAAAATGCTCCACCTATATACATTGCCAATAATTATGTTTTTCATTTGTCACAACTAAACTTGCAGTTTACGTGCAATCTGATAGAAAATCCTGACAAAGTTGTAGCTGCTATTGCATTATCAAAATTTGAGGCACAACGTTCCCTATCAGCAGCCGTGAAGAAGGAAGCAATCAGTCTTATCTCTCTTGAAGAAGTGCCCAACAATGTAAGCTATACTAAAATTGCTTCATCCAATTTTTAATCATAGTAATACTTGACTCCAACTTCATGGTAATTGGACAAAAAAAAGACGATTATTCTAGACAAAAACAGTGTTCAACAATATTTCTCTTGTCTATCTTTAACTATTCATTTTGGCGTTGTATGCATCCAATTTTTAATCATAATGATGCTTTACTCCAACTTCATGGTAATTGGATAAAAAAAACTGGACAAAAACAATGTTGAACAATAATTCCCTTGTCTATCTAACTATTCCTTTTGGCGTTGTGTGTGTGTATATGTTCCAACCTTAGAATCCATGTACTGCTAAGAAAGGCGACTAAAAAACAAATCTGTCAAATTCAAATGGCTAAACTAAATTAGACAAGTTTAAAAAAAAAGGGGGGGAACATCCAAATGAAGTTCCAATTGATTAAAATCAATTAGAAAACAAATTGGAGGTGACTCTTCATCTTTCAAAGAAATTGAAACCATTAATTTCAATGGGACCTGATTGAGACTTTCAAAATGGAGTGACATATACATTGTAAAGAGCTAAAAGGTTTAAACTAAAAGATTGAAATAGATATGTAAAAACTCATTAGAAGTATTTGAAAGTTTGAAACTGTAAAACCCTTGTTGTTGGCTTGAAATCCTTTATCTCGAACAAAATGAGAAAAGAGGAAAATAATTTCAAAGATCAGTAAACCCAAAATAAAAATAAATATATATATATATATATGTATTGTTAAGTGTTATGAAGATTACTAAAGTATAGTACTTTTAGAGGCAAATGATATTAGACACACTAAGACTGAATAGAGTAGAATACTTGGTGAAGAGAAGGTAAAGGAGTGCTTCTTCAAGTCATTTCAAATAATGATTTTCCTTGTTTTTTTTTTCCCCACTTTGAGAAATTTTGTCGCCAATTCTATATCCAGCTCCATTTAAATTGTCAATTGTTCAGTAATTCTTTATTTGGATTCCGTTCGAGTAGATTTCAGTTTCTGTTGATTAAAATTTATGTTGATTACGAGCAAGTACTTATTTCAGTTATATGCCTCTTGTTTTATTGTGATTGTTTTAATTTAGTTTCTAATTTTTCCTTTGTTTGGTTAGCCACAAAATGAGAAGGGGGTGGAAAATTAGAGCTTGAATATTCCGATTTGTTTGAGCTAGAATGTTGATGCTTTTATTTTGGGTTACTCAAGTCTCTTTGACTATTTGTTATGTATTATTTTGGTATGTACAAGTACTTATATCAAGAGTGTTTGCCAGCAAACTGTTGTTGTAGACTGCACAATGACTCCTGTAAATTTGGACCGAAAAATGTGGTATATGGGTTGCAATAATTGTTACCGTTCCACTACTGCATCGTACATGGAAAGGTTCACGTGCCACGGCCGCAACTGCTCAAACAAGGACACACATGGATTCCCAAGGTTTGTTGTTGGGTTTCTTTTTGGTTATATAATGCTAAACGTGCATACTTATTAGTTGTTTTATGGTGTCATTTCAAGTGTTAATTCTGCAACACAATAAGCTAGCAGTTTTTTTGTTGTATTTTTTTTTAACACTAACGTAGGTGTCGAATTTTCTCCTACCCTAAAATCGCTCTCCCCCCTTTTTTCCCAAGCTTCTAATGGGCAAACTTTTAGATCTCTTCCCCTCATATGTACTTGTTTTGTGTGGAGTTCCTTGAGTATGAAATGGTCCACTCAAATTTGGCTTTCATATATCATAATGGGTTATACTTTGAATTTTTAAGTTGTACTCAAAATTCATGAATGGAATTGTGCATTAACTACCTTAGGAAACACTTTTTTGTAGTTCATTGTTTACTTGATAGAAACAGGACAATCACAAGGTAGGTTTCAAGCATATCATACACGTATCGTACGTACCTTTGAATTATTGTGTCACGCCATCTATTCATATAGACAGTTGGGTGCATCTTTTTCAAATTATGTCATGATTTTTTTACATTAACATGAAATATGCAGGGCACGAATAGATGTCATCCTTAAGGACCCTTCAGCAGAAGCAAAGGTAACCTTTTTTGGCACAGATGCGGAGAGAATATTGGGATGTAAGGTTGTTCCGATGTGCGAAGCTGAGCTACAGGTTATTATGTCCTACACATTTCTAATTAAGTTTTCAAATTCCAAGCTTAGTACCCATACTAACATATATAATACAATTACTGCATTTTCATAGGAGATTCTAGATTATAATTTACATTTCCTTTTAAATCATTATGATTATTTTTTTATAGTATCCTCATAGGGTCCTCTTTTGGGATTCTTGGAAAACAGTGTAGATATTCAATACGTAAATACGACTGGTTTGTGACTTATCACCAAAATCTGTTCATTTTTATTTTTTAGAGCAAAAACTTCAATAGGATCAATGGTATAGTATTACTAATTTAGTTGTATATGTTCTATATGCATCTGCAATATCACAAACTGATTTCTTATTATAACTATTATAATCGTTACTAAAATATTATGAACCGTTTTCGTATTATATCCATCATGCTTTCCTCGGTAAATTCTTTGTTTTTTTTTGTTGTTATTTTATTTTGTTATATTTTCTTTGTTCTAAACCGGCCTATCTTGCAGTTGGGGAATGCAGATCCACCACAAATTAATCTCATCAATCAAGAGACTGAACGCAAGGTTTATTTAAGAGGATCAGATTACTACATCAGTGGAGGAAAAACCCGCAAATTCACAGCCTCATTTCCCCCAACAATTAATGCTAACGATCATGTTATGCAAAATCCCGTACCAGATATCATTGGCGATAACACAAGCATGCTTGAAACAGGGACACCATCTGTAGTTGCAGAATCCAGCACCATCTCATCCTCATTGGCACCAAGTTCACTTCAAATGACCACCACTTCTATGGACACTAATGAAGAAGTAATCTTGTGGAAGGGCAAGTCAAAAATCACCAACGAAAAAAACAACATGGCATGATGAATCATCAAGAAGGTTAATCTAAGATAATTTTTTTGGCTGTAGACTTCTTAAATATGGTATTGATAGGCATGTCACTAATGTGAAATATCAAATATATTTTGGGTTTGTGGACTTATTATTATGGACATAGATCTAATGTAGTGAACTTCTGTGTGATAATGTAAATATATATGAAACCTATCTAAGATATAACTATGTATAGTTTCAGTGCCGGCGTAGATTGTCTTCTTCTTCCCTTTACACTTTTCCTGTCAAATGTTCGCGTGCCTCTTGTTGTGAGTCTATTACTCTGTCTTATAGCAAATTTAGCTATGAGTTTCTTTCAAGTGTCAAGGTGATATCTTCCAAGAGACTTCTTGGAAATCAGTATATTGTTTATATTTTATTTTAGTTCACAAATTTTTAGCAGTTACCTCACACAATTTTTGTTTATTGCTTGATGTAGGAAAGAAATGAAAATTCTGGCTATGCTTTGGCTAAAATCATTGGGCTTGACAAAAATATGGTATTAGGTAGCAATGATATGATAATGTCTCTGGTTTTTTGTGTCTTGCGAAATCCTCATGGTAGGAATCTTGAGATTTTTATGTTTTCTCGTTTTGGGTGTTTTAATTTTGGCCCTTACTATGCTCATCTCTTTTGCTTAATTTGTTCTCCTAGGGTGCTATCAAATTAGGTGGCTTTCAGGTTATCTTTAGCCTATTTTCAGCTGATCTTATGAGGCTAGCATTGCTTTGTTTATGGTGTTTATCCATTAATGAAGCAAAAGCTTCCTTGAAAAAAAAAAATAGGGTTGCAAATTGTTACTATTTATGTACCATTTAGCTATATTTGCCAATTATTCTTAATCATCCTAGCAGTTTTAATAGGAAATGTGACCTGTTCTGAGAAGGTAATGTTATAAGCTAAATAAAACATAGGTAGTATCACTACATTTATGCATTCATTGACACTTATTTATAATGGACATATTGTACTAATAAATGAATTTGGTGCCATTTAATTTGTTATGATGGTTAAAATTAATATCCCACTTAAGTGAAATACTTGATGAAGGAATTTTGGTGAAGTTATAATTTCACATCATGCAATTTTACTCAAAACGGTTTCATATTTTCGTTCTCATTTTCTACAAATGATGATTGCTCAATTTGGTTCCATTTTTCCTTAAGTAAAATAGAGCTAAACACAAAAGTTAGCTAATCGTGATACATGCAACGGGCAACGAGGTATTATATCACTGCACGTGCCTTGCACGTGCCCACACCTAGTGGTATGGATAAAAGGATTCATCTATACATATTTAATATTCTTGCATGTAGTCAAATCATTAATATATACCCTTCATTTGTAAAAGAGACAAAAACACTTCAGTACTGCCTATTTGCTCTTTAATTTTATTTTAGGCCATCTGTTATAAATTTTATCACTGAAGGCACTTGACTTTTACAGGGTTCCGTAAATTGTGAGTAACTAATTTCCTTCGCGGATAATTATTGATGGCCTTCATTGTTACATGTATTAAGCTTGGGCCTTCATTATTGAAGACCACTGCCCATGCTCTAGCTACACATATACATAGTAGAATAGCATTTTTCAAACGGAATTGTTATTTCCACTCTATCATTGTACCAATGCACTCCATGGTACCACTATCAAAGCATGTGATACTATGCATGTAATGCATGACATGTACATACCACATGCTTTAAGAATGGTACCATAAAGTGCTTTAGTTCAATAATGGAGTGAAAATAACATCACCCTTTTCAAATATTAATATAATTATATAAGTACATTTATATATACACACATAAAGAAGTTGGTATCCAATATTTATAGTAGGATATCATTATTATATTCAGCTGAAAATGGGGACACAAAAATCCTTACCACTTTACTAAAATGAGACTATTCAAGTAATTTTCTATCAAGGGTAATAAAGTAATTTGAATTTAAGCTCTTTCATAGAATTGCTTTGGCATATTCAACAGCTACAAAAATATTTTATTAACGTATTATTACTTGCAGGACATAAGGCACAATATTAAATTCTACACACACATGTATACATATATATATATATTAATACTAGCATTTGCCTGTGTATGCACGGGTATCATTCAAATATATGTGTATGTTTTTTTTTAAATTTATATATATCACCCATGAAATTTGTTAAAAAAAATATATGAAAAAAATTAGAATATATGATGGGAGAGAGGCAGTTACAATAAATGTGAGAGAAGTTACTGCAAAATTGTAGGAGATTGGGAGGGTTTGTTTTTTTAATAACTTTTTAAATTTCATTAAATTTCAAATATATATATACAGTCATGTATATATCTACACATATATACAGTGTAGCAATGCCATGTGGCATTCCATGTACATGGTGTTGCCATGTGGCACTTTGTATTTATATCTATATAGATATATAAATAGCTACTTATATTGCTATGGTTATAATTAATCTGCAGGGTTTGAGCTTCCTCTTGTAGCATGCTGTGGCATTGGGGGTGACTACAACTTGGACAAAACCCGATTTTGAGGACAAGGAAGTGGTTCATGTGAGAAACCTTGGACTTGCATAATATGGGATGGTGTTCACTATACCGATTCAGAAAATTCAATAATTTTCAAAAAATTTGCAAAGGATCAGGAATATATATTGATGGCTCTATGCCTTTTGTATGTCCGTGGTTGGGCCAACAAATTAGAAACAACTCCTTGCAGGCACCTCATAGCTCTTACTCTTCTATCTCCTAGTACTAATTAATCTAACAAAAATGATACACGAACAACGTTTTGCACAACTTTTTGTACAATCGGGGGTGTCTCAGAATAAGACTTTGTGGGCCACACTGTTGAAAAATGGAGACTTCTCTAGCCCTCTCATTTCATAAAGTTGTTGAGTAGTAAAATTCCCCAAATTGCAAAACCCCAGCCCTTGGTCACCAATCACACTCGGCAAAGGACGGCGAGCGATCGGCGGCGGCGGCTACCTCATCTTTTACTCTCTCTCGGTACTCTCTCTCTCTCTCTCTCTCTCTCTCTCTCTCGTTATAACATTTGAGGTGAAGCTAGGGTTCATTTGTATATATATATATATAGGACATTCCAACCAGAAATGTGGGCTTTCTAAGCATTGAACTTTTTGAAATTTTCAATTGCAGAAAATGGGAATATTGATGGGCGCATTACAGGAGTCCCAACTGGAAACGCAGCTCAGAAACTATGGACAACAGAATAAGGAACACCAATGGACAGGAGGTAAAAGAACGAGAGAGTGAGTGTACCTCGATCGCTCGCAGTCCTTCGCCGCCGATTCCGCCGCAGATCGGGTCGCCGTCTGCGCGTCTTTTCTCTCTCTCTCTCTCTCTCTCTCTCTCTCTCTCTCTCTCTCTTCCAGCCAATTTGGGGGGAAATTAGGTTCCCAAATGAGAGGCAAGATTTTTTTATGTGAAAGTGGACCCCACAAATTTTTACTTATTTGCTGAGATATCCCAGTTGTACAAAATATTGTACGCCTATCATTTTTGTTAATCTAAATGGTCATCGACACTAGAATCAAGTAAAACAAAAAATAAAAAAAAAGCCTCTCTTTAAGTACTGAGTGCTCAAGAAACGACAAATATATGTCGTTTGTTATTGTTATTACACTTTGTGATACACCCAAAATTGGCTCTATCCTATGACCGAGCGGTTCCAAATCAACAGCCAGTCCATATCCCGGTCAAATCATGCACAGCTCCTCGGATAAGCATCAGCCCGAGCCGTCTAATCTACCCGAGACTCACAATCTCGAGCGGTTCATTCATGACCAGACCAGACCAGACCAACAGGTCAGGAAGACCACACTGGCACGGTCCGTACAGACGCAGGCCAGCTGGGCCCACAACACATGCCCCAGAATATTTCAGGTAGTTTCCTACTCAAGATAGAATATGTATGGAAAGTGGACATTGTTTCCTAATCCAATTAGGAAACTACCACAATTAATGCCAATCACGCTCAGTTGGATTATATTTCCTTATCCATGTATGAGTAGGTCTCTTGCATTTATGAAAGAGACCACTCACCCCCCTTCAAAGGAACCGACTTTTTAGTCTCTACAACACCTTTATAGCAGTCACCTACACGACCGCTCGACCTACGGTAGCTCCAAACTATTGTTGGTTCACCACAGGTCCCCAACTTTTTACAGTATAGTGAACGTGCTCAGACACACACGTGGACAAAGGTACCTTCATTAACAGGGCCGAACCACATACAAAAAATCGGTCTCTCACTCTCTCTCCCCTTAAATTGCTTTAATTTACTTTAACCAAATTTTGGCATCATCAACTTGGCGCCGTCTGTGGGAACGACAAGTTCTTCCTCAACAAATCTCTTGGCTGATAGCCATGCCTCCAAAGAAAAGTGAGAAGACTGCACAGCAGACCAACCGGGATGTTTCGCTGACCCCGGCACCGGCTGCAGCAGTCATGACATCTGAGCAGATCACCGCGACCCTCACACAACTCTTGGAGGGCCATCATCAAATCCAGCAACAGATCGAACCCTTGCTGGCCCAGCAAAGCAGTCCTCCAGTGGCCGGGAAACGATCCGGGAACGTTGCGTACGATCGGGAACCGATCTTGACCAGACAACGTGTCACAGCCCGGTCCCATAATAGCGGAACCGGAGCCCGTGGCACGCTACCGAGGCTAAACCAATTCATTAATGTTCCCAAAATTAGGTTTGAAGAACACACGCAGCGGAAAAACAAAACACATTTTCAAAAGCAGAGGTTCAGTCGACTGCTCAGTCGACGGGAGGAGGCAGGGATTTTAATAGCAATTCCAGTCGACTGAAACTGGAGGTCCAGTCGACTGCTCAGGAGCCCAGTCGACTGCTTCTGCTAAAATAAGAAGCAGTAGCTAACAGATACAGGGGTTCAGTCGACTGCTCAATCGACTGCTCCCCTGACAGCAGCCCAATCTGCAGAATACAAGTTTTAAAAGCTTTCTAACTTTCACCCAAAGATCAACCACTCAATCCAAACTCAGTCCAAAATAATTCTAGCTGTATTAAAACATTACCAACCATAATTACAACATGCTATAATCCATTACAACGTTCTAGATCCATTCTATTATACCAAGTTTAACATGGGTTAAAACAACCAAACTTCTTATTACAACATTCCTATTATCCAAAACTACAAGATTAACATTTCAAGTTGCCTCACAAGCGAACTCCCACCCACGTGCTCACTTCTGCGATTCCTCGCCAGCATTTACACCTGAAATGGTTATTTGAATAACCACACATATTCGATTTGTTTAAGCTAAAACTTAGTGAATAAATCAACATATGTACATGAATGATAAACATGTCCGCATTCACATCTCTACATTTCATACTAGTCGCCGGAGACTCACGTGCCTGTCCATATTCCCAATCCGCGACTCCTCGCCAATAAGTCCACGCGAAAGGGTAAGACCCACGATTCTTCTCTTCAATTGTGCGACCTTAATGCCTATATCGGCTCCACAAAATGGCACGGTGACCACGTGCTCCTTCTGACCCAAATAAGCAACTTAACATGCTCAAATACATATCACCATACTCGCGGTAATCAAAACATATCACCATGCTATTGGGCCTACTTATCAATATAATTGCCCAATATGAACTACACAATATATCTCTAAGAATTAAATACATGCTATTCAAACATAACATGAATACACACCAAGAAATCATTCCAAAACATAGTTGAATCACTCACCTCCAAATAACGCTCCTATAATTCAATCTGAAGAAAACCCGTGCACAAAGAACGTGTAGAAGTCCGTCTAGTACAATTCCTATGGATCAAAATTCCATTTATCAATTTTTATGAAAAATTCGAGAAAAAGACTTTTCGGAAAACTTGGCCAAACAAGCCCTAACATATATCAAAATGAAGCTCTTACCTCGAGGAGCTCAAATATGAAATCTGGGAGAAACCAGACAGACGGAAGGTCGTCGTTTGGCGTCACAAAGCTCTAAGCTCCTAAATCTCCCTCTAGCCCCCTTTTGGCCTCCTTTTTGGAATTTAGGTTAAAAGCTTAGAAAATATCAAGTTCATCTCTATCTATATATAGGCAACATTCTCGGAGAATTACGTTTACCTCCCCACGAGTTTTCAAAACTCCTAATCAGTCTCTGTAACTTTCTATACAGCTTATTCATAGCTTTATAAGTGAAACTTCAAAATTATAAAAGTTTTCGACTAAGTTTCGTTTGGTCGCTAAAACGCGAATTTCTATATGACGTTTTCGAAGTTGCTAATTAGCCTACCAAATTAATAGCGTGTTCATTCGTTCTCACCAGGATACTAAATCTAACAACAGAAATAAATTCTAAAACAGATAATAATACAGATATTGCAATACACAGGTAAACATTTATTTTCAGATAAACATTTAAAATGTTTCACAGTGACCGTCTCATACTCGGAGAGACGTCACAACAACAAATCCTCAATTACCACAGTTTCAAAGGGTTCTCTAATACAGACACCCAAATCAACTCGTGAGTCAAAACTCACTCAAACACGTGCCAAAATGCACAACACCTCACATTACCATGCACGACAAATGCAATGAAATGCAATAACACAAATGCGGGTGTTATAATACTCTCCCCCTTAAAAGAAGTTTGTCCCCAAACTTGTACCATCTTCTTAAGTCGCAAAGACTTCCCACAAGTATTCCCAATATTTGCCACATACACAATCCACTTCACTGAGATGACACAATCTCATGAGGAAAATAAATCCTCAGGCTCTTAAGGAAAATAAATCCTCAGAGTCCCAGTCTCAATCTGATAGCAGATTCAAACATAATCCTAGCAATACCCCCAAAGCATCTCGATGAATAAGAATATCGATACCTGAGTAGAGCCTACTCCATAGTCAAACCTGACATTCAATCTCGTTGTGATGTCACAACGTCAATTCCCATATATCTTTATTTTACTTGTCATATTTCATTTCTGAACTCAAAAGTTTCATCACATTACTCAAGCCCAAAACAACAATTCATCTCTCATTCCCCTATCTTGATTTTCGACTAAAAGTCGTTAACAACACGCCTTAGCTGGTGCACAATCATACATGATTCTCATCTCGAAGTGAACCAAAATCAAGCACCAATATTTATGTATACCCAATCGATAAGCCAACGCTTCAATCAATTGTTTCGCACTATAGATTTGATCACTCATTCTGTTAAGCACAAGATACTCATAGAACGATAATGTGGTTTCTAACGACTTCCCATTTCTTATCGAATTACACTCTTTCTTCCCCAGAACACCATATAATAATAACATCAGTTTAATGAATAGCACTTAGTCGGTAGTGCGTTGCACTAACATCCTCTCTATCTTTCATCATACTTATCATTTCGTTTCAATTTAACTAATCCTGTACTATACTTTCAATCACACGTGCCTCATCAGATACCATTCAGATTTCGAGCTTACATAACGTCCCAAATCACCCACAATGAGGTCATACACATTCATCATTTAGCTCTCTAAAGTCTGCACCCAAACTACTGCCGATTGAAATAGAAGATCATACTTAACAGTTTTGATTTAGAACTTTCATCAAAGTCAAACACATTTCTTTCATGTTGTTCTTTTAAAACAAATAGATTTAAAATTTACGCATAACACTTCATCTCCTTCTCAACACAATTACTCCCAATATACATCATAACGAATAACATTGTAAATCAAAATTGTCTTACTCAGTCATATGCCTACCACAGAGTTCATCAACACGTATTCCCATTCTCAGAACATATCTTGTTCCTGTCTCAACCCTTGACCATTCACGATCCATTTTATTTATATAACATACACACATCTTGAGTCAATTATTTTTCTGCCGGAGATCTCAACTGTAATGTAATTCATTTTCATCCCATACCCTACTCGTATACTATCCTTTGGTCTATCAGTCCATGTAGATCCACCACCATTTATGTAGTTATACGACTCCATGAGTCTCTAGTGTTTCACTTCCACCCTCCCACAAGCTCATACCAAGCGTATATTCTTCGTATAACATCTCAAGGCACCATACTTTATTCACCAATTCAATATTTCATAACTCCATTCAGTGTGACTTAGCTCCAATTCAGATTCTCTAAACCTTTATCTTCGACATTCTGATCTCAATTTCATTGTTCACGAAGAACTTGCTGTCCTAAGTATTTCATACTATTCCCGTAACCTTCTGAAGACAATTCAATAATTTGGTCTTCCCAATCAAGTACCATAGTCTCACTGTGTTTGATAAATTTCTTATCGACTTTCAATTCACATACCTTTCGTGACAATACTCAAGTCAACTCGTTTAACAGTACTACTTCCAACTTACTAATTCCAAGTGTACAACATTTCACTAACCCTTTACTTTAGAATTTCCAAGTTGGAAATCTACTCACGTAGAACTCATTCGTTTGACGACCACCGTTTTGTCTCAAGCACTAAGCATACCATGTCCCACCACGATACTCGTCTTCCAAAGTCCTCTTGATACCTTATTACAAGTATTTAACAAAATTTTTTATTTTTTTTACTCAAACAACAATTTGATTTTTTTTTTAAACATGTTAAACACTTAAAAATTTTCTTGGAATGAATTCCAACATTTTCAAAATTCTCCGACCTTGTTGGAATCTAGGACCACTGAGACAACATTCCATTGTATCCACCATTGTCCTCCAATCGCTTTACAATCCTACTATCATATCTGATAATGTACTCAACGTACTCCTAAGTCTTCATTCCACTTCTACCGTTCTTATTTACTTTCTCATCATAGATTCATCTTCCCATTTTACATTTTCATTTCTCTAACTTGACTTACCCAAAGTCTCTTTACTCTATCCACTTTCACAATTGCTCTTGTTCAGTATCGTAATAATTATCGTACTCCAACTTCCAGTTGGCAACCACTTGCTTCAGAAACCCAAAGATGTTTTAAAAGCATTAGAAGAAAAGGTTTTCGTTTTATTTTGAGAATACATTCAAAATCCAGGTTCGAGGTCGCCCGTACTACAACTCTCTGTGATAACAACCTTGCTACAATCTCCCTATCAAGGTCCTCCCATCTCCATGTTATCCGAATATCCACTCGATTCCTCTGAATCTCTTATCACGTTCCATAATTCACACTTATCTTTTACTTTCAGCCTCCTATTCCTACTTCCTTTATTCTATCTCTTCTGACAAACCACTGCAAAACACTAGGGAGCCTTATTACTCTTCATTTCTGTCCATTTACTCTTCATCAAGAAATTCTACAGTTTCTCCTTCAACCCATATCGTCCTTATCGTTACATCTATACGCACATAATCATCAAGTCTAAGTAACCACTCCCGAAGTATGTCATCAATTAAACTTCTACCAACTGTAGTTTCAAACCGTCAAAGTATGCTCTATCATTCCCGTTCTTAACCCCTCCTCTTAGGTCAGTCCTCCAATCCCAACATTTCACACATACAATCGATCAAGTAGCATTCACTTCTAATCCTCATACCACATCTAAATCTACCTTGGTGCCATAACCATTCGAAATCAGGTTCAGTTGAGAGATTCCTCAATAACCATAATACTAATAGCTCGTTAAGATATTTCTCAATTCCCAATACATAACACAAGATAGGTTGAGAGATTCCTCAACCGTCCAATACATACCGTAAGATAGGTTGAGAGATTCCTCAACCATCCAATACATACCGTATACCGCACAATAAGTTGAAAGATTCTTCAACTACCCAATACACAACGTATATACCGTAAGATACATCATAAGATAACATCGTACGATTGTACCGTAGGTTAACACCGTAAGGTAAGGTGAGAGATTCCTCACTGACCCCATATGCTAGAAACACATATTGCTGGACTATCTTTCTATCACAAAATCCAACTGTTCATCCTTATTCTCTTACGCCACAAAGATTAACCTAATGTCTGAAACAGAACTCTTATCAATCAATCTCAATCCCAAAACTTCACTACGAACAATTTCCTTCATTTTCTATGTGGACTATGCAGAAATCTCCTCTGACGTTCATTATTCAACTCCGCTCTCGGTTAGATCCCTCAAAGGACATTCATCATTATCGTTGAAAACATCCACCGATTCGATCAAAACCATTTTCTTTTCGCTTAGAGATTCCACTGTTCATCACTACCAAAATATCATCTTTTCCTCTTGCCACAACACGAGATCTATTTTAACTTATGATAACGTCATCTCATCATACAGTTCCACATCCGGATGATTCAATCGATTCACAAATACATAAATACTATGCATGTATGGCAATAACATAATCATGTATGTATAGCAACATACCATATGCATCAAACATCTCTATAATATGTGGATGCAATCTAGAACATGTGGCAATTTACTCAACACTCCACTCGTCGTCACTCAGCATATATAACGTCACTCGCTCCCAAGGCTCTAAACTTATGCTCTGATACCACTAAATGTCACAGCCCGGTCCCACAATAGCGGAACCGGAGCCCGTGGCACGCCACCGAGGCTAAACCAATTCATTAATGTTCCCAAAATTAGGTTTGAAGAACACACGCAGCTGAAAAACAAAACACATTTTCAAAAGCAGAGGTTCAGTCGACTGCTCAGTCGACTGTTCAGTCGACGGGAGGAGGCAGGGATTTTAATAGCAATTCCAATCGACTGAAACTGGAGGTCCAGTCGACTGCTCAGGAGCCCAGTCGACTGCTTCTGCTAAAATAAGAAGCAGTAGCTAACAGATACAGGGGTTCAGTCGACTGCTCAGTCGACTGCTCCCCTGACAGCAGCCCAATCTGCAGAATACAAGTTTTAAAAGCTTTCTAACTTTCACCCAAAGATCAACCACTCAATCCAAACTCAGTCCAAAGTAATTCTAGCTGTATTAAAACATTACCAACCATAATTACAACATGCTATAATCCATTACAACGTTCTAGATCCATTCTATTATACCAAGTTTAACATGGGTTAAAACAACCAAACTTCTTATTACAACATTCCTATTATCCAAAACTACAAGATTAACATTTCAAGTTGCCTCACAAGCGAACTCCCACCCACGTGCTCACTTCTGCGATTCCTCGCCAGCATTTACACCTGAAATGGTTATTTGAATAACCACACATATTCGATTTGTTTAAGCTAAAGCTTAGTGAATAAATCAACATATGTACATGAATGATAAACATGTCCGCATTCACATCTCTACATTTCATACTAGTCGCCGGAGACTCACGTGCCTGTCCATATTCCCAATCCGCGACTCCTCGCCAATAAGTCCACGCGAAAGGGTAAGACCCACGATTCTTCTCTTCAATTGTGCGACCTTAATGCCTATATCGGCTCCACAAAATGGCACGGTGACCACGTGCTCCTTCTGACCCAAATAAGCAACTTAACATGCTCAAATACATATCACCATACTCGCGGTAATCAAAACATATCACCATGCTATTGGGCCTACTTATCAATATAATTGCCCAATATGAACTACACAATATATCTATAAGAATTAAATACATGCTATTCAAACATAACATGAATACATACCAAGAAATCATTCCAAAACATAGTTGAATCACTCACCTCCAAATAACGCTCCTATAATTCAATCTGAAGAAAACCCGTGCACAAAGAACGTGTAGAAGTCCGTCTAGTACAATTCCTATGGATCAAAATTCCATTTATCAATTTTTATGAAAAATTCGAGAAAAAGACTTTTCGGAAAACTTGGCCAAACAAGCCCTAACATATATCAAAACGAAACTCTTACCTTGAGGAGCTCAAATATGAAATCTGGGAGAAACCAGACTGACGGAAGGTCGTCGTTTGGCGTCGCAAAGCTCTAAGCTCCTAAATCTCCCTCTAGCCCCCTTTTGGCCTCCTTTTTGAAATTTAGGTTAAAAGCTTAGAAAATATCAAGTTCATCTCTATCTATATATAGGCAACATTCTCGGGGAATTATGTTTACCTCCCCACGAGTTTTTAAAACTCCTAATCAGTCTCTGTAACTTTCTATACAGCTTATTCATAGCTTTATAAGTGAAACTTCAAAATTATAAAAGTTTTCGACTAAGTTTCGTTTGGTCGCTAAAACACGAATTTCTATATGACGTTTTCGAAGTTGCTAATTAGCCTACCAAATTAATAGCGTGTTCATTCGTTCTCACCAGGATACTAAATCTAACAACAGAAATAAATTCTAAAATAGATAATAATACAGATATTGCAATACACAAGTAAACATTTATTTTCAGATAAACATTTAAAATGTTTCACAGTGACCGTCTCATACTCGGAGAGACGTCACAACAACAAATCCTCAATTACCACAGTTTCAAAGGGTTCTCTAATACAGACACCCAAATCAACTCGTGAGTCGAAACTCACTCAAACACGTGCCAAAATGCACAACACCTCACATTACCATGCACGACAAATGCAATGAAATGCAATAACACAAATGTGGGTGTTATACAACGTGCCCGAGCCAACCTGTCTTGTGTTGAGGATGCCAGAGACATCAACAGTGGGCGTACTACCCGAGAGGAAAGGGAGGAGCATATGGCACGGGAATCAGTCCAGGGTCACTTAATCAAGAGCCGAGGTGTCCGTAGGCACACCATGAACTGGAGTCATAGCCAAGCCCGATCCCAGGGGACAGCACATTGCCATGAGAAGGAAACCTCCTCCACTAACCTGACCTGCAGCCCGGATACCGGTCGGGAAGGTGTGGTGGCACGTATTAAGGACTTGCAGAAACAGATTGATGGAGTCACCATTCTCTAGCCAAATCACGAGGTTTGCCATCCCGCGGAAATTTAAACAGCTTCGCCTCGATCCCTATAACGGGTTGGGAAGCCCGGTCGACCACGTTCAGACCTACAAGGCTCAGATGGCCCTAGCCACCAGCTCCGATGAACTACATTGCCTTGTCTTCCCCAGCACTTTGAAAGGCCGGCCATGCAATGGTTCTACTCCTTGGAGCCCCGATTGGTCCGCAGTTTCAAGCAACTCAGCAAGCAGTTCGTCAACCAATTCATCGGTATGTATGAACAGCCAAAGCTTGACATGCAGCTACTAACAGTCATACAAAGGAATGATGAGACCCTCAAGGAATTCACCGACCGGTTTAATCAAGAGAAACTCAGAATCTATGATCTTGATGAAACTGTCGCTATATTAGCCTTCTGTTCGGGAGTTCAACACACTAAGTGTGCCGCATCGTTTCACAGAAACCTGCCGGAAACCTTAGTTCAACTCACTGAGAAGGTTGGAGAATACATTGGCACTGAAGAATTTTTAAAAGACCAAAGACCCTGGGCGCGTAAGCAACGAGTCTTCCAGAAGTAAGCAAAAGCAAAATCAGCTCAGGAGTTTTGACAGTTCTTCCAGTTCACAGCAGTCAGGGTTCGGCAGTCCTGACTCGACCTCCAGCTCATAGCAGACAGGGTCCGACAGTCCCAACCCGACCTCTAGTTCACAGCGGTCTGAGTCCGGCAGCCCCGACTCGATCTCTAGTTCACAGCAGTCAGGATCCAGTGATCCCGACCTTGAATCCATCTCAGAGTAATTAGGAGTCTGGTGATCCCGACCAGACCTCCTGTCACTAACAGTCTCATGCAATCCAACTACAGTGGTACTTTCCCGATCATCAGATGAGGCTCTGTAGACTGTCAGAGAGCTCTTGAAAAGACCTCGGGCCACACCCGAGGCACATCAAAACACCTTGGGCCACACCCGAGGCACATCAAAAGACATCGGGCTTCGAACCCGAGCACAAAAGACCTCAGACTCCGAACCCAGTCACTAAAAAGACCTCATGCTCAACCCCGAGACAACCAAAGACCACTGTTACGCAGTTGGCAAAAGATCTCGGGATCATACCTGAGCCAAAAGACCTCGGGGTCACGCCCGAGGCATCGGCATCGCTTAGGTCCAACCTACGATGGAGGCAAATCCCCCTAGGTGGCTGATGATGGCAAGCTTTAAAGGACCCTGCAACCACCCATGTTCCAGGTCGGTTACCTATAGTCTTAGCCTCCACAAGACCCTCGTCATAGCGAAAGCTTGGGGGGTAGAAAGGCACGATGGACTAAACAGGTAATCACACCGGGTACTTACAGTCCTTGCGGTAACTAAGTCAAACTCTTAGACAGCCTGGGCGCCTACAGTGCTCAGAGACTAACTCCACTTAGGTCCAAACCGACGATAGAGGTGACTAAAATCTCTTAGGTTGGCCGATGATAGAGGAGCAAAAAGACCCTAAAGCAACGTGATTTAGGTCAGCTCCACCAACATGGTCAAACTCTGCTCCCAAAAGTTTTGACGAAGGCTGGCTGGGCGGAAGATAACCATCCTGAGGAGTTAACTAAAAGGACCCTAAAGTAATACACTTTAGGTCGGCTTTTCCAACATGATCAAATTCTTTTGCCCATAATCTTGATGAAGGTTTACGGGTAGAAGATAACCATCCTGGGAGCTTAACTTAAACAAAAGACTCCGAATTAGGCCGAGTCTCAACTCTCGGCCAATTCCCGAGCACTTAAAGACTCCGAGCTAGACTAAATTTCAACTCTTAGCCAGTTCCCGAGCACTCTCAAAACTCAGAAGCTCCAAGACAGCTTTCCCGAGCACTCAGATAGTGGTAAGTAACATCAAATAGATTTTTAAACTTGCCCCGATATAGCATCCGGCCAACCTTGGAAATGGGGGGCAGTTGATACACCAAAATTGGCTCTATCCTATGACCGAACGGTTCCAAATCAACAGCCAGTCCATGTCTCGGTCAAATCATGCACAACTCCTTGGACAAGCATCAGCCCGAGCCGTCTAGTCTACCTGAGACTCACCATCCCGAGTGGTTCATTCACGACCAGACCAACAGGTCGGGAAGACCACACTGGCACGGTTTGTACAAACGCAGGCCAGCTGGACCCACAACACATGCCCCAGAATATTCCAGGCAGTTTCTTACTCAAGATAGAAGACTTATGGAAAGTGGACATTGTTTCCTAATCCAATTAGCAAACCCCCACAATTAATGCCAATCAAGCTCAATTGGATTATATTTCCTTATCCATGTATGAGTAGGTCTCTTGTGTCTATAAAAGAGACCACTCACCCCCCCTTCAAAGGGACCAACTTTTCAGTCTCTACAGTACCTCTAAAGCAGTCACCAACACGCCTGGCCGACCTACACTAGCTCCAAACTATTGTTTGTTCACCACAGGTTTCCGGCTTTTTACAGTAGTGAACATGCTCAGACACATACGTAGACATAGGTACCTTCATTAACATGGCCGAATCACATACAAAAAACCGGTCTCTCACTCTCTCTCCCCTTAAATTGCTTTAATTTACTTTAACCAAATTTTGACATCATCACTTTATATATGTAATAAGCATGTTTTCAAATTCTATGCATGTACCATAGAAGTCAGACAATTAATTAAGTTGCTTCTGTTGTATAAGAGTGCCACTTTATCAATAAAAATATATTATATGTAAAGTACTCATGATGTGTTCTCTTTTCAATCAACTCCCAAGTCCCAAAATGTGAGACCAAAGCACAACAAAAGGCCCAAGGGAAAGAAAACAATGTAGAACAAATCAATTAGGTGATTAGATGAATAAGGAATATAATGTAGATCGAGTTTCTTTTCTATAGGTGATTAGATGAATCCTAAACAAAAAGTAAAATTTGTGCTTGTGAAAATTACTAGAAACACTGTGCACTACGCTTGCCTAAAGAGTTTGCACTCTCATTCATTTTGTTATTATTAATTTTTTTTTTGTTCCTTTTTTTTTTTAAATGAGAAATCTTGCAAAGTAATTTCTATACCAACAACAAGAAGATGTTAAGTGACCCTCCTACCCTAGACACACTAATATATTTTTTTCATTATGCAATTTATATATTCAATCATAAAGAAAAGTGAAGTGACCAAAAATGATGGAGCCAATCCTGGATGGACACGTGGAAGAACCACCGTAGCGAGAACTCTTCTAGGTCTAGACATCTAACTGAACCAACGACTAACATCGGTAAAGCTAGGTTAAACCAGGACACTTCCAAACTTGTTATTAGTAACCTTATTTTGTTCAACGTATCCCAACTTGTTATTGTACGAATTACACTCGAAAGGAAAACTGGCCTGATATGTATTCATGTGAATTTGAATGTTTCTTGAAAACTGTAATTATTGTCCATTTGTCACCTTTCTGCTTGATTAAGTATGAATAATGTATCTTGATTTGGGTTCCAAAATGTTGTAGCTAGGTACTAAAAAGGTTAAAATTGGGTCCCAAAAAATTATAACTATGCAAAGGGGTTTCTAAAGTTACAATACTTTGCAACCCATTAAGCCTTATTTGTTTTGCAAGATACATTACAGGGATTTCACTATTGTCTGGTGTTTGGGATATCTATCTCACACATGACTACTCCATGTATTACCCCTGTATTAGGGATTTGTTTAACCCCAAGAGAGATGTGGTATTAACATATAATATAATTTTGGAACGATATTTCAATTAATATAGACTACGTGTTCAGTTTATGACAAGGCATCCCAACATGGTCTTATTTATCATAGAACTTTCATTGCCTTAGAAGATGCAAAATTATAGAATTTACTTTATCGAAGCCAATGAAAATGAAAAGAGATCGGAGTAAACAATGGGGCCCACATAAACACACCTGGTGAATGGCCATTGGGTGCCATTAAACCCCTTTATTCTCTAAAACGAATTACTCTCTGTATTCACCATTCATCTCCAAAATCATCGAGGCATTTAAAACTCGAATAATTTCTTGTAACTCTAAACTTACGAGTCGTTTCCACAAAAATTGTAAATTAATAACCTAATTAGTACTCCCTCCGTCCTATTTTATGTGTTCTTTTTTTCTTTTTTGGATGTCTCAAAATTATTGTTCACTTTCCTAAATTAGCATGCAAATTTTACTTAGTTTTCCAAACTACTTTTACTTGCAATCAACACCAAAACCAAACAAAAACAGAAAGTGCAATGATTATGGGCAATTCTGAAAAGTAGGTGTAGATTTTTTTGTCCCCTTAAATAGTTGGATTCCCTAAAAGGGAGACATAAAATAGGACGGAGGGAGTACTAGTGTTTTGAAACTTGATATGTCCAGAAATATTCTGTAGCGGTCCAACCGCCACGTGGTCATCCAATAGCCCGGGGAATCCGGGTTAAGAGCATAGGGCCCACAGTCCCGGGGCGTCCGGCTATGCTTATCCGAGATACCCGCAGCTCGGGTACCAGGCATGGTAGGGCTCCAGGAGATGCGGCATGAATCACGTTTCTTTCCATCCCTGTGCAATCATGACTCTATCAAGAGAATCAATAGTTTTCTAAACCACTTAGGAAACTCTCCAAACATTGTGCAAATCTATTGTGATTAGATTTAGGCTTCCTAATCTAATGAAGCTTACCATGTAAAGGTGGACTCTTGCACCTATAAAAGAGCCCACCTGCCCTCACTAGGGGGATCCGGATATCAATTCTCTAAGCACATAAGCAGAAACTAGAGAGCTCTCCATCACACACGCATACACTCGGCCGGTATTACTGGTAGTGCCGCCCCCCTTTGTTGGCTCACCAGGCCCGCCGGTGATCTACTAGTGAACGTGCTCAGACACACTCGTGGACGTAGGTCACCTCATTAACGGGGCCGAACCACATACAAATCCTTTGTGATCTTATTTTCTTCTCAAGTTGTTCTTACCAATTTTCGGCATCATCAGTTTGGCGCCGTCTGTGGGAAAATCGACACAGTTTTCTCATCAACAAAAAATATTTAACTGATTGACATGCCTCCCAAGAAGGGTAAGAAGACCGCCGATTCAACCGGTCAGGAGGACCAACAGATTGAGACACGGGCGACCTCCATGACCTCCGACCAGGTCACAGCAGCCCTGGAGCGGCTCTTGGAGGGCCAGCTCCGGACGCAACAGCAAATAGAGGCGCTCATGGCCCAGCATGAAAAAGTGGTCGAGGACCCCGAGAAAGGCCCTTCGTCGAAAAAGCGGCCTGAAAAGAGCACTTCCAGTAAGAGGCCTGCCCGGAAGCGCGGAAAAACCAGATCCGCTCCAGGGTCCCAACTAAATCGGGAAAGCCAGGCGGAGGGAGAACGTAGCCAGCCCACCAAGCGCCCACAAGAAGGACCTCGGTACGTTCCTCGCCGAGTGCGCCGAGTGGAGGACGCCCGGATCCTCATCGAACGGCGGCGGGCCGCAAGGGGAGAAGCATCCGGATGAAAAGTCAGGGAACCAGTCGAAGATCCGCCCGCCCTAAGCCGGGATGATCTTAGGCACAGGCTATCCCGAACTCGCAACCGAGTACTATCCCCAAGATCTACGCGCTTCGAGGATGAGGCGTCATCGTCTGACCCCACTTATTACTCAGATGCAGAGAGGAGGACCGGGCGTACTGATGTCAAAGCCCAGGTCGAGGAGCTGCAGCAGCAGATTGAGAGGCTGAACCGCAAGTCCGGTCACGACCTCACTAATACAGAAACAGAGTCGCCCTACACCGCCCGGGTGACACAGTTCCCGATTCCGCGGAAGTTCAAACCCCCTCATCTCAGATCATACGACGGCAAGGGGAGCCCGGTGGACCACATCCGCACCTATAAGGCGCAGATGGCACTAGTCACTACAACGGACGAGTTGCTATGCTTAGCGTTCCCCAGTACTCTAAAGGGATCGGCCGCACAATGGTTCCATGCACTGAAGCCGCGAACGGTTGATAACTTCAAAACCCTCGGCAAACTCTTCATCAGCCAATTTGTCGGGATGCTGGACCGATCGCAGCCAGACACCTAGCTGCTGGCTGTCAAGCAGCAGAAGGGGGAATCTTTAAGGGAATACGTAGATCGTTTCAACCAGCAGAGGCTACTGATCCGAAACCTCAACGAGACAGCCGCAATCATGGCTTTCTGCTCGGGAGTTCAGCACACCAAGGTGGCCACGTCGTTCCATCGAAACCGACCGGCAACCCTAGTGGAACTCTCGGAAAGAGTTGGAAAGTATATCGATACCGAGGAGTTCTTGAAAGCCAAACGCGCCAGCCAGGCGGGAGATGAATCCCCAAAACTCAAGCGCAAGCGTGAGGGGTCAGAGAAGAACCCGGGAAAAAAGCCGAAACAAGACCAGAGGGATCCTAGGGGCCAGCCCCTAGTAGCCTTCACGCCCCTTTCCCGGCCCATTCACGAGGTAATGGCCGCAGCGGAGGAACAGAGGCTGCTCCCGCAGCCAGCTAAACTCAGAACCCCACCCGGTAAGAGAAACCGGGAGAAGTTTTGCCGTTATCACAGGGATCACGGCCACGAGACGGAGGATTGCTTCAAGTTGAAGATAGCAATCGAGAAGCTGATAGAGCAGGGGCATCTTGCCGAGTTTGTCGCAGTCGACAGGCGCCCCCGTCAGGATGCCCGAGCTCCCGGTCAGCCCCTTCCACCGCTCGGTCACATTAGTGTGATCTCCGGAGGAACATCGGGCGGAGGTGACTCTCAGTCGGCTAGGAAGAGGCATGCCAGAGCATCCCGAGCGGATGTATGGCAGGTCCAATCCACCGGCTCCTCACCAACTGACGTCCTGACATTCTCGTCCGACGACGTACGGGGCCTTCACTGCCCCCATGATGACCCGTTAGTGGTGACGCTGTCTATAGCCAACTATATGGTCCAAAGGGTACTAGTTGACACGGGCAGTTCGTCCGACATAATGTTCACAGCAGCATTCGACCAGCTCGGAATCGATCGGGATCGGCTCCGGCCAGTTGCTACTCCCCTGGTCGGATTCAACGGCTCCAGCACTCAACCGCTCAGCACGATCGAGCTCCCGGTCCTCATGGGGACCTACCCGCAACAGGTTTCCATGCTCACCAATTTTGTGATAGTGGATGCCCCATCGGCCTACAATGTCATCCTCGGGAGGCCGACCCTCAACAGGGCCCGAGCAGTTGTCTCCACATACAGCTTGACCGTGAAGTTTTCAACTCCCCAGGGACCTGGATGCCTGCGAGGAGACCAGACCACGGCTCAAAGTTGTTATGTTAGCTCATTGCGCCGGGGGGCAATCACTGAGACACTAAATGTCCAAGAAATGGACCCCAGGGACCCGAGGGACGTGATAGGGCCCATGGAAGAATTGGAGCAGGTTGTGCTGGATCCAGAGCATCCGGTCCGCACGATCAACGTAGGCACATTGCTGGAGCCCGCCTTGAAAGAAAAGTTGATCCAGTTCCTGAAGCAAAACCAGGATGTTTTTGCCTGGAGTCATGAGGACATGCCCGGGATTGATCCCCGAGTAATGTCCCATCACCTCAATGTCAGCCCAGACTGCCGTCCGGTAAAGCAGAAGAGAAGGGGCAAGGCGTCCGAGAGGCAAAAAGCTGTAAGTGAGGAGGTAGAGAAGCTCCTAAAAGCTAACTCTATCCGGGAGGTCCACTACCCCGATTGGTTAGCCAACGTTGTTCTGGTCAAGAAGAGCAATGGAAAATGGAGGATGTGTGTGGACTTCACCGACCTCAACAAGGCCTGTCCCAAGGACTGTTATCCGCTACCCAGGATAGACCTCCTTGTTGATTCAACGGCAGGCCACTCACTCCTCACGTTCATGGACGCCTACTCGGGGTACAATCAGATCAGCATGTACCCCGGGGATGAAGAGAAGACAGCGTTCATCACCGACCAAGGCACGTACTGTTACAGGGTTATGCCCGTCGGCCTTAAGAACGCCGGGGCTACATACCAGCGCCTGGTCAACTTCATGTTCAGAGACCTCATCGGAAAGTCCATGGAAGTATACGTGGACGATCTCCTGGTCAAGATCCGAGATGAACTCGATCACCTGGAGCATCTGGCCGGGGCCTTCAGCATTTTGAGAAAATTCAGGATGAGGTTGAACCCGGCCAAGTGCACCTTTGGGGTCTCATCCGGGAAGTTCCTCGGTCATCTAGTCAGCAGACGGGGAATAGAGGCAAACCCCGACAAAATCCAGGCCATCATCAACATGCGGTCTCCCAAGTCAACAAAGGAAGTTCAAAGCCTAGCCAGACGGGTGGCCGCACTGAACAGATTCGTCTCCCGAGCTACTGACCGGTGCCTCCCGTTCTTTAAAGTCCTCCGTAAAGCTTTTCAGTGGTCGGAGGAATGCGAGGAGGCATTCCAGGACCTCAAGAAGTACCTGGCCTCTCCTCCTCTACTGACGACACCTACAGCCGGAGAGGAACTATTCTTGTACCTGGCAGTGTCACCATCGGCGGTTAGCTCGGCACTTATTCGGGAAGAGCACGGGATACAGTTCCCAGTGTACTACACCAGCCGAGCGCTGCAAGGCGCGGAAAGCCGGTACTACCGCATCGAGAAATTGGCCTTCGCCCTCATTACCTCAGCCCGAAGGCTCCGACCGTACTTCCAGGCCCACGCCATTGTAGTACTGACAGACCAACCTCTCCGCAAAATTCTCTCTCGGCCAGACACATCCGGAAGGCTCGTCAAGTGGGCTTTGGAACTGGAGGAGTTTGAGGTAACGTACCGACCACGGACAGCCATCAAGGGACAAGTCGTCGCAGATTTTCTGGTCGAGTTTACGTATCCTGAAGACCCGGTCGAAGAACTCGAGCCTCCGGCCTTACCGCCCGGATTGCTCGCCGGCATCCCCACTTGGGTACTACACGTTGATGGCTCTTCGAATCAACAAGGCAGTGGAGCCGGAATTATTCTGACCACCCCCGATGGCATCCAGCTCGAATATGCTTTGAGATTCGGGTTTCGTGCCTCCAACAATGAGGCCGAGTACGAGGCCCTTCTAGTCGGGTTACAATTAGCCATTTCAATGAGTGCACAACAAGTCGAAAGCTATAGCGACTCCCAGCTCGTGGTAAATCAGGTAAACCAGGAATACAAAGCACGGGAAGATAGCATGATGGCCTACTTAGCCCTAGTTCGAACGACATCCAAATAACTCTGAGGATTTTCCATCACCCGGATACCTAGAGAAGAAAACACCAGGGCTGACCGGCTTGCTCACCTCGCATCGTCAGCTAAGTCAGACTTGCCCGGGATAAGAATACAATTCTTACCCGAGCCGAGTGTGATCAATTCAGAGGGCATGGAGGTTGACCCGGTTACTCTGGGACCTAGTTGGATGGATCCAATCGTGACATTCTTGGCAACAGGAGCGCTGCCAAGCAACAAAGAGGAAGCCAGGAGGGTAAGGTACCGGGCGGCGAGATACCACATTCTAGATGGTGTCCTCTACAAGAGAGGATTCACCATCCCGTACCTTCGCTGCGTTCATCCTACGCAGGTCCGAGCAATATTGTTTGAAATCCACGAAGGCGTGTGCGGGAACCACGTAGGAGGCCGGACACTTTCCAGAAAGGCCCTACTACAGGGTTATTACTGGCCAACCATGGCCCGAGATTCACAGGAATACGTTCGAAGATGCGACAAGTGCCAACGGTACTCTCCTATGATAAACTAACCGGGAGAACTTCAGACCCCGGTCTATAGCCCTTGGCCATTCGCCCAATGGGGGATCGACATCGTTGGTCCCTTACCAACAGGGAAAGGGCAGGTTAAGTTTGCTGTAATAGTCGTTGACTACTTCACCAAGTGGGCAGAAGCTGAGCCCCTGGCAACGATAACCGAGCAAAAGATGGAACATTTTGTAGAGAGAAATATCCTTAGCAGGTTCGGCATTCCGCGAGTTCTGATCAGCGACAACAGGAGACAATTCGATACACCTGTCTTTAGACAGTTCTGCTCAGACTATGGAATACTGAACCATTACTCTTCTCCCGAGCATCCACAAGCTAATGGTCAGGCCGAGGTGACCAACCGCACGATCTTGCAGTCAATTAAAACAAGGCTGGAGGGAGCCAAGGGTCTGTGGGCCGATGAACTCCCAGCCCTCCTGTGGGCTTACCGTACCACACCCCGGGCAGCTACGGGCGTAACCCCATTTTCATTAACTTACGGTTTTGAGGCAGTAGTCCCCACAGAGCTCGGGCTTCCCACACACCGGGTGGCTACCTTCAATACCCTAGCCAACGGAGAAGCCCTCAGGACTGAACTAGACTTGGTGGAAGAGAAAAGGGACCAGGCCTATCTCAAGGTGGCAGCTTACAAGCAAAGGGTCTCGCGGTACTACAATAGTAAGGTGAAGCATCGTAGTTTCCAGGTTGGAGACCTTGTCCTTAAAGCAGTAAACCAGTCCACCCGAGTCCCAAGCCATGGGAAACTGGGAGCAAATTGGGAAGGACCGTATATAGTCACTCGGGTCAACCGACCAGGAACCTACTGGCTACAGAGCATGGAAGGGCACGACCTCAGTCACCCCTGGAACGTGCAACATCTCCGCAAGTATTATCAGTAGCACCTAGCTACGGGAGTCTAGTGTTATAAGGAAAATTCTTTTTACGTAGCCCTGCTAGGACAATTGTTACAGATTGTTATCTTTTAAGTGCAATGGAAAAGTTTTCTTTGAAACAATTACTCCCTTCGGTACATCAGGCAATACACAAAAAGACCTCGGGCCTAGCCCCGAGGCACCAAAAGACCTCGGGCCTAACCCCGAGGCATAAAAAGACCTCGGGCCTAACCCCGAGGCACCAAAAGACTTCGGGCCTAACCCCGAGGCACCAAATGACCTCGGGCCTAAACCCGAGGCACAGAAAGACCTCGGGCTCCGAACCCAGGCACCAAAGGACCCTGCAACGACCCATGTTCCAGGTCGGTTTCCTATGGTCGATCCCCAGCACGCCCCCTCCTTAGCAGGAGCCCTGGGGGCAAGAGGGTTCTATACCTAAACAGAAAATTAACTAAAGCTCTGCTTAGGTCCAGCCGACGATGGGGCCAAACTCCTAGGTGGCCAGCGATAGCAAGCTTCAAACGCTCCTGCAACCACCCATGTTCCAGGTCGATTCCCTACGGCTCGGTTTTCCCGCAGCACCCGCACACCCGCCTTAGCAAAATGCTTGGGGGGCAGGGGATAGAGGGAAATACTAAGGCCTAAGACAGGAAATTACAACGCTCGACTAGGTATTCTATGGGTTACGGTCCTAAAGCATTTGCTAAGGCAGATGTTAGGTTGGCCAAAACCACACGGATACTAGCAAAAAATTAAATGCCCTGTGGGTTACGGTCCTAAAGCATTTGCTAAAGCAGATTTTAGGTTGGCCAAAGCCATACGGGTTCTAGTAAAAGTTAAAGTACAGTACAACAAAATTAATGGAAGGGTGACCTCAGGGGCCTTTGCATTAAATTAAACAAATGTACAGAGCCTGGGGGGCAGTTGTAGTAGCCTCCCCAAAAAAAAAACTACAAGCGCTGAAAACGAACAGCAGGAAGAATGGACCGGGGAGTTAGTCTTCCACATTGACCGCAATATCGGTCTCCCCGATTTGCTCCCCGCGAGCGGCAAGTCTTTCCTCCGCTAAAACCCCCTCCGGGGCGAGCTCAGTGGCCTCGGCGATGACCCTAGGATCTCCAGCGGCCGCCGGATCCTCGCCAGCAGCAGGAGCTTCACCAGCAATAGGATCCTCTCCAATGTCCCAGTAGTCCGAGTCAATCCCCTCGTAGGCCGAAAGGACCCATTCAGGATGGTCCCGGGCTACCCGCCGTTTCAGATCATCATAACCTTGGAAGAAGCCATCGTCAAAAGCTCCTTCCAAGGCCGCTGCGGCAGGTGTCTCAGTCACCGCCTTAGCCTGGGCTTCGGCTGCCGCGACGAGGGCCCGGGCAGCTTCCAATTCGGCCAAAGCAGCTGCCAGGTCCGCCTGAGCCGTCCCTAAGCTCAAGGCCAGCGACTTCGTCTTGTTTGTCTCCACGGCCAGGGCAGCTCTCGCTACGTGTAGCTCTTTTCGCTCCTTCGAAAGGGCGGCTTCAGCGGCACTCACCTTCCCGGCCAGAGAAGAATGGACGGATTCAGATCCCGCGGCTATGCAGCCCACCTACAGCAGGAGAATGCAAATCGGTTAAACAAGTAATGAGTATAGGGTAAGTTCACATTTAAAAGGAAAGCAGAACACTCACCAGGTGGGAGATGCTATACAGCCACCCTTGAAGCCCTTGGGGAGACAGCTCGGCACATGCTGTCACCTGGCTTGGTGCGAGGCAAGGTTTTAGCCTCTCTCGGGCCTCGTCATGTCCGCCTGAGGGCAAACCTGACGGAATGTCAGCCCCGTGCAAGGACTCCTCAACAGCCGGCCTGGGGGGAACCGATGTCCCCACGGGACCTGTACGGGTAGTCGTTCCGTGGCGGATGCGCCTGAGCGGGCGCTCACCGCCTGGAGCCTCGGTGGCCGGTCTTTTTCCTTGGGCAATGGCCACCCGAGCGGCAGTAGTGGCGGCGGCGGCAGCCTGTCTCTCCCGCAGTTGGTCCAAATTGTGCTTGGGAGCCATTTCTGCAGAAACCAAAATTGCACGGTCAGAAGGGCAAGGGGCAGAAATAATGCAAGTACATGGATAATGCATAATGTCACTGAAATGCTCACCAGGGATGATGTGCGCGAAGCTGGGGGCCGGAACAGGCGGCTCAGGGGAATAGGTTACGACAAAATCTCCCGTCCGGGACAACACGTTCCAGACGCTGGTGGGTAGCCCTGCTAGCCTCAGGATCCTGGCCTGGCACACCTCAGGGATTTTCGGGGGTTTAGTTGAGCCCGCTGTAAACAAGAAAGAAAAATAATCAGTAATCCACTGTGTTCCGAATAGGCCAAAGTAGCAGACAAGGTCGGAAGGGCGGTCTTACCCCTCAACTCCCTGGCCCAGGATGTCCTCAGCTGGATCCCCGGAGCCATGTCACAGAGACGAAGGGTAGACACCTGGAAAAATTTGCCCTTCCACCCTTTATTATTGCTGGGGCAGTTGTCAATGATTTTCCTGCCCGGACGGGCAGAAAACGAGAAAAACCCCAATTCATTATGCACGGGGAATGGTCGGTGGGCCCAGAGGAACTCCTGTAGGGTGAGCTCATACCCGAACGCTTGGGGCCACAATGATATACACCCCATCAAGAACCTCCACCCGTTGGGGGCCAACTGACCGGGAGCGATGTCGAGAAAGATCAACATGTCCCGAGCCACAGGGTGAAGCGGAAGTCGGAGGCCCGCCATCATAGCGTCCTAAAACAGGGTGACAAACCCCGACTGATATAGATGCGCGCCGCCGATATTTACGGCTAAGGCGCAACCATCAGGGAGGGAGTATCTCTCCCTGATCTGGAGAAGGTCTCCAGAGCACAGAACAGAAGAAGTAGACTCACAAGCGAAGACCATGCGGTCAGTCCCCTCAGGCAACTCGTCGCCCAACCCCCTCAAACCGGAGGCGACGGGAGCCTCCCCGGAAGACTCACTACTAGACAGACGAATGGGGATCCTGGCCCCACTTTGGTGGTCGGACAGGGACTCAGGGGGCTGGCTTAGGCTGGCGCCAGGGGACCCTGACCGATACTGCTCACTCTCCGATCTCGGCGATGAATTAAAGCCGGAGTGTTCCATTTCTGGTCCTTCGGCGGGAAGGAACTGACACGAACGACGACTAGCGAAGGGATCGAAAACCCCAAACCTGATATACAGGGGGGGCAGAGTTACTAACCTGAATGGTAATGAGTAGATACTCCTCAGCACCCGGTAACACTCTCTCAGAACAGTACAAGAAACACCCGCTCGGTTCAGATGAGTTAGAGTTCCACCAGACTCGAAAAACGCACAGAACCTAAGAGGGAAGAAAGATCAGAAAGAAGAGAGTCAGAAAGGTGCGCAGGAGGTAGGGCGAGTGCTCCTTATATAAAGACCCTGAACGGCCCAGATCAGAACAGATCCAGCGGTCCAGAAGATTTCCCGCCCAAACCGTCGTTTCGGTCACGTGAGGAGTCGCCTCAAAAGGCGCGCGCATTCAATACGCGAAAGGACGGTTCCGTTAGTTTGCAAACGGTTCGGTTACGACCACGTTTCCACTTGCTAGGATCTAACCTAACCAATGACTGGTTGGCGTGGGATAGCAGCGGTCCCGGCCCGAGCAATTATAGCCCGGGCGCATTTGCGAGCCGGTCGGGTATTAACCGCGCAAAGTTGTACAGAATTGATATACAGTTTGAAGGGCATAATGAAGGTAAAAGTTGGCCTCAAGGACCTTTTTATTGCTATAATGGTGAACTATACAGAAGACGGGGGCGGTTGTAATAGCCTTCCCGGTAAAAAAAAAAAAAAAAAAAAAAACGAGGTGCCTTTAGGGTCCTTGGCCCCTCAGGGCCTTGACTTCCTCCTCCAGAGCCGCCACCCTCGCTACTAGCTCCTTAACAGTAAGCTCGAGGGTGTGGGTGTCCACCTCCTGCATGAGGGATCCCGTCTGCAAGAGAGCGGTTTGTTTCTCCACAGCTTGCAGGCGTTCCTCCAGGTTAGCCAGGGATAAGCCCGTCCAAGTGGGGGGCGCCTGATGCACAGCCGGGGATTCTGCCCGACTCTTTGGCATTGGAGGAGATCCTTCCCTGACCGCTTTCTCTTTTCCCTTTCTGGAGGGGCCTGGGGGCGGGCTTGCGTCCTCCGATGAGGAAGAATCGCCGCTGGTGGATAAGGTGACCGGCCCCTCGGGTAGGCCCGCCCTGACGGCGGAGCGCGTCCCGGTCGCCATGGATCGGGTATAGCGGCGCGACCCAGAGGCCATAGTGGCAGGAGCTGCAGAAGAAGGTCCGGCAACCGCATTCTCCACAGGTCTCCCTGCCAAATAAGAGAACGACATACCAGCCTCAATGGCTTGGTCGAACGCCTCCGTGTCATCAGCAGTAGGGACAACTCCACGGAGGACGGCGAATGCCTGCCTACAGTGATCAGGATTATAAGCCGCAGGGGGGCAGAGACCGGCATCCTCCAGCCAGTTGCCGGCAACCACAACCCAAGGGTATCGCTGCCAGTTCTTGTTTGGGAAGTCTAGGCCTCGGACAAGATCCTTCCCCTCGGTCTTGGGGCGGAAGTAGGGGCCTCCGTTGTCGATGCCCAGTATGTAGCACCTCGCGATGTCAGCCGGTCGGAGGAGCAATCCCAACCACTTGTTCAGCGCTGATACTCCCCATAGGAGGCGGGCAACGTTCGGGCGGCACTTGTGGAGCGGAATGTGGAGCCCCACAAGCAGGTCACAGAAAGAGACCGGGAGGGGGAAGCGTATTCCCACGATGAGCAGCAGGTAGCTGCTGATGAGGAAGAAAGGGGAGGCCACTTCCTCTCCTGCAATGAATGGACGGACCACCACATCGTCCGGAATTTGGCAGTCCTCCCGGAACAATCTTAGCCCTTCATCAGACGATAGATCGATATGCGAAGCCATTTGCTGGAAATGAAAGTTTTTGGGAGCGAAAACGGCAGAGAAAAAGGGGGCTCGGAGTGTTTGCTCAGGCGACTCAGTTGATGCTGCGTAGTGAAGAAGCCAGGTTGAATGAGTGCTCCTTATATAAGCAGCACGAACGGTTGGGATCCAGTTTGATCGAATGGCTCACATACTCTCCCGCCGAAACTGTCGTTTCGGGCACGTGGGGCGTCGCCTCAGAAAGCGTGAACATTAAATGCGCGACGTGATGGTTTAGCTGCCAGCTGGACGATTCGGTTACTTCTTGGGCTGGTTGCTTTGAGTCCGAACTATACCAACAACCAGCAGACACGTGGTGATGGGGATCCCGGGCCTGCAGAGTCACCGCTCGGTCGATGTACCGCCGGGCCATTCCAAACCCGCCCCGTTCCAGCGGGGGTCTTGGTCCTTTCCCGGACGGGATCTAAACAACATTCTTAATTTTCAAATTTCATCTGACAAGGCGTCATCCCAACTTTGAAAATGGGGGGCAGCTGATATGTCAAGAAATATTCTGTAGCGGTCCAACCGCCACGTGGTCATCCAATAGCCCGGGGAATCCGGGTTAGGAGCATAGGGCCCACAGTCCCGGGGCGTCCGACTGTGCTTATCCGAGATATCCGCAGCTCGGGTACCAGGCATGGTAGGGCTCCAGGAGATGCGGCATGAATCACGTTTCTTTCCATCCCTGTGCAATCATGACTCTATCAAGAGAATCAATAGTTTTCTAAACCACTTAGGAAACTCTCCAAACATTGTGCAAATCTATTATGATTAGATTTAGGCTTCCTAATCTAATGAAGCTTACCATGTAAAGGTGGACTCCTGCACCTATAAAAGAGCCCACCTGCCCTCACTAGGGGGATCCGGATATCAATTCTCTAAGCACATAAGCAGAAACTAGAGAGCTCTCCATCACACACGCATACACCCGGCCGGTATTACTGGTAGTGCCGCCCCCCTTTGTTGGCTCACCAGGCCCGCCGGTGATCTGCTAGTGAACGTGCTCAGACACACTCGTGGACGTAGGTCACCTCATTAACGGGGCCGAACCACATACAAATCCTTTGTGATCTTATTTTCTTCTCAAGTTGTTCTTACCAATTTTCGGCATCTTCAAAACTTAAAGACAGTTCCAGATTAAATAGTCCTTACTAAAACCGACTTTGTAGAGTGGTTTTTTTTTTTTTTTATATACTAAAAAGGAGTATATACTTAAAATCGGTTTTCCTAAAATTGAGTTTATTGTTGAATTATTTTTATTTTCTCCGAAATTTTTACTGAAAAAAAAAGAATTGAGAAAAAGGAATTGAAAAATAAATCAGTTTTAATAAAACTGAGTATAATAGTAGTCAGTTTTAGACAAAATGACTTTATCTTATACTTGGTTTTTCCAAAAATGACTTCAAAGTCGTCATTACTAAAACTGAGTTTTAATAAAGTTTTATTACTAAATGCAACTTTTATTGAAATCATTTTTAGTAAAATCGACTTTGAACAGAGTCGTTCTACTAATAACGACTTTGAAGTCGGTTTAAACCCCTCCAGTCTCGTTTTTCTAATTTTCCCTCTCTCTCTCTCTCTCTCTCTCTCCGCTGGCGATCTCCTCCATATATCTCCTCTCTTCAACCACCACCATACACCACCATCTCCTCCGCCGACGCCAGCCACCGAGGAGGTTGCCGACCAACAGAGCTCTCTTTCTGACGACGACGATGTTTCTCCTTTAGGTAATTTATATGTATATGTATTTATATATGTATATTATTTATAAACGTATTTACATTACTATCCCCTTGTTAAATTTTTTTTGTTAATTACCCTGGTTAATTTTTGTTTTTTCTTGTTAATCCCCCTTGTTAGTTTTTTCGGTTTGCCAATTACCCTTGTTAATTTTTTTGGTTTGTTAATTAAACTTGTTAATTTATTTTGTTGTTAAATTACATTACCCTTGTTAATTTGTGTTAATCCTCTTGATTCTCCTTGTTAATTTTTGATAATCCCCTTGTTAATTTTTTTTGTTGTTAATTACATTAGCCCTTGTTAATTGTTTTTTTTTTTTGTTGTTAATTAACCCTTGTAAAAATGAATTGGATTCTATTTTGAAAAAAAATAAATATTTGATGAGTGATATGAAAACAATTACAGAGTATATCAATTCGTTGAAAAAATTGTAAATATGAATAATTATCATATTTAGAATATAGATAGATTATGCCTATTTAGAATATAGATAAATTATGAATAAATATCATATTTAAAATAAATATTTGTTGACAAAATTCTTTGAAAAGATTATATAAATTCTTAGAAAAAATTCTAAATATGAATAATTATCATATTTAAAATATTAGATAGTACGCTATTGTTAGGGAATTGCTATGCACACTTGTGTATTTACTATGTACACCCAAATTCCTTTATTCTAATCATTTTTCATCTAAAAATTCTTACATTTTGTAAAGTTGAGCGGTGTACATAACAAAAAAAGAGATATTTTTTAAATGAGATATATTTTACATACCAAATGAGATATTAGTGTCTCTAGGGTTGGCCTAGGAGGGTCTCTTAATGAGCGGTGTAATTAAATGAGACATTTTTTTTAAATTTTTTTTAAGAGACCCCTAGGCCAACCCTAGACACACTAATATATATTTTTTCATTATGCAATTTATATTCAATCAAAAAGAAAAGTAAAGTGACCAAAAATGATAGAGCCAATACTGGATGGACACGTGGTTGAACCACCGTAGCGCGAACTCCACCTCTTGGTCTAGACATTTAACTGGGCCAACGACTAACATCGGTTAAACCAAAACGCTTCCAAACCAGCCCATATTAGTAAACTTATTTTGCTCAACCTATCTCAACTTGTTGTCGTATGAATTACAATCGAAAGGAAAACTGGCCTGATTTGTATATTCATGTGAATTTTGAATATTTTCTTGAAAACTCTAATTATTGTTTATTTGTCACCTTCGGTTTTGCTTGATTAATTATGTATCATGATATTGATTTGGTTTCCAAAATATTGTAGCTAGCTACTAAAAAGGTTAAAACTAGGTCCCAAAAAATTTTAACTACACAAAGGGGTTTTCGAAGTTACAATACTTTGCAACCCAAGCTACTAGTAAGTATGATACATCCTACATCATTAAGCCTCATTCCTATTGCAAGATTGAGGACTGATTAGAGGGATTTCACTATTAGTCCATTTCAATTGAAATAGTCTAGTGTTTGGGTTATCTATCCTACACATGACTACTCCATGTAACTACCCCTGTGTTAGGGATTTGTTTAACCCCAAGAGAGGTGTAGTAATTGATGATGCCAAAAATTGGTAAGAGAGTGAGACCAAGAAGATGAAGACAAAGAACATTTGTATGTGGTTTGGCCCCGTTAACTAGGTGGCCTACGTCCACGGGTGCGTCGGAGCACATTTACTAACAAATCATCGGCGGTTTTTGGTGAACCAACAAAGGGGGTGGCACTACCAGACAATCGGGCAGGTGTATGCGTGTAAGTAATCTATATTGCACTTATCAGAAATAAGAACGCGATCCCCCTCAATGAGGGTGAGAGGTCTCTTTTATAAATGCAAGAGACCATTCGTACAAGGTAATTAGCTAGCTAAGTTAGGAAACCTAACGTGATTACATGTGATTAGAATAAATCATAGAGGTTCCCTTAGTGGTATAGGAAACTGCTTGAATTAACCTCTTGACTAAGTTAGGGAACTGCTAGCAACCTTGTAGAGCAAGCCAAGGTGCAGGCCTGGGCCGCACCCAGTGGGCAACATGTCTGCCTCGTGATCCTGAACTGTGGGCACAAACCGGACAGTAACAACAGATCAGCCCAGGATAACTGAATTCCAGGCACCTTCTCCGATTGTCCAATGTCTCCATGTTGACTTGGCGATGTGACTTTGACTTGATATTTCCTGACCTATTAGCTGCTTCCCATTTATAAAGCTGACGCGATGCTTCATCAGATGAGTTTTGAAAATTTGTGCTATTCAGTAGACCACCCGGGGAACTACTCGAGTCGTTCCTCGAGAATATACCTGCCCCCCTGGCAACCCGGGGGTTAGACCGAACGGTACCGTTGGGACCCTGGGGTCGGTGGCCACCATGTGTCAAGAAGTGGCTGGTTCGGTTAGGATCCAACGTGGCCAGCTTTAGCGGAACCAAACAGACACATGGTAACCGGACTGTCACGTCTCACATTTAATGCGCGTGCCTTTTGAGGCGACGCTTCACGTGCCCGAGGAGACAATTGACAGGTGGTTTAGGCAGGAAAACTTCCTGGCTATTGGATTTGATTTGATCTGGACCATCTGCGCTATCTGTATAAGGGGTCATTGTTCATTTCCGTCATTCTTGCTACCTTGAGATAGAGGTTACCGAGCAGCTTTGAGAGAAAAAGCTCTCGGTCAAGCTTCCCGAGCTCTTTTCTGCGCTTTTCCTTGTAAGTTTTCACTTCCCCAATTTCAATTCGTTGTACTCTTCCTTCTCCTCTTTCTTTTTCTTTCCTGAGTGAGGCTGGAGAGGACAAATCCATTAGGGCTTGCATAGGAGTGGGACTTCTTCTTCCTTTCATCTCTCTCCTAAGGTCAGGTAACCCATCCTTCGTGATAGAGCGGTTAAACCGGTCGGGTTGTCCAGTGGTAGTATTGACTGAGTGTTTCTTTACCTTGAGAACTCTATACACCTTATCCCATAGGTTGTTGGATCTATCCCCCTTATACCTTAGGCTCGGGGTCCTCGACCCCTACCTAGGCCACCACTTATTCCCTCGTGCAGTCCCAGGGACCTTAGAGATGCAACACTCTGGTTTTGACTCCTCTTCCTGGTCGAAGGACGAACAATCTTGGTCTGGGACCCCATACACAAGCCTGGATCCACCCTCTGTCACTCCATGAGACCATTATAGTGAGGGTAGGATCTTGATCCGGTTGTCAGACGATGAGTCGGACCAGGAGGCCCCAGAGGCCTCCGTCTCTCGAGGCTCTAGTGACGAAATACCTGAGGGCCCCGACGCCGAGGTTGCGTTCACCTGTGAATTCACCTTCCGTCTTGTGCGCTCAAGACCTCAAGAGGATTAGGGATAGGTACGCCATTCTCGATAGTTGATCCTTGACCGTTCAGGCCAGCGGGGCCTAGCTCCTTCACCCGGGCTTTGTCACTTTGTACGAGGACTCCCTCATGGGTGGGTTCCATATTCCACTTCACCCAGTTGCCCGGGACGTCCTGATCTACCTTGGGATCGCTCCCGGGTAGTTAGCCCTGAATGGATAGATGTTCCTGATGGGGTCCATCTCTCTCTGGCCCCAAGTCTTCGGGTATGAAATCACCCTTCAAGAGTTCTTGTGGACCCATCGACTGTTCCCTATGCTTGGGGAGGTCGGGTTCTTCGCTCTGGGAGCTCAGTAAGAGAGAAATCTCATTGTCAACTGCCCGAACAATAATAAGGGGTGGAAGAACAAGTTCTTCCAAGTATTCACCCCGGGCTCTGCGAGCGAGCCCCAGGAATCCAGCGGAGGACTTCATGGGTGGGGGAACTGAGGAGTAAGCCCGTTCACTTCCCTTTCGTTTGCCTTTGATTGAAACCATGTGACGAACCGTTTCATGCTTTGTTCTGTAGTGGGATCAGCCGACCCACCAAGCATTCCCGAGGAGTGCCAGGCCAGGATCAGGCACTTGGTGAATCTACCCACCAACATCTGGAACATGCTAACCCGGACAGGAGACTTCAAGGCCTACTACGACCCAAATGAACCCATCACAGCTCCTGTCTTCCCTTCAATCATCCTGGGTAAGTATTTGGGCGAACTGTCTGGCTTCATCCAACTTTTGAAGCTTTTCCAGGTACTAACTGCACGTCTTCTTCTTCTTCTTTTTTTTTGCAGAAATGGTCCTTAGGAGAGATTTAGAGCAGCTGAGGGCCAGACAGGCCACTGCCGCCATCGCCGCTGCCGCCCGAGTAGCAGATAGAGGAAAGAGGCCTGCCGCTAAGACCTTGGGCAGCAATCATCTTCTCAGGTGGATCAGGGATGGGACGACCACGCACAAGGACCCCGTGGGGATGTCGGCTCCCCGTGTTGTGGTGGGGAAGGAAATCACTCCTCGGGCAGACTTACCGCCCAGGACACCGCTGGGGGAATCGGTGGAGATCAGGGAGAGGGTTAGGCTGGTCCTTCTCCCTAGTCAGGTGGAGATGTGTGCAAACATGTCTCCTCAAGTCTTCCAGGGGTGGCTGTGCAGCCTCTCCCATTTCGTAAGTACCTCAGCCATTTTCATTTAGCATCCATCATCACTTTTTTTTCTTCGCTCTCTGTTGAGTACCTGTCCAGTTTTGTTTATTTTTTTAGGTCGACTATATGGTTGCCAGAGCTGAATCCTTTCTACCCTCCCTGGCCAAGAGGGCCACTATTGCTGAGGCTGCCTTGTTGCAGGAACAGGCAGCCTCTAAGGCCAAGGAGACTAGTCGCCTTTGCCATTGAGAAGGACAAGGTCAAGGGCTTGGCCTTGGGCCTTGGCACTGCACAAGCAGAGCTGGCGGTCAACTTGGGTGATCTAGAGGCTGTCCTAGCTAGCCTGGCAGTGGTGGAGGCTTGAGAGAAGATGACGGCGGGGTCTACAAAAGAGGCATTTGACGACGGTTTCTTCTAGGGCTATGAAGACTTGAAGAGGAGGTTAGCCCAGGACCATCCCGAGTGGGACATCTCGTCCTATGAAGGGACAGACTTGGACTACTAGGACATGGGTCCCACTATCACTGAGGGTTCTGCCATTGGGGCTGGACCTGCTGAAGACTTCGCCCCGGGCGGGAATACTGGTCTAGGAGGGGATGCTGCTGCGGGAGAAAAGGCAGGTAAGACTGAGAATGTGGTTGTGCTGGACGACGCCTAGCCTCTCTGCCTATCTCTGTATATGCGGTTTTATTTTATTTTTAATTTTTTTTGGGGAGGCTACAACAACTACCCCCAAGCTATGTACATATTTTTATCCTTATTAATGAAAGGGTCCTTTAAGGCCACGCTTTCACATTAACTGTTATCACTGTGTAACTTTTTTATACTTGCCAATTTGAAATTGCCTGTGATCAACTGGTTATAAATCTTGTAGAAACCCTACTTTAGCAAAAGTTTAGGACTATGATCGGTAAGGAGCACTTGGTCTTCTCGGGACTTATTTTGAAGGCCCCGCTAGGTACAGTGTAGGAGCTAGGTCCTGTTAGTGTCCTGAGCAGTTTCTCTGGGCACTGTAGGTATTGAGGAATAGGTACTTAGGAATGTTTTAGAATTCCAAGTCCTTTCCAAGCCCTATTAGCGCCCGGTGCGATTCCTTGTTTCTGTCTGGTATTCCTCCCTGCCCCCAAGCTATAGTTAAGGCAAGTGTTTGTAAAGGGATTAACTATAAGGAACTGACCTAGAACATGAGTGGTTGTAGGGTCTTTTGAAGCTTGCCATCTTTAGCCACCTAGGGGGATTTGCCCCCATTGTCGTTTATGGACCTAGGCGAAGCCGGTGCCTCAAGTGTGACACCAAGGTCTTTTTCGCCTCGGGTGTGGTCCCGAGGTCTTTCGTGCCTTGGGTGTGGTCCCGAGGTTTATTTTTTGCATGGATCACTGGTAGGGGTCATTTATTGCAGCGAATACAAAAAAATCTTTATTCCTTTTTGAAATTCATGATAATTGCTCGAAAAGAGCTACAAATTTCCTAGCCAATGTTAATCCATTCTTATTCGAGCGTCATTGAAAATGCTTGCGCAGATGTTGGATGTTCCAAGTGTGGGTTAGATCATGTCTGTCCAAAGTCTATAACTAGTAGTTGCCCGGCCGGTTGGCTCCGGTAACCCTGTATGGTCCTTCCCAGTTTGGCCCTAATTTTTTGTGGCTCGGAACCTTGGTAGACTAGTTTACAGCCTTAAGGACCAGGTCTCCTACCTAGAAACTTCGGTGCTTAACTTGGCTTTTGAAATACTGAGAGACCCACTCCTTATAGGCTACCACTTTCAGATATGCCCGGTCCCTTTTCTCTTTTATTAGGTCGAGCTCTCCTCTGAGGGCTTCTTCATTGCCTTGCTCGCTGAAATTTGCTACTTGGTAAATTAGTAGTCCGAGCTTGGTAGGGACTACCGCATCGAGGCCGTAGATGAGAGAGAAGGGGGTCTCTCCTGTGGCCGCTCAGGGAGTGGTGTGATATGCCCACAGAAGGGTCTGTAGTTCTTCTGCCCAATGTCCTTTGGCATTTTCAAGTCTGGTTTTAATTGACTGCAGAATGGTCCAGTTCGTCACCTCAGCTTAGCCATTAGCTTGAGGGTGCTCGGGGGAAGAGTAGTGATTTGATATTCCGTACCCCGAGCAGAATTGCCTGAACACTGGGGTATCAAACTACCTGCCATTGTCATTGAGCAGGACCCTGGAGATGCCGAATCTGCTGAGGATGTCTCTCTCGATGAAGTTCCCCATCATCTTCTTAGTGATTTTTTCCAAGGGCTTGGCTTCTACCCACTTGGTGAAGTAATCAACGGTGATGATCACAAGCGTGACTTGTCTTTTTCCCATTGGGAGGGGACTGAAAATATCAATGCCCTATTGAGAGAATGACCAGGGGCTGAGGATTCATTTGTGGAGCTCTCCCGGGTGGTTTATCATGGGCGAATTCCTCTGACACTTGTCACACCGCTTGACATATTCTTGGAATCCCAGGCCATCGTCGGCCAGTAATAGCCTTACAGTAGGGCCTTTCGGGAAAGTGCCCGACCTCTATGTGCTTTCCATACACTCCCTCATGGATTTCATACAATATTCCCTGGACCTATGTAGGATAGATGCATCAGAGATACGGGATAGAGTATCCCCTTTTGTAGAGAATTCCATCGATGACGTGGTATTTGGCCGCCCGATACTTCACCCACCGGGCGTCTTCTTTTTCGTCTGGTAGGGCACTGGCGTTAGGAACATCACGAATGGATCCATCCAGCTGGGATCTAAAGTAATCGATTCGACCTCCATGCCTTCTAAAATGACCACATTGGGCTCGGGTAAGTACTCTATCTTTATCTCAGGTAGGTTTAACTTAGAGGATGAGGCGAGATAGGTTAACCAGTCGGCTCTTGTGTTTTCTTCCCTCGGGATCTGTGTGACAGAGAACCCCTTAAACTTCTTTGAAACTGCTCAGACAAGGGCTAGATAAGCTACCATGTTGTCCTCTCAAGCTTCGTACTCCTTATTGACTTAATTGACCACAAGCTGGGAGTCACTATACCCCTAGACTTGTTGCGCACCCGTGGAGGTGGCCAATTGCAACGCGACAAATAGGGCTTCGTACTCGGCCTGGTTGTTAGAGGCTCAGAACTCGAACCTTAGTACGTACTCCAGTTGGATCCCATCGAGTGTGGTCAGGACGATCCTTGCTCCACTACCCTATTTTTTGGAGGACCCGTCCACATAGAGCACCCAGGTCAGGGTGTTAGGCTATAGGCCGGGCGATAGAACTGGTAGATTGATCCCCTTGACTGGATCTTCTGGATATGTGAACTCAACGAGAAAATCCACCATTGCTTGTCCTTTGATTGCTTTCCGGGGTCTATAGACTACTTTGAATTCTTTTAACTCTAATGCCCACTTGACAAGCCTTTCAGATGTCTCAGGCTTGCCTAATACCCGGCAGAGAGGCTGATCTGTAAAGAACATGATGACGTGGGCCTGCATGTATGGGTGTAGTCTTCGGGCAGAAGTGATAAGGGCGATGGCCAGTTTCTCGATGCGAAAGTACCAACTTTCAACGCTTTGAAGCGCCCTGCTAGTGTAGTAAATTGGGAATGATATCCCGTGCTTCTCGGATAAGTGCTGAGCTTACTGTTGAGCGCGATATCGCTAAGTACAAGAATAACTCCTCCTTTGGCACTGGCGTTGAGAGCAGAGGGGGTGATATCAGGTATTTCTTGAGATCCTGAAATGCCTCCTTATACTCTTTCAACCATTGAAATACTTTACAGAGGATTTTGAAGAATAGTAGACACCGGTCGGTAGCTTAGGATACGAATCAGTTTAGCATCGCCACCCGTCTGGCCAAACTTTGAACTTGTTTGGTTAACCCAGGTGATTGTATGTTAATGATAATCTGAATTTTTTTGGGGTTCGCTTCGATCCCCCGTCTGCTGACTATATGTCCCAAGAACTTCCCGGACGAGACTCCAAATGCGCACTTAGCTGGGTTCAACCTTATCCGGAAATTTTTTAAGATGCTGAAGGCCCCACCAAGTGCTCGAGATGGTTAAACTTGTCTCGGCTTTTGACCAATAAATCATCGACGTACACCTCAATTGACTTCCCGATAAAATCCTTGAACATGTTGTTGACCAGGCGCTAATAGTACGTCCCTTGGTCGGTGATGAAGGAGGCTTCTCTTCGTCCCTGGGGTACATACTAATTTGGTTGTACCATGAGTAGGCATCCATGAAAGAGAGAAGCGAGTGACCGGCCATGGAGTTTACAAGGAGGTCTATCCTAGGCAACAGATAACAATCCTTGGGACAAGCCTTGTTCAGGTTAGTGAAATCCACACACATTCTCCATTTCTCGTTGCTTTTCTTGACTAGTACCATATTTGCCAACTAGTCGGGATAGTAGAACTCTCACATGGACTTTGCCTTCAGGAGCTTTTTAATTTCCTTGCGCATCATTGCTTGCCTTTCGAGGGCCATGCCCCTCCTCTTCTGCTTGACCGGTCAGGAGTCCGAGTTAATATTGAGATGATGGGACACAATCTGAGGATCTATCCCAGGCATGTCTTTATGGCACCAGGCAAAGGCGTCCTGGTTCAGCTATAGGAACTGAATCAACTTCTCCTTGAGGCTTGGCACTAAGAGGGTGCCAATACGTACTAATCGGGGAGTTAGGGGTCCAGTAGTACTTGTTTTAATTCTTTAACTGAGCCCACTCAATTCCTTATGTCGCTCGGGTCCATCTCCTGGACATTAAATGTGTCTGTAACTGCTTCTCTGTGCAAGGAGCTGACATAATAGCTCTGGCAGTTGCTTGGTCTCCACGCAAGTTCCTGGGCCCGTGTAGGGTTGGAAACCTGATCACTAGGCTGTAAGTTGATATGACCTCCTTGGCTTTGTTGTGCATTGGCCTCCTCAGGATGACATTGTAGGCAAACAGGGCTTTTAACACCACAAAGTTTGCAAGTATGGAGACTTGCTGGGGGTAGGTCCCCAAGAGAACTGGGACCTTGATTATGCCGATTGGTTGTGTGGTAGGTCAATTGAACCCTACCAGGCAAGTGGCTACAGGTCAGAATCGATACCTTAATATCTCGAACTGATCAAAAGCCGAGATGAACAAAATATCAGAGGAGCTGCCTGTGTCCACCAACACTCTTTTGACCACATAATTCGCTACGGAGAGTGTAACAACCAGCGAATCATTGTGGGGGCAATACAGGTCCTTTATATCATTGGATGAGAACATTAGCACCTCGGTTGACAGGGACCTGGCAAATTGGACATGCCAGACATCTATCGGGATGCTCGAGCATGTCTCTTCTTAGCCGACTGTGAATCCCCTCTTCCCAAAATTCCTCCAGAGATCACATTGATTTGACAGAGGGGTTGAGGCTGCTTGGGAGCTTAGGTATCTGGCCAAGATCACCTATTATCCATGACAAACTCGGCGAGATGATCCTGTTCAATTAGTTTCTCGATGGCAATCTTGAGTTTAAGGCAATCTTCTGTGTTGTGGCCATGGTCCTTATGATACCGGTAAAACTTATCCTGGTTTCTCTTCTCGGGCAGGCTCTTTAGCTTTGCTGGCTGTTAGATGAGCCTCTAGGTCTCGACGGCAGCCATGACTTTATGGATTGGCCAAAACTAAGGTGTGAAGGTAGTCGGGGCCCGGTCCTAACCGCCTCTTTGTTGATCCTACTTTGGCTTCTTTTCAAAGCTCTTCTCGGAGCTTTCACATTTACGTTTGGATATCGGGGAATCATCTCCTGCGAAGCTAGCATACTTGGACTTTAGGAACTCCTCTGTGTTAATATACTTCCCAAGCCTCTCGCAGAACTGAACCAGGGTTGCCAGTCAGTCATGGTGGAATGACGTAGCAACTTTGGTGTGCTGAACTCTCGAGCAAAAGGCCGTGATAGCTACCATTTCATTTAGGTGGCGGATCTGGATCCTTTGCTGGTTGAAACGGTCGACAGAATCCTTCAGGGATTCTCCCTTACACTGCTTGACGGTCAGTAGTTGGATGTTGGGGTGTGACCGGTTGATCATCCCCCGAAACTGGCTGATAAGAGCTTACTGAGTGCCTTGAAATTGTCGATCATTTGGGGCTTGAGAGCATGGAACCACTGTACGGCCGGCCCTTTGAGAGTGTTGGGAAAGGCCAGGAATAGTAGTTCGTTGGTGGTAGTGATCTGCGCCACCTGGGCCTTATAAGTCCAGACCTGATCCACCGGGCTTCCCGAACTATCATAAGAATCAAGGTGCGGTGGTTTGAACTTTAGCAAAATGGGGAATCCTGTGGCCCAGATGTTGAATGGCGACTTGATTTTTGTATTGGAGTGATCATAGCGCGGCTTGCCGTTCAACTTCTCAATTTGCTTCTGCAGGTCCTCGATCTGGGCCTTGACATCTTTCTGACTGGTCTTTCACTCCGTATCTGAATGGTACGTTTGGTCAGACGATAAGGCCTCTTCCTCAAAGTTTATTATACTTGGGGATAGGACCCGGCTTCGACTTTGGGTAATCGTGTGCCCAAGATCCCCACGACTCTTGGCCGAGGGGTTTTGGCCGAATCTCGGGCAATCTGCCCTTGCCCCTCCCCTCTAGCAGTGCGTCTACTATTAAAGATTTCTCTGGAATCCCCCGCCCAGCGTGGATTAGCCCGGGGACGTTGCCGGGTTCGCTCGGGAGCCTGGCTACGCTCATCGTTCCTGAACTGACCCAAAGTAGGCGGGGACACGGGCTCAGTGTGGGCACGCCTTCGGACGCGTACGGGCTCCCGGTCGTGCGCGCCCTTCCCAGGTTAATCCTCAATTTGAGGGAGATTTTCATGGCAGGCCAGCAACAGTTCGATCTGCTGCTGAGTTTTCCACTCGCCCTGCAGTAGTTGCGCAAAAGCCATGGTAATCTGCTCGGAGGTCATAGAAGCAGCCAGTAGCCCAGCATGTGAATCTGCTTGAACTGCCAGAGCAACAGAATTCTTACTCTTCTTTGGCGACATGTTGATCAGCCAAAGATTTGTTTTTCTAAGAGAGTTTTTCGTTCCCACAGATGGCGCCAAGTTGATGATGCCAAAAATTGGTAACAGAGTAAGAACAAGAAGATGGAGATAAAGAACATTTAAATGTGGTTCGACCCTGTTAACTAGGTGGCCTACATCCACGGGTGCATTGGAGCACGTTTACTAACAAATCATCGACGATCTTTGGTGAACCAACAAAGGGGATGGCACTACCAGACAACCAGTCGAGTGTATGCGTGTAAGTAATATGTATTGCAGTTCTCAGAAATAAGAATGCGATCCCCCTCAATGAGTGTGAGAGGTCTCTTTTATAAATGTAAGAGACCACTCGTACAAGGTAACTAGCTAAGTTAGGAAACCTAATGTGATTACATATGATTAGCATAAATCATGGTGGTTCCCTTAGTGGTTTAGAAAACTGCTCAAATTAACCTTCTGACTAAGTTAGAAAACTTCTAGCAACCTTGTAGAGCAAGCCACGGGGCAGGCCTGGGCCATACCAAGTGGGGACGTGTCTGCTACGTGATCCCGAGCTATGGGCAGAAACCGGGCTGTATCGTCGGATCAGCCCGGGATAGCTAAATTCCAGGAAACTTCTCCGATTGTCCAATGTTTCTCGTGTTGATGTGGCGATGTGACTTTGACCTGATATTTTTTGACCTATTAGTAATAATATAGTATTGTTTTGGGACTATTCAATTAAAATAGACTAGTTGTTCAATTTATGACGAGGCATCCAAACATGGTCGTAGATTTATCATAGAACTTTCAGTGCCTTACAAGATGTTAATTTATAGAATTTACTTTATCGAAGTCAAAGAAAATGAAAAGAGATTGGAGTAACCAATGGGACCCACATATCTTTTAAGGGAAATGTTTGGCGCACACACATTTTTTTTTACACACTATGCTTTAGACACATGTAACTTATGTTATTTGAAATTTTCACAATTTTCTGTACAACATACACAACATAGGGTATTTAAAGCTGGGTGTCAAAAAGTGTGTTGCACTACTCATCTTTCAAACCAAGAAAGGATTGTGCACGTATACTATTTCTTTTAAGGGAAATGTTTGGCGCACACACTTTTTTTTTTGACACACTATGCTTTAGACACATGTATCTTGAGTTGTCTAATTTTTTTCACATTTTTTTGTACACCATACACAATATAGGGTACATGAAATTAAAGCTCAGTGTCAAAAAGTGTGTCAAAAAATGTGTGTGTTGCACTAATCATCTTTTAAACCAAGAAAGGATTGCGGGTGTGCACTATTTCTTTCCCAATAGTAGCAACACACACCTTGTGAATGGCCATTGGGTGACATTTAATCCCTTTAGTATGGTTTACCTGGCGAAAATTTATTCTCAAAAACAAATTAGTCTCTCTATTCACCATTCATCTCCAAAATCATCCAGGCCTTTAAAACTCGTATAATTTCTTGTGACTCTAAACTTACGAGTCGTTTATACAAAAATTGTAAATCAATAACTTAATTATGAACAAGAGTGTTTTGAAACTTAAAGACAGTTCCAGAGTAAATAGTCCTTACTAAAACAGACTCTATAGAGTCTTTTTTTTTTTTTTTTTACTAAAAGCGAATATATACTTAAAATCGGTTTTCCTAAAATCAAGTTTATTGTTGAATTATTTTTATTTTCTCCAAAATTTTTACTAAAAAAAGAGAATTGAGAAAAGGAATTGAAAAAGAAATCAGTTTTAATAAAACCGAGTATAGTAGTAGTCGGCTTTACAAAAAAATTACTTTATCTTATACTCGATTATACCAAAAACGACTTCAAAGTCATCATTACTAAAATTAAGTTTCAATAAAGTCGTTATTACTAAATGCAACTTTTAGTGAAATCGTTTTTAGTAAAGACGACTTTGAATAGAGTCGTTCTTACTAATAACGACTTTTAAGTCGGTTGAAACACCTCCAATCTCATTTTTATGATTTTCCTTCTCTCTCTCTCTCTCTTTCTCTCTCTCTCTCTCTCTCTGCTGGTAATCTACTCCATATATCTCCTCTCTTCAACCACCACCATACACCACCATCTCCTCCGCCAACGCCAGCCACCGAGGAGGTTGCTGACCGACAGAGCTCTCTTTCCGATGATGACTACGTTTTTCCTTTAGGTAATTTATATATGTATATTATGCATAAATGTATTTAAATTATTACCCCCTTGTTAAATTTTTTATTTTATTTTTGTGTTAATTATCATTGTTTCTTGTTAATCCCCCTTGTTAATGTTTTTGGTTTGTCAATTGCCTTGTTAATTTTTTTGGTTTGTTAATTAAACTTGTTAATTTGTTTTGTTGTTAAATTACATTACCCTTGTTAATTTTTGATAAACACCCTTGTTAATTTTTTGCTAATCTCCTTGTTAATTTTTGATAATCCCCTTGTTAATTAAATTTTTTTTGGTTGTTAATTACATTACCCCTTGTTAATTGTTTTTTTATTTGTTAATTAACCCTTGTCAAAATGAATTGGATATCTAATTTGAAAAATTAATAATATTTGTTGAGCGATATGAAAACAATTATATCATTTCTTTGAAAAAAATTGTAAATATGAATAATTATCATATTTAGAATAATGATAGATTATGCATATTTAGAATATAGATAGATTATCATAGATAGATTATGAATAAATATCATATTAAAAATAAACATTTGTTGACAAAATTCTTCGAAAAAAATTATGTCAATTCGTAGAAAAAAATTCTAAATATGAATAATTTTCATATTTAAAATATTAGATAGTACATTAGATTTTGCTTCTTCACAATTCAAATACCATTTTAGATACTAGGGGAGAGGGTCAGCCAGCAATAAAATACAATTTTATTTTATTGTAATTTTTTTTTCAATTTAATGTGCATTGATAATGAATAATGATTAATAATTCACAAACAACAAATTTATAATTGGACAAAAAAATCTGAAAACCTAAAAATCCAACATTTTGTATTCCCAAAGATTTCATTTTTTTGAGTCGGGTTTGGGTTGGTATTTTATCTCCAAAAACCGAACTGAAGTATAAACTATTGTTCAGTTTCGAACTGAACTTATTTTAGTTCAATAATTTTAGTCTCAATCCAGTAACTGCATGACCATCGACTGGTAGGCCCAATAGAATGCCAATCATACTGTATAAAACCCAGTCTGTATGCGCCGTAGAACCGGATCTGTCAGATGCAACCTAGTATGCAGTGATCTCGAACAAAACCTCAACGTAAAGTAGCCTCGGAGCTCCGGCAATGAAGCTCACCCAAAATCTCACCATCCCAGATGGGCGATGATCGGTGTGCGTCCATGGTAAGCAGCTTGTTCAAACATTATGGTTAGTCAAAATAATGACGAGTATATTTATGACAACATGATATTAAACAATGGTTCATTTTAATACGTTAAAGTACATCATATAAAACACGTTATACTAAGTTGTGAAAAAAAAGTTAAACTGTGACCCAGTCACTTGTCGTGTCAACTGTTGGGTTGTCAGAAGTAGTGACTTGTTGCGTCAACTGATGGGCATTAGACCCAGTGACTTGTCGCGTCAACTGTTGGCTTGTCAGAAGTAGTGACTTGTCCCAGACATTCCATGGTCTATATACCTAACTTGTATAGCCGAGCATTTGGAGACTATGCTGGCAAGTGACTTGCCAGTCTAGACACTTGAGCAGTATGCCCGTACTACCATTTTGTGGTTACTTGAAGGCCTGTTGTTATCTGATACATCAGATAACAAGGGTAAGTTGATGTTCCTTCCATTGCTACAGGATTTGGACGCATGTGGCTACATGAACTGGGAGTCAGCCATATTGGCGTGGTTGTATCGATGCTTATGTTGGTCCTTCTGTATGCATGTGTGCGATGTTTGCAGCCCAGTTATGTTATTACAGGTATGTTTTAATAGCTCAATAAGTAAATTGTATTTATAAAAAGTACATATTATTATTTATGCATCTTCTTATTGAAAATGTGGGTTTTGGAGCGTATACCGTCGATTAGGCCGGGCTTGTCCAACATTCCTTCGATTGGTATTCTCCTGCTCCAGGTCCATCCGGGACTACCCATTACGCCATGTGGGTGCACGTATTGGTTGGTGTTCCATTCAATTATATTTAAAATATATGATCTGTAAAGTAGAATAAATTTTTATTATCGCTCATTTGTTTAGGTGGACGGTTTCTTTGGAGTTGCGAGTTATTAGCACTCATGTGCATCGGATACACAGAGATAAGATAGACCAGTTGGATGAGGGTCATTTTGTGTGGTGACCATACTTAGTGGAGCCGCATGGTTACGTGCTGCCTAATGCATACTAGGTGGAACGGGTGATATGGAGGGGTCATACGCCTTTGATTTGTGTAGACACTATTGAATGGCTTGTACCTGATAGGGTCGTTCAGCTGTTTGGATTCCGATAGTCATTCCTAGAGATGGTTGACACATCACTGCACCTACATGGTGTTGATAGGCGTAGACGGGCATTATAGGATTGGATTATGTTCCACCAGGAGTATATTAAGAGGTGGACATCTCGGAGAACTTCTATTATCGGGGGTGTGTGGACCGTACGCGTGCAGGTGTCCTGGCGTTTTCTCTCGATAGTGTCCCGGGACTTATCCCAAGGAGCGCACTTCAGGGAAAACCAGGACTTCCTCACGCGATCCTAGAGACAAAGAGTCGCCACCTAATTTTTATCAGGAATTAGGAAACCCAAGTTTGACTCGCCCAAAATTGAATAAGGTTACTTGACCTTCATTACCAGAAACTAGGTTCGGAGGTCTTCGTACGAGAAGGGAAGGAGCCCAAGCAGGACTAAAGCACCCCCACCTCGCCCTACCAAATGGTAGGCCTTGATTCAAATATCCTTGTTCTTAATTCATAGTTGGTGTTGTTTCCTGAAACATACTAGATAGTACATACATGTCAAAAGGGAATATCTAAGAAAAATCATGTCAAGAAAATAAATCATGTAGAAGTCGGATGCACATGCAGAAAGAGGTATACTTACAGTGGCTAGTCCTACCTGGGGCCGATGCAAGTAAAGGAAACATGTCATGATATGCAAAATGGAACGAGAAGACTTACATTGGATTGACTCAAGCAGAGTCGCGAAAAGCAAAATGAAGGAAAATGTGTAATGCAATCATGCAACAATCCTAAATAAGATGTCTCTAACACATAAGCATATAAACGGAGACTATCCTAAATGAATTGTGTCATTGAAAATAAAGTTGTAAACTTAGAAAAATTCTAAGAGAAATGATAGAGATAGTACACGATACATGGGCACTAAGCCACATGTAGATGAAGCAAACACACAAATCGATGTTCGGATCCACATCATTCAATTCTCTATACTAAGACACCGAGAAATACCCAAGCATTGCAAAAATACAAACAAGCAAATGATATGCATGATAAACAAAGAAAACACGTCATCAATCAAATTTCCAGATTCAGCAATCTCCAATGGATCCTATCAAAAGTGGTCTTAAACATGAGCTGGGTTAAAACCCTTTTACAGAAAGTTAGATACATGTCTTAGGTAACTTCTCCAAAAAGTAGAACCTCTTTACCATTTTTGAAGTTTGAGAAATAAGAGTTTTGGGAACAATGGACTAGGACTATCCACTGTTCTTATAAACATAATAATTAATTCTACAAATACTCTATAAAGCTCTATTTGGTATCAAAACAAAGCTATTTCATTGAAATTTATGGAAAAATTAATCCCATGGATGTGTCATGATCTTAAGGTTTCTGAATAGTTGTTTTAAACATATTCTGTTATTCTGGAAGTTTGGTATCATTTGACAAAGGAACATAAACCATAATAGAAGTTCATGAATATGTTAATCAAGTTATTCTATGCTTTTGATCTCTCATCAATTTCTCCTAGATGATTTCTAAACCAAATTTTATTCATCAATTGTTATTGAGTGATCAAGGTATGACAATTTTGTACACATAATCATGTTTATAGTTAAACTTAGAAAATTCCAGAATAGTTGTATTAACTTCAAACGCTTAGAAAATGACCTTAACTTGATCGTATGCTCATGATTTTACATCGACATATAGATAAATGAGTTAGGAATCATCCCCAAAAAGCGGAACATCGATAACTATTATAGATTTTCTAAAATTAATGCATAAAGAGACTATTTTCAAATCTATGAATCGATTTCTCAACAATTTCTAAAAATAGCATATGGATCCTAGAGGCTCTCAAAATGGATAGAATGAAAGCTAATTCATCAAAGTTTACCCAAAAAATTTGAAATCCATCAAACTATGGGTTTTGGTGGACAAAATCTTATGGACAAAACCAATCTGCTTTGCTAAATTTTATCTATTTCATTTTAAAGTGTGAGAAAAACATGTTAGGTGATGGTTGAAGCTTATTTTGAGAGATCAAACTCATAGATCTACTTGGTTAACATAATTCCCAATCAATTTAGCCCTCAATTTCTATGAAGGACTCTAGATCATGGATCAAAGGGACTTACAAATATTCTATTGGAGATGAAATTCAATAGGAATTCTAGGTAATTGGAATAATCAACAAATAGGTATGAACATAGGAATCATTCTTCTCATAGATCATACTTCCAAACCATCATAGAATTCAAAATAGATACATATATATAATCATGTATGCATGGATCTAAACTAAAAGAGAAATGAAACCAAAGTTAAAAATCAAACTGAAAATCAATCTCTAATTGAGAATTACCAATAAAATCAAAATAGACTTAGATCTAGCTATGTGAGTGTGTGAAGAACAAGAGAGGAAGAAGATGAGTGTTCTAATAAAGAAAATAAAACTAAACTAGATCCAAGTCTTATAGATCTACATATAAAAGTAGGAATTAGAGATGAGAATTGGATGTTTACCTCGTGGAGGATTCTCAATTATGCAATCAAAGTTGGTTTGAAGGATCTTCTTCTTCAAGTGTTCTTCAAGCTCTTCAAGCACTCATTCATGGAAGTTGAGGGTAGCTATTGATGTCTAATCATCTAATCTAATTATCTTGAGATTAGTTCAGAAATTTTTAATTCATAATTCACTTCATCTCTCTAGAAATCTCTCTTTAATTGAAAGTATTTTGCAAGTATATTCACTTGTATGTACTTCTCTCTTTTATATACTCTCCTCTATATGTACTTGTGTGTACTTCATTCTCTATACTCTCTTGTATTGTATATCCCTCCAAAGATGATCTTATATGGATCTATATATAGAGTTTTGAAAACTTAACTCTTAAGTTTCAGGGTTAAAATAGAGATTTTAGAGGTTAGAAAAGGGTAAAAATGGCCATTTCGGTGCCTAAACGCAGTTTCCAAGCAATTTCCTCATAGTGGGAGGCTTCTAGAAGGGTCTAGAACTCAAACAGCATGATAAAGGGGGCACTATATATGTGGCAGATTAGGTGCCAAAAACTTGACACGACTAAATAGTTGTGCGCTCTTGTGCAACACCCAAGTGTAGGTGATCGTGCAAGTAATACTGGATAAGTCCAGGTCGATCCCACAGGGAAGGAATAGGAAGAATATCTACTAAGTTACAACCTAAAGAAAAAGAAAATAAGAATGAAGGATTGGAGGTGTACTAACAAATCCTAATTAATTAAATTAAACTAAATAATAAACTAAAACATAAAGAAACATAGCTAATTAAACAGATAAACTAAAGGTGTTGGAAATACGAGAATCCACATTAATCCTAACCATCTACCATGCATATTCATTAACGCTCTATGGAGTACATCCCTTTTCAGTATTCCGTATTTTTCTAAAGATGAAGAATCAATAGCCCTTTCATGACCGGGACTACATCATCACAAGTGATTTAAAATACTTAGAAGACGGTTTAAAACAATGGTTATTACTTGCACTCTAAATGGTGTTAGCATTCAAAGTGGTTTTCAAAAGTCATTGAAGAAAATAGCCTTAAGGCTTTAAGTTCTAAAAACTGTTGTGACAAACTGAGCTTATTGGGACAATTTGATGACAGATTTCTAAAACAGAAAGTCATGGAATACTTAAAAGAATCATCTCAAGAATTAACATGTTCGATCGATCGAAGCGCTCTCGATCGATCGGACAGCATCATCCTTCAATCGATCGAAATGCCTTCGATCGCTTGACTATGGCCCTGGTTCGATCGATCGAAATACCTTCGATCGATCGAGCCCAAGTTTTCTAAAGATTGCATGGCAGAGGCTGGGAATCAATGTTTCAACACATATTCCCAACGTCTAAACTACGGAAACATAATAAAACTAATGCAGGAATAGAAAACTAAAGTAATCAAAGCATCTAAACTAATAAACAATCAAATAAAGAGAAAGGAGAAGAAAAACCTGTAAATAATCTGAAATAAACTTGTAAATAACATGAAATAAAGTTGAATCTTCAATAATCTTCAATGTAACAATGAAAAAGAGGAAGAAAGTGATGAATCTAACCTAATCTACTCCTAATCTAACCCTAAAACTACCCTAAACTGCTGTTTTTCGCGTTCTGGAGCGTCCTCCCTTCGTCTGGCGTCAAAACGGCTTATATATAGGGTTCCCACAGAGTTTACGCAACTTTTGGGTGAAAATAAGGTTCGATCGATCGAGCTTAGTTCGATCGATCGAAGGTTCAATCGATTGAACTCTCTTCAATCGCTTGAACTCTCTGATTTTGACAGCTTTGCGCACCGATGGGAGAATGGCCATAACGTTTTACTCGGACCTCGGATTGACCTCCCGTTTGCGGCCACGCGACCGTAACTCAAAGATCTACATTTCATGTCTCTGGGAAAATCTTCCAAATCTGAAGTCATCATTGTCAAAATTGGCATTTTCTCAGCTGCTTCTGTTGTTCTATCCACCAGAATCACTTTCTTTAGCTCCACTTCATTGATTTGCATTCTAATACCTATAAAAAAAATGCAAAAACATATATTTTAGCATTAACACAATAAAAAGAACATTTTTATTAGAATGCACCTAAATGTAGGGACTTTGGGGATAAAAGTATGCATAAGAACCATGTATTATGCTATAAATATGCATTTTTCACCTCGAATCACCCGCCAACCCATAAGTGGGACACGCCACCTGCTTTTCTTCTTACTCTGGTTGCCCTTATGTCCCAATTCAAATATTACATGCACTGCTTTTCCTGATTTTTGTAAAAATGCTTTTTGGTGTCTGAAATCATCCGTTTACATACCGTTGGAAAGCTATCGAGTTGAATTTTAGTATAAAAATATTCCAGGAGGTTTTGAAATGACAATTGAAGTCCAATTGAAGCCTGAAAGTCCTCCGAAACTTTTGTCGTCTTTTTGAAATCAAACGACGTATTTTTCAAAATTGTTTTTTAATGCACGTTGATTTTGAACTTTTCTTTAAATTTTAATCTCTAAATACCTATAAGAATACGTTTAGAACACTTTGTGTTCATAAACCCTGAGCGAATATGAATTCTGAGAGATGATTTTGACAAAATCGGGATTTATGCAGGAAAAGGGCTTTTCTGAGCTTAAAGTCACTTTTCGAAGTTCGATCTTTCGATTATGTGGAATCCAGTACCTTCCACAGGGTACTTTTCATCATCGAATCCTTTAAGATGTTGTCTACCCTAAATCCTATCAGTGTGGTCAAAATTGGGTGTCTACAGGGTGATGTAGTAGACGTGCGCATGGAGTCTACCGATCCGTACATGTGGTGGTATCACCACATTACAGTTTTATAGGTCGGACACATAGAGCGAGCGCAGACCAGTTTGCATGGAGGAGGATCTACCGCTGAGTTGTTGGTATGAATATAAATAAATTGAATTGTTTGTATTTTATTAATTCTTTAGACCAACCACATGTTACTTGTTGTAAATTTATATCCTTTCAGGTTCTCGCTGTTAGCACGGTGTATCAGAGTGCGCATACTAGGTTGCAGCAGTATAGTGCTCATGAGTATGGTCACCATAGTACTCTTTAGGGGATTGTGACATCATGTGCTGAGGTACTGCAGTAGATACATTCGTCGATGTCTCCTTCAGTCGGCCCATCATCTGACGCCCCTAGCACCAGCAGGACAGCCCCAACCCCAACCATGTATTTGATGACCTTTCACATATGTAGGGATCAGACTTTTCACAACTTTTTGAGGATATTCGTATGGATTAGATATATGATCTTCTTGGTACGATACCACGATTGCCACCCCCTCTATCTACCACCACTACTACCATACCATCGGTTACCCCACTAGCCACCCCCTTGCATATACCACCACCACCACCACCACCACCACCACCATATGACCTATGGCCCCACTAGTAACCCACCCTGTGTATACCACTACCATACGACCCGTGGCCCCACTACCCACCCACCCTGCATCTACCACCACCACCAGCACCAGACCACCGCTTACTCCCATACCACTAGCTACCCCCATAGCCACTCCCCTGGTAGCTATAGATGATACTGATATGGGCGAGGTGTTGACTCAGGTTCATGTTGAAGCGCCTACCATCACTGACACCATCGCCACCATGACACTGACCATGTCGACCCATATAGCACACGATACAGATATGGGAGAAGTGACAGAGATTACTATTGGTAAAGTAGTAGGTCATGGGAGAGAGCATGGAAGAGGAGGGTATGGGAGGGGTCCCTGGCGGAGACGTTGTGGGAGGCATATTACTTTTGCTACACTGGCGGTAGTAGAAATAAATCCCTCGCAACCGTCCCAAGTTGATATAGATATTGGGATAGCAGCAGCAGACACGAGTCCTTCAATTTTAACCCAGGTTGCTACATGGAACACCAGCACCAGGTGTGGGTCAGGACCCAGAGTCCCAGATTGTTGATTTTGAAACACAGTTGGCACCAGATGTGGGCCATGAGTTGCCATCGCAGCATACTATAGAGACACTATTAGCATCAGAGCTAGGTTTCTTGCAGCCTTCCCAAGTTACACCTGATACATACGCACCATTAGAGCAGGCCCCAGATGAGGATGAGGAGGGAGAGCAGAGAAGTAGACATAGGAGGAATATTATTCAACCACCACGTGGGACATAGATACGTGGATTAAAAAGTGGTGTTTTATACATTTGTTTGTACTTATATTTTGGACTGGGTGTGTTATTTTGGATTGGACTAGGTATGTTATTTTGGACTAGGTATGTTATTTTAGTCTCGATATGTTATTTTGTATTGGGTAAGTAATTTTGGACTGGATAATTTATTTTGGACTGGAGTTGTTTAAAAAATTTGTTTGTATACATCATCTTCAGTTCTTTTAACACAGTCAAAAGTGAGAGAAAAATAGAGAAATTAGAAAATCGAGACATATATAAGGAAGTCACTCTAACTCATAACCAGGGAAATCCAACAAAAAATGATGTCATGTTTATCTAATTTTGTAGGGCCAATTACATGATATTCCTGCCAAGGTTATTTACATATAATATACATCCATTTTAAAGAGGTAGACTTAATTTGTTTGTTTTTGGTTTTCGTTTTTGTTTTAATTTTTTAAAACTCTTTAACCAAATCAAAACTAGCTTGCAATGTGGAGAAATAAAATAAAATTAAAAACGAGAGCACAATAAGTACATTTCACTAGGGTCAATTAGATGTCCATTTTAGCAAAAAGATGTTTTTAGTTCATTTTTGAAATATATGTCATTGAAGAATAATGGCTCTAACATGCGTAAATTTAAATCCATACATTTAAGGGAAAAGAAAATCATAAATCATAAAACTCAAGTTACATTTGAATGTTAAAATCAGCAACAACCCTTGGTCGTGCTGGACACCGGTGTCGATCGTGACCAACTACAAATAATACATTGTTTGGACACACGGGCCTAGGGTACATCCATGTCACAATGGATACATACAGACTGGGGATGACCTGACCTTATCAATGCCGAGTGTATTCATTCATTAGCAAGACGGGTATGTTAATCTGTGGCCAATAGTCTTCGTGCTCCAGGGGTGGAAATTGCTTTCCCATATACGAATAAAAGATTCCATGCTATACTCTTTTGCTACAAACTAGAAAGGGTCTAATCCTTGATTTGTTGTAACAACCAATAGCATAGATATCTATATATCTCTCCTCCCACAGGAGTAATAACCCAAATTGAGTCGGACAACCTGCCTATTACCCCCACTTGTTTGACTCCACCATGTGATAACTTGGAACTCCCTGTGGACCTATTAATTGAAAATCTGCAAAAGTAAATTGTTAACAATGATTGGATTCTTTGCAAGCTAAATGAGTATGGTAAGTGAAAATTTAGTAAATGAAAAATACCTTTCATACGCCTATAACTCGTGGATATTTGCTTCCTTTGCTTCTTTATGAAGTTCATCTAGCACGTGCTTTGTGAAGGTGCACACATCTCTTAACCATTTCTGCATGGTTAACCTTCCTTCTTCAAAATATTTCACAACTTTGTAAAATATGAGTTAGATGCATGCAGTTATTAGGAGAGCGTTTTCAGGTTAAAAAAAACTATTCGAAGCTGCCCCCTTCAGTACTGAGTTAAATCCTTCGACGTGGTTAGTGGTTATGATACCCCAATGGTGACCAACATCATTCTCTAGAGACCACTGATATGAGGGTACAGGATTTAACCAACGTCGTGCATTGGTATATGTTTTTAAATATTCTCCATATCACAGTTGACCTTCCTAATTTGATGCTTGATCCCAGTAAACCAAGTAGTAGGTCCTTAAAATTTAAACTCAAAATTCAAATACGAGTTGCCACTTAATTTTTAAAAGAAAAATTAAGAAACCATTTGAAAGCAAACTGATATTTTTTGGAAACCAGAGATTTTTAGGTCCGGGGATTATGGAATGAGAGGGGAAGGAGCCCGACAGACTAGAATACCCCCTCTCATCCTATCTCGCGGTAGGCCTCTACTCAACATCCTTTTAATAGAATAATTAATCTATGCATGCCCTAAACTATGCATACATATAAATATACATTAACAAATCATGTCGAAAGGGTGTAAGATTAATGATAAAAATAGCATTCAAAACCACATAAATCAATTAGCAAGCAAAATGATATGTAATAGGGAACAAGAGAACTTACCCGTGATCCAGCCGCGAATATAGAAACGTGTAATACATGCAAGTAAATTAAAACCTAAAGGAGTCTCTGTAGACACCCCAATTTTGACCGACCATCGAATTTAGGAGAGTGTCACCTCCGTATCCGATGATGACAAGGACCGAAAAATTGAAGCATTTCAAGCTCTTCAGAAAATCTCCAAAACGCGATAAAATTTCACAGAAAATGGAAAAATACCAGGTATTTAGGAGAATTCAGGTATAAAACATGATTTTTGGAAAGGATCTTCAAAAATAATTTGTTTCAAAAAGGGGAAAGTCCTAAAAAAGGGAACCTCAGTTAAAAACGGCACACGGCAGACTGCCGCGGCACTCACTGAGTGCCGCACGGCAGTCGGAGATTGCCGGCCCGGCATTCACCAAGTGCCGCCAGAAATTTCTGACTGCCGTTCACTTTTAAAGTCTGTATTTTGCAGTGCAATACGTATGCATATGCAGATAAGAACAAAAAACTGATAAAGTAAGACTGACAAAAATGCGGCAATTCATTAATTGCCGCGGCATTTGATGAATGCCGAGCGGCAGTCATGAAGTGCCGCGACGGCAGTCACGGACTGCCGCGACAGTTTCTGGACTGCCGCGCTGGACAGCAGTCTGTATAATTTCAGAAAGTACATATTGTACCACCAAATGAGAGAATTACACCTGTTTTTTGCTCCGAAATTCACCAAAAATACCTGGTAATTTTGCCTATAAAAGAGAAGGGATCTTCCTTGAAAGGGGGGACCAAGAAGAAGAAGAGAAAAAAAGAGGGAGGAAACACACAAAAAAGACTACCATTACACCAACATTTTTGGAGAGAAAAAAAAGAAAGTTTGGAGAGCTTGAAGAAGAGTTTGGAAGATCTTCAAAGGAGAGAAACTTTGAGGATAGTTTGGAGGTGACCCTCTAATCTTAGTTGTGTTTTCTTTCTTTCGAGCTTCTAATTTACAAGTCATTTAGTTTTTCTTGATTAAGTTTTAGAGTTTGTTAAGTAAACTTAGAAGTCCTTACTTCCTAGTTCTTTGATCCTTCTTCTATTTTTCTTGTTTATGTTCTTCTTTTGAGATTCTTGGAGATCTTCAATATCTCCCTTGAAAGCTCTTGAGTTTGATGTTTTGAATCCCATGTAAGCTTATGCTTCCCATGGGAGTCAAAGTTGATCACCACTTAATAGATGGATCCAAGTCCATACACATGATTTGGATCCTCTAAACTTGATGTCTTAGGGAATCCTTTCTATATTCCTTTGAGACTCATAAGTAGTAGTCATGTCTCCATCTTCCAATGACCATCAAATGGTAGGGAAATGTAGGTTTTGAGTCTAAGCCCATCTCCATGGTTTAGACTCCTTATCTTGTAGATTCCATGAAGTCCATCCATACTTCACTTGAAGTCTATGAAAAATAAAAGTTCTTAGTCTCCAATGACCATAAAATGATAGGAGAAGTGGTTTGGTTTAACCCAACTTTGTGGTTTAGTAGTTGGAGTTACCAAATAAAAGTTGAACTTGACAAATGAAAACAGTGAGGTCACAAACTGTTTTTGATCAAAGATTTTTAGTTTGAAATCTAACCGTTGAAACCAAGTGAAACCAACGGGAAAGTGTCAATAACACAATGTTCTACCACTGTAATTTTTGTTTTGAGGTGGTTTCATGTTTAGAATGGTTTGATCATGAGTTTTGTGAGGCAACAATAATCTGTCCAGAGTTTCAGAATAGTCTCAGAACAGCAACACTCTTTTGAAATAATTAAATCAGAGTTCTAATGAAGTGTTTGTGACTCCAAATAATTTTTTCTATGACGTTTAATATGTTAGGAAGTCACCCTAAAAAGAACAAAGCATTTCTGATTTATTTGCTATTTTTAAAAAATTAAACAATATCTCTGGACAGAGAGTTGTACATCTCTAAGTGATGCCTGGTTATTGTCCTTTTCCCGGAGATCCGACCGTTGAAACTTTGATTTTCTTTTTGATTTGGAAACTAGACTCATAGAGGCATCTCGTGTCCAAAATTCACTGACATCATACCATGAGAGACGTGCTTTTTTATTTTCTTAAAGGTCTGGTCTGCTGTCTGTAATTTTCTCAGAATTTTATGACACATTTGACCAACTGTGTAAATAATGGTCCAAATGACTCTTCTATGATCTAGGGCTTAAACCATGTTTTAATAATGATTAGTTGAGCTTGAATTCAAGGTTTAAGAGTATTTCATAGTTTATCCTTGTCCATGTACATATTCATCTATATGGTTTGACACTTATAATTAGGACTTATTTGCTTTGGATTTAATTAAATTAGATAGATTTAAGCTAGAAATTTAGGATTGTTATTTATAACATCGTATTTTGCATATCATGTGGACTAACCCTTTGTTTTGTAGCGCTAATAAGGTACGATTTCTCGATCCCTCTCTAGTTTATTAAATTTCTTGATTTTATTTGATTTTTGACCTTATGCGCGACACCTTAGAGTTAAGATTTGCCTTATATGTATATATGGATTAGAGACTCTCTTCCTAGGTTTTATTCAATCGCATTCATTGCACGTTTAATATTCGCAGCTGGATCCCGGGTAAGCTCTCTTGTTCCCTATTGCATATCATGTTGCTTGCTATTCGAATTACGTGGCTTATGAATGATATTTTGTCAATTGCAATTTTACACCCCTTTGGACATACTTTTGTGATGTATATGTATATATGTATTAGTTGAGGGCATGCTTAGATTGATAAATTTGATTAAAAGGATGTTAAGTAGAGGCCTATCGCAAGATAGGATGAGAGAGGGTGCTTTAGTCCGACGGGCTCCTTCCTCTCTCATTCCATAATCCCCGGACCTAGTTAATCTTTGGTTTCGCAAAAGATCAGTTTGCTTTAAAAATGGTTTCTTAATTTTTCCTTTTAAAATTAAGTGGCGACTCATTTGTTTTTGAAATTGAAATTTAGAAAAGATTTTAAGAAAAGCTGTGGGTAAGTCAACCTGCGATATCCACAATCTGGCGACTCCACTGGGGATCGAACCCAGAATCTCTGGTTTCGCAGACCAGAATTCTGATTTTGGGTTCACTTGAGGATTAGACTTGAAAGCATCCTTTTACTCGAATTAATTAATCTTTGTGTGCCTGTTGCATTTCACTTGCATGTCCAGCCAGTCGATTGCACGGAACTATGACCTTGGAGGCTCGGGGCAACCCGGTCGGTCAAGTCATCATGGGACTGTGTGATCACCCTTGATCTCGTACCATGATTTGGTATATGAAGCATCCTATCGGGTGTGTGTCAAGGGTCCCTTATTTGACCAAAACCCAGCTTTTGTATAGTAGCTTCCATAGAACCTTTCAAACTTAGGAAATCAATTCTTGATTAGGTTTATGTGCTAGGAAGTTTTGTATGCCCGGAAGGGATTACTTGAGATGATGACGATACTTGCTTGATGAAAGATGTATAATCTTTTAATCACCTTTTAGCAATTTCTCCGCATGTTCCACGACATTTGGAGAACATGCCGAACCTTGATTATAAGATTACACTTCTTATATCGCGTTAGCTAAGCATCATTGACCTTGTATGTATCCAAACCCATGAAAAGTACGGTGATGATCTTATCACGTGACCCTTCTACCCTGAGAATTTTAAAATCAGCCTTCGAAGAATAAGACTTCCGCGGCCTTTATTCAAAACCGCTCTTTCAAAAGACTTGGGGGATTTCAAAACCAAGATTTCGAAAAAATTCGTGCTTTTCAAAAAAATTTTGACCCAATCACCTTATGATCCAAAATTCTTGAAAACTGCTTTCTAAAGATGCTTCCCAAAATGGATTTCAAGAATCCCCAAAATTTTTCAAAACTTCGAAGGATGAGAAAGGGGTCACGATGAAAGGAGAAGTTAACGTACTTGACATGGGTAAGGATTTTATATGCTTATGTGCTTATGTGTTAGATCTAGGATTTTTCTTTTTTTTTTTGGCATATAGAATAGGCACACACGCACACATGCATCACATCCGCATGACATATAAGAGGAAAGTTGTAATAATAAAAGGATTTTAAAGGAAAATTTTCAAAATTTGTTGTAGGAGCAAAAATAGCGAACCAAGGGTGGTTTAGAGATCCTACGGCAAGGTTAGTAAGAAGAGGATATGCTGACATGGCCGAAGAAAGAAACAACGAAGAGATGATCGGATTGATGGTACTAGTCGAACAGCAAGCTGAACAGATGAGGAGACAGGCCGAGAACATGAACCGCATGATGGGAATGATAGAAGAGCTGAATCGCCGACCGCCGTCGCATGTAATTCCACCCATTATAGACCCGCCTTTAGGAGGAGGAGACGGGGATTGGTTCGACGATCAAGAGGCACATTGGAATGATGCACTGAGAGCCAACAGGGACAGAGAGAAAGATGAGAAAGAGAAGCTACTGACCGAGAAGATAGAAAAGTTGGAAAGGGTAATGCGCAAGGCTCAAGGGGTTGATACCTATCTGATGGAGTTAGAAGGCCTGTATGACGGGGTCCACGAGACGCTGCCCGCCGGATTCAAAATGCCAGTTTTTGATAAGTTTGATGGCACAGGCAACCCCCGCAGTCACGTCCGAATGTGCATAAGAGCCTTTCAGCCTAGTGGGCTGAGCACTACCATGATGGCTGTCCTGTTTCAGCAAACCTTAACGGGAGCTGCTCTATCGTGGTACCTCACACTTGAGCCGAGCAAAACCAGAGTTTGGGAAGAAGTGGTGAAGTCATTTGTGGCCCAGTATGAATACAATCAAGACTTGGACGTCACTGTCCGGGACTTAGAAACGACCAGGCAGGGGAACAAAGAATCGTTTGCCGAGTATTTGAGCCGATGGAGAGGGAAAGCTGCGAAAATGGTGCAAAGGCCGTCCGAGAAGGACCAAATCCGTATGCTGATGAAAAATCTATAGCCAGTTTATCAGGAGAAGATGAGATTTCAGTCAATCAACACCTTTGCTGAGGTGTTCGATGTAGGGACGAGAATCGAAGATGCGATTCAAGAAGGAACAATCAAGAAGGAAGAACCACAGAACCGATATCGGAGGCCCAGTTATGGATCAAATGGAGGGCGTTCGGGGGGTCACTCTGGCCCCACCGATGTCAATGCACTTAGCGAGCCGGAGAAAAAATTCGATATCACCAGAAACCATCCAAGAGGAGGGGAGGATAAGCCACTGAGGAAGTTTTCAGATTTGGGAGTATCATTATCAACCGCCCTCGACAGGCTGTTAGCGAAAGGGCATCTCCGACAGCTGGAACCTCGACCCCCTCCAAGCCCGCTCCCTTCACATTTCAAAGGAGATCTCTACTGCAAATATCATCAACAAAAGGGCCACTCGACGGATCGGCCACTCGACGGATCGGTGCATGAGGTTAAGGCACGAAATCCAAGACCTCATCGATAACAAAGTGATATCCGAACCACCTGCCAAAGCCCCCAATGTCACCAAGAACCCTCTGCCGAACCATCGTGTTGTGCCACCGCCACGGGGCCTTTATTTCTTAGGGGTGGGAGAAACAACATTTGATCCATCCGAGCTAATCACAAAAGTCGGAGAGCCAAAGAAGTTCTATCAGTTGCCAGAAAGTCTGGGGATCTGTATGCTTGGAAGCCAGCCAGGAATATGGAAAGATGAAGTGATGAGGCAGTCAGATTGGTGGGTTCAAGAAAGCAATGATCGAAACATAAACCAGGTGGGGGAGGATGATCTGTGGTATCAAAGCGACGAAGAGGCAAAGGAGGGCTCAAAGACCGTTTCAGAAACCGACAACATTTGGGCAAAAGAGGAAATTGACCATTTGACTCGGTCTGGTAGACATTTCAAGCCGCATGAACTAGAGGAAGATCACCCGGGGAGGGAATTGAAGAAAGGGAAAGGAAAAATGAATGAGGAAGAAGAAGAGGATTGGGTCCTAAAGCAGATGAAGAAGACTCAGGCTAACATCACTGTTTGGGGGTTGCTAATTGCTTCCAAATGCCATAGGTAGGCGGTCCTAGACGCTCTGAACCAAGCTGACGTGTCTATCGACACCACCCCGGAAGACCTCATAGGACTGATCGGCAAAATTCCAACTTCGGCTATCACCTTTTCATCGAATGACTTACCTCCGGGAGGACCCATGCTCAATAAGCCATTGTACGTCACTGTGGAATGTTTGGGGAATACCGTGCCCGCTTGTCTCGTTGACAACGGGTCTGCTCTTAATGTATGTCCTTTCCGCACAGCCAAACGAATGGGTTTAGATGAATCTTCTTTTGTGCCGTCTCAACAAAAGGTCCGGGCATATGACAACACCCAAAGAGCAGTCATGGGCATTATCTTTCTTAACCTCGCTATCGGGCCGATGGACAAAGAAGCTGAGTTCCAAATCATCGATATCCCCGCTTCCTTCAATCTGTTGCTGGGAAGGCCTTGGTTGGACAGTTTGGGCTCCATACCATCAACGATCCATCAAAAGGTTAAGTATGTCTGGGAAAACAAAGTCTGTGATATTCTCGGAGACAGTTGGGTTCGTTCGTCCGAAGCGTCGTCAAGTGCACCGGTCCTAGAATTACAGCTGCAAGAAGAAGAAGCAAAGATGGGAGGATTCGAGTTCATCAGCATGATAGAAGAGGGAAAATCGAGAGAATTTCTACCGCCCCATTTTGATCAGTATGCCAGCCCAGTAGTCGTAGGAATCATGAAGAAAATGGGTTTCTTTCCAGGATTGGGGTTGGGGAAGAACCTTCAGGGCCTGCCTGAGGCTCCAAAGATCCCTACTCAGACTCACACTCATGGTCTAGGGTACCAGCCAACGAAGAAGGAACTAAGAGCAAAGAAAAAGGCTGTCAATGCGCCGCTAGACCCTTACCTGAAAATGCTCAACGGGTACTTCGTGAAAGAAGGAGAAGATTTCCCCTTCTGTGGTTTTCCAGAACCATGGATAGACCAAAAGGACAAATGCATGAAGCCGGGGTTCGAGATCTTCTTCTCCCATGAATTTTCTGGGTACAAAGACCCATTTTTGCAAATGCCTGAAAAGTCTGTTGCTGCCAAGGACTGGATTGGTACGCTAGACGGTTCTGCCATGAAAGATCTGTTAGGCGAAGGGAACGCAGAGGTCATGAAAGAGGATCCTAAAAAAACCAAGGGCAAATACATCGAGGGCGTGGTGGAGGAAGCGGCCGAAAGTGAGGAAGGAGAGGAAGATCAGAAAAAGACCTACAAGGGGAGGGCTGAGAAAGATGAGATGGAAGAAATCACCAAGACAGGAGGTCCGGAAGAATGCTTCATTACTGGCCTGGGAGGAGAGCACAAGAAGGAGTGGGTTTTTGAGTCTAGTGATAAGTTTCCCCCCCACCCAGAGTCTGTAATGGCCCAAATGAGGCGTCTTTCAATTTCTATGTCTGTTGTAATCACCCCAAAGAAAATCAATGAAAGTACGACTGATTTTGCCTACTCGAACGCGCTTAATGAATGTGATGAATGTGATGATCATGAAATACCTATTGAACTGCAAAAACTAATTGAAAAAGAAAAAGAATCTGCATGTAAAATCATTGAGGACACCCTAACAATTAATCTAGGAAATGAGAATAATCCTCAAAATGTCTTCATCGGCTCTACACTTAGCAATAAAGAAAGCAAAGAACTAATCAGTCTATTAAATGAATTCAAAGATGTTTTTGCATGGTCTTATAATGATATGCCAGGTATCGATCCAAAAATAGTCCAACACCATATCCCCCTCTTTCCCAATTCAAAACCCATAAAACAAAAATTGAGGCGAATGAGGCCAGAATGGGCACTTAAAGTAAAAGAGGAAGTTGAAAAGCAATTAAAGGCTGGATTCTTGATGGTTGGATTGCCAACATTGTACCTGTCCCAAAGAAGGATGGTCGTGTTAGGGTTTGCGTTGATTTTCGAGATTTAAACAAGGCAAGCCCTAAAGACGATTTTCCGCTACCCCACATTGATGTGTTGGTTGATAACACTGCAGGACACGAGCTCCTATCTTTTATGGATGGGTTCTCTGGATATAATCAAATCCTCATGGCACCCGAGGACAGGGAGAAAACCACATTCATCACTCCCTGGGGGACGTATTGTTATAGAGTCATGCCGTTCGGACTTAAGAATGCAGGTGCGACCTATCAAAGGGCTGCCACCACTCTGCTACACGACATGATCCACAAGGAGGTGGAGGTGTATGTGGATGATATGATTGTGAAATCCAAGGAGAGGAGAGGAGAGGGCACCTAGAGGCTTTGAGAAAGTTCTTCGAGAGATTGAGGGAATTCCAAATGAGGCTAAACCCGCAGAAATGTACGTTCGGAGTCACTACCGGAAAGTTATTGGGATTTCTCATTACCCAGAGGGGAATAGAGGTAGACCCCACCAAGATAAAAGCCATAACCGAAATGCAACCACCAAAAAATGAGAAAGAACTGAGGGGATTCTTGGGGAGAATACAGTTCATCAGTCGCTTCATTTCCAAACTCACCCTGACCTGCGACCCACTTTTCAAACTACTCAGAAAGGGAGAGAGATTCAAATGGGACACCCCGTGTCAACAAGCCTTCGACAAAATCAAAACCTACCTCCAGAACCCACCTGTCTTGTCACCACCTTCGCCTGGGAGACCTTTGTTACTTTATCTCTCTGTATCCGAAGATTCAATGGGATGTATGCTGGCCCAAGAAGGAGAAGAGGGGCACGTGGAGAAGGCCATTTACTACTTAAGCAAGAGAATGGTCGGATATGAGTTAAAGTATTCGCCCTTGGAGAAGGCCTATTGGGCCTTGGTTTGGTGTACCCGTCGCCTCCGCCACTACATGCTAGCATTCCCTGTAATCCTGATATCCCGAATGGACCCATTAAAATATCTGTTCGAAAAATCCGTCTTGACCAGTAGGATTTCCCGTTGGACCATGATGCTAGCTGAGTTCGACATCAGATATGTCACCGCCAAGTTCGTAAAAGGAAGGGTTGTCGCCGAGTTTTTAGCCGACCTCGCTGTAGAATCTGAGGACAAGGGAGACTTCAAGTTCCCAGATGAAGGAATAATGGAGGTTAAGGAGGATTTGTGGAAGATGTACTTCGATGGAGCAGCCAACCAAATGGGTTACGGAGTTGGAATCATTCTCATAGCACCAGATGGGGTCCCTACCCCATTAGCCGTCAAACTCAAGTATAACTCAACTAACAATACCGCGGAGTACGAAGCATGCATAATTGGGATGGAAGCAGCCTTGGCTTTGAAGGTCGGAAAGATTGATGTCTTCGGAGATTCCAACTTGATTATATCCCAGGTCCGAGGAGATTGGAGGGTAAAACATGAAAAATTGAGACCTTACCATGACTATCTGGAAAGCCTGAAAGCACAATTCCTAAAGATTTCCTTTTACTACCTCCCGCGCGAAGAAAATCAACTACCCGACTCTTTGGCTACCTTAGCCTCAATGATCCAAATCCCTTCCAAAATTGCCATGATCCCGCTGTCCATAGAAGTGAGGAATCAACCGTCATTCGAAATGATCGCGACCATAGAAAGAGAAGATGAGGTGCCTTGGTATGAAGACGTATGGAAGATCATTAAAGAAGGAAAGTACCCCGAAGGAGCCTCAGAAAAGGACAAGAAGGCTATTCGACGATTTGCTGCTCAATTTGTGATCTACACGGATAAACTGTGGAAGAAGTCCTACACCGGGTATAATTTGGAGTGTTTATACGGAAGGAAAGCTAAGAGAATGATGGAGGAAATACATGAGGGAGTATGCGGGCCCCACATGAACGGGCACATGCTGGCGAAGAAGATCATTCGACAAGGGTACTATTGGACGACCTTGGACAAAGACTGTTGTGAATATGTTAGAAGGTGTCATAAGTGTCAGATTCATGCAAATCTGATGCACACCCCACCATCGCAGCTCTATAGCATGACCACCCCTTGGCCATTTTCCATATGGGGGATTGATATCATCGGTGAGATAGTTCCAAAGGCTTCCAATGGGCACCGGTATATAATCGTGGCAATCGACTATTTTACAAAATGGGTAGAAGCAGCCTCATATGCGACTTTGAAAGCCAAAGATGTGGTGAGTTTCATTGAGAAGAACATAATCTGTAGATACGGAGTCCCGAATGAGTTTATCTCTGATCATGGCAGTCATTTCCAGGGGGAAGTTATCCCGCTCTTAGAAAAGTATAAGATCACTCGTCATCAGTCATCCCCGTATAGGCCCCAGACGAATGGAGCGGTGGAAGCGGCAAATAAGAATGTTAAAGCAATCTTGGGGAAGACGATGGATACGTATAAGGATTGGCATGAGAAACTGCCGTTTCCTTTGTGGGGATACCGGACCTCTATAAGGACTTCCACAGGAGCTACACCTTATTCACTAGTGTACGGAATGGAGGCAGTCCTCCCGGTCGAGGTAGAAATACCCTCTCTCAGGGTTTTGGCAGAGTGCGAGATCACCGAATCAGAATGGATACGGGGAAGGTGTGAGGAATTGATGCTACTCGATGAAAAGAGGCTGGCCACGATAAACCATACTCGGGGGTACCAGAAGAGAATAGCTCGTGCTTTCAACAAAAAGGTCCGCCCAAGGAAGGAGGCTGTGGTGGCCTTAACACCTGGTGTCACAATCGCTGCGCCTTCACCACTTCCCCCGGTAGATAAACCGTCCGTGGTCTCCTTCTCGAGCATGGAAGAGACAGCTCGTGCGGGCCCCTCCTCAAGGTCGGTAGTTAAGACGGAGGACGACGTCCGCAGAAGGGTCCGGCCTGGGCTACTGCAAAGTCAAATTGACAAATGCGCCCTACTAAACCCCGAGGCCATCATCGGTTAGTTATACAGCATCAGCCACATGGTAAGTCACTTCGTAATTTGAACATTAGCTTTTCTTCCATGCGTATATTGACGTTGTCTGGCTCTTGCAGATTAGCTGTATTGCGGCCGAGGCTGAAGCCACCCTTCCCGGCGTTGCTGAGAGGTTAGCCGCTACAGAGGCTGACCTGTCCATCGAGAGGGCTGCCAGGGAGTCTGCGAAGTTTGCTCTCTCCGTGCAGAAGGAAAAATCCCGAGCAGCAGCCTTGGAGCTGGGGGAGACCCGCGACTCTCTTTCAATTGAGCGGGCTGCCCAAAAGGTTGTGGAGTTGAAAGTTGCAGCCGCGGAGGCCGGGAGGATCACTGCCGAGAAGGACTTGGCAGCCATGAGGGCCATGCTTTTGGAGCTCACTACCGCTTGGGAGGCTGAAGCCAAGGATGCTGAGGAAGAGTTCGAGGCAGGGTTCCTCATGGGCTATGCTGACCTGTCAAAGCGGGCTGCTACCGACCACCCTGACTGGGACCTGTCCAGCTACTCTTGGGCAGAGTCCAGTTACTGGAATGAGGGCCAAGCTGACTCCGAGGTCGCTGCTGAAGCTGCACCGACCGGGGACCCCTCTGTTGAAGAGCAGGCTGCGGAGGAGGGAGAAGTGGTGGTTGTGGACAACTAGTTTTTTATTTTATTATCGTTGTAGTTTTTTTATGGTAAGGCTACTACAACTGCCCCCAGGCTTTGTACACTTTTCAATCATTAATGAAAAGGTCCTCGAGGTCAAACTTTCCATTAACTGTTTACCTTTATCTGCACTGTGCCTGTTTTTAATTGCTAGTATCCACTCGATTTTTAGCCGACCTAACTCTCGCCTTAGCAAATGGTTTAGGACCGCAACTAGTAGAACACCTAGTCTTCTCAACCTGTTTTAAAGGTAATTGCCTAGTATGCCATAGGAACTTGTCATGTTTAGCATCCGGAATTTCCCGGTGTATTATAGGAATACCCTACTTTACCATCCAGGAGGTCCCGGTGTATTATAGGAGTATCCTGTTTTACCATCTGGGATATCTATCTCTGATCACTGTAAGCCCTTAGGAATATCTTCCAAGTTCTTTTAGTGACCGGTGTGATTTCCTTTTTTAGTGACCGGTGTGATATCTATCTCTGATCACTATAAGCCCTTAGGAATATCTTCCAAGTTCTTTTAGTGACCGGTGTGATTTCCTTTTTTGGCCTAATATTCCTCCGCCCCCCAAGCATTTTGCTAAGGAGGGAATGTAGGAGTGAGTGGCCGTAGGAAACCGACTTGGAGCATGGGTGGTTGTAAGGTCCTTTGAAGCTTGCCATCGTCGGCCACCTAGGGGTTTGTCCTCGTCGTCGGTTGGACCTAAGCGAAGCTTGGGTAATTTCCTGTTTTGTTCTGGTATCCTCTTGCCCCCTGAGCGTCCTGCGAAGACAGGGGCGTGGTGAGGTGTGACCGTAGGAAACCAACCTGGAACATGGGTGGTTGCAGGGTCCTTTTTTGGCCTGCCATCATCAGCCACCTAGGGGTTCGCCCCCATCGTTGGTTAGACCTAGGCGAAGCCGGTGCCTAGGCTCAGAGCCCGAGGTCTTTTGTGCTTGGATTCCGAGCCCGAGGTCTTTTTGTGCCTTGGTTTTTAGCCAAGGTCTTTTTTTTTGTCTTGGGGTTTGGCCTGAGGACTTTCTGCTGTGCACGGGATACTGACGGGATTAAATTTGCTAAGTAAACTATTCAATTTTATTTAAAAATAAAGATTTATAATGGTTGCTCAATCAGAGCTACAAAAACAAATTTCCCTATGAGTACTAGATTCCCACAGCCAAGTGCTACTAATAGTACTTACGGAGGTGTTGCACATTCCAAGGGTGAGAGAGATCGTGCCCGTCCATGCTCTATAGCCAGTAAGTTCCCGGTCGGTTGATCCGGGATACTTTATACGAGCCTTCCCAGTTTGGCCCCAATTTCCCATGGCTCAGGATTCGGGTAGACTGGTTCACTGCCGTGTGGACGAGGTCTCCGACTTGAAAGTTGCGGTGCTTCACCTTGCTGTTGTAGTATCGAGAAACCCCGTTGCTTGTAGGCCGCCACCTTTAGATAGGTTCGGGCTCTTTTTTCCTCCACTAGGTCCAGTTCTGTCCTGAGAGCGGCTTCGTTATCCGGCGTACTGAAGTTAGCCACCCGATATGTAGGCAACTCGAGCTCTGTTGGGACCACCACCTCAAATCTGTAGGTTAAAGAGAATGGCGTCTCGCCTGTTGCCGCTCGAGGTATAGTGCAGTAGGCCCACAGGTGGGTTGATAGCTCTTCAGTCCACAACCCTTTGGCGCCTTCAAGCCTTGTTTTGATTGACTGCAAGATTGTCCGGTTTGTCACCTCAGCTTGACCGTTGGCTTGAGGGTGCTCGGGGGAGGAGTAATGATTTAGTATCCCGTAGCCCGAGCAGAATTGCCTGAAGATAGGGGTGTCAAATTGTCTGCCGTTATCGTTGACCAGGACCTGGGGAATTCCGAACCTACTGAGAATATTCCTTTCCACAAAGCTTTCCATTTTTTGTTCGGTTATCATAGCCAGGGGCTCAGGCTCTGCCCATTTGGTGAACTAAACAACAGCGATCACGGCAAACTTGACCTGTCCTTTTCCCATCGGCAGGGGACCGACAATGTCGATACCCCACTGGGCGAACGGCCAGGGGCTGTAGATTGGTGTCTGGAGTTCTCCCAGTTGGTTGATTATGGGAGAGTATCTCTGACACTTATCACACCTTCTGACGTACTCTTGGGAATCCCGAGCTATGGTTGACCAGTAGTAACCTTACAATAGGGCCTTCCTGGAGAGTGCCCGGCCTCTGATGTGATTCCCGCACACTCCTTCGTGGATTTCAAACAATATCGCTTGGACTTGAGCAGGGTAGACACAGCGGAGGTACGGGATAGTGAATCCCCTCTTGTAGAGGATGCTATCAGCAAGATGGTATCCGGCCGCCCGGTACTTAACCCGGCTCGCTTCTTCTTTCTCATCTGGTAGCGCCCCTGTTGTCAAGAATGTCACGATCGGGTCCATCCAGCTGGATCCCATGGTGACCGGATCTACTTCCATTCCTTTTGAGTTGATCACACTTGGCTCGTGTAGATATTCTATCCTTATCACGTGCAAGTCTGACTCAGAAGAAGAGGCAAGGCGAGCCAACTGGTCGACCCGGGTGTTTTCTTCTCTAGTTATCTATGTGATGGAAAATCCACAGAGCTTCTTAGAAACAGCTCGAACAAGGGCCAAGTAGGCTACCATGTTGTCTTCCCGTGCTTCGTACTCTTAGTTGACCTGATTGACCACGAGCTGGGAATCGCTGTATCACTGGACCTGTTGCGAACTCATAGAAATGGCCAATTGCAATCCGACCAATAGGGCTTTGTATTCAGCCTCGTTGTTGGAGGCACGAAACCCAAACCTTAACGCGTACTCAAGCTGGATGCCGTCGGGGGTAGTTAAGATGATTCCTGCCCCACTGCCTTGTTGATTCGATGAACCGTCCACATATAGTACCCAGGTAGGGATGTCAGAGTGTAACCTAGGTGGTAGGGCCGGCGGCTCGGACTCTTCAACCGGGTCCTCTGGATACGTGAACTCAGCTAGAAAGTCTGCTACGGCTTGTCCCTTGATGGCAGTCCGGGGTTGGTAGATTACTTCAAATTCTTCCAACTCCAATGCCCACTTGACGAGCCTCCCGGACGTGTCTGGATGGCTGAGGATTCTGCAGAGAGGTTGATCTATGAGGACCACAATGACATGGGCCTGAAAGTACGGACAAAGCCTTCTGGCCGAGGTAATGAGGGCAAACGCTAGTTTTTCGATACGAGAGTATCTGCTCTCTGCGCCCTGTAATGCCCGGCTGGTATAGTACACTGGGAACTGTATCCCGTGCTCTTCCCGAGAGAGTGTCGAGCTAACCGCTGATGGTGACACTGCCAAGTATAAAAATAATTCTTCCCCCGGCACGGGTGTTGAGAGTAGAGGAGGGGACGCCAAGTACTTCTTGAGTTCCTAGAACGCCTCTTCGCACTCTTCTGACCACTAAAATGCCTTACGGAGGATTTTAAAGAATGGCAGGCACCGGTCGGTAGCTCGGGAGACAAATCTGTTCAGTGCGGCCACCCGTCCGGCTAGGCTCTGAACCTCCTTCGTCGACTTGGGTAACCGCATGTTGATGATGGCTTTGATCTTTTCGGGGTTTGCCTCAATTCCCCGTCTGCTGACTAGGTGGCCCAAAAATTTCCCGGACGAGACACCGAAGGTGCATTTGGCCGGGTTCAACCTCATCCTGAATTTTCTCAAAATGCCGAAGGCCCCGGCTAGATGCTCAAGGTGGTCGGACTCGTCTCGGCTCTTGACCAGCAGATCATCCACATATACTTCCATAGACTTCCCAATTAAGTCCTTGAACATGTAGTTGACCAGGCGTTGGTAGGTGGTCCCGGCATTCTTGAGACCGAATGGAATAACCTTGTAGCAATACGTCCCCTGGTCAGTGATAAAGGCGGTCTTCTCTTCTTCCCCGGGTTACATGTTGATCTGGTTGTACCCTGAGTAGGCATCCATAAATGAGAGGAGTGAGTGATTGGTCGTGGAGTCCACAAGGAGATCTATTCTGGGCAGCGGATAGCAATCCTTGGGACAGGCCTTGTTGAGATCGGTGAAGTCCACGTACATCCTCCACTTCCCATTGCTTTTCTTGACCAGAACAACATTAGCTAACCAGTAGGGATAGTGGACCTCTCGGATGGACTTCGCCTTCAGGAGCTTCTCGACCTCCTCCCTTACTGCTTTCTGTCTCTCGGGGCCCATGCCCCTTCTCTTCTGCTTCACTGGTCGATAATCCGGGCTGACATTAAGACAATGGGACATTATCCGGGGGTCAATCCCGGGCATATCCTCATGACTCCAAGCAAAAATGTTCTGATTTTGCCTTAGGAACTGGGTCAGTTTTTTCTTCAGTCCTGGCTCTAGTAGGGTACCAATGTTGACCGTGCAGTCTGGGTACTCGGGATCCAGCGTCACTCTTTTCAATTCTTCTACCGCACCTATCGTGTCACTTTGGTCCTGGGGATCTATCTCCTGGATGTTTAATGTTTCGGTGATTGCCCCCCGGCGCAACGAGCTGACATAGCAACTCCGGGCAGTAGTCTGATATCCACTCAAGCATTCGGGTCCCTAAGGAGTAAGGAACTTCATAGTTAAGCTGTAGATGGAGACGACCGCCCTGGCCTTGTTGAGGATCGGCCTCCCAAGAATGACATTGTAGGCCGACGGGGCTTCTACGATCACAAAATTGGTCAGCACGGAAGCCTACTGAGGGTAGGTCCCTATGAGAACTGGAAGCTCGATTGTTCTGAGCTATTGTGTGCTAGAGCCATTAAATCCAACCAGGGGGGTAGCGACCGGCCGGAGCCGATCCCTGAACATCCAGAGCTGATCGAATGTCGATGTGAACATGATGTTGGATGAGCTGCCCGTGTCCACGAGCACCTTCTTGACCATGTAGTTGGCTATAGAAAGCATCACAACTAGCGGGTCATCATGGGGGCAGTGGACGCCCTGCAAGTCATCGGAGGTGAATGTTAGAACATCAGTGGGCGGGAAGCCGGTGGATTGGACCTGCCAGACATCCGCCCTGGATGCCCGAGCATGCCTTTTTCGTGTCGACTGTGAGTCCCCGCCGCCTGACGTTCCTCCGGAAATCACGTAGATTTGGCCAATTGGTAGTGGCTGATCAGGAGCTCGGGTGTCCTGCCGGGGTCATCTATCGACTGTGACAAACTCCGTAAGGTGTCCCTGCTCGATCAGCTTCTCGATTGCTATCTTTAACTTAAAGTAATCCTCCGTTTCATGGCCGTGGTCTCTGTGGTAGCGGCAGAACTTGTCCCGGTTCCTCTTATCGGGCGGGGCTCTGAGTTTTGCTGGCTGCTGAAGCAACCTCTGCGCCTTGGCGGCGGCCATAACTTCTTCTAAGGGCCGGGAAAGGGGTGTAAAAGCAATCGGGGGCTGACCCCGATTATCTTTCTGATCCTGCTTAGGCCTCTTTCCCGAGCCCTTCTCAAATCCTTCACGCTTGTGCTTGGCCTTTGGGGATTCGTCTCCCACCTGGCTGGCACGCTTCGCTTTCAGGAACTCCTCAATGTCTATATACTTTCCGACCCTCTCTGAGAGCTCCACCAGGGTTGCCGGTCGGTCATGAGGGAATGATGTGGCAACCTTGGTGTATTGAACTCCTGAACAAAAGGCCATAAATGTGGCCGTTTCATTGAGATTGTGAATCAGGAGCCTTTGCTGGTTGAAACGGTACACATACTCCCTCAGGGACTCCCCTTTGCGCTGCTTGACGGTCAGTAGCTGTGTGTCTGGTTGCGACCGATCGAGCATCTCGACAAACTGGTTGATGAACAGCTTGCTGAGGGCTTTGAAGTCATCGACCATCCGGGGCTTTAAAGCATGGAACCACTATGCTGCTGGCCCTTTGAGGGTAGTGGGAAAGGCCAGGCACAGTAGCTCATCTACCGTGGTGACCAGTGCCATCTGAGCCTTGTAGGTATGGATGTGGTCCACCGGACTCCCTGTGCCGTCATAGGAGCTAAGGTGAGGGGGTTTGAACTTCCGCGGGATGGGGAACTGCATCATCGGAGCGGTGTAGGGTGGTTTTGTCTCCATGTTGGTGAAGTCGTGGCCAAACTTGTGGTTCAACCTCTCAATCTGCTACTACAGTTGTTCGAACTGGGCCTTTACGTCATCCCGCCCGATTCTCCTCTCTATCTCCGAGCGGTAGGTCAGATCGGACAACGAGGCCTCTTCCTTGAAGCGTATCGACCTTTGGGATAGAGCCCGGCACTGGGTCCAAGTAATCGTGTGCTGAAGGTCCCCCTGGCTCCTGGTCGGGGGGTCCTCGGCTGATTCCCGGGCCTTCCGTCCTGACTCCTCCCCTCTGGCCGCACGCCGCCGGTTGATGATAGTTCTGGCATCCTCTACCCGGTGAGAATTGGGCCGAGCTCGCCTTTGCGAACGCTCACCATCACCGAGGTGTTCCCAGTCCGGTGGGGACACCGGGGCAGAACGGGCTCGCCTTCACGCCCGAGCGGTATCCTGAACGGGAGGAGCGCTTTTCTCGGGCTGATCTTCTGGTGTAGGGCGCTTTTCCTGCCGGGCCAAAAACGCCTCCATCTGTTACTGTGTTCGGCGCTGGCCCTCCAAGAGTTGTGCCAGCGCTGCCGTTATCTGTTCAGTGGTCATGGAGGCAGCCTGCTGCTCAAGTTGCAAGTTCTCCTGACCGGTCGGAACAGTAGCTTTCTTACTCGTCTTTGGCAGCATGTTGATCACTCAAGAATATGTTGATGAGAAGACTTGTCGTTTCCCATAGACGGCGCCAAACTGATAATGCCGAAAATTGGTAAGAAGGGTTTAGAGAGAGAAAAAGACAAGAACAATTAATGTGGTTCGGTCACGTTAACAAGGTGACCTATGTCCATGGTTGCATCTGAGCGCGTTCACTAGCAGATCACCGGCGGGCCTGGTGAGCCAACAAAGAGGGGCGGCACTAACAGTAATACTGGCCGGGTATATGCGTATTGATGGTGAATTCTCTGTTTTATGCTTGTTAGCTAGAGAGTTATTTTCGGGGTCCCTGTAGATAGGGTAGGTGGGCTCTTTTATAGGTGCAAGAGTCCACCCTTACATGGTAAGTTAATTGGATTAGGAAGCCTAATCTAATTACAATTGATTTGCATGATTTGGGGAGAGTTTCCTAAGTGGTGTAAGAAACTGCCACATTCCATCTTGCAGACTTGTAGCTGGTTTAGGAAACTGCCAGTTAGGCCGAGTCCACGGGAGGTCGCGGTCTTTGATTCCCGGCCTGTTGATACGAACTACGCAGTCCTAACGAACGCCTCGGGATTGCTCGGCTACTAGTGCCGTCACCGAGGTAACTCGCACCTCCTGGTGACGTGGCAGACTGACTGTATGGCTGGGTAATTTTGGACATATCAGCTTAGATTCATTCATACCTGATTATATATATGTATCTACTTTGAATTCTATGATGGGTTGGAAGTATTATCTCTGACAAGGATAATTCTTATGTTCATACCTTTCTCTTGGTTGTTCCTATTACCTAGAACTCTTATTGAATTTCATCTCCAAGAGGATATTTGTAAGTCCCTTTGATCCAGGATCCAAAGTTCTTCATAGAACTTGAGGGCTAATTGATTAGGAATCATGATAATCAAGTTGATCCATGAGTTTGACCTCTCTAATAAACATAAACCAACACCTAAGATGTTTTTCTCACACTTTAAAATGAATTAGTTAAAATTCAGCAAAACAGATTGGTTTTGTCCATAGGATTTGGTATATCAAAACCCATAGATTGATGGATTTCAAATTTTCTAGGTAAACTTTGATGAATTATCTTTCATTCGATCCGTTTTGAGAAACATTAGGATCCATATATATTTTTAGAAATTGTGGAAAATCAGTTGACAGATTTGAACATGGTCTCTTTTTATGTGAATTTCAAAAACTCTATAAGAGCTATCGATGATTCTCTTCTTGGAGATTATTCCTGATGTTATCAATATCAAGATATAAAAAGTGTACTTTACTTTTCTAAGGATTTGTAGTAGTGAAAGCAAAGGTCGAACCCACAGAGATTGAATTACTACGACTCTTAATTTTAAAACCTAAATCTAATTAATTATGAAAACGAGGTTTTGATTTTGAATTGAATTAAACTAAGAACAATAAAATAAATCTAAAATATGAAAGCGATTTAAAAGTGTTTTTATAAATATGTTTAAAGGAACCTAGGATTGCAAATCCACCACTAGCTTCATAATAAGAATATTTATGCATTCAATTAGATTATTAAGTTAGATGATAATGGGGAATTGTAGCTACAAGCCCAATTCCTCCATCAAGAAAATAACTATGGTTCAAGCACCAACATAATCCATCTTCGGTTAGCACGAATTATCACACACTAAACTAGGGTTGTGGTATAATCCGTCTAATCTAGGCATGGACTATTCGGATACTTGATAGCACAATTCAGTTAAGTACCATTACATGTAAATAAACCATACAAGCACAGCGAATATAGATCATTGAGCACATCACAGTCAAAATAGATCTAACACAAGAATAAACCTTGAAAGTAATGATTTAATCAATAGAAGTACGATTTTATTATAAAAAATTCTCTAAACATGTAATCATCATCCATACATAATAAAACTAAAAGAAATACATAAATAAAACCCTATTACTTGGCTAGGGTTTCATTGAAACCCTAGATCTTGAGTTTAGTTGGCCATAGAATTGATTAACAGCAAGAGGTTGATGGAGGAGGCCATGGAAATCCTTGGTCTTCTTCTTCTTCTCCTTGCTTTCCTCTCTTCAATGGCTGAAATTTTAGTTGTATATGGCTGTGTATATTGTTGTGTAATGATATGTATACATAAATTTGATTTATAATAGGATTTATATAGAGTTTGGAAGGATTTAGGAAGCTTTCCTAAGTCAATTCGCACTAAAACAATTGTTTTTACGTTTCTGGACGTATTCAGCCAATTCGGATCGCACAGGGCTCTTCAGGGCCTCAACATACGCAACTTTAACTTTTTCAAAGGGTTGCTCGCGCGGGTCGCGCGAGCGGGTCGCGCGTGCGGGTCGCTCTAGCGACCTGGGCATTTTCCAGAATTTTTTCAGATTTTTCGCTGCTCTGTGCGACTTTCGTAGAATTGCGATAACTTTTGACTCGAACCTCGTATTGACTTACCGTTTCGACCACGCGTCCGTAACTCGAAAATCTACATTTTATATCTCTGGAGATATTTCTCAAATCTGAAGTATTACTTGTCAAAAATGCAATTTTCCGAGGTGCTACTGCATTATCCTTCACCGGAATCATCTTTTTAGCCCCGAATAACTTCCAAAGCCACTAATCGTTGGATTTTTGTGAATTTTCATATTAAAGCTCCAAAATCTATAAAATATAGAATAGCTATTAAAAATCACTTAATAACTACATGAAATGGGCAAACAAAGCGTATTTTTAGGACTATAAACGGCAACTATTCGTCGCCGATCACACCCCAAACCTACTCTTTGCTAGTCCTCGAGCAAAAAGAACAACAAAAAAATAAAATTACTACTATAAATACTACTCCATTTTCGTATCGATCACGATTGCATTTAGCATATACAACAAGCCTTTTAAACCCCTAGGTGTCCCTAGTCGGACGAGTGAAGTCTCGTGAGGGTTCTCGTCAACAAGTCACCCACAACCATCTTTATTAACTTGTAAATTTTAAACCAAATTTTATTATAAAAAAAAACATAACATTCAATACTCCTCATTATAAAACAATGATTTGAAATAGAATAACAAACAAGAAGAAACGGAATCAAACATCTACCTACATCATGAAAAACAATCATAAGCACATGCATCGTATAAATCCATAGAGTTTCTCATAAAATTGCACGTGTGATGTGGTAGTTAAATAAACACGCGCATGTCATGAACTTGGAATATAACTCGGATGACCATCAAACTATGCTTTGACTACGAATCTCACAATGAATTACACTCTCAAATGAAACGCTCAGAACATGTGTAATTTTTCTAAAATATGAGAGCAAAGAAAATATGTTTTCAAAATGAGAAATTGCTCACATATGACTCGAAAAGGACGCATGACACGAAAGAACAGTAGTCTCATTGATAGGACGCCAACAGTCAAGAGAAATTAATCATTACCATGTTTTAATCCCCCTCCCATTGCTTTCATATTCAAACCATGTTTTCTAGGATCAAATAGGACTTTTCAAAGGTTGTAATGTGGCTCAGGTAATGAAAAAGGATAGAAATGATTCCTTAGGTAGTTTTCAGAATGGCATTGTAAGGCATGTTCGATTTCTTTCATTCATCTCTTCTACCAACTTTTATCTTTTCATTCTCTTCTTTTTCATTTTTCTTTTCATTTCTTTCATCTTCTTCTGTTTTTTTTTCAACCTCTTTTTTTTTTAACATTTCTTTTCTTTTCCTTTTCCTTCTTCTGAAACGAATATTCAATGAATACCAAGGTAACTCCCCCAAACACCATCTTATTTTCTTCTTCTTCTCAATCAACACATCGCCTTAATACCACTGAAAGTTGACGAATCTCTCAGTGGTAAACTCCAAGTTGGTCAAGTTGGAGCAAAAACAAGGGTAACAGTGATTAAAGAAACAGAACATTTTAACGGCTCAAAGGGGCGAACTAAGAAAATTTTATCATTTTTCTGGATAGTGGTAAACAAAGAGGGCCTGTAATCATGTCCTATGGTTATATGATTCTATCAATATTTACGACAGAAGATCATTTAGCATGGTAACAAATATTTTAACTTGACTATCAACCAAAACAAGAATAATGAGACTAAACAACAAATAGATGCGCTATTCGAAATGAAATTCGACAAACACAATGTATTTATAACCCTCTAAAAAGAAAAGATAGGCTCAAAAGCTCACTGGGTCTAGTCTCCACCTTGTGTTATCTAGAAATCCGAATTATATTATAGTTCACATCAGACATGTATTCAAGCGACTACGTGCAGCGCATAGGTTTGTGTGCAAATTTATGATATAAAACTACGATTCGAACGATACATAACTTAAAACATTACATCATGACTTCAGCAAATGTTTAACCACATCTTCTCTTGTTTACCATTCTGTAACGAATCACGTTACATACTAAGAAGTATCGAATTAAAATTGCAAAAACGTCGGTAACAGTGTTTATTTAAGCACAAGTTTCGAAATTTTTTTTAAAATTTTGCATAAAATAATGTGCATGTGTGAGTGCATACCCCCAAACCTAAACCTTTCATTGTCCCCAATGAAACAATAAAATGAAAGAACGGAGAGTAGGTAAGAAAGGAACGATAATACCTCGATCTCAGCAATGACAAACCGGTAAATGTATAAGAATATGGCGATAAAGTTCAATTGCTCCAAATGGAACCACCTGTTAATACTAGATAAACGAAAAGAAACTAACAAAAGAATATTAAAAGTAAATGAAACCGAAATATAAAATATAAATCGATAAACTAATCGAAGTTAAACAGAAACGAACAACCGGAATAAAACGAAAAAGTATAAATGTAACAAGAAAAACAACAACTAATTTGATCTAAAATGACCTAATAAACAAAAACAGAAATGCAAAAACTACCTGATCAGGTGGGGAGGAAATAGGTAAGACAACAAAAGAAAACATCAACAAAACGGGGAATCGCGCGAGCGGTCCGCGCGAGCGGCCGTCGCGCGCGAGAATTTCCAAATTATTATTATTTTTTTTAATCGCGTCAGCGGGACCCCCTCGCGCCCGCGAAACCAGGCGCGAGAAGAAGCAGAGGCATCATATAAGAAAAAGCAAGGAAAAACGCCTAAGGCACGAACTCGCGCCAGCGGACCGCGCGAGCGAGGCCTCGCGCGCTCGAGTTGGGTTTTCTCCATTTTTTGGCTAAAATTATGTATGTAATATTAAAATAAATTAATTCCGACCCCCAAACCTGTCCAGAAAAACTCTAAGACTGACCAAAACGACTCAAAAACATCCAAAAATCAAAGAAACAGACGAAATCAAGCTTGGGTTGCCTCCCAAGAAGCGCTAACTTTTACGTCTTCAGCTAGACCATTCTAGCTCAAGAATCATGGAGGCCGTAACTCGGACTGTGAACCATTTAAGATGTCAGGAAGAGCCCGATGGTAAGTTGAAAGCATGTCGCTTCGAATTAATTCAATCGACTGTTCATCCTGATTATATTCAAGTCTATTTTTCACCTTTCGAGTAAATTCATCGTTAGAGTCTGTTGTATTCAAATTCATCCGCTCATCACTCACCGTATTATTCCCCTCATTGCTATTTATTATTTTATTAGGTTCAACAGTTCTTCTAACCTCATTACCCTCAACACTTAAGTATTCATCGTCCTTCGGAGGTTGATCAGCCGCATTAAAAACATTTAATTTTAATTTCAAGTACCCGAACGACACTTTCATTACCCCTGTTCGACAATTGACACGTGCGTTGGCCGTGGCTAAGAATGGACGACCAAGAATAACATAAGTGTATTTTCTAGCATCTAGAACCGGTTCGGTGTCAAGGACCATAAAATCAACGGGATAGAAACATTGATCAACTTTTACTAGGACGTCTTCGACGATTCCTCTAGGTATTTTGACAGAACAATCCGCTAATTGAATAGTAGCGGCCGTGGGCTTAAGTTCACCTAGACCTAGTTGTTTATAGACATGATAGGGTAAGAGGTTAACACTAGCACCTAAGTCAAGGAGAGCCCGATGAATGATAGTGTCACCTATGACACATGAAATCGTAGGCGTACCGAGATCCTTATACTTCGGAGGAGCGTGTTGGAAAATTGAACTTACTTTTTCCGTGAAGAAGACCTTTTTCCGAGTGTGACTGCGTATTTTGCGCTTTTGCGTACATAGGTCTTTTAAACATTTAGCATAAGCGGGAATTTGTTTTATAGCGTCGAGGAAAGGAATATTAATTTTAACTTGTTTAAATATCTCGAGTATATCTTCAACTTTTGACTTTTTCTTTGAAAGATGAGACAGTTCCTCAATATTAGGTGGATATGGCATTCTCGGAGTATAATTTGTTGGGACCGGTTCATTTTCTTTTCTACTTTGATTCACGTCCTCACCCCTCTCTTTATTAGAGTTGATGTTCATATCTATCACATTCTCATTCTTATTAGGGGTTTCTATCACCTCCTCTCGTGTAGTCATCCTAGTTGAGACGACGTTTACTTGTTCATTCGACCCCTTAACCTCATATTGTCCCTTAAGGTTTTGAATTGTTTGACTAGGCAACGTCCCCTCGTTTCTACGACTCACTACAGTAGCTAGTTGTCCCATTTGGGATTCAAGCTTTGCAATGGATTGCGTGTGAGAGTGCACTATTTGTGCTTGTGCCTGTACTTGTGTTTCAATTTTATTAAGGGACGCCAACACCTTTTCCTCAAAAACGTTACCCCTTGGAGGGTTCGGATTAGGAGGCGGTTGTTGGTATTGATTAGGTTGAAACTGAGGTCGATATGCATTAGGAAAATTAGTCGCCTCATTAGGATTATTATTATTATTTTTCCACGAGAAGTTAGGATGGTTTCTCCATGGCGCATCCGGATTATTAGTAGTCGAATTATAATTATTTCGTGGGTATTGTTGAATAGAATTAATGTGTTGCTCCACGAATTCCGGAAATTGAGATGCAGAAGGACATGCAAGGATAGAATGTGACGGATCAGAATATAGTTAACACACTTCATGAGCGGGTGCGGTTGTCGCTTGATTCATTGTCATAAGTTGGTCAAGTTTTTTAGATAATTCTTGAAATTCAATAGAATGACTTGACTCAAACTTCACCTCTCGTTTGGGCGGAGGAAGATATCCTTCCGAACGTACCGACACAGCCTGATGCATCGAGTTCTCGCTTAAAGTTTCAAAAATTTTCCAGGCCTCGTCGGCGCTTTTGTGTAGGAAGGTTCCCGTAAAAACGGCATCGACGGTATTACGGACAGAGGGAATAAGCCCCTTATAGAAAACCTGTACCAACTGCCACTTAGGAACCTGATGATGTGGGCAAGCGTAATAATTCTTTAAATTTCTCCCACGTATTGTAAAGCGTTTCCCCATCTTGCATTATAAAATTAGTGATAGATTTCCTTATTTGATTTGTACGCATAATAGGAAAAAACTTTTGTAAAAATGCGGTGTGTAAGGCTTCCCATGTTTTAATTGTGTTTGGCTCAAGTGATTGAAGCCAATACTTCGCTTTGTCTTTTAAAGAAAACGGAAAGAGTCGCAATTTTAATTCATCATCATTTAAATTTTGGATTTTCAAAGAAGAGCATATGTCCTGAAAATCTTCTAAGTGTTGATATGGATCTTCATTTAGACGGCCATGGAAAGACGGAAGTAGCGAGATCGTAGACGACTTTATCTCAAAGTGAGATGCCGTCGCCTCCGATAATTCGATACCGGCTTGTGGCGTGTAAGTCGTAGGAATAAAATAATTTATAAGTGGAGGAGGTGGTGGTATATTAAAGTTATTCATGTTAGCACCGTCGTTATTTTGGTTGTTATTGTTATTTCCACTGTCAGCCATTTTAATCGGTTCGATTTTAAAAGTTCAAGTTTTCCTTAACCGTTCACGGGTACTTTGAATTTTGGCCTCAAACAATGACGACGGAATCGGAGTTGATTCGTCGTCTTGCAACCCAGCTCTAGAAGCTTGGGTTGTGGACTTACTAGTTCTTAAGGTACGTTCAAGTTCAAGATTGAAAGATTTTAATTCTGGTTTATTTGAACGTGTACCTAACATAAACTAAAATAAAGAAAAAGAAACTAAAAACAAAGACTGACTTAACAAAAGAAACAAATAGCAATCACGCAAATAAGACGACAAGCAAGCACACAGTACTACTATGATGCATGAATATTATCCTGTAATGCAATGACCACGTCAAGCCCAGCGCCTCGGGTTTCCTAGCTAATGCAGTGTTCACTCCAAAACTAACCTAATGCAAGTAATTGCGTCACAGCGCCCTATCTTACAGTGGTTTGAAGCGAATTTCAAAGGAAGCAAATTACTTGATTTTTTTTTATTTTTATTTGCGTAAGCTCCTTTGATGTAATTAGCTACTCCACTCGCAAACGTTGGAATTTGATGACTCGATAACCTATAAAATAAAAAGAAAAGTTATAAACTAAAAATCAAAAACGGAAAATAAGAAAATTAGTACCTACTCTATTATTTACGAATTAACTAAACTAAGATTCTAAAACTAAAGGTAGTAATTTGCAATCCCCGGCAACGGCACCAAAAATTGATGTTGTCAATATCAAGATATAAAAAGTGTACTTTACTTTTCTAAGGATTTGTAGTAGTGAAAGCAAAGGTCGAACCCACAGAGATTGAATTACTACGGCTCTTAATTTTAAAACCTAAATCTAATTAATTATGAAAACGAGGTTTTGATTTTGAATTGAATTAAACTAAGAACAATAAAATAAATCTAAAATATGAAAGCGATTTAAAAGTGTTTTTATAAATATGTTTAAAGGAACCTAGGATTGTAAATCCACCACTAGCTTCATAATAGGAATATTTATGCATTCAATTAGATTATTAAGTTAGATGATAATGGGGAATTGTAGCTACAAGCCCAATTCCTCCGTCAAGAAAATAACTATGGTTCAAGCACCAACATAATCCATCTTCGGTTAGCACGAATTATCACACACTAAACTAGGGTTGTGGTATAATCCGTCTAATCTAGGCATGGACTATTCGGATACTTGATAGCACAATTCAGTTAAGTACCATTACATATAAATAATCGATACAAGCACAACAACTATAGATCATTGAGCACATCACAGTCAAAATAGATCTAAGACAAGAATAAACTTTGAAAGTAATGATTTAATCAATAGAAGTACGATTTTATTATAAAAAATCCTCTAAACATGTAATCATCATCCATACATAATAAAAATAAAAGAAATACATAAATAAAACCCTATTACTTGGCTAGGGTTTCATTGAAACCCTAGATCTTGAGTTTAGTTGGCCATAGAATTGATTAACAGCAAGAGGTTGATGGAGGAGGCCATGGAAATCTTTGGTCTTCTTCTTCTTCTCCTTGCTTTCCTCTATTCAATGACTGAAATTTTAGTTGTATATGGCTGTGTATATTGTTGTGTAATGATATGTATATATAAATTTGATTTAGAATAGGATTTATATAGAGTTTGGAAGGATTTAGGAAGCTTTCCTAAGTCAATTCGCACTAAAACAGCTGTTTTTACGTTTCTGGACGTATTCAGCCAATTCGGATCGCACAGGGCTCTTTAGGTCCTCGAAATACGCAACTTTGACTTTTTCAAAGGGTTGCTCGCGCGGGTCGCGCGCGTGGGTCGCTCCAGCGACCTGGGCATTTTCCAGAATTTTCTCAGATTTTTTGCTGCTCTGCGCGACTTTCGTAGAATTATGATAACGTTTGACTCGGACCAGGTATTGACTCACCGTTTGTGGCCACGCGTCCGTAACTCGAAGATCTACATTTTATATCTCTGGAGAAATTTCTCAAATCTGAAGTATTACTTGTCAAAAATGCAATTTTCCGAGGCTACTACTGCATTCATCCTTCACCGGAATCATCTTTTGAGCCCAGAATGACTTCCAAAGCCACTAATCGTTGGATTTTTGTGCATTTTCATATTAAAGCTCCAAAATCTACAAAATATAGAATACCTATTAAAAATCACTTAATAACAACATGAAATGGGCTAATAAAGCGTATTTTTAGGACTATAAACGGCAACTATTCGTCGCCGATCAATTCCTAACTCATGTATCTATATGCGGATGTAAAATCGTGTGCATACGATCGAGTTAAGAACATTTTCTAAGCATTTGAAATTGATGCAACTATTTTGGAATTTTCTAAGTTTAACTACAATCATGATTATGTATAAAAAATTGTCATACCACGATCACTCAACAAATCATCTAGGATAAATGAAGGAGAGATCAAAAGCCTAAATCAACTTGATTAACATAATTTATGAACTTCGATTATGCCTTGCATTCCTTTGTGCAATGATATCAAATTTCCAGAATAACAGAGTCGGGTTAATTTTTTTTTTCAGAGACCTTATGATCATCGAATGTCTATGGGATTATTGTTTTCATAAACCACAATGAAATATCTTTTTTTTGACACCAAATAGAGCTTCACATGACTTTTTAGAATTAATTATGACGGGACTTTTTAGACAGTCGTTTGAATAGATCAGGGTTTGAGGAAGGAATAGCAGAGTCGACAAGGGTCGAGGATATGGCGTATGAAGCTGATATAGAAGCCAGGTTGGCCGCAATGCAAACTGCGTTGGATCAGAGCATAGAACAGAATCAAGAATAACTTGCCACTATGATGAGAATCATGAGGAAGAAGACTTTGGGGAGACAGTTCAACTAAAAGTTCAACTAGATCAGGAAACCCAAGAAAAGTTGGCCAGAATTGACAAACTAGAAAGTGTGATCAGAAAAAGCAAAGGGGTGGATGAGTATTTATTCGACATTGAGGGGTTGTGTGACACTCCGAAATCCTAACTCCCAGAGAAGTTTAAGATGTCACATATTGAATTCTTCAATGGAACCAGAAATCCCAAGAGCCATCTGAGGCTTTATGTACGAACTTTGCAGCCTATGGGCATTGGGTCTGACTTCTTTGCTCTGTTATTTCCAAGAGTTTTGAGTGGGGAAGCACTTTCATGGTACCTAACGCTAGAACCAACTATAACCAGGGATTGGGAGGCATTGGCTAAAGCTTTTATGGCCCAGTGTTCATACAACCAGTCATTTGATGTAACTGTAAGAGATCTAGAAACCACTAGATAGGAGTATAGGGAATCCTTTATAGGTTTCCTTACTCGTTGGAGGGGTAAAGCTGCTTAGATGACTAGTAGGCTGACAGAAAAGGATCAAGTCTGAATGATCATCAGAAATCTATAGCCCAAGTACTTAGAGACTAGAGTTTCAGTCCATTGTGAGCTTCGAACAACTATTTGATGTGGGGACTTTAATAGAGGATGCCATCAGGGATGGAAAGATCAAGAAAGAAAACATAAACAATCGGTATAGAAAGACAGAAAGGCCAGTCTATCATCAGTCTATTGACATCAATACGCTATCTCCTCAGCCTTTTCAGAAAGAGCTTCGAAGCATGGTTAATGCAAGAGGAAATCAAAACTAGAGGCAGTCAAAAGAGAAAAGAGAACTTTCCAATTTGGGAATGTCGCTAAGCACCGCACTTGAGAGAATGCTAGAAATGGGTGAAGGAAAAATAGGTTTAAAATATTTTTAAACGCGCAGCGGAAAGATTATGTTTCAAAACTTTTAAATCGGTAGCCCAAATCTACTACTGGCTAACTCTATATATACGAACAAGAGGGGACAAGAATTATACCTTTGTATCTTGAACCAAATACTAAAATCTTTGACGTCTAGTAGCCTCCACTAAATGGTCTTCACTTTTATGACACCTACGGATGCTCCCGGAGAGACTAGGATTTGTGGGAACTCTAACAGAGTGGATGGAGTAGGTTTGGGAATCCTAAAATAGTTTCTGCAGCTTCTGGTTTATAAAAATGATGAACTACCTTTTATGGACGTAGCTGCCCTATTTATAGATTCCCATAACCGACCTAACGTTCAAGTGATCAAAGTGGCTTCGATTGATCGAACCGTCGATCGATCGAACCACTTTCGATCGATCGAACCCGCCTTGACTTCAATCGATCGAGACTCCTTCGATCAATCGATCGAACTTATCTTGACAAGATCCTCATGTGCCTTTCCAAGCATCCTAGCGGAGCTAAGAGCGGGACCTCCTAGGCTCTTTATTGTTGGCTCAGACTAGTTGTCAATTCCCATGACCAAACTCTTTGAACAGCAAACTAACGAACTGCTCAGTTACCGTTTACTCGACTATAAAATGATAACTAAACTCCAACACAAAAGAAAAAATCCGAAGCGGTAACTAGACTTGTACGGTGTGCTAATGTCCCTCTACCGTCAGCATTCATAATCATATTGAGGTAGTCGGATAACTGTTATAATCAACCTGAATCATGATTACTTCTTATATTCCTTGAGTCCCATTCACCTCTCATGATTACCATACATGCTGATAACTACTTATCAACAAGACTGTAGTTCTCAGTAATCAACTTGGTGACATTTTCAAGGGAATACTAACTCTTTAACAAAGGGTAGATTCTATCTTGACAATATATGTTCACAACCCTGTGAACATGACATACCTAAGATACCCAAGTGTTGATCTTTTATAGACTTCACTGATTGGTAAGTCAAAGCAGTCATATCTATAGTCTGTGTTCATAATCATCTCAAGATTGAGAACACGTAGCATATACAAGTTATGAGTTCCTATCGACTGTTGATAGTATTAAGTGTCAGTAGGAAAGCTCAGGTCCGTCAATGCAGTATAAGCACTAGCATATTAACTCAGAGTCATACTCTAGTGATTGAGATTCATCACTTCATCCAATGCATGTTGATCATGCTATAGTGTAAACCCGATGAGTTATCCAGTCTCATCATCCACTGTGACGAGTTCTAAGTATCGAAGGATAGTAGTTCGTATCTCACTTGTATGTATCTCATACATACATGAATTGCTTACTATGATACTTAAGAATTAACAATCATCTCATGAAAGAAACATACACAATGAAATGTAAAGCTAATATCCATATATTAAAATGTCAATGTCTCATACATAAACTAATGTTTGAGGGCACAAACCTAACAAACTCGCACTTACACTCATAACTATTCAGTACTACATCTAAGACCTAGACTATTTAGATGACAATCAAAGACCTTTTGAGGCAAGACCTTTGTAACGGATCGACAAGGTTGTTAGGAGTGGCAATCTTGCTGACAGTCACATCTCTACGTTGAACTGTATCTCAGATTAGATGATATTTTCGCTCTACATGCTTTACCTTTCTATGGTTCCTTGGCTCTCTGGACCGAACCACTGCCCCACTAATATCTTAATATAGTGTAATAGGTGACAGCGATGCTGGTACCACCTCGAGTTCCATGAGGAACTTCTTGAGCCAAATAGCTTCCTTTGTGGCTTCATAAGTAGCCACATACTCAGCTTCTATAGTTAAGTCTGCAATGAATTTCTACTTAATGGTCCTCCAACTAACAGCACCATCTCCCAAGGTAGAGAGATGTTCGGACGTCGACTTCCTTGAATCTCTATCTGACATAAAGTCTGAGTCAGTGTATCCTACTACAATTAACTCATCATTACCATACATAAGCATGTAATCTCTAGTCCTTCTCAAGTACTTAAGAATGTGCTTAACGACTGTCTAGTGCTCTGGACCTGAATTTGATTGATATCTACTAACCATGCCAATGGAAAAGCAGATATCTGGTCTAGTGCACAACATCGCATACATGAGACTTCCCATTGCTGAAGCATTAGGAACTCCTGCCATGTGATTCCTCTCCTCTTGTGTCTTTGGACACTGGTCCTTGGAGAACGCTAAACCATGCCTAAAAGGTAATAAACCTTTCTTTGAATTATCAATTGAAAACCTAGTTAGCACCTTATCGATATAACCAGCTTGAGATAATTCCATTATCTTTCGCTTACGATTTCAAAAGAGCTTTATCCCAAGGATTTAGCTCGCCTCTCCTAGATCCTTCATATCGAAAGTTCTAGCTAGCCAAACCTTAACCGTTGTCACTGCCGCTACGTCATTCCCAATGAGTAGAATGTCATCAATGTAAAGCACAAGTAAAGCCACCACTTTTCCTTCACACTTCTTGTATACACAAGGTTCATCCAGATTCTGTATAAAACCAAATTATTTGACCGCTACGTAAAAAATGAATGTTCTAACTTCTATATGCCTGCTTAAGCCCATAAATGGACTTTTGCAACTTGCATACCAAGTTCCCTTTCCCACCAGCTATGAACCGTCCTGGTCATTACATATAGATGTCTTTCTCAAGATTGCCATTCAAGAATGCAGACTTGACATCCATCCGCCAGATCTCATAATTTAGGCATGTAGCAATGGATAAGAGTATTCTGATGGACTTGAGCATGGCTACCGGCGAGAAGGTTTCCTCAAAGTTAATACCCTCGCTCTGAGTAACTTTTTCCTACAAGCCTTGCCTTAAAGGTCTCAACCTTTCCATCAGATCCTCTTTTCCTCTTGTAGACCCACTTACAACCAATGAGTTTAATATTGGCTGGAAGTTCTACAAGATCCCAGACTTGATTGGAATCCATAGATTCCAATTCAGCCTTCATAGATTTAACCTAATGGGCTGAGTCTACATTAGCTATTACCCCTTCGTATGTGGTAGGATCAGATTCAAATTCTATGGAGACCACTTCAAAAACTTCTCCTAAGAATATGTATCTGTCAGGATGGCTGATCAACCTCCCACTACAATGAGATACTGGTGCGGGAATGGGTGAAGAAGTGGTATTTTCTTGTGTTACATCATTATTACCTGCAGGTAGGACTGAGGGCTCTTCTTCTATCTCTCTAGGATCTATACTTCCCTTAGGTTTATGGTTCATGATATAATCATCATCCAAGAAAATAGCATTTGTATTAACAAGCACTTTCTTTTCTCTTGGATCATAAAAATACCATCCATAAGTACCCTTTGGATACCGTACAAAAAAGCATACTTCCGATCTAGAATCCAACTTCTCATCTTTCCTTTCAGCATATGTGCTGGACACCCCCATATCTAGAGAAGTTGCAAAGAAGGCTTGCATCCAATCCATATCTCTCGTGGTGTCCTAGGAACAGATTTGCTTGGTACTAGATTTAGTATGTACGTAGCGGTTTCCAAGGCATAACCCCAAAGGAACAATGTCAACTCCGAATAACTCATCATCGACCTAGTTATGTCTAAAAAAGTCTGATTCCTTCTCTCTGCTACACCATTCTGCTGATGCATACCTGGTGCAGTCAATTGTGACAGAATCCCATTCCATATGAGGTAATCAATAAACTCATTAGAGAGGTACTCGCCACCTCGATCAGATCGAATGGCCTTGATGTATACTCCTAATTGCTTCTCCACTTCAGCCCTAAACTCTTTGAACTTTTCAAAGACTTCATACTTGTGCTACATTAGGTTCATATATCAATACCTAGAGTGGTCATCAGAAAATGTTATAAAATACTCATAACCACCCTTTGCTCTAATATTTATTGGTCCACATACATCATTATGAATTAATTCCAACAATGCATTGGTCCTATTGCCCTTTGCATGAAAGGGCCTTTTGGTCATCCTACTCTCTAAACAAGACACGCAGACTTCATTGGTTCGAGAACTAAATTGCCTAAGACCCCTTCTTTGACTAGTCTGCCAATCCTATTTAGATTGTTATGGCCAAGCCTCATATTCCAAAGCCTTGTTGGATTAGTGGAAGATTCCTATCTTTTAGATGCTACAGTTACCATTGAGTTATTAAGTTCCATACAAGAGTCTTTAGAAATATTTGGAGTGATCACATATAAGCCATTTGATTTAACGCCAAAACAAATAAAAGAACCACTTCTTTTAACCACTACTTCATTTCCAAAATGAAAAGAATAACCATTATTCGATAAATTAGAAACTGAAATTAAATTATCATTAAAGGGACGTAAAGTACATCTGATAAAATCAAAACATTATTGTCTGAAATGGTAGTGCTAGATCCCAGAGTCAGTACGATTTTCCCATCACTGTATTTCCTGGTTGATCTAAACCCCCACAATGAATTACAGATATGGTTAATCACACTAGAATCAATGCACCGATTATATCAATCACATGTGATTCAGTCATACCTTGAACCTTTGTAGCCAAGAATTATGGACAATTCCTCTTCCAGTGGCCTTTCTCACCGCATTGGAAACACTTTTCTTTGCCTTGGCCACCTACCTTTCCCTTTCACTTTCCCTTACCTTTTCCTTTAGATTTTGCAATCTTAGGGACTGGTCCAACACTTGGACCACTAGTGCCAACTTTCTTCTTCCCTTTCTTTCCTTTCGGTGTAGATTCGGAGGAGGAAAAGCCTTTCTCAACTTTTAGAATGTTGACCCCAGGTTTAATCACCCCTTCGGTTGCTAGAAGAGAACTCATCAATTCGCTCATTGAAAAATTCATTTGATTCATATTATATTTAAGTTTAAATTGACCGAATGAAGGCGACATCGAATTGAGGATCATATCAACTTGGGTGTGTGCATCGCTGTTAGCACCTAGGGTCTCCAGCTCGTTCAAATAACCAATCATTTTTAAAACATGTTCTTTAACTAAAGTCCCTTCCGATATCTTAGCACTTATTATCTTCTGCATAGCTACCTGCCTGGCAGGCTTGCCATGCTCTCCAAACATCTTTTTTCAGGGATTAGATAATGTCACTAGTAGAATTATTCGACTGGAATTAATGTTACGATGCACCAGGGATTCGATGTTAATGGAAGATCGTGGGTGTTATAAATAAAACCCTCTCCCAGTAGATTTGATAGTAAAGGATTTTGCTTTTGGAAAAAAATGTTTCCGCACATTACCCATAAACATCCAATGTTTACTAATGCATTGAAATGATTTTTGAATTTTATTTTAGAAAACTTATTTTACGTGCATTCAAGTAGTAACAATTTAATTAAATTCCAATCACAAACCAAACACATAAAATAAAAAACTAAAATGAAATAAAGGCATTCTTATGCCTCTATCTCCCATGGCTCTATCTTCGTAGAACCTCCTTCTTGGTTTGATCGCCTTTGGCTCCATCTTCATGGAGGCTTGCTCTTCCATCTTCATGGATTTACTAATTCTATTACATTAGACCTATGCTTCTTTCGAAGCTTACAATTTATCTAGAAATAGAAATATAGCGATAAAATAAAATGAAAGGCTAGGGAACCGGTGCGACTTTCCTTTTCTTAGGATTGAAGTCGCAGCGCCCTTTACACATGCCTTAAAACCAAACCAATATACACCAATCTTAAAAAAATAAATTCAACTAAAAAATTCTTGGTGCCATGGGAGATAGTGGACTAAACTTGCTGCAAAAGGGCTAGTCGTACGCACATCCATTCATATATTACAAATATATGAGACTATTGGAACTCCTAATTGATTCACACAGTGTATAAACTCTTTACGTACTAAATTAGAACTTAAAACATCTTTATTCTCTGTCACACTTCGATCGATCGACAGAAGTTTGATTGCCTGAACCTTCAATCGATTGAACATAGTTCAATCGCTTGAATTGTTTTTTCACAGAATGTTTTGAAAAAATTTACAGAAAAATTTAAAATTAAAGTACATAAATTTAAAAACTTTAAAAATGTGAAAAGAATATCTGGACAGAGAATTGATCTCGATCGATCGACACACATTTAATCGATCGAACAAAATAATGTTCGATCGCTTGAGAACAGTACAACTCAATCGATCGAGCATACTTCAATTGATCGAACCCACCATGCATCCCATGAAATCATAGATTTGTATTCTGCTGCGAGATTGCTACAAAAATAGATCTGTGATGATGCAGTTGTCAAAACAGTTCTAAAATCAATATGCAAATCAAAAGTAGTATTCCAAAACACATCTATAGATCCAAACAAGCGTGGTTGTGATACCAATTGAAGGAAAAATAGGTTTAAAATATTTTTAAATGCGCAGCGGAAAGATTAAGTTTCAAAACTTTTGAATTGGTAGCCTGAATCTACTACTCGTTAACTCTATAGATAGGAACAAGAAGGGACAAGAATTATACCTTTGTGTCTTGAACCCAATTCTGAAATCTTTTACTTCTAGCAACCTCCACTAGATGGTCTTCACTCTTATGACACCTACTGATGCTCCCGGAGAGACTAGGGTTGGTGAGAACCCTAATAGAGAGGATAAAGTAGGTTTAAGAATCCTAAAATAGATTCTGCAGCTTCTGGTTTATAAAAACGATGAACTCCCTGTTTGGACACAGTTTCCCTATTTATAGATTCCCAGAACGGACCTACCATTCAACCGATCGAAGTGGTTTCGATCGATTGAACCCGCTCTGTATAAGCATGTAATCTTTAGTCCTTCTCAATTACTTAAGAATGTGCTTAACGGCAGTCCAGTGCTCTGGACCTGGATTCGATTGATACTTGCTGACCACGCCTACGGTAAAGCAAATATCCGGTCTAGTGCACAACATCACATACCTGAGACTTCCTACTACTGAAGCATAGGGAATTACTGCCATGCGATTCCTCTCTACCCGTGTCTTAGGACACTGGTCCTTGGAGAACGCTAGAACATGCCTGAAAGGTAACAAATCTTTCTTTGAATTGTTCATTGAAAACCTAGTTAGAACCTTATCGACATATCAGCGTGAGATAATCCCATTATCTTTCGCTTACGATCCTGAAATGGCTTTATCCCAAGAATATAGCTCACCGCTCCTAGATCCTTCGTATTGAAAGTGCTAGCTATCCAAACCTTGACCATTGACAATGCCGCTACATCATTTCTAATGAGTTAAATGTTGTCAATGTAAACCACAAGAAAAGTTACCACTTTTCCTTCACACTTCTTGTATACACAAGGCTCATCCAGATTCTGTATGAAACCAAAATGACTTGACCATTTGGTCAAATCAGATGTTCGAACTCCTGGATGCTTGCTTGAGCCCATAAATGGACTTTTGCAACTTGCATACTAAGTTACCTTTCCCACCAGGTATGAACCCTTCTAGTTGTTAGGTATAGATATCCCCCTCAAGATTGCAATTCAAGAATGTAGTTTTGACGTCCATCTGCCAGATCTTATAACTAGGCATGGAGCAATGGATAAGATTATTCTAATGGACTTGAGCATGGCAATGGGCGAGAAGGTTTCCTCATAGTCAATGCCCTCTTTCTGAGTATAACCTTTCACTACAAGCCTAGCTTTAAAGGTCTCAACCTTTCCATCAGATCCTCTTTTCCTCTTGTAAACCCGCTTATAGCCAATGGGTTCAATATTGGCTGGAAGTTCTAAAATTCCCAGACATGATGGGAATTCACAAATTCCAATTTAGCCTTCATAACTTTAATACAATGAGTTGAATCAACATCAGCCATTTCCTCTCCGTATATGGTAGGATCAGATTTAGATTCTATGGAGACAGCTTCAAAAACTTTTCCTAAGAACATGTATCTATCATGCTGGCTGTTAATCCGCCCATTACCAAGGTACTGGTGCGAAAATGGGTGAAGAAGTGGTATTTTCTTGTGTTACATCGTTATCAACTATGGGTGGAACTGAGGGATATCCCTCTATCTCTCTCAGATCTATCCTTCACTTAGGATTATGATTCATGATACAATCATCCTCCAAGAAAATAGCATTTGTACTAACAAACACTTTCTGTTCTCTTGGATCATAAAAATATCATCCATAAGTACCCTTTGGATTCCCTACAAAGTAACATACTTCCATTCTAGAATCTAACTTGCTCATCTTTCCTTTCAGCACATGTGCCAGACATCCCCATATTCGGAGATGTTGCAAAGAAGGCTTGCGCCCAATCCATATCTCTCGTGGTGTCCTAGGAACAGATTTGCTTGGTACTAGATTTAGTATGTATGCAATGGTTTTTAAAGCATAACCCCAAAGGAATAATGGCAACTCGGAATAACTCATTGTCAACCTAGTCATGTCTAAAAGAGTCTAATTCCTTCTCTCTGCTATGCCGTTCTGCTGAGGCATACCAGGTGCAGTCAATTGTGACAGAATCTCATTTTATACGAGGTGATCAATAAAAATTCATTAGAAAGGTACTCACCACCTCGATCAGATCGAATGGCCTTGATATGTGTGCCCAATTGCTTCTCCACTTTAGCCCTAAACTCGTTGAAATTTTCAAAGGCTTCAGACTTGTGCTACATTAGGTACACATATCCATACCTAGAGTGGTCATCAGTAAATGTTATAAAATACTCATAACCACCCCTTGCTCTAATATTTATTGGTCCACACACATCAATATGAACTAATTCCAACAATCCATTGGTCCTATTTCCCTTTGTTGGAAAGGGCCTTTTGGTCATCTTACCCTCTAAAAAAGACTTGCAGACTTCTATTGGTTCGAGAACCAAATCACCTAAGACCCCTTATTTGAATATTCTGTGAATCCTATTTAGATTGACATGGCTAAGCCTCATATACCAAAGCCTTGTTGGATTAGTGGAATGTTCTTTTCTTTTAGATGGTACAATTACCACTGAGTAATTAAGTTCCATACAAGAATCTTTAGAAATATTAGGAGTAATCACATACAAGCCATTAGTTTTAACACCAAAACATATAAAAGAACTATTTCTTTTTAATGACAACTTCTGTTCCAAAATGAAAAGAATAACCATTATTCTATAAATTTGAAATTGAAATTAAATTATGTCCATTAAAGGGATGTAAAGTACATCTAATAAAACTATTGTCATATTATCCAAAAACTCTAAAACTACTACTCATATAGCAACCACCGAAACGGTTACGCTAGAACCCAAAGTCAGCACGATCTCCCCATCACTACATTTCCTGATTGATCTGAACCTCTGCAACAAATTACAGATATGGTTAGTCGCCCCAGAATCAATGCACCAAGTGTTTGAAGTATCCGTTATAAAAATTACTTCAATCACATGTGATTCAATCATACCTTGAACTCTTGTAGCTAAGAATTCTGGACAGTTCCTCATCCAGTGGCCCTTTTCACCACATTTGAAACAATTTCCTTTGCCTTGGCCACCCACCTTCCCTTTGCCCTTACCTTTTCCCTTATATTTTGTAACCTTAGGCACCGGTCCAACATTTAGACCACCAGTGCCAGCCTTTTTCTTCCCTTTATTTCCTTTCAGTGTAGATCGAAAAGAGCAAGAACTATTCTCAATGTTCAAAATGTTGACCCCAGGCTTGATCAACCGTTCTGCTGCCAAAAGAGAACTCATCAATTCACTCATTGAAAAATTCATTTAATTTATGTTATAGTTAAGTTTAAATTGAGCGAATGAAGGCGACAGCGAGTTGAGGATCATATCAACTTGGGTCTGTGCATCGATGTTGGCTTCCATGGTCTCTAGTTCGTTTAAATAACCAATCATTTTTAAAACATGCTCTTTGACTGGAGTCCCTTCTGTCATCTTTGCACTCATTATCTTCTACATGGCTACCTATCGGGCAAGCCTGCCATGCTCCCTAAACATCTTTTTTAGGGATGTGATAATGTCAGTGGCAGAATCATTCGATTGTAATTGGTATTGCAACACACCAGCCATTGAGGCCAGAATATAGCAACGGGCCATCCCATTTGACTTTTTCCATTTATTAAACTCGTATCTGGCAGCTATCGAAGCATTTGCCGCTGGTTATTTGGGGCATGGGGTGGTGAGGACATATATGTGATCCTCCACAATTAATACGATGTCAAGGTTTTGTTCCCATTATGTGTAGTTATTTCCAATTAACTTGTTCTGAGTGAGTATAGTGGCAAGTGGACTAAATGCGGATCTAGATATTATGATTTACTGAAAAACCAAAAGATAAAATAAATATGGATATAGAATTTGACAGTTTGAAATAAAAGAATCCTTAAAACTCTTATTTTAAAACAAAGTCACCGGAATATCGAAACGAAAGAATAAAGCCTCTCTGTGGTGGTCAATGCTCGATCTTTTGATTCATTATGACTTGTCCGCTATGCAACTCTTGCAAAACAAGTTATGACTCCTGAACATATTTGATCTCCAAATTTTTTAATAATGCCCTGTGTGGGATCCCTTATCTATAGCTTAACTAGTGTATATCATTAACTAGGAACCAATCACAACTACCTTAAGTAGAGCCTCCATGTGGTGGTCACCCTCTCACACGTTTGTTTGGTCCTATCTAAAAGAAGTTCACATCTAGTAACCAATGAATAGTGTACCCCTTCGTATGGAATGATCACCCCTGGCGTGGGGACATAAAATGCACTACTCATCTTACATTGAATCATTAATGGAAGATCGTGGGTGCTTTTGAAAAATTATTTTGACACATTACCCATAAACATCCAATGTTTACTGATGCGTTGAAACGGTTTTTGAATTACATTTTCAAAACTTGTTTTATGTGCATGCAAGTAGTAACAATATAATTAAATTCCAATCACAAACCAAGCACAAAATGAAAAACTAAAACGAAATAAAGGCATTCGTATGCCTCTATCTCCCATAGCTGTATCTCTATAGAACCTTCTTCTTGGTTTGATCGCCTCTAGCTCCATCTTCATGTACAACGGCTCCTTGTGTTCATCATCATGGACTTTCTAATTCTATTACATTGGTCCTATGCTTTTTTCGAAGTTTATAATTTATCTAGAAAAAGAAATAGCAACAATAGAGTAAAAACGCTAGAGAAACTGGTGCGACTTTCCTTTTTGTAGGATTGAAGTCGCAGCATCCTTTACACATGCATTAAAACAAAACCAAACCAAAATAAATACAACATACACCAATCTCAAACATTTTTAAATATGGAATTTAAAATTCTTGGTGCCATGGGAGATAGTGGACTAATCTTGCTACAAAAGGGTTAGTCGTACCCATATCCATGCATGTATAACAAATGTATAAAACTATTGGAACTCCTAATTGATTCACATAATATATAAACTCTTTACATACTGAATTAGAACTTAAAACAGGATCACAGGTCTCTGTCACACTTCGATCGATCGACAAATGTTCGATCGATTGAACATAGTTCAATTGATTGAACTTTCAGTTTCACAGAATGATATGAATAATTTATAGAATATTACAAAATAAAGCATTTAATTTTAAAAAACTTTAAACCCATGAAAAGAACACCTGGACAGAGAAGCAGTCTCGATCGATAAAAACACATTCAATCGATCGAGCAATGTTCGATCGATTGAAACCAGTTCGATCGCTTGAGAATAGCGAGGTTCAATCGATCGAACTGACTTCGATTGATCAAACCCACCATGCAGCAATTATACATTTTTATTCTGCTGCGAGACTACTGCAGAAACAGATCTTTGACGATGCAATTTCAAAAAACAGTTCTAAAATCAACATATAAATCAAAACTAGTATTCCAAAACGCATCTATAGATCCAAACAAGTGCACCTCTGATACCAATTGAAGGAAAGTCAGGTTTAAAACTTATTTTAAACACACAACGAAAAGATTAAGTTTCAAAAACTTATTGGTAGTCCAGATCTACTACTCATTAACTCTATAGATGTGCAAAAGAGGGGACAAGAGTTATGCCTTTGTGTCTTGAACCCAATTCTAAAATCTTCAACCTTCTTGATGATGTAGTAGCCTCCACTAAGATGTCTTCATTCTTATGACTCTTGCGGATGCTACTAGAGAGGCTAGAGTTGGTGGGAACTCTAACGGGGAGGATGAGAAGGCTAAGGAAAGCCTAAAATAGTCTCTGCAGCTCTTGTATAAAAAAACGATGATTATTAAACCCTGTACACAACTGCCCTATTTATAGATTTCCAAAACTAACTTGGACTTTCGACCGATCGAAGTGGCTTCGATCAATCAAACTTTCGATCGATTGAAGTACTTTCGATCGCTCGAACTTGCCTAGACTTCAATCAATTGAAACCTATTCAATCAATTGAACCTCTCATGACAAGATCCTCTCGTGCCTTTCTAAGCATCGTAGTGGAGCTAAGAGTGGGACCTCGTAGGCTCTCTATTGTTAGCTAAGATCAGTTTTAAATTCCCATGACCAAACTCTTTGATCAGCAAACTAACCAACTGATTAGTTAACGTTTACTCCACTATAAAATGATAACTAAACTCCAACACAAAAGAACATATCCGATGTGATAACTAGACTTTTATGGTGTACTAATGTCTCTCTACCTTCAGCATTCGTAATCATATTCAGGTAGTCAGATAACTATTACTGTCAACCTGAATCATGAATACTTCTTATATTCCTTGAGTCCCATTTACCTCTCATGATTACCAAACATGTTGATAACTACTGATCAACAAAATTGCTATTCTCAGTAATCAACTTGATGACATTTTCAAGGGAATGCTTACTCTGAATTAGAGGACAGATTCTATCTGGACAATATATGTTCACAACCCTGTGAACATGACATACCCAAGATACCCAAGTGTTGATCTTTTATAGACCTCACTAATTGGTAAGTCAAAGTAGCCATATCCTTAGTGTGTGTTCATAATCGTCTCAAGATTGAGAACACATAACATATACATGTTGTGAGTTCCTATCGACTGTTGACAATCTTAAGTGTCAATAGGAAAGATCAGGTCATTCAATGCACTACAAGCATTAACATATTAACTAAGAGTTACACTCTAGTGATTGAGATTCATCACTCCATCCAATGACAGTTAATCATGGTACAATATAAACCTGATAAGATATCTAGTCTCATCATCCACTATGACAAATTCTAAGTGTCAAAGAATGGTAATCTGTATCTCACTTGTATGTATCTCATACATACACAAATTACCTAATATGATACTTAAGGATTAACAATCATCTCATGAAAGAAACATACATAATGAAACGTAAAACTGATATCTATAAATTAAAATATCAATGTCTTATACATAAAGTAATGGTTTAAGGGCACAAACCCAACATGGGTTACCTCTTGATGAAAAGCCCTCTGAGAGATATGATTTAGTGGATCCTTCATAGTTGAATACTCCATGGATTGAGTTGATGAAGCTCCACTAGCTTGAAATTGATTTCTATGCATTCTAGAACTCTCACCTTGTCCATGGGAACTCAAGGCTGTTGATTCTTGAAGCTTAAAGATAGAGGTTGAAGATGATGAATAGTGAAACCCTTGGCACTTGAATCTCCTAGAATAGAGAGAAGTTGATGAAATCAGCAAGGTTTTTAGAGGTTTTAATGCATGAAACCACTCAAAACATCAAGAAATTACAAGACTTTAATACCTTAGAAAAGAGAGGTGATGCATTGGAGATCAGATAAATGAAGAATAAGAAGAAAAATGGGTTTAAAACCCTATAGTTGCCGTTGGCGGCTCCCAAGATGGTGTGGAGAGCTTCCATTTACTATTTACTTCTTGCCATTTCCACATTTTGCTCTATATTCACACTTTAGCCCCACGGAACTCTCGTTTTGATACCAGATTAGTTCAATCTTGATGTATAAGCATTAAGAGTGCTTGAAACTTGTTTGAATTGGTCTAAAGAACCCTTGGGAATTTGAAGCTTGGTAGAAAACCATTCAGAATTGAAGGAAAGTCCCTAGACATAAAGAATCGAGGGCACCGTAGCTTGAAAAAAGCCGAGAAATGATGATTTACAGCGAACTCCCGTAGATTTGGGTTGATCATATCTTATCTTAGAAATGGACATTTGGGCCTATTATCACTCAAGAATTACATCCAGAAAGGATTTGCAGAAAATGAATCAGAATATAGAATCTTTGATACCATCATCAAGAAGTTCAGAAAGGGTCAAAATAAGCCCGACATGTTGCAAGAATGTTTGAGCTGGTCGAAGCACCGATATAAGTCTCAAATTCAACCAACAAGGCCTCCAGAATATAAGCCTTTTACTCAGAAATCTCAGATATCTCCAGCAAAAGAACTCTCAAATATCATCAGAATTACTCAAGAAGCAAGGTATACTTCAGCAATTCGTGAATCTAAATCCGTACATCTCTCAAAGTCCTAGAATCTATCTAGCAGAGAACTTTCAAATATCGTCAAAATTACCTCCAGAAGTAGGGTATATCTCAACATTCGCATATCAGAATTAGATCCAGAAGAAGGGTATCTCTCAGAATCTATGTATCAGAATTGCCTCCAGAAGTAGGGTATATCTCAGCATCCGCGTATCAAAATTACCTCCATAGGAAGGGTAGATCTTAGCATCGTGTACCAAGGTTGCCTCCAGAAGTCGGATTTCTCTCAAAATCTGTGTATCTCTCAGAATTCGTGCATCAGAATAGAAGATTTATCTCCAGCAGAAAGACATGTTTCAGAAGATTTATCTCTAGGACCTGTTACAAAAGATTTATCTCCAACAGAAGGGCCTGTTTTAGAAGAATAGAAAATTAGTCTCCAACAGAAAGACCTATTTTAGAAAAATAGAAGATTTATCCACAGAAGAAGGGGCTGCTACAAAAGATTGTCCCCAGCAGAATGACCTATTTCAGAAGAACAGAAGATTTGTTCCGAGTAAAAGGACCTATTTCAGAAGAACAGAAGATTTGTCCACAGCAGAAGGACCTGTTTTGGAAGATTCATTCAGTTACAGAAAGTTTATCCCCATAAGAAGGACTCTTCATCAGCAATAATCCAAAGGTTAGGACTCTACATCAATAATTGTCCAGGGGTTAGGACACTACATTAGCAATTATCTAGGGGTTAGGACTATACATAAAGTAATCGTGTAGGGGTTGGGAATCTTCATCAACAATAGTCCAGGGGTTAGGACTCTACATCAAGCAATCATCTAGGGGTTAGGACTTTTCATCAACAATAATCTAGAGGTTAGGACGCTTCATCAGCAATCGTCCAGTGGTTAGGACTCTTCATCAGCAATAGTCTAGAGGTTAGGACTCTAAACCAGTAATCGTCCAGGGGTTAGGACTCTACATCAAGCAATCGTCCAGGGATTGGGACTATTCATCAACAATAGTCCAAAGGTTAGGACTCTTCATCAGCAATCGTCCAGGGGTTGGGACTCTTCATCAGCAATCGTCCAGGGGTTAGGACACTTCATTAGTCATCCGGGTTTAAGGAGGCATTATTTCAAAGATCGAGCTTAAGGACATGTTTTATCAGAAGTTGTTGGACATGATTCATAATTCGTCCAAAATACTTCGTTATTTTGAAAGTCGTCCGAGATATAGATGACACCTACAAGCCTCAAATTCATAAGAAAGACTCTAACAAGACTCTGAGAATCATCCAAGATATAGATAGCATACTTTTCTTTAGACATATTCGACTGTGAGAGTGAGACGTTGCATCCCTTGCATTAGATTTTGCATCTGGGAAACCCTTGAGGAAGATTCCTCCAACACTTGCACATTCAAATTTGCATACAACATCAGCATCCTAGGATAGGAACAATTCATCTATATTATTGTTTGTGTGTTCTCCATCCTGATTCCTGGAAAGGATACATAGGTAAAGCCAGCGGAGCACGACCAACAACAACTTCGATTTAGCAGCGTTTACCTAGTATTGCGTTGCATTATTGCTTTCGTAATTTCTTGATTTTCTCAGATTTTGAATTTCTTGATTTTTGTAGACTTTTGTTTTTTTCCTAAAACCTTTCAGTATGGTCATTGGGTGCCTTTTAGCTTTGGCACTCACTTGCTGTTTACGTTGTTCACAACAAGCTCTGCCAAAGAGGGCAAATTGTAGACACCCAATTTTTACCACATTGTTAGGATTTAGGGTGGACAATGTCTTGGAGGATTCAATGATGAAAAGTACCCTGTGGAAGGTACTGATTCCACACAATCGAAAGATAAAACTTTGGAAAGTAACTTCAAGCTCAGAAAAGCCCTTTCCCAGTATAAAATCTCAATTTTGTCAAAATCGTCTCTTAGAATTTATATTCACTTAGGGTTTTATGAACATGAAGTGTTTTAAACGCAGTGTTCTAGGTATCCAGAGATTCAATTTCAAAGAAAAACTCCAATTGATGAACATTGAAAAGTAATTTTGAAAAAGAGGTTTGATTTCAAAAAGACGACGAAAGTTTCAGAAATTTTCAGGACTTCAATTAACCTTCAATTCTCATTTCAAATCTGCCTACAATGTTTTTATACTGAAATTCAACTTGACAACTTTCCAACAGTACGTAAATGAACAATTTCGGACACAATAAAACATTTTTACGAAAATTTGGAAAGCAGTGCATGTAATTTTGAAACGGGCATGAAGGCAACCAGGGGATGAGAAAAAGCAAGTGGCGGATCCCATAAAGGGGGTGGTAGTTCCTCCCTAAATTGCCACCTATATGTGGCATTTCCCATCGAGCTTTTTGAGTTCTAGACCCTTCCAGGAGGTTTCTACTGCGAGAAAACTACCCAAAAACTGCGTTTAGGCACTGAAATAGCCATTTTATCCCTTTTCTGATCTCTAAAATCTCTATTTTAACCTTGAAACTTAAGAATTAAGTTTTCAAAAATCGATATATAGATGCCTTGCATCTCATATTAAAAATGGGTAATCAACTTGGAATATTCTTAAGCACACCTTGAATATACTTGAAGATACAATCACATATACTTTGAATTCAAGAGATTTCTAGAGAGAGAATAATGAATCATGAATGGAATTTCCTTAAAACTAATCTCAAGATAATTAGATTAGAGAATTAGAGAATAAATTTTACATCAATTGCCTCCCTTAACTTCCACCATGGAAGAGTGCTTGAAGAACTTGAAGAACATTTGAAGAAGAAGATCCTTCAAATCAACTTTGGATACATAATTGAGAATCCTCCAAGAGGTAAACATCACAATTCATGTCTGATTCCTACTTTTACATATAGATCTATAAGACTTGCATCGAGTTTAGTTTTGTTTTCTTTGTTAGAACACTCATTTTCTTCTCTTGTTCTTCACACACTCACATAGCTAAATCCAAGTCTTCCTTGATTTTGTTGATAGTTCATGATTAGAGATTGATTTTTACTTTTATTATCAATTTTCATTTCATTCTTCTATTCATTTTAGTTCCATGCATACATGATTATATATATGTATCTACTTTGAATTATATGATTGTTTGTAAGTATGATCTATGAGAAGGATGATTCTTATGTTCGTACCTTTCTCTTCGTTGTTCCTATTACCTAGAACTCTTATTGAATTTCATCTCCAAGAGGATTTTCGTACGCCCCTTTGACCCATGATATAAAGTTCTTCACAAAACATGAGGCTAAATTGATTAGGAATCATGATAATCAAGTTGATCCATGAGTTTGATCTCCCTAATAAACATAAACCAATACCTAAGATGTTTTTATCACACTTTAAAATGAATTAGTTAAAATGTTTTTATCTCCCTAATACACATAAACCAATACCTAAGATGTTTTTATCACACTTTAAAATGAATTAGTTGAAATTTAGCAAAACAGAATGGTTTTGTCCATAAGATTTGGTCCATCAAAACCCATAGGTTGATGGATTACAAATTTTTTGGGTAAACTTTGATGAATTAACTTTCATTCGATCCGTTTTAAGTCATTAGGATCCACATACTATTTTTAGAAATTGATGAAAAATCGGTTGACAGATTTGAACATGGTCTCTTTGTATTTGAAGTTCAAAAAATCTACAATAATTATCGATGATTCGCCTTTTGGGGATGATTCTTAACTCATGTATCTATATGCCGATGTAAAATCGTGTGCATACGGTCGAGTTAGGATCGTTTTCTAAGCATTTGAATTTGATACAACTATTTTGGAATTTTCTAAGTTTAACTATAATCATGATTATGTATACAAAATGGTCATACCTCGATCACTCAACAACCATTGATGAATAAAACATGGTTTAGAAATCCTCTAGGATAAATGGAAAGAGATTAAAAGCCTAAATCAACTTGATTAATATAATTCATGAACTTTTGTCGTGCCTTACATTCCTTTGTCAAATGATACCAAATTTTCAAAATAACAGAGTCTGGTTAAAACAAATTTTCAAAGACCTTATTTTCATCAAATGTCCATGGGATTATATAATGAAATAGATTTCTTTTGACACCAAATAGAGCTTCATAGGATTTTTGTAGAATTAATTATGATTTTTACAATAATAGTGGACAGTCCAGATCTACTGTTCTCAAAACTCTTATTTCTTGAACTTCAAAAATGCTAATGAGGTCCTACTTTTTGGAAAAGATCCCTAAGACATGTATCTAACTTTCGGTAAAAGGATTTTTTACCTAGCTCATGATTAAGATTACTTTTGATAGGATTCATTAGAGATCACTGAATCTGGAAATTTGATTGATGACATCTTCTTCTTGTTTATCATGCATATAATTTTTTGCGTGTATTTTTGCAATGCTTGTGTATTCCTTGCTGTCTTAGTGCAGAAAATTGAATGCCGTGGATCTGAACTTTGATTTGTGGGTTCGCCTCATCTACATATGGCTTAGTGCCCATGTATCATGTACTATCTCTACTCTTTCTCTTAGAATTTTTCTTCATTTACAACTTTGTTTTCAACGACACAATTCCTTTATGATAGTCTCCGTTTATGTTCTTATATGTTAGAGACATCTTATCTAAGATTGTTGCATGATTGCATTACACGTTTTCTTTCTTTTGCTTTTTGCGACTCCGCTTCAGTCAACCCAATGTAAGTCTTGTTGTTCCCTTTTGCATATCATGACATGTTTCCTTTATTTGCATCGGTCCCGGGCGGAACTAGCCACTGTGAGTATACCTCCCTTTTGTATTGTATGTGTGTCTGATTGCTACTTGATTTATTATCTTGAAATGATTTTCATTAGTTATTCCTTTTTCTATGTAAAGATTATCTAGTATGATTGAGGAGACAACACATATTATGAATTAAGAACAAGGATATTTGAATCAAGGCCTACTGTTCGGTAGGATGAGGAGGGGGTGCTTTAGGCCTACTCGCGCTCCTTCCCCTCTCGTACCAACACCCCCGAACCTTGTTTCTGGTGATGAAGGATGAGTAACCTTATTCAATTTTGGACAAGTAAAATTTGGTTTCCTAATTGTCGATAAAAATTAGTTGGCGACTCTTTGTCTCTAGGATCGTGTGAGGAGTTCTAGTTCTTGAAGTGCGCTCCTTGGATCTGTCTCGGGACACTGTCAAGGAACAATAGAACCCCACCCGTGCGTGTCCACAATCATGCATACACTCGCATACACAAAGTCAGAACTACATTTAGCCTGATTCCCGTCTCGGAATACGTAAGCAACTCTCAAAGAGTATGACCATACCTATCACCATTTTTTGTCCTATTCAATTTCTAGAAAAAAAAAACTTGTCTTTCAATCGAAACGCCCCATTTTAATGAAAATCACTCAAACTGGTAACCGTGTGTATCACAGATGCTCAAGGGTGCCTATGTCACATTCTGACGTAGCATAAATAGGAAAAACATTTAATTTCCTCTATAGACGCATAGGTCGCGATAGTTTGAAGGATCGATTCTATCCTAAACGTCGAATACTATATTACTTTAAATCAGAGTACGAGCAATCAAGGCTTATAAAATTTTTCAAACATAATAATTATTATAGCATATAGGGATCTTAAGGCACAACCTGCCTTGCAACAACATTAATATCTAATACATCAATCCTTATTATAAGTTTAGCTTATAATTAAAAGCAGAAATAAATCCTTTATCTCCTCAAGTAGTTATTCTCAATTAGCATAGTCATATTGTCCAGCCTGATCGTAACCTAAAAATGCCTAGACATGAATATCCACGGCACATCAATGATGTCAGCTTTAAGATGCTGGTGAGTATAAAAAACATATTCTTGTAATGTAAAACATACTTGCTTACCATTTCCGAGTCACAGGTTTACTATTCAACATGTTAGAAATACAAGAATGAATTCATATTTAAGCAGAAGCAAAAGGACAAAATATTAATATTCAATTAATATAACATGTGGCCGTGTATGAAACAATGTAGCCCACTCATCTCACTGACTCTTTTACATCGACTACAAAACCCAATACAAACAGATCCCTTGAACCACTGGCCCACGGCCGTTAGGTTTAGAATGTCTGTCGATATGCCTACTGTATCCGAATTGGCCTGGACGTACCTAGACATTCAAGTTTATAACAAGCTTATCAATCTACCGTATCTGAATAGTTCTGGACCCGATCGAACTGGCCTGCCGTATCTGAGTCGACCTTGACTCAGTCCCTTTTAATTAAGGCTATAACACATTGCTGATTGGCCTGCCGTATCTGAATCGACCTGGGCTCAATACTTCCAAATTAACTTGTCGTATCCGAATCGACCTGGGCTCAATACTTCCTAATTAACCTGCCGTATCCGAATCGACTTGGGATAATTGGGATCTCAACTCACATAACCCACTTTTGAGTTTTCTCAACTCTCCATCACCCACCCTATATGTCAACTCGACTCAAACATGGATATCATATGATTTATTCGGCAATGCATAATTACAGAAAATCAATACCAACGTACATATGAGAGTTCAAATCTATAATCTTCCCTTTTTCATATTCTTTATATGGTATCAGAGGTATTTATCACATTCTAAGATATCTCATAATATCATGGCAGAGTAGTTTTAAACTTGTCTCGCTTATATTACCTCTTTGCAATATCAAAACGATTTGTACAAATAAGTCCATATTGCTTTAATCTGATTTATAGAAACTGATTTTTAAATGAAACAATAAGGCACAATAGCTTAAAGCAGTGGGTACAACTTTACGCAGCAAAACGAAATTCCCCTTCTGTTACTTTTTTAAAGAGTCAAATCATTCTGTCACAGAGGTTGGAACCGGTCATGGTCCTTTAGCTGGACCGCTCATGGTCATGACCGGTCTTGGTCATGTTTCAGGACCGGTCATGGTCGTGACCGGTCCTGGTTGTCGTCTTCTCTAGACTTCTCCCCTATTTTAGTTTTTAAAGCTAATTTTTTTGACCCATTTTAAATCCGAAAGTAAACATGACTTATAATACATGGTTCTCTCTGATTTTCGGCAATGATTATGAATCTACGATCGGATTAACGTGAATCGAACCGTAGCTCTCGGATTTTACGAAAAACCAAGGGTGACAAAATTTTAATCTTAATATACATTGCAATATGAATGAATTAAGCTTTACCATTTTAAACGTGGCATCTATGAACTGTAATCTTTCATTTTTATCTATCAAAACCCATTTTGGTTAGGTTTGGAAAATCACCATTTTCAAACTTCAAGCTTTCATGAAAATCAACAATGGAAAATCCAAATAAACCAATACAAATGGTAACTAAAGTATAATTTACATTCAAAGTGAGTTTAAAATACTCACTGTGATTGGAGATTAAGAGTTAGTTGAGAAAGAACTTCAAATTAAGAAACCCACTTGCAAGCTTTAGCTATGGAGTTGAGAAGCTTTTCTCTCTCTACAAAATTTATGTAATGAACTCTCTGAACTCTCTCTTTTTCTCTCTGATTTTTAGTTGTAAACAAAAAATGCAGACTGTGAAGTTTAGTATAGGTTATATAGCAAAATTCAACTTGGGATCCAAGTTGTTTCTCTCACACTCTACTAATTATCTTAATACAATTATAATTATACATATATACAGATACATACATACGTTTGAGTATATAATCATATTATGGGGGTCATATATATAGCTAACTTGGGGTCAAATAAAGATGTTTGGCAAATTAGCTTATGGCGCTAATATAACACACAAATGCATTACCCAAATAAGGTATAAGCAATCATTGGGTAGTAAATTAAATGAACTAAAAATGTTATGTCAAATCCTGATTTGATGAGATTCCAAATCTGGGGGAGTTTATATGCAGTGCTGACAGTTTTCATATATAAACTGGTATTTTTGTGGCACGATGTTCACCAAAAAAATATAGAAAATTTATATGAACAGAAGAAATCATTTCCCGGTTGAATAAAATGTAGTTTGAGTAAAAAACCATTATTTTTGCCACCTTGAAAATACAGTGTTTCAAATCCACATGTGAGGGATCTTGTATCAGCTCCGGGTACTTCTTCCTCATATCAGCTTCGACTTCCCACGTTGCTTCATTCTCGCCATGGTGATTCCACTGAACCTTCACCAATGGAATGTCTTTATTCCTCAACTTCTTGACACTCTGATCTAGAACTTTCGTGGGCCTCTCCTTATAGAAAATGTTTTGACTCATCTCAATATCATTGAAACTAACCACATGTGAGGGATCTTGTATGTATTTTCTCAGCATACTAACATGAAATACATTGTAAACCCCATACATCTTTGGTGGCAGTACAATTCGATTTAGCAAATTTTACAACATGATCCAATATCTTGAATGGTTCACTGAAACACAGGGATAACTTCCCTCTCTTGAGACCAAAATGCACCACTCCTCGGGTCGATGAGACCTTAAGAAGTACGTGATCTCTGATGCTGAATTCTAAATCCTTTTAGCGTCAATTGGCATAACTTTTGTACCTGCTCTACACTGTTCTCATTCTTTCCTTGATAAGAGAAATCTTCTCGTTGGTTTCTCTAACCAAATCTGGTCCCAATAGCTCTGGGTCTCTGACCTTTGCCCAACACAATGGAGAATGACATGGCCATCCGTATAATGCTTTGTATAGAGCCATCCCAATACTCATGTGATAGCTATTGCTATAGGCAAATTCAGCCAAAGGAAAGTGTATCTCCCAAGATTCCTTAAAATTGATAACACAAGCTCTAAACATATCCTCCATGATCTGATTAACACGCTCAGTTTGCCCATCTGTCTGAGGGTTAAAAGTAGTACTCATCTTAAGCAAGGTTTCCATAGCTTCTAGCAGACTTTTCTAAAATCCAAAAGTAAAACGTGGGTCACGGTCTGACACAATCGACACAAGTGCACCGTGAAGTCAGTCAACTTGGTGAATGTACATCCAACTCATCTTTTCTACCGGGTATGTCATACTATAGGCAATGAAATCAGCCAACTTAGTCAATCAGTACATAATTACCCAAATGGCGTCACGATTCTGCTACGATCGGGGCAATCCTACTACAAAATCCATGGTTATGTGTTCCTATTTCCTACCTGGAATAGGTAGTGGTCTCAATAATCCCAAGGGCCTCTAATGTTCGACTTTGACTTGTTGACACGTCAAACATTTGGATACGAATTCGGCCACGTCCTCTTTATACCTTCCCACAAGAAATTTTTCATGAAGTCTTTATACATTTTTGTTCCTCCGAGTGAGCTGTAAATCTTGACTTATGTGCTTCTTCCAGAATATCCTTTCTCAAATCCCCATAATCTGGTACACATAATATGTCTCTGCATCTACATCCTCCATCATACCCCACCTTTTACTCTATCAAATCTTTCTCTGACATCTTAACAAACTATGTTTGAAATTTCTCGTCTTTCCTCGGTACTTTGCACATTGAACTCAGCCAATGTCTCCAATGCCCGCCATTCCCTAATCATCAAGGAGGAAATTGTTCCACGAGTTTGCCGACTCAAAGCATTAGCGACCAGATTAGCTTTACCAGGGTGTATTCTAACATGAAGTCGTAATCTTTAATCAGTTTCATCCATATGCACTGCCTCATGTTTAACTCTTTCTGTGTAAACAAGCACTTAAGGCCCTTGCGATCTAAAAATAAATCAAACTTCTCACCATAGAGATAATGTCTCCAAATCTTGAGTTCAAATACTACTTTTGCCAATTCCAAATCATGGGTAGGGTCATTTAGCTCATTTAACTTCAGTTGTCTCAATCCATAGGCGATAACTCTACCATCTTGCATAAGTACACACTCTAATCCTTGATATGATGTGTCACTAAAGATAGTGAACTTCTCATTAGACTTGAGTGTAGACACCCCATTTTGTCGGCTACAGGATTTGGGAGACCCATAGCTTGGTGGTTCACAATGATCAAAACAACTCAAAAACGACTCCTAAAAGTTAATTCTATCTCTCGAAATGCTCAGAAAGTGGTGCATATGACCAAAATACCCTTGAAAGCCCAAACATTCCCAGATTTGGACCGAAAGTTCTCAAAACATGTTATGTCATAAGGAAAGTTGTAAAATGAGTTTTCATGAAAAATTGGATGAAATTGTCAGCTCCTAGAGACCATCGAAAGTCTCAGAAGTTCCCGGAAAGTCCCTATTGACCGATTCGATCGAAGTTTGACCAGGTTTGACCAAGGTTTGACCAAAATCATCTAAATTCACCGAAAAGTTATAAAATCATTGTAGATTATGTGTAAAGTACTAAAACGAGTTTTAAAAGAAAATCCGACAAAAGCGTCAGCTCCTGGGAGCTCCCGGAGGTTCCCGAAACTTCCCGGGAATCCCAAGTTTGACCGATTTGACCTAAAAGTTGACGTTGAAACTGGAGTACTGTATCATTTTTCAAACATTTTTCATGAATACGAGAGGTCAATAGCTTTCCAATAGTATATCACACATAATTCCTGAATTTAAAACGAATTTGTTATGAATTTTCGAATGTGAAAAAGGCGATCAAATCGGCTTTTATCGCGAATACCGCAAAATTTTTCAATGGGATCTATCTCTGAACTATATTTTTATGTCAAGTAGATACCATTATCTTTCCAATTGTATATCACAACCTCAGTTTAGAGTTTATATGCATTTTCTGTGAATTTCAGACGAAATGTGGCCTTTTTGCGAATACCGAAACCTCTGGGCGCCTAAATAGAATTATCTGAACATCAGAGGAGCATTGTGTAGACACCTCAATTTTGACCTAACGTCGAATTTAGGAGAGTGTCACCTCCAAGTCCGATGATGATAAGGACCGAAAGATTTAAAGTATTCCAAGCTCTTCAAAAAGTCTCCAAAACGCGATAAAATTTCACAGAAAGGAGAAAATACCAGGTATTTAGGGGAATTCGGATATAAAACACAATTTTCGGAAAAGATCTTCAAAAATAATTTGCTTTGAAAAGAAGGAAGACTCAAAAAGGGCAGTTCAGCAAAAAACGGCACACGGCAGACTGCCGCGGCACTCACTGAGAGCCGCACGGCATTCAGAGAGTGCCGCCCCGGCTCTCACAAGTGCCGCCACAAATTTCTGACTGCCGTTCACTTTTAAAGTCTGTATTTTGCAGTGCAATACGTATGCATATGCAGATAAGAACAAAAAACTGATAAAGTAAGACTGACAAAAACGCGGCAATTCATTAATTGCCGCGACATTTGATGAATGCCGAGCGGCAGTCAGGAAGTGCTGCGACGGCAGTCATGAACTGCCGCAGCGACAGTCACGGACTGCCGCGACAGTTTCTGGACTGCCACACTGGGCAGCAGTCTGTCTAATTTCAGAAAGTACACATTGTACCACCAAATAAGATGTTTACACATGTCTTTTACTCCGAATTTACTGAAATTACCTAGGTATTTTTGTCTATATAAGAAGAGGTATCTCCATTGAGAAACACATGCAAAAGAGAGAGGGAAAAACACAAAAAAAAGACTACCATTACACCAACATTTTTGGAGAGAAAAAAAGGAGAGTTTGGAGAGTTTGAAGAAGAGTTTGGAAGATCTTCAAAGGAGAGAAACTTTGAGGATAGTTTGGAGGTGACCCTCTAATCTTAGTTGTGTTTTCTTTCTTTTGAGCTTCTAATTTACAAGTCATTTAGTTTTTCTTGATTAAGTTTTAGAGTTTGTTAAGTAAACTTGGAAGTCCTTACTTCCTAGTTCTTTGATCCTTCTTCTATTTTTCTTGTTTATGTTCTTCTTTTGAGATTCTTGGAGATCTTCAATATCTCCCTTGAAAGCTCTTGAGTTTGATATTTTGAATCTCATGTAAGCTTATACTTCACATGGGAGTCAAAGTTTGATCATCACTTTTTTATAAGTAAAGAGATGGATCCAAGTCCATGCTTATAACTTGAGTCCTCTAGCTTGATGTTTCATGGAATCCCTTCTATATTCCTTTGAGACTCATGAGTATTAGTCATATCTTCATCTCCAATGACCATCAAGTGGTAGGAGAAAGTATTTTGGGTCTAAACTCATCTCTATGGTTTGGATTCATCATCTTGAGATTTCATGAAGTCTATTCATACTTCATTTGAAATCTACAAATATAAAAGTCTTTAGCCTCCAATGACCATCAAATGGTAGGAGAAGTGGTTTGGTTTAAACCCAACTTCATGGTTTAATAGTTGGGATTAACAAATAAAAGTTGAACTTGACAAATGAAAACAGTGAGTTCACAAACTATTTTTGATCAAAGATTTTTAGTTCGAAATCTAACCGTTGAAATCAAGTGAAACCAACGGGAAAGTGTCAATAACACAATTTTCTACCACTGTAATTTTTTTTTTAAGGTGGTTTTGTGTTTAGAAGGGTTTGATCATGGGTTTTGTGAGTCAACCACAATCTGTCCAGAGTTTCAGAATAGTTTCAGAACAGCAAGTCCATTTTGAAATTCATAAATCAGAATTCTAATGGAGTTTTTGGGGTCTCTAATAATTGTTTCTGGGTACCTTAATTTGTTAGGAAAACCCCCTAAAAAGAATGAAGCATTTCGGATTTTTTTGCTATTTTAAAAAAATCAAACAATATCTCTGGACAGAGAGTTGTACACCTCTGAGTGATGCCTGGTTATTGTCCTTTTCCCGGAGATCCGACCGTTGAAACTTTGATTTTCTTTTTGATTTGGAAACTAGACTCATAGAGGCATCTCGTGTCCAAAATTCAATGACATCATACCATGAGAGACGTGTTTTTCATTTTCTTAAAGGTCTGGTCTGGTCTGTTGTCTGCAATTTTCTCAGAACTTTATGACACATTTGACCAACTTTGTAAATAATGGTCCAAATGACTCTTCTATGATCTAGGGCTTAAACCATGTTTTAATAATGATTAGTTGAGCTTGAATTCAAGGTTTAAGAGTATTTCATAGTTTATCCTTGTCCATGTACATATTCATCTATATGGTTTTACACTTATAATTAGGACTTATTTGCTTTGGATTTAATTAAATTAGATAGATTTAAGCTAGAAATTTAAGATTGTTATTCATAACATCGTATTTTGCATATCATGTGGACTCACCCTTTGTTTTGTAGCGCTATTACGGTATGATTTCTCGATCCCTCTCTAGTTTATTAAATTTCTTGATTTTATTTGATTTTTGACCTTATGCGCGACACCTTAGAGTTAAGATTTGCCTTATATGTATATATGGATTAGAGACTCTCTTCCTAGGTTTTATTCAATCGCATGCATTGCACGTTTAATATTCGCAGCTGGATCCCGGGTAAGCTCTCTTGTTCCCTATTGCATATCATGTTGTTTGCTATTTGAATTACGTGGCTTATGAATGATATTTTGTCAATTGCAATTTTACACCCCTTTGGACATGCTTTTGTGATGTATATGTATATATGTATTAGTTGAGGGCATGCTTAGATTAATAAATTTGATTAAAAGGATGTTGAGTAGAGGCCTATCGCAAGATAGGATGAGAGAGGGTGCTTTAGTCCGACGGGCTCCTTCCTCTCTCATTCCATAATCCCCGGACCTAGTTAATCTTTGGTTTCGCAAAAGATCAGTTTGCTTTAAAAATGGTTTCTTAATTTTTCCTTTTAAAATTAAGTGGCGACTCATTTGTTTTTGAAATTGAAATTTAGAAAAGATTTTAAGAAAAGCTGTGGGTAAGTCAACCTGCGATATCCACAATCTGGCGACTCCACTGGGGATCGAATCCAGAATCTCTGGTTTCGCAGACCAGAACTCTGATTTTGGGTTCACTTGAGGATTAGACTTGAAAAACATCCTTTTAATCGAATTAAATAATCTTCGTGTGCCTGTTGCATTTCACTTGCATGTCCAGCCAGTCGATTACACGGAACTATGACCTTGAAGGCTCGGGGCAACTCGGTCGGTCAAGTTATCATGGGACTGTGTGATCACCCTTGATCTCGTACCATGATTTGGTATATTAAGCATCCTATCGGGTGTGTGTCAAGGGTCCCTTATTTGACCAAAACCCAGCTTTTGCATAATAGCTTCTATAGAACCTTTCAATCTTAGGGATTTAATTCTTGATTAAGGCTATGTGCTAGGAAGTTTTGTATGCCCGGAAGGGATTACTTGAGATGATGACGGTACTTGCTTGATGAAAGATGTATAATCTTTTAATCACCTTTTAGCAATTTCTCCTCATGTTCCCCGACATTTGGAGAACATGCCGAACCTTGATTATAAGATTATATTTCTTATATCATGTTAGCTAAGCATCATTGACCTTGTATGCATCCGAATTCATGGAAAGTACGGTGATAATCCGATCATGTGATCCTCCTGCCCAAAGAGTTTTAAGTACACCTTTGAAAGAAAATAGATTTTACTATCTTTTCCCCAAGGTTTTCGATCACCCCTTCGAAAAATCTTTGAAGTTCACCTTTTTGATTAAAACTCCAAAAATTAATTACCTTTGTTAAGGTAGGTTTTCAGATGATCATTTTCTTGGGAAATTGTTTTTTTGAAAAAAACATGCTCTTCAAATGAATTTTAAAGCAAAATTTCAATCCAATCATCTTCATTGAGAAGTGTTTTCACATCCTCATTTCTTAAAATAAAAGATTCAAAATTCTTGAGAATTGCTTTGAAAGATCTCATCATTTTAAAGAAATGCTCTTTTTAAATAAATTTTGAAAAATTTTAAATACCCGACCTTTGAACGGGTAGTGGGAATCACAATGAAAGGAGAAGTTAAGCGCACTTGATATGGATGAGGATTTTATGTGCTTATGTGTTTATGTGTTAGGATTAGATTTTTTTATTTCTTTGGCATATAGAGTAGGCACACACACACACTTGCATTTCATCCGTGTGCCATATGTGCGGTGCATGCATTCAGTTGCATCAAATCATCAAAGCATGAACATTTTTTTTTGCATACATGTAGCATACAAATCCACAACATCTTCCTTCCAATTAAGATCAAAACAATTCCTCGAAATTCCTTGCCTCCTGAAAATCGATTCTGTATGCGGGCCTTTTCAAGTCATGAACCTGTAGAAAGAGTGGAACAACCAGATCCCCTAGTGGGGACACTTCTAACCTCTTGGGCTCGTCTTCTTGATTTTAGGAGAACATGGACCGTCATTTTGAGATTGATCCGCCAATGGCATTAAGGGACTTGAAAGAGAAAGTGAGCAAACTGCAGGCCACCGTTGAGCAACAAGATTCAAGGATGAAGCAATTGGAGAGGGTCATGCTTGAGTTCATTCAATTATTAAGAGATCAAATGAACCTTGATGGGGAAAAGATGGATCAGAGAATAATGGATTGCTTAAAGAAGCACCAACAGGCATGTCCAAATCCAGCCATGCACCAAAGCCCATGTCCAAAACCAGCTATGCATCCAAGACCAATCAATCACCAAAGCCCATGTTCAAATCTAACCATTCACCAAAGCCCACATCCAGGCCCAATCCCAACTAACCAAAGAGCTATTCCAAGTCCACATCTCAACCCAAAAACCACCTCTAGCTCAGAGTCGAATTCAAAATCAAAACAAGCCCGCAAGCCGAGAATCTTCACCAACCTTGGTATGCCATTATCCATGGCCCTTGGTCACCTTGTCAAGAATGGTCACCTCAACCCCCTAGACCCAAAGCCACTACCAAATCCCTTACCTCACAAATGTGACCTTTCTTGGTACTGCGCCTACCACCAAACCCCTGGTCACACGACTAACCACTACATGAAGCTCCGTCACGATATCCAAGATCTCATCGAGCATAAAATCATCACTCCTTTGCTAAACCCACTGAGTGACGTTTGGCATGACGTACAGTCCTTTCAATCACAGCCATTGCTGAGCACTCTCAAGGAATTTGTTGCCTCTATGAATGCGCAACAACCAACTGGCCCTAACCCAATCAACAGAACCGAAAAAGGCATTGACAATACTCAGTATGAGTTGGAGAAGGGCCATTCGACTGAAAATTGGGCCATGAAGGCAAATGATGTTCCTACAAAGATGCAGAAGGGGAATGACGAACCTGAAGGAAATGATAGTGAGATGATAGTGTTTGGAACCGCCGCTGCTAAAGTAAATATGGATGCTCTTGGAAATTTAATAAATTGAAAATCATCTGTGACACTCCAATTGAGACCAAGTCAAGTCTGGTAGTCGAGTTATGTTAGGTTGGAGTCAAATGTCAAGTCCAGTCGAGTCTTCTAGTCAGTCTGTTATCAAAGTCTGTTTGCAAGTCTTTGTCGAGTTTATCGAGTCGAGTGATGTAATCCTCATTCCCTACTAGTTGAGTAAAATCTCATTTTTCTTGATTCAGTGTGCTAAGTCGTGAATGTATGGATCACTAAGCCAAGAAAAAAAAAAGAGAAAAAGAAAAAAATCACTTTTTTCAAACGATCATGGAAAATGCTTTGTTAATAAATCTTTGAAAGGATCCCCAAGTGATCGAAGTAAATTTTGTGCCAAAACCAAAGAGGAGTAGGGAATTGATTAGCTTTACTTTAAGAATTTAAAGATGCTCTTGCTCAATCTTGAAAAAACGAACTTGGAACTTGAAGCTTACTCACCATCCCCTTTTCTCAAATACCAAGCCTCAAAGATGAGCCCAACCAGTCTAAAGCCATAAACTTGGTCCTTGATGGTAGCTAGACATTTTAAATGAACTTCTTCTTCCAAGAGAAAAGAAAAAGAAAAAGAAAAAGAAAAAAAAAAAAAAAAGAAAGAAGCTCGCTAGGATGAAAACCCGGAAGGGCGCCTAGGCAAAAGTTAGAGCACAGAAAAAAAAGAAAGAGCTCGCTAGGATGAAAACCCGGAAGGGCGCCTAGGCAAAAGTTAGAGCAAAAATAAGATACGTGTTGATTTCAAAAATCCTAAATCCTAGCCAGTCAAAATCATGAAGAGAATAAGAGAGAGTGAGGTAGAGAAAAGAAAGGAAAAAGTAGAGAATAAATAAGATTGAGAATTCTTGAGCACTTCAAGGTACATCATTGGTACATGAACTATCTCAAGGCTTTGTGTTGTTCTTAACAAAGAAAAGAGATTAGAAATGAAAAGAGGGACTTACCAGCTTCAAAAAAAAAAAAAAAGTGACTCAAACACTAAGTGAGCCTAAAACAATGCAGAGATATCTTTGAAAAAAAGAAAAAATAAAGATTCGAAGGACTGATATTACTTTGTGAATAGGTTGGAGTATGAATAAAACATGATGAGAATTGTAAAAAGATTAACTGGCTGGTGAAAAGGTTAAAGAATCAACCGTCAAATAAAAGAGAAGAAAAGAAAAGAAAAGAGGAAAGAAAAAAAGAATAAAGGAAGAAGTAGTTCATCATGCTATACAAGGGCTACCACAAGTGACATGCAACATGGCTCGAAAAGCCCGCCAATTCTTGAAGCCTAATTCATTCAAGACCTCCAGAGTTGATGAACTACGCTTTGACCTGATTCCCACTTGGGGATACGTAGGCAACCTGCTCGGTTCGGTCATCACCTCATCATCTCATGTTTTTTTTTTTTTTTCAGGCCTTGGTCGAACTACTTTGGACCTGATTCCCACTTGGGGATAAGTAGGCGAACCTCCCAAGGTTCTCGGTCCACAACCATTCCTAAACCGAAAGCATCACCCTTTGCACCTTTGTTTTCCTTCCTTCAGACTAGGGGCAAACTTGTGTTTGCCTGGAGCCATATAAGTATTGCCAAACCAGGGGCAAATAAAGTTTGCCCATCAGCATTGGGTTTCCCGCTTCAGCCCACCACATTCATGATGATTATCTCTAGGTTGGGAGTAAATGCACTGCAGGCATCCTGTACCATCATGTTCTCAAAACCCTTAGATGAGCCTATTTGCCCTTAAGACTAGGGGCAAACTTCGTTTGCCAGAATCCCCCTGTGCCAGAGGTAAGTTCTCAAGTAATCAAGTTTGTTTTGAAAGGATCGAAATAGAGTGCCTTTCATTCTATAAGCTAAAGCACTAATGTGAAGCACACTCTAGATAGGCAAAGAATTCGCTAAATCAAAAAGGGGAAGTTTTCAAAGTGTCGGTTTATCAGCAAAACACTACCATTTGTAAGATGATGAATAAATGAAAAAGTGAGATGATACATTATTCTCAATGAAAGCACATTGATTCATAATGAATATAGAGTTTGAGTCAGTCATCTTGAGTAACTAGTTTTGTTAGGTATGTCCTCCTTTGATGAGTCAATAAATGGTCTCAAATGTGTGGGTTTAAGATGATGAATAAAGATTTGAAAAGTCTCCATGAGCATCCTAAGAGCAATACGAGCAGAGGCTTTGAACACTGTCACAACATAGTGCTAAAGTAGCAATATAAGAAGAGTCCAATACTAGGGGCAAAGGTGACTTCCCTCTTTTGACGAAATCGATGTGTTTCTTCCAAAGGTCCGCAAATGCAGAAAATTATTCTTTCGATCGGCTCCATTCAAATTCTTTGAATCTGAAAACTCCTCAAATTTTGAAAAATTAACTCTGTGAGTCCGCGGACTCCCGAACTTTTGTGAAATCAATTCTTTGAGTCCGAAATGACTCCGAATATTGAAATTTGGTTCATTAAGCACGACGAGACCCCTGAACAAGCATTAGTCCTCAATGGCTGCTTCTCTTCATAAACATTAGTCCTCCAAGGCAGTTTCTCTTCATTTGCATTAGTCCTCAATGGCAGCATCATTTGTGTTAGGCCTTAATGGAAACCTTGCATTAGTCCTCAATGGCAGCATCATTTGTGTTAGGCCTCAATGGCAACCTTGCATTAGTCCTCAATGGCAGCATTATGGGTGTTATTCCTCAATGACAACCTTGCACTAGTCCTCAATAGCAGCATTATGGGTGTTAGTCCTCAATGGCAACCTTGCATTAGTCCTCAATGGCAGCACCATGGGTGTTAGTCCTCAATGGCAACCTTGCATTAGTCCTCAATGGCAGTACCATGGGTGTTAGTCCTCAATGGCAACCTTGCGTTAGTCCTCAATGGCAGCACCATGGGTGTTAGTCCTCAATGGCAACCTTGCGTTAGTCCTCAATGGCAGCATTGCGTTAGTCCTCAATGGCAGTATTATGGGTGTTAGTCCTCAAAGGCAACTTTGCGTTAGTCCTCAATGGCAGCATCATCTGCATTAGTCCTCATTGGCATCTGCATTAGTCCTCAATGACAATCCTCGTTAGTCCTCAATGGCAATCTCTGTTAGCCCTCGATGGCAATCCCTGCTAATCCTCACGAGCATCTGTATTAGTCATCAATGGCAACCTCGCACTCGCATTAGTCCTCAATAATTCTTCGAGTCTCATTCAAACTACCAATTTTGAAAATTGAAATTCTTTTGAGTCGAATTGACTCCAATGTTGAAAATTGAAATTTTCGTTTAGCCGAGTTGACTCTGATTTGGAAAATTGAAATTCTCTTTGCAAATTTGAAATCGTTCGAGTCAATTCGACTCCCAATTTTGAAAAAATAAAATGAATTGGAGTCTGTTTGACTCCAATTTTTGAAAATTGAAAAGAATTTGAGTCTGCTCTACTCCAAGTTTTGAAAATTATTTGAGTCTGATTGACTCCCAATCTTGAGAAAACATATCCGACGGGACCGAAGGGCTGCGGATTGTTCAGAGAAAACATATCCGACGGGGCCGAAGGGCTGCGGATTGTTCAGAGAAAACATATCTGACAGGGCCGAAGAGCTGCAGATTGTTTAGAGAAAACATATCCGACGGGGCCGAAGGGCTGCGGATTGTTCAGAGAAACATATCTGACGGGGCCGAAGAGCTGCAGATTGTTTAGACAAAACATATCCGACGGGGCCGAAGGGCTGCGGATTGTTCAGAGAAACATATCTGATGGGGCCGAAGAGCTGCAGATTGTTTAGAGAAAACATATCCGACGGGGCCGAAGGGCTGCGGATTGTTCAGAGAAACATATCTGACGGGGCCGAAGAGCTGCAGATTGTTTAGAGAAAACATATCCGACGGGGCCGAAGGGCTGCGGATTATTCAGAGAAACTCACATCGACACCAGAGTATAAGGCGTGAAGTGCATCTCAGTCGATCAGATGATTCTTGGAAGACACCAGGGTATAAGGCGCGAAGCGCATCTCAGTCTTTCAAAAGCGTGGTTCCTGATTCGACCCCAGAGTATAAGGCGTGAAGTGCATCTCAGTCGATCAGATGATTCTTGGAAGACACCAGGGTATAAGGCGCGAAGCGCATCTTAGTCTTTCAAAAGCGTGGTTCCTGATTCGACACCAGAGTATAAGGTGCGAAGCGCATCTCAGTCGATCAGATGATTCTTGGAAGACACCAGGGTATAAGGCGCGAAGCGCATCTCAGTCTTTCAAAAGCGTGGTTCCTGATTCGACACCAGAGTATAAGGCGCGAAGCGCATCTCAGTCGATCAGATGATTCTTGGAAGACACCAGGGTATAAGGCGCGAAGCGCATCTCAGTCTTTCAAAAGCGTGGTTCCTGATTCGACACCAGAGTATAAGGCGCGAAGCGCATCTCAGTCGATCAGATGATTCTTGGAAGACACCAGGGTATAAGGCGCGTAGCGCACCTCAATCTTTCGGAAAGCGTGGTTTATAATTTGACACCAAGGTATAAGGCGCGTAGCGCATCCTAGTCGATTAGATGACTCTTGAAGAATGTCAGAGAATTAAACATAGTAAGCACATCTATGACGGTCATGACTCTCCCAGCATAGAATGACATCATGAGTAGAATGGCATAGGTTGCTTATTGGTACTAAGAAAGAACAATGTGTTGCTGAGACGTTATGTGGAGCACACCATTGCATGGCACTTGCATCACGATAAGATAGGTGCATTCATCCGTATGACTATTTGCGTTTGTGTATGTTTTGCTCCTGCCCGAACTACGTCTTGGTCTGATTCCTGAATGGATACGTAGGCAGCTCATCATCGAGCACGACCAGCATGAACCATTGCCGCACGCATGTTCTCTTTTGCAACGCATTTTGTTTTTACCTAAATTCGACGGTCTGGTCAAAGGCTTGTCTTCACACAGGCTTCGACATTCACTTGTGGCACACGTTGCTCCACAAGCTCTGCCGAAGAGGGGCAAACTATAGACACCCCAATTTTGACCTAACGTCGAATTTAGGAGAGTGTCACCTCCAAGTCCGATGATGATAAGGACCGAAAGATTTGAAGTATTCCAAGCTCTTCAAAAAGTCTCCAAAACGCGATAAAATTTCACAGAAATGAGAAAATACCAGGTATTTAGGGGAATTCGGATATAAAACACAATTTTCGAAAAAGATCTTCAAAAATAATTTGCTTTGAAAAGAAGGAAGACTCAAAAAGGGCAGTTCAGCAAAAAACGGCACACGGCAGACTGCCGCGGCACTCACTGAGAGCCGCACGGCATTCAGAGAGTGCCGCCCCGGCTCTCACCAAGTGCCGCCACAAATTTCTGACTGCCGTTCAGTTTTAAAGTCTGTATTTTGCAGTGCAATACGTATGCATATGCAGATAAGAACAAAAAACTGATAAAGTAAGACTGACAAAAACGCGGCAATTCATTAATTGCCGCGGCATTTGATGAATGCCGAGCGGCAGTCAGGAAGTGCCGCGACGGCAGTCATGAACTGCCGCAGCGGCGGTCACGAACTGCCGCGACAGTTTCTGGACTGTCGCGCTGGGCAGCAGTCTGTCTAATTTCAGAAAGTACACATTGTACCACCAAATAAGATGTTTACACATGTCTTTTACTCCGAATTTACTGAAATTACCTAGGTATTTTTGTCTATATAAGAAGAGGTATCTCCATTGAGAAACACATGCAAAAGAGAGAGGGAAAAACACAAAAAAAAGAATACCATTACACCAACATTTTTGGAGAGAAAAAAAGGAGAGTTTGGAGAGTTTGAAGAAGAGTTTGGAAGATCTTCAAAGGAGAGAAACTTTGAGGATAGTTTGGAGGTGACCCTCTAATCTTAGTTGTGTTTTCTTTCTTTTGAGCTTCTAATTTACAAGTCATTTAGTTTTTCTTGATTAAGTTTTAGAGTTTGTTAAGTAAACTTGGAAGTCCTTACTTCCTAGTTCTTTGATCCTTCTTCTATTTTTCTTGTTTATGTTCTTCTTTTGAGATTATTGGAGATCTTCAATATCTCCCTCTCTTGAGTTTGATGTTTTGAATCTCATGTAAGCTTATACTTCACATGGGAGTCAAAGTTTGATCATCACCTTTTTATAAGTAAATAGATGGATCCAAGTCCATGCTTATGACTTGAGTCCTCTAGCTTGATGTTTCATGGAATCCCTTCTATATTCCTTTGATACTCATGAGTATTAGTCGTATCTTCATCTCCAATGACCATCAAGTGGTTGGAGAAAGTATTTTGGGTCTAAACTCATCTCTATGGTTTGGATTCATCATCTTGAGATTTCATGAAGTCTATTCATACTTCATTTGAAATCTACAAATATAAAAGTCTTTAGCCTCCAATGACCATCAAATGGCAGGAGAAGTGGTTTGGTTTAAACCCAACTTCATGGTTTAATAGTTGGGATTAACAAATAAAAGTTGAACTTGACAAATGAAAACAGTGAGTTCACAAACTGTTTTTGATCAAAGATTTTTAGTTCGAAATCTAACAGTTGAAATCAAGTGAAACCAACGGGAAAGTGTCAATAACACAATTTTCTACCACTGTAATTTTTGTTTTAAGGTGGTTTTGTGTTTAGAAGGGTTTGATCATGGGTTTTGTGAGTCAACCACAATCTGTCCAGAGTTTCAGAATAGTTTCAGAACAGCAAGTCCATTTTGAAATTCATAAATCAGAATTCTAATGGAGTTTTTGGGGTCTCTAATAATTGTTTCTGGGTACCTTAATTTGTTAGGAAAACCCCCTAAAAAGAATGAAGCATTTCGGATTTTTTTGCTATTTTAAAAAAATCAAACAATATCTCTGGACAGAGAGTTGTACACCTCTGAGTGATGCCTGGTTATTGTCCTTTTCCCGGAGATCCGACCGTTGAAACTTTGATTTTCTTTTTGATTTGGAAACTAGACTCATAGAGGCATCTCGTGTCCAAAATTCAATGACATCATACCATGAGAGACGTGTTTTTCATTTTCTTAAAGGTCTGGTCTGGTCTGTTGTCTGCAATTTTCTCAGAACTTTATGACACATTTGACCAACTTTGTAAATAATGGTCCAAATGACTCTTCTATGATCTAGGGCTTAAACCATGTTTTAATAATGATTAGTTGAGCTTGAATTCAAGGTTTAAGAGTATTTCATAGTTTATCCTTGTCCATGTACATATTCATCTATATGGTTTTACACTTATAATTAGGACTTATTTGCTTTGGATTTAATTAAATTAGATAGATTTAAGCTAGAAATTTAAGATTGTTATTCATAACATCGTATTTTGCATATCATGTGGACTCACCCTTTGTTTTGTAGCGCTATTACGGTATGATTTCTTGATCCCTCTCTAGTTTATTAAATTTCTTGATTTTATTTGATTTTTGACCTTATGCGCGACACCTTAGAGTTAAGATTTGCCTTATATGTATATATAGATTAGAGACTCTCTTCCTAGGTTTTATTCAATCGCATGCATTGCACGTTTAATATTCGCAGCTGGATCCCGGGTAAGCTCTCTTGTTCCCTATTGCATATCATGTTGTTTGCTATTTGAATTACGTGGCTTATGAATGATATTTTGTCAATTGCAATTTTACACCCCTTTGGACATGCTTTTGTGATGTATATGTATATATGTATTAGTTGAGGGCATGCTTAGATTAATAAATTTGATTAAAAGGATGTTGAGTAGAGGCCTATCGCAAGATAGGATGAGAGAGGGTGCTTTAGTCCGACGGGCTCCTTCCTCTCTCATTCCATAATCCCCGGACCTAGTTAATCTTTGGTTTCGCAAAAGATCAGTTTGCTTTAAAAATGGTTTCTTAATTTTTCCTTTTAAAATTAAGTGGCGACTCATTTGTTTTTTAAATTGAAATTTAGAAAAGATTTTAAGAAAAGCTGTGGGTAAGTCAACCTGCGATATCCACAATCTGGCGACTCCACTGGGGATCGAATCCAGAATCTCTGGTTTCGCAGACCAGAACTCTGATTTTGGGTTCACTTGAGGATTAGACTTGAAAAACATCCTTTTAATCGAATTAAATAATCTTCGTGTGCCTGTTGCATTTCACTTGCATGTCCAGCCAGTCGATTACACGGAACTATGACCTTGAAGGCTCGGGGCAACTCGGTCGGTCAAGTTATCATGGGACTGTGTGATCACCCTTGATCTCGTACCATGATTTGGTATATTAAGCATCCTATCGGGTGTGTGTCAAGGGTCCCTTATTTGACCAAAATCCAGCTTTTGCATAATAGCTTCTATAGAACCTTTCAATCTTAGGGATTTAATTCTTGATTAAGGCTATGTGCTAGGAAGTTTTGTATGCCCGGAAGGGATTACTTGAGATGATGATGGTACTTGCTTGATGAAAGATGTATAATATTTTAATCACCTTTTAGCAATTTCTCCTCATGTTCCCCGACATTTGGAGAACATGCCGAACCTTGATTATAAGATTATATTTCTTATATCATGTTAGCTAAGCATCATTGACCTTGTATGCATCCGAATTCATGGAAAGTACGGTGATAATCCGATCATGTGATCCTCCTGCCCAAAGAGTTTTAAGTACATCTTTGAAAGAAAATAGATTTTACTATCTTTTCCCCAAGGTTTTCGATCACCCTTTCGAAAAATCTTTGAAGTTCACCTTTTTGATTAAAACTCCAAAAATTAATTACCTTTGTTAAGGTAGGTTTTCAGATGATCATTTTCTTGGGAAATTGTTTTTTTGAAAAAAACATGCTCTTCAAATGAATTTTAAAGCAAAATTTCAATCCAATCATCTTCATTGAGAAGTGTTTTCACATCCTCATTTCTTAAAATAAAAGATTCAAAATTCTTGAGAATTGCTTTGAAAGATCTCATCATTTTAAAGAAATGCTCTTTTTAAATAAATTTTGAAAAATTTTAAATACCCGACCTTTGAACGGGTAGTGGGAATCACAATGAAAGGAGAAGTTAAGCGCACTTGATATGGATGAGGATTTTATGTGCTTATGTGTTTATGTGTTAGGATTAGATTTTTTTATTTCTTTGGCATATAGAGTAGGCACACACACACACTTGCATTTCATCCGTGTGCCATATGTGCGGTGCATGCATTCAGTTGCATCAAATCATCAAAGCATGAACATTTTTTTTTGCATACATGTAGCATACAAATCCACAACATCTTCCTTCCAATTAAGATCAAAACAATTCCTCGAAATTCCTTGCCTCCTGAAAATCGATTCTGTATGCGGGCCTTTTCAAGTCGTGAACCTGTAGAAAGAGTGGAACAACCAGATCCCCTAGTGGGGACACTTCTAACCTCTTGGGCTCGTCTTCTTGATTTTAGGAGAACATGGACCGTCATTTTGAGATTGATCCGCCAATGGCATTAAGGGACTTGAAAGAGAAAGTGAGCAAACTGCAGGCCACCGTTGAGCAACAAGATTCAAGGATGAAGCAATTGGAGAGGGTCATGCTTGACTTCATTCAATTATTAAGAGATCAAATGAACCTTGATGGGGAAAAGATGGATCAGAGAATAATGGATTGCTTAAAGAAGCACCAACAGGCATGTCCAAATCCAGCCATGCACCAAAGCCCATGTCCAAAACCAGCTATGCATCCAAGACCAATCAATCACCAAAGCCCATGTTCAAATCTAACCATTCACCAAAGCCCACATCCAGGCCCAATCCCAACTAACCAAAGAGCTATTCCAAGTCCACATCTCAACCCAAAAACCACCTCTAGCTCAGAGTCGAATTCAAAATCAAAACAAGCCCGCAAGCCGAGAATCTTCACCAACCTTGGTATGCCATTATCCATGGCCCTTGGTCACCTTGTCAAGAATGGTCACCTCAACCCCCTAGACCCAAAGCCACTACCAAATCCCTTACCTCACAAATGTGACCTTTCTTGGTACTGCGCCTACCACCAAACCCCTGGTCACACGACTAACCACTACATGAAGCTCCGTCACGATATCCAAGATCTCATCGAGCATAAAATCATCACTCCTTTGCTAAACCCACTGAGTGACGTTTGGCATGACGTACAGTCCTTTCAATCACAGCCATTGCTGAGCACTCTCAAGGAATTTGTTGCCTCTATGAATGCGCAACAACCAACTGGCCCTAACCCAATCAACAGAACCGAAAAAGGCATTGACAATACTCAGTATGAGTTGGAGAAGGGCCATTCGACTGAAAATTGGGCCATGAAGGCAAATGATGTTCCTACAAAGATGCAGAAGGGGAATGACGAACCTGAAGGAAATGATAGTGAGATGATAGTGTTTGGAACCGCCGCTGCTAAAGTAAATATGGATGCTCTTGGAAATTTAATAAATTGAAAATCATCTGTGACACTCCAATTGAGACCAAGTCAAGTCTGGTAGTCGAGTTATGTTAGGTTGGAGTCAAATGTCAAGTCCAGTCGAGTCTTCTAGTCAGTCTGTTATCAAAGTCTGTTTGCAAGTCTTTGTCGAGTTTATCGAGTCGAGTGATGTAATCCTCATTCCCTACTAGTTGAGTAAAATCTCATTTTTCTTGATTCAGTGTGCTAAGTCGTGAATGTATGGATCACTAAGCCAAGAAAAAAAAAAGAGAAAAAGAAAAAAATCACTTTTTTCAAACGATCATGGAAAATGCTTTGTTAATAAATCTTTGAAAGGATCCCCAAGTGATCGAAGCAAATTTTGTGCCAAAACCAAAGAGGAGTAGGGAATTGATTAGCTTTACTTTAAGAATTTAAAGATGCTCTTGCTCAATCTTGAAAAAACGAACTTGGAACTTGAAGCTTACTCACCATCCCCTTTTCTCAAATACCAAGCCTCAAAGATGAGCCCAACCAGTCTAAAGCCATAAACTTGGTCCTTGATGGTAGCTAGACATTTTAAATGAACTTCTTCTTCCAAGAGAAAAGAAAAAGAAAAAGAAAAAGAAAAAAAGAAAAAAAAAGAAAGAAGCTCGCTAGGATGAAAACCCGGAAGGGCGCCTAGGCAAAAGTTAGAGCAAAAATAAGATACGTGTTGATTTCAAATATCTTAAATCCTAGCCAGTCAAAATCATGAAGAGATAAGAGAGAGTGAGGTAGAGAAAAGAAAGGAAAAAGTAGAGAATAAATAAGATTAAGAATTCTTGAGCACTTCAAGGTACATCATTGGTACATGAACTATCTCAAGGCTTTGTGTTGTTCTTAACAAAGAAAAGAGATTAGAAATGAAAAGAGGGACTTACCAGCTTCAAAAAAAAAAAAACAAAAAAAGTGACTCAAACACTAAGTGAGCCTAAAACAATGCAGAGATATCTTTGAAAAAAAGAAAAAATAAAGATTCGAAGGACTGATATTACTTTGTGAATAGGTTGGAGTATGAATAAAACATGATGAGAATTGTAAAAAGATTAACTGGCTGGTGAAAAGGTTAAAGAATCAACCGTCAAATAAAAGAGAAGAAAAGAAGAGAAAAGAGGAAAGAAAAAAAGAATAAAGGAAGAAGTAGTTCATCATGCTATACAAGGGCTACCACAAGTGACATGCAACATGGCTCGAAAAGCCCGCCAATTCTTGAAGCCTAATTCATTCAAGACCTCCAGAGTTGATGAACTACGCTTTGACCTGATTCCCACTTGGGGATACGTAGGCAACCTGCTCGGTTCGGTCATCACCTCATCATCTCATGCTTTTTTTTTTTTTTTTTTTTTTTTTTTTTTCAGGCCTTGGCCGAACTACTTTGGACCTGATTCCCACTTGGGGATAAGTAGGCGAACCTCCCAAGGTTCTCGGTCCACAACCATTCCTAAACCGAAAGCATCACCCTTTGCACCTTTGTTTTCCTTCCTTCAGACTAGGGGCAAACTTGTGTTTGCCTGGAGCCATATATGTATTGCCAAACCAGGGGCAAACAAAGTTTGCCCATCAGCATTGGGTTTCCCGCTTCAGCCCACCACATTCATGATGATTATCTCTAGGTTGGGAGTAAATGCACTGCAGGCATCCTGTACCATCATGTTCTCAAAACCCTTAGATGAGCCTATTTGCCCTTAAGACTAGGGGCAAACTTCGTTTGCCAGAATCCCCCTGTGCCAGAGGTAAGTTCTCAAGTAATCAAGTTTGTTTTGAAAGGATCGAAATAGAGTGCCTTTCATTCTATAAGCTAAAGCACTAATGTGAAGCACACTCTAGATAGGCAAAGAATTCGCTAAATCAAAAAGGGGAAGTTTTCAAAGTGTCGGTTTATCAGCAAAACACTACCATTTGTAAGATGATGAATAAATGAAAAAGTGAGATGATACATTATTCGCAATGAAAGCACATTGATTCATAATGAATATAGAGTTTGAGTCAGTCATCTTGAGTAACTAGTTTTGTTAGGTATGTCCTCCTTTGATGAGTCAATAAATGGTCTCAAATGTGTGGGTTTAAGATGATGAATAAAGATTTGAAAAGTCTCCATGAGCATCCTAAGAGCAATACGAGCAGAGGCTTTGAACACTGTCACAACATAGTGCTAAAGTGGCAATATAAGAAGAGTCCAATACTAGGGGCAAAGGTGACTTCCCTCTTTTGACGAAATCGATGTGTTTCTTCCAAAGGTCCGCAAATGCAGAAAATTATTCTTTCTATCAGCTCCGTTCAAATTCTTTAAATCTGAAAACTCCTCAAATTTTGAAAAATTAACTCTGTGAGTCCGCGGACTCCCGAACTTTTGTGAAATCAATTCTTTGAGTCCGAAATGACTCCGAATATTGAAATTTGGTTCTTTAAGCACGACGAGACTCCTGAACAAGCATTAGTCCTCAATGGCTGCTTCTCTTCATAAACATTAGTCCTCCATGGCAGTTTCTCTTCATTTGCATTAGTCCTCAATGGCAGCATCATTTGTGTTAGGCCTCAATGGCAACCTTGCATTAGTCCTCAATGGCAGCATCATTTGTGTTAGGCCTCAATGGCAACCTTGCATTAGTCCTCAATGGGAGCATTATGGGTGTTATTCCTCAATGACAACCTTGCATTAGTCCTCAATGGCAGCATTATGGGTGTTAGTCCTCAATGGCAACCTTGCATTAGTCCTCAATGGCAGCACCATGGGTGTTAGTCCTCAATGGCAACCTTGTATTAGTCCTCAATGGCAGCACCATGGGTGTTAGTCCTCAATGGCAACCTTGCATTAGTCCTCAATGGCAGCACCATGGGTGTTAGTTCTCAATGGCAACCTTGCGTTAGTCCTCAATGGCAGCACCATGGGTGTTAGTCCTCAATGGCAACCTTGCGTTAGTCCTCAATGGCAGCATTGCGTTAGTCCTCAATGGCAGTATTATGGGTGTTAGTCCTCAAAGGCAACTTTGCGTTAGTCCTCAATGGCAGCATCATCTGCATTAGTCCTCATTGGCATCTGCATTAGTCCTCAATGGCAATCCTCGTTAGTCCTCAATGGCAATCTCTGTTAGCCCTCGATGGCAATCCCTGCTAATCCTCGCGAGCATCTGTATTAGTCATCAATGGCAACCTCGCACTCGCATTAGTCCTCAATAATTCTTCGAGTCTCATTCAAACTACCGATTTTGAAAATTGAAATTCTTTTGAGTCGAATTGACTCCAATGTTGAAAATTGAAATTTTCGTTTAGCCGAGTTGACTCTGATTTGGAAAATTGAAATTCTCTTTGAAAATTTGAAATCGTTCGAGTCAATTCGACTCCTAATTTTGAAAAAATAAAATGAATTGGAGTCTGTTTGACTCCAAGTTTTGAAAATTGAAAAGAATTTGAGTCTGCTCTACTCCAAGTTTTGAAAATTATTTGAGTCTGATTGACTCCCAATCTTGAGAAAACATATCCGACGGGGCCGAAGGGCTGCGGATTGTTCAGAGAAAACATATCCGACGGGGCCGAAGGGCTGCGGATTGTTCAGAGAAAACATATCTGACAGGGCCGAAGAGCTGCAGATTGTTTAGAGAAAACATATCCGACGGGGCCGAAGGACTGCGGATTGTTCAGAGAAACATATATGACGGGGCCGAAGAGCTGCAGATTGTTTAGAAAAAACATATCCGACGGGGCCGAAGGGCTGCGGATTGTTCAGAGAAACATATCTGACGGGGCCGAAGAGCTGCAGATTGTTTAGAGAAAACATATCCGACGGGGCCGAAGGGCTGCGGATTGTTCAGAGAAACATATCTGACGGGGCTGAAGAGCTACAGATTGTTTAGAGAAAACATATCCGACGGGGCCGAAGAGCTGCGGATTATTCAGAGAAAACTCACATCGACACCAGAGTATAAGGCGTGAAGTGCATCTCAGTCGATCAGATGATTCTTGGAAGACACCAGGGTATAAGGCGAGAAGCGCATCTCAGTCTTTCAAAAGCGTGGTTCCTGATTCGACACCAGAGTATATGGCGCGAAGCGCATCTCAGTCGATCAGATGATTCTTGGAAGACACCAGGGTATAAGGCGCGAAGCGCATGTCAGTCTTTCAAAAGCGTGGTTCCTGATTCGACACCAGAGTATAAGGCGCGAAGCGCATCTCAGTCGATCAGATGATTCTTGGAAGACACCAGGGTATAAGGCGCGAAGCGCACCTCAATCTTTCGGAAAGCGTGGTTTATAATTTGACACCAAGGTATAAGGCGCGTAGCGCATCCTAGTCGATTAGATGACTCTTGAAGAATGTCAGAGAATTAAACATAGTAAGCGGATCTATGACGGTCATGACTCTCCCAGCATAGAATGACATCATGAGTAGAATGGCATAGGTTGCTTATTGGTACTAAGAAAGAACAATGTGTTGCTGAGACGTTATGTGGAGCACACCATTGCATGGCACTTGCATCACGATAAGATAGGTGCATTCATCCGTATGACTATTTGCGTTTGTGTATGTTTTGCTCCTGCCCGAACTACGTCTTGGTCTGATTCCTGAATGGATACGTAGGCAGCTCATCATCGAGCACGACCAGCATGAACCATTGCCGCACGCATGTTCTCTTTTGCAACGCATTTTGTTTTTACCTAAATTCGACGGTCTGGTCAAAGGCTTGTCTTCACACAGGCTTCGACATTCACTTGTGGCACGCGTTGCTCCACAAGCTCTGCCGAAGAGGGGCAAACTATAGACACCCCAATTTTGACCTAACGTCGAATTTAGGAGAGTGTCACCTCCAAGTCCGATGATGATAAGGACCGAAAGATTTGAAGTATTCCAAGCTCTTCAAAAAGTCTCCAAAACGCGATAAAATTTCACAGAAATGAGAAAATACCAGGTATTTAGGGGAATTCGGATATAAAACACAATTTTCGGAAAAGATCTTCAAAAATAATTTGCTTTGAAAAGAAGGAAGACTCAAAAAGGGCAGTTCAGCAAAAAAAGGCACACGGCAGACTTCCGCGGCACTCACTGAGAGCCGTACGGCATTCAGAGAGTGCCGCCCCGGCTCTCACCAACTACCGCCACAAATTTCTGACTGCCGTTCACTTTTAAAGTCTGTATTTTACAGTGCAATACGTATGCATATGCAGATAAGAACAAAAAACTGATAAAGTAAGACTGACAAAAACGCGGCAATTCATTAATTGCCACGACATTTGATGAATGCCGAGCGGCAGTCAGGAAGTGCCGCGACGGCAGTCATGAACTACCGCAACGGCAGTCACGGACTGCCGCGACAGTTTCTGGACTGCCGCGCTGGGCAGCAGTCTGTCTAATTTCAGAAAGTACACATTGTACCACCAAATAAGATGTTTACACATGTCTTTTACTCCGAATTTACTGAAATTACCTAGGTATTTTTGTCTATATAAGAAGAGGTATCTCCATTGAGAAACACATGCAAAAGAGAGAGGGAAAAACACAAAAAAAAGACTACCATTACACCAACATTTTTTGAGAGAAAAAAAGGAGAGTTTGGAGAGTTTGAAGAAGAGTTTGGAAGATCTTCAAAGGAGAGAAACTTTGAGGATAGTTTGGAGGTGACCCTCTAATCTTAGTTGTGTTTTCTTTCTTTTGAGCTTCTAATTTACAAGTCATTTAGTTTTTCTTGATTAAGTTTTAGAGTTTGTTAAGTAAACTTGGAAGTCCTTACTTCCTAGTTCTTTGATCCTTCTTCTATTTTTCTTGTTTATGTTCTTCTTTTGAGATTCTTGGAGATCTTCAATATCTCCCTTGAAAGCTCTTGAGTTTGATGTTTTGAATCTCATGTAAGCTTATACTTCACATGGGAGTCAAAGTTTGATCATCACCTTTTTATAAGTAAATAGATGGATCCAAGTCCATGCTTATGACTTGAGTCCTCTAGCTTGATGTTTCATGGAATCCCTTCTATATTCCTTTGATACTCATGAATATTAGTCGTATCTTCATCTCCAATGACCATCAAGTGGTAGGAGAAAGTATTTTGGGTCTAAACTCATCTCTATGGTTTGGATTCATCATCTTGAGATTTCATGAAGTCTATTCATACTTCATTTGAAATCTACAAATATAAAAGTCTTTAGCCTCCAATGACCATCAAATGGTAGGAGAAGTGGTTTGGTTTAAACCCAACTTCATGGTTTAATAGTTGGGATTAACAAATAAAAGTTGAACTTGACAAATGAAAACAGTGAGTTCACAAACTGTTTTTGATCAACGATTTTTAGTTCGAAATCTAACCGTTGAAATCAAGTGAAACCAACGGGAAAGTGTCAATAACACAATTTTCTACCACTGTAATTTTTGTTTTAAGGTGGTTTTGTGTTTAGAAGGGTTTGATCATGGGTTTTGTGAGTCAACCACAATCTGTCCAGAGTTTCAGAATAGTTTCAGAACAGCAAGTCCATTTTGAAATTCATAAATCAGAATTCTAATGGAGTTTTTGGGGTCTCTAATAATTGTTTCTGGGTACCTTAATGTGTTAGGAAAACCCCCTAAAAAGAATGAAGCATTTCGGATTTTTTTGCTATTTTAAAAAAATCAAACAATATCTCTGGACAGAGAGTTGTACACCTCTGAGTGATGCCTGGTTATTGTCCTTTTCCCGGAGATCCGACCGTTGAAACTTTGATTTTCTTTTTGATTTGAAAACTAGACTCATAGAGGCATCTCGTGTCCAAAATTCAATGACATCATACCATGAGAGACGTGTTTTTCATTTTCTTAAAGGTCTGGTCTGGTCTGCTGTCTGCAATTTTCTCAGAACTTTATGACACATTTGACCAACTTTGTAAATAATGGTCCAAATGACTCTTCTATGATCTAGGGCTTAAACCATGTTTTAATAATGATTAGTTGAGCTTGAATTCAAGGTTTAAGAGTATTTTATAGTTTATCCTTGTCCATGTACATATTCATCTATATGGTTTGACACTTATAATTAGGACTTATTTGCTTTGGATTTAATTAAATTAGATAGATTTAAGCTAGAAATTTAAGATTGTTATTCATAACATCGTATTTTGCATATCATGTGGACTCACCCTTTGTTTTGTAGCGCTATTAAGGTATGATTTCTTGATCCCTCTCTAGTTTATTAAATTTCTTGATTTTATTTGATTTTTGACCTTATGCGCGACACCTTAGAGTTAAGATTTGCCTTATATGTATATATGGATTAGAGACTCTCTTCCTAGGTTTTATTCAATCGCATGCATTGCACGTTTAATATTCGCAGCTGGATCCCGGGTAAGCTCTCTTGTTCCCTATTGCATATCATGTTGTTTGCTATTTGAATTACGTGGCTTATGAATGATATTTTGTCAATTGCAATTTTACACCCCTTTGGACATGCTTTTGTGATGTATATGTATATATGTATTAGTTGAGGGCATGCTTAGATTAATAAATTTGATTAAAAGGATGTTGAGTAGAGGCCTATCGCAAGATAGGATGAGAGAGGGTGCTTTAGTCCGACGGGCTCCTTCCTCTCTCATTCCATAATCCCCGGACCTAGTTAATCTTTGGTTTCGCAAAAGATCAGTTTGCTTTAAAAATGGTTTCTTAATTTTTCCTTTTAAAATTAAGTGGCGACTCATTTGTTTTTGAAATTGAAATTTAGAAAAGATTTTAAGAAAAGCTGTGGGTAAGTCAACCTGCGATATCCACACATTGCCACCGCAGAAATGGCCCACTACCACCACTGCACAGGCCCAGAGCCGCCACGGCACTCACCTCCAGAATAGTCCATTTTTTCAATTTATTTGGGGACCCAAATTGATTAATTAGAAACCAAAACGACATAGTTCTATGTTAACAGATATTTGGACCAATGGCAACACTTCTTAAACCCCCAAACCACCCCAAATTGGCCTATATAAACCCCCCTTGACTTCTCATTTTGGGGGTGTCAAATGCAAGCTTTGAACAGTTTTAGAGAGAAAGTTGTAGAGATAAGTTTAGAATAGAGAGAAAAGAAGCTCCCTTCTTTGATTTTCAAACAAGAAAGTGAGTTCTAGACTTTGTTTTTACTTCATTACTTCTATTTACTTCATATTCAATACGCCCAACTACCATTTTAGTGAGCATTTAAGAGAGAGGAAGCTACTTCCATGTCCAATGTCACCACATACGAGTGAAACACCAAGCTACAAGTCCAATACATCATTGAATATCATATATTGATTGTTTTTTTGCGTGTCTATATAAATGTTCATCTCTCCTTACCTCATTTCTTTTTGATTTCTTTTTATTTGCTTACGAGATCATCATCATCTAGATGATGACATGGTGTTTGAGGTGAGTGAATCCTTATGGATAGTAGCTCTTGACCTTAAAAACATGTTTGATAGATGATGATTTCAACTTCAATACATTCCTATGTATTCTTGAAGTTGTTTTCAAAATAAAACAATATTCTCCAACGATCTTGGAGGTTCTTGATATGGGTTCAAATGTTGATATTTCAAGTGGTCATAATCTCCATTTAATTGCTACAAATATACACTCAAATCCTCTATTTCAAAACCCCTCTTAAACCCTTCATTTTGATTCCAAAGAATGAAACCCTAGTTCTTCCCAAAACCTTCAAAACAGTGAGGTATCTAACTTCAAAGAATTATTTTGAGTTCAATACCCAATATATGAATGCAAGACCACTTGGAAAGTCTTCCTAACTCATTATAGAACAGCCATGATTTTTGGTTTGACTTGGAAGTACTTGGAAGTGGTCCATTTGGACCTAAACATTCTCTCCAGATATTCTGTTTTTGCTGTCACAGCAGCTTGGTTGACTTTCAACTTGTTTTACAGAACACTTTTCCAAAAGGAGTGGTCCCAACCCATTTTTCCGTTGAACTTCCATGTCTTAGGGAACGTTCTGCATAATATGGGCCTTTAGATGTTTTGTTTTCATTTTCTAATATTTTTTGACATTTCAGTCAATGGTACGGATTCTCTTTCTGAGTGATCTCTATGTTTATATGATTTCTCTCAATCTGTAATAGTTATTGAGGATTGGCTTTTTGATTTGTGTTCTAAACACAATAAGGATGATCTACAAAAAATATGATGCATTGAAAACATTCCTAATCCTACTTGTCATTTTCCACAATATCAAGTCAATGTTTTGTCCACTATTCACAGCAAGCATTCTTTTACTTTCTTTTTTTGATTTGATGCTTACATGCACTCCAAATTTGTTCATATCTTAGGAAGTATTCCATACTACATTTTTACATATCCCATGATGATTTTCTCCATGCATTCATTCATCTTTTTAGAATTCTAAGTCACTTTAGAAAGTCCATGTACACATACACTCAACAACCTTTGCACATTCTAGGATCATACATTGCATTCATGCAAGATTTGGGCTTTTCATGACTCTTAATCTAAGAAGATTATAAGGAATGATCTTGATCACACATTCATGATTCCCCCAATCTAATCTTCCTTTCTCATCTGTCCCGGGGATTGAGAGGTCTCCCTTTCTTTTCTCAAAGATAAATATGCATCATATTAGCTTGTTAAGCATTTTTTTTATTTCTTTGATTAATTTATTTCAAGAACAATTCATGTCCACCTTATATTAGGAAAACTTAATTACTTGATATATGATTAGACGATTTTTCCTAGGTTTATTTGCATTATTTTCACTTTTGCACTTTATGATACTTGACTTAGATGTTATGAATAATATATGATCTTTTGATCTTATATTTCAAAATTCTTGTGTAATGTAATATACTATCATAAAATTAATTGTCAAACCATACATAGTATAAGATGATTATTTGGATGCTAATTGAGGCCTGTCGAGAGGCGGGGCGAGTTGAGGGTGTTTTAGTCGCGACAAAGGCTCCTTCCTCTCTCGTACCAAAACCCCGGGCCAAGTTCTTTGGTTATAAAGGGCCGGTGCCCTTTATCCATTTGGGCGAGTCAAAATTAGGTTTCTTGGTTCCTTAAAGACCAAGTGGCGACTCTGTATCTGTTTTCAATAGACCTTTTCCTTTCCTTTTCAAAATAATTTGAAAACAAACAAGAGGTGGAATTCTGCGTGTCCACAATCTGGCGACTCCACTGGGGATATTTATTTTCAAAACAAAATATTGAGGTTTGACTCATAAGAAGCATCCTTAAAATCATCTTTTTTAACTGTGTCTGGTTCACTGCATTGCACTCCTACATTTCGCCCCTCTGATTGTGTCTGAAATGCGGCGCTGACATTGTTCAGGTCTTGTTGTGCCAGGGCATAAGTCACCATTGATACTGTACCTTCCACGGTATATCAAATAGAGTAAATACTTCCGTACTGTCTCTTTGACGGTATATTGGTACTCTCGTCAATGGACCCTCTTTGACTAAACCCAACCTTTGCATATAGATTCCTATAGAACCTTTCATAGGACTATTCATTTATCTTTTCAGATAGGACAATGTGATATAACTGCTGTATGCCCTGACGGGATTACGTGTGCGGTGTAGACGCTTATGTGGCATAAGGCAGAACTTCTTTCTGATGATTCCTAAGGCAACCACTCACATGTGACCACATTGAGTTGACCTCTCTAGGCACCATGGTAAGGATGTCTACTCCATGTTCACAAAGATATACACCGCAAACCTTATTTGTTGGTCCTAAGAGATATGAGTATGAAAACTTGCCAAACAGTATGATCACCATCATATTTAACTAGTTTCCCTTAGAAACTCTATCCATCTCACCCCCAGATATAATCAGCTTCTCCTAGAAACTCTGTCCATATATCCCAGAAACATCCAAACACCACCAGTTTCTCCCAGAAACTCTATCCGACATACCCAAATATACCTATTTTCCCAAAATCCCTGTCCAAATCTCCCAGACTTACCCAAATATATCATGTTTCTCCCAGAAACTGTGTCCAGATATCCCAAATATAACCTGTTTCTCCCAGAAACTCTGTCCAGATATCCCAGATATAACCTGTTTCTCCCAGAAACTCTGTCCAGAAATACCCAGATATAAATCAGTTTTTCCTAGAAACTTTGTCCAGAAATGCCTAGATATAAACCAATTTCTCCCAGAAACTCTGCCTAGAAATACCCAGATATAAACCAGAAATATCCCAAAAACCCCTATTATTCCTCGGTGATCATACTAGAAGGATAGGTTAGCACAATCTGTATGGCTAAGACCTTGCTTGCTTAACTGCTATCTGCTAGAAGTAAGAGCATCATATAGATTAGGACTTGCATCCGCATATTGTCACATTTGCATGCATCGTTCCTGTCTGTCCGCACATACTGTCTCAATTAGTCTGTACACCAGTCAATCCACGTTTCATAATGCTAGTGTCATTGTCCGTCTATAGTCATCACTGTCAGAATCTGATACGATCCTCTCAAATCTGTAGGGTCACTATAGATTCTCAAAGTCAGCAACTGGGATCTTCATCCTGGGTCAGAAATTCAGATAATCGTTTGGTCAGAATTTGCCTAACAAGTTATTTCAACATGAATCAAGAAGAGTTGGAAAATAAGGTCACCGAATTAGGAATCACCATAAGCCAGTAGTCCGACAGCCTGGCCCATGTCTTGAGGTTTATGGAAGAATTGAAACAACAGCAGTCGTAATATCTACATGGGTTCCTGCCACCACCGGGTTTCATGCCACCACCACCGCCAGGGTTCGTACCACCTCCTGAGAATAATAGGGAAGAAGATTGGTTTCAAGGACCCCCACCGCCTGCATATCAGAAGAAGTTCCAAGAGAAAATGAACAAAGTTGACAAGCTAGAAAGTGTACTGAGGAGAAGTAAAGGGGTTGATGACTACATGCTTGACCTGGAAGGGCTCTTCGAGCCTGTCAAATTGAAATTGCAAGAAAACTTCAAAATACCCGCTATCAACCGTTTTGATGGAACTGGAAAGCGGAAAAGTTATGTGAAGCTGAGCATGAGCATCTTCCAGTCAATGGGCTACACTCATGAGCGCATTGCGATGTTATTCTCGCAAACTCTCGCAAAGTCTGCACTGTCATAGTTCTTTACCTTGGAAGCTTCCAAAACTCGGGCATGGGAAGACATCGTTCGAGTATTCGTTGATCACTATTCCTATAATCAAGAGTTGGATGTCATAATCAGAGATTTGGAAACTACTCGGCAAAACAACAATGAATCCTTCGCCGCTTTCTTAAGCAGATGGAGAAATAAAGTGGCCCAGATGACCCATCGACCAGTTGAGAAGGAACAGGTGAGGATGTTAATCCAAAATTTGCAGCTTCTTTATCATGAGAAACTGTTCTATCAATCCATCTCCACCTTCGAAGAGTTATTTGAAGTCGGGTCTCGAATTAAAGATGCTATCAGGGAAGGGAAGATTAAGAAAGAAGAGCCTCCAAGTGAGCCAAAAAGGCCCAGCTACTCTCGCAACCCCCCAGATGTCAATGCTCTTAGCAGTCAACCCATAGCATATCCTCCTAGGCTATACCAACCCTCCAACCAAACTAACTCCTCTAATCGCCCTTTCCAGAAAAAGCCCCCTCGAAATTTTGCCAAGCGAGAAATCTTGCTTTCCTTGGCCTTAGACTGCCTCCTCAAAAAAGGCCACCTCTAACTCCTTCAGCCTCGAAACACCCCGTTACCACCCAGTTATGATATGTCCAAAAGATGTACCTACCATCAAGCCCCTGGCTACAACACCGATGATTGCATGCACCTTCACCATGATATCCAAGACCTCATTGACCAGAATATCATTGAGCCCCCTCCCAAGCAGCCTCATGTCACCCAAAATCCCCTACTAAACCACCAAAATATCAGCCTCATCGAATCCAACCCCGCTACTTTCGACCCTTCTACCTTCATAATCCCCATAGGACTTCCCTTAGCCTACTTGGACATCCAGGATTCTACAGAAATCCATCTGATTTAAGGAGAAAATGAGGAATGGCAGCAACAGCTAGATGATGAACGAGATTTGTTCTTCCTGGAAAAGCATGATCTTGGGGCAGTGGATCTAAAATGGTATGATCCTAATAAAGAAAGTGATGCCTCCGTATGGGATGAGCCAGAAAAGCTATTTGTGGGAACAGATTGCGAGTAGTTCAAAGAAGATGGGACTGTACAAGGACCTATTCCTACCGAGATTGATCATTTGACTAGGTCGGGTCGTCATTATCAGCCTCCACAATTGGTCACGGAAACCATGGAGAAAGGACCAAACAAGGACAAGGGGAAAGGAAAAATGGATGAGGTCATCAAAGAGGACAACGAATTGATAAAGCAGTTGAAGAAAAATTAGGGACATCTCTCGATGTGGGACATCATGGTAACATCTTACATGCACAGACAAGCCGTGATGAATGCCTTTGCTGGAATCGAGGTCCCCATTGACGCTACACCGGAAGATATGGTGGCCTTCGTAAGTACACTTATCCCTAATCCAGTCATCACCTTCTCCGATGAGGATTTGCCACTGGAAGGATCTGCGCATAACAAAGCTCTGTACATCACCGTTGGATCCAAGGGGCAGTAGGTGCCATTCTGTCCTGTCGCTATAGGCTCCGCCTTAAATGTTTGTGTTCTAAGAACTACCACTGCCTTGGGGGTCAACATCCTTGACATCATAACATCTATGTAATCCGTGAGGGCCTACGATAACACCAAGAGAAATGTGATGGGGACTGTTTCTCTCCAAATCCAGGTAGGGTCTTTGGTCGGCACCGAACTCTTTCAAGTTATAGATATACCTGCCTCATTCAACATACTGATTGGGAGGCCCTGGCTGCATGTCAACAAAGCTGTATCATCTATTGTGCATGGCACAAATATTTTTCTGTGTGCGCTTGTGTGCTATACCCAAGTGTAGGTAGACGTGCCAGTAGTAACTGGTAAGACCAGGTCGATCCCACAGGGAAGGATGAGAATTAAATTATTTAGATTAGACTCTAAAAGAAAAGAAAATTCAAGATTTTAAGAAAAATGTAGAACACAAAGTTCTACAATTAACAACTACTAAATTTAAAAACAACTAAATTAAATTAACTAACGATTAACTATTTAACTAAAGCGAGATTTGAAAATAGTTTTTCTTAATAAAAGAAAGTGTTGGGATCATGCGAATCCACTATGACTCAGCCATCTACCATGCAGATGCAATTAAGCTCAACGGAGGGCAACTTCTACAGTATCATGTACTTCTCTAAGGATATAGAATCAATAGTCCTTTCATGATCGGGACTATATCATCACAATTAAGCTTGAAATACACAAAGGTGGTTTAATTCAATAGTTAAGACTCGCACCTACAATGGTATTAGCATTGAGGGTGGTTTGCAAAATATATTGAAAGAAAATGCCTTAAGGCTTAACGTTTAAAGACTGTTATGACAAACTGAGCGTTTGGGGACAGTTTGATAACGAATCAGTAAAGCAGAAAGTCTTGGAATACTGTATTAGATGTCCTCAAGAATCAGAAGTCTCGATCGATCGATGCGCTTTTGATCGATCGAACTTCTTCATCTCTCGATCGATCGAAATATCTTAGATCGCTCGACTATGTTTCTGGTCCGATCGATCGAACGACATTCAATCGATCAAACACAGGAATAAAAATACTACATGGCAGAGGCCTGAAATCACGGTTTCATCGCGATTTCCCAACCCCGGACTACCAGACATGACCTGGGAAGTCTCAGATTTATTTTTAACGTAAAAGTTCATTAAAGTCATGTTTGGTTGCGAGTTTTTCATGAAAACTATGAAAATCAATGATTTTAACTTATCTACCATGTAATACTACGATATTGAAGATTGTACTATGAATAAATTAGTGCAGAATGTAAACAAAATAGAACAAAGTAACCTGGAGAAAAACAACTACTATTAAACCTTAAGAAATCCAAGCTACAATGGTGAATCTTGATAAACCCTACAAAACAAACACAAGGAAACTCTCTACTCTCTATGAAAACTGATGAAACAAAGTGACTCCCCCATGGGACGTAAACAAAACGCTTATAAATAGCCTAAACCTAATGTTAGGGTAAAAAACAACCCGTCTCTGCTGCATGCGCGCATAATCTGATAAAAGGCACATTCGATCGATCGAACAACTCTCGATCGATTGAACTTCCAGAAACTTCGAGCGCTTGAACTACACTCGATCGATCGAAACGTCGATCGCTCGAACCTTTTTCGATCGCTCGAACCCTGTATTCAGCTTTGAATTGTCTTCATCAGGACCAAGCACTTCCTTTTTATCAACAGTCTTCAATCTTGTGCACACCAGCAGTAATCTGCACAAATAATCACTAAAACAATACCACTTATCATAGTTTAATCAATTTGTGCAAAAACTGATATTGTAATTCAAACTGCAGATAAACAGGGGAATTGTAAACTTTTCTAGTGTATTTTCCTCTTTTAGCGTAGTTGTATTTTACAAATACCCCCGCTTGTCACAACCCCCAACTAGCGATTTGCTAGTCCCTAGCAATAAAGCGAAAATAAAACAAGCTTACTAATACTACAATGACTAAAGTAAATAACATTAACTAAGGCAAACTAAACTAAAAATAAAAAGAAAGAAACTGCCTAACTCACTGTCGCAGGAATCGCGGTTGCATTTAGCAAATGCAATAAGCCGTTAAACCCCCAGGTTTCCCTAGTGGACGAGTGTTGTCTCGTGAGGGTTTTCAGTGAATAAACCCACAAAATTCTAAATTTAAAGCTCAAAAAGATATAGAAAAACTTATAAACATTCTTTCCCATTCGACTATCAATTTAGCTCCACATAACATATCAACCTCATACAAACCATGAAGAAATCCACATGTTCCTCATATCACCAAGATAAATATACATCTGCATTACATTCATGTATCCGTGTGTATGTGAAATCAACAGTTATGCATCCAACTTCATTTAGAATTGTTTAGACTATTATACTCTTGGAACTTGCAGTTTCAACTCAATTCTCACATGGGTTTACGCTAAAAAATGAACATCTCACAGAAACTTGTTTAGCAATGATCGCTCATGGTGTGAAAACTTTGATATGAGTGATGTTCTGACTACTAGTGTTTCACACCGAATTCGATAAAGGACGAACATTTAGAGTATTATAGTCTTATGAAAGGAGTACTACTTACTAGAGGAGCGAGATACCGTGGATACTCAAATTACACTTTCATATTCAAACTACGTCGTCAAAAATCATTAAGGCTTAAACAATTCAGCTTTTATTTAGTGAGATAAAGATAAGAGGGGTAAGAAATTGCACATCCTTGGCATTTGATTGCGTTTATTTCTTCTTTATTCCAACCATACTCTATTCTCGTATATATATATATTTTTTAAACATACTCCTTCTTCTTTCCCCTTTTTTTTTTTTTTTTTTTTTTTTTTAACCTGCTTCCCACAACTACTCCCTTCTTGTCACATACTTCAACAATTTTAATCACATCAGCCGTGCTTTCATATTGGCGATATTAGACGAAAGGTTAGGCGAAAGGTTTATAGAGGGTAAAGTATTAGACGAAAGGTTAGGCTTTCATATTGGCGATATTTAATCAATGTGAGGTCAAGAGATTCTTGGATGTTGATACAGGTATATGAAAAAGGTAAGGAATGAATAACGAAGGCTTAAATCATTTTCTTAACTTCTTAGTTTTAGCACTTCAGTGTTCCCTGAGTTTTAATTGGTAAATCCTGAACGTTCTCCTCTAATAAGCAGCCTAAATGAAGAATTTTGAGACTATCCAACGAATTTAAAGTATATTCAAGAAAAACAATTCGAATTAATGTGACAATTCCCTCAGAATGAAGATTTGGTTCGAAAGCTCACTAAGGGTCATTAGTCTCCACTATTTATTCTTTGAAGCATAAAAGTCATATTAACTCTATTTTCAATTTTTCTGCATAGCTCTTAACATGTGCAAATGATTTGGATAGTAGAATGGTTAACAATTGCATTCCTCTTAGTGAAGTAAGAAAAACGCGTGAACTAAAGTCATAATGGGATGAGATGAATATGAATATGTGTGGACATCGCAGGTTTTCTTTCTTTTACCCACAGTTTTAAAACATTTTGAGTCGCCACTTAATTTTTTAAGGAAAAATTAAGAAACCATTTTAAAGGAAACTGATCTTTTGCGAAACCAAAGATAAAAATGGGTCCGGGGATTATGGAATAAAAGGGGAAGGAGCCCAACGGACTAAAACACCCCCTTTTATCCTATCTCGCGATAGGCCTCTACTCAACATCCTTTTTAATCAAATTTATTAATCTAAGTATGCCCTCAACTAATACATATATACATATACATCACACAAGCATGTCAAAAGGGTGTAAAATTGCAATTGGCAAAATATCATTCATAAGTCACATAATTCAACTAGCAAACATCATGATATACAATAGAGAACTAGAAAACATACCCGGGATCCGCCCGCGAATATCAAACGTGCAATGCATGCAAAAATAAACCTAAGAAAGGTCTCTAACACATATATACACATAAGGCAAAACCTAAGCTAAGGTGTCGCACATGGGGTCGAAAAATCAATTAAAATCAATAAAATAGATTAAACTAGAGAAGGGTTGAGAAATTGTACCTCAAAGCGCTACAAAACAAAGGTTAGTACACATGCCTTAGACAAGATATAATATCAAAAGGGAATTAATCATAGGTCATGTTCAATTAAATTCAACCAAGTCCAACTTCATCCAAGAACTAGTTCTAACTATAAGCATCAATGTACATGAATGAATGAATGATTATGAACAAGGATGAGACATGAATTTATTCACTAATTTGGATCCCTAAGCCTCTGGGTTTAATCTAAATTATCATTATTCAAAACATGGTTTGAGTCCCAAGACATTAAGAGACCATTTGAGTTGAAATAAATAAGATTAGACAAAAACAGTAGCAGTTTTTTGTGATTTACAGAGAGCGGACCCGACGTTCAAAAATGGAAATAAAATACTTTCAACGGTTGGATCTTACTGATTTTTGGATATGTTATGCCTCTGTGAGTCTAGTTTCTAACCCAAAAATAAAATCGAGGTTTCAACGGTTAGATCTCCGGGAATACTGAAAATACTAGACCTCACTCAGGATTCTGCAACTCTCTGTCCAGAGATCTTGTATGATTTTCTAAAAATAGTAAAAAAATGAGAAACACTTAGATCTTTTTAGGGTACCTTCCTAACACATTAAGGTACTTATAAAAAATTATTTGAGACCCCGAAAACTTTATTAGGGTTCTGATTTATTAATTTCAAAACAGACTTATTATTCTGAAAGTATTCTAGAACTCTGGACAGATTGTAATTAGCTCACAAAAACCATGATCAAACCCTTCTAAGCTCAAAATCTTACTAAAACAAAAATCACATTGGTAAAACGATGTGTTATTGACACTTTCTCGTTGGTTTCACTTGATTTCAACGGTTGGATTTCGAACTAAAAATCTTTGATCAAAAACAGTTTGTGAACCCACTGTTTTTGTCTTGCTAGTTCAACTTTGTTGATTAGCCTCAACTATTAAAACACGAAGTTGGGGCTCAAACCAAACTATTTCTTCTACCATTTGATGGTCATTGAAGTTAAAGACATACTCATATGTAGGTTTTAGATGAAGTATGAAAGACTTCTCAAAACCTAAGGAAAAGATTAGTCTAAGCCATGAGAGTAGACTTGAATTAACACACTTTCTCCTACCATTTGATGGTCATTGGAGTCTAAATGAAGTTAAAAATCTACTAAAACCTCATTGGAATATAGTAAGGATTCCATAAGATTTCTCAATGAAGAGATTCAAGTCATGGATTAGGACTTGCATCTCACTAATTATATGTAGATTATGACTATGATTTCATTTTAATCTCCATATGGATCATAAGATCATAGGAAACTAAGGAATCAAAACTCAAAGAGGCTCACTAGGATATGTAAAATCTCATGAGCCTTACAAGAAATGGTAGAAATAAGAAATCAAAGTTTGTTTAGAGAAACTAAGAACACAAACTCTTCAAAATTGAATTTATTTTAAACCCAAGGCATCAATTAGATCCAAATCAATGAAATATTATGAGATTCAATCACAAGTTCTAAGTGGTGTGTGATGAAATGAGGTAAGAAGAGAGGTTTTGAAAATGTGTAAAGTTCCTAGAACTATGAACTTGTGATTGAATGGCCTAATTCTATCAAGTGATTGAGAGGTTACCTCTAAAACCTCAAGGAATTCTTCAACTTCTTTGTAAAGCTCTTCCAAGATCTTCAAGTTCTTCTTAAAATTCTTCAAGTTCTTCAAGAAAACTTCTCTTTTCTTCTTAATTCTCTCTATATGATTCTTGTATTTCTCTCTAATTTCAAGTATATGTGTGTGTGTGTTGATTCAAGTATTGAAGTCTCTCCAAAAATGAATATGAAAGTTTGTTTATATAGACCATTAATTCAAGGATAAATGGGTAAATTCGGGGTGGAGACCCATGTGCAAAGATTTCTTCTAGAACATGTGAGAAAAGCAGTCTGTTACAGCCAGCGGCAAACGACGGCATCCGGCGGCACTCGCTGAATGCCAGGCGGCACTCGCTGAGTGCCGAGCGGCATTCGCTGAATGCCAGGAGGCACTCAGTGAGTGCCGCCGGGTTTTCCGGGTGCCGGGGCTAACTGAATTTTGTCCCTCTTTTTGATTTTTCAAAAATATGTTGGTGTAAACCAATTTTTTTTTATTCTATGCATGTATATATTTGCATTAAGATCCCCCATGTGCATGGTATCAACCATGTGCATGGTATATTTTTTAATATACTACTTCTTTTTGTATTTTCTCTTTTTCCAAGATTTTTTTATTTATTTATTTTGTCCTTCTATCTCTTTCAAAAGAACTCTTTATTTATTATTTTTTTTTTATCCTCTTAAAAACTGGTTCCCAGACTGGGTTTCTCACACGTTCTTCATTGTTCGGGTTTCTCCCGAAAACCCAAATCCTCTCTCTTTCTTTATTTTTCAATTTTGAACTTTAACTTGAAGAATCATTTTTAAATTTTTGGAAGATCTTCGAATGTCACCGGTCATCGTCATCATCGGTCTTTGAGAGGTAACCAATCCCTAGATTTGACGTTTGGTCAAAATCGGGGTGTTTACAGTTTGCCCCTCTTTGACAGAGTTTGTGAAGCAACGCGTATCACAAATGAATGTCAAAGCCTGTGTGAAAGACACGCCTTTGACCAAGCAGTCGAATCTAAATAAAAACATAAAAGTGCGTTGCAAAATCGGGTGCGCAGATAGCCAAATGCCGGTCGTGCTCAAAGGTGAGCTGCCTACGTATCCCATCGGGAATCAGACCAGGACGTAGTTCGAGCCAGGGATTACACACAAACGCAGGTAGTCACACAGATGAATGCACCTATCTTACCGTGATGCACGTGCTCAAGCAAACTTATGCTATATGTTTTCAGGTTCAATGACATAGCAAAACGTGCCTTTGTCTTGAAATTCTTTTATGCTGATGACGTCCTATCATGGGAAAGTCACGACTGCCATTTTTATGAGAATACTGATCGATTGAGATGCGCTTTGCGTCTTATACTCCGATGCAGAATCAGGAAGTGTGCTGAAAGACTGAGATGCGCTTTGCGTCTTATACTCCGGTGTCTTGAAGATCATCTGATTGGCTGAGATGCGCTTTGCGTCTTAGACTCCAGTGCCGAATCAGGAAATGTGCTGAAAGACTGAGATGCGCTTTGCGTCTTATACTCCGGTGTCTTGAAGATCATCTGATTGGCTGAGATGCGCTTTGCGTCTTAGACTCCAGTGCCGAATCAGGAAATGTGCTGAAAGACTGAGATGCGCTTTGCATCTTATACTCCGGTGTCTTGAAGATCATCTGATTGGCTGAGATGCGCTTTGCGTCTTAGACTCCGGTGCCGAATCAGGAAATGTGCTGAAAGACTGAGATGCGCTTTGCGTCTTATACTCCGGTGTCTTGAAGATCATCTGATTGGCTGAGATGCGCTTTGCGTCTTAGACTCCGGTGCTGAATCAGGAAATGTGTTGAAAGACTGGGATGCGCTTTGCGTCTTATACTCCGGTGTCTTGAAGATCATCCGATTGGCTGAGATGCGCTTTGCGTCTTATACTCCGGTGTCTTGAAGATCATCTGATTGGCTGAGATGCGCTTTGCGTCTTAGACTCCGGTGCCGAATCAGGAAATGTGCTAAAAGACTGAGATACGCTTTGCGTCTTATACTCCGGTGTCTTGAAGATCATCTGATTGGCTGAGATGCGCTTTGCGTCTTAGACTCCGGTGCCGAATCAGGAAATGTGTTGAAAGACTGGGATGCGCTTTGCGTCTTATACTCCGGTGTCTTGAAGATCATCTGATTGGCTGAGATGCGCTTTGCGTCTTAGACTCCAGTGCCGAATCAGGAAATGTGCTGAAAGACTGAGATGCGCTTTGCATCTTATACTCCGGTGTCTTGAAGATCATCTGATTGGCTGAGATGCGCTTTGCGTCTTAGACTCCGGTGCCGAATCAGGAAATGTGCTGAAAGACTGAGATGCGCTTTGCGTCTTATACTCCGGTGTCTTGAAGATCATCTGATTGGCTGAGATGCGCTTTGCGTCTTAGACTCCGGTGCTGAATCAGGAAATGTGTTGAAAGACTGGGATGCGCTTTGCGTCTTATACTCCGGTGTCTTGAAGATCATCCGATTGGCTGAGATGCGCTTTGCGTCTTATACTCCGGTGTCTTGAAGATCATCTGATTGGCTGAGATGCGCTTTGCGTCTTAGACTCCGGTGCCGAATCAGGAAATGTGCTGAAAGACTGAGATACGCTTTGCGTCTTATACTCCGGTGTCTTGAAGATCATCTGATTGGCTGAGATGCGCTTTGCGTCTTAGACTCCGGTGCCGAATCAGGAAATGTGTTGAAAGACTGGGATGCGCTTTGCGTCTTATACTCCGGTGTCTTGAAGATCATCTGATTGGCTGAGATGCGCTTTGCGTCTTAGACTCCGGTGCCGAATCAGGAAATGTGTTGAAAGACTGGGATGCGCTTTGCGTCTTATACTCCGGTGTCTTGAAGATCATCTGATTGGCTGAGATGCGCTTTGCGTCTTAGACTCCGGTGCCGAATCAGGAAATGTGATGAAAGACTGAGATGCGCTTTGCGTCTTATACTCCGGTGTCTTGAAGATCATCTGATTGGCTGAGATGCGCTTTGCGTCTTAGACTCTGGTGCCGAATCAGGAAATGTGAGTTCACAGAAAAGTCAGAATAGTTTTAGATTCAATGACCCCGAATTTATATAGGCTGCGATTGACGTCCTATGCCTGAATTGAGAATTTTGATTGGTGACTCATGGAATGCGATTAACGACTTATACCAAGACCGAGAATTTGATTGGCGATTTAAAAGCTGTGATAGACGACTTAAACCAAGACCACGGATTTGATCGGTGACTTATAGAATGCAATAGACGACTTATACCAAGACCGAGGATTTGATCGGTGACTTATAGGATGCGATAGACGACTTATACCAAGACCGAGGATTTTGATCGGTGACTTATAGGATGCGATAGACGACTTATACCAAGACCAAGAATTTTGATCGGTGACTTATAGGATGCGATAGACGACTTATACCAAGACCGAGAATTTTGATCGGTGACTTATAGGATGCGATAGACGACTTATACCAAGACCGAGAATTTTGATCGGTGACTTATAGGATGCGATAGACGACTTATACCAAGACCGAGAATTTTGATCGGTGACTTATAGGATGCGATAGACGACTTATACCAAGACCGAGGATTTGATCGGTGACTTATAGGATGCGATAGACGACTTATACCAAGACCGAGAATTTTGATGAACGGAGCTGGTCTAGCTCATGGAGATTTGCCTTGGGGCTATTTAATCTGAAGAGATGTTTATATGCTTCTTATTCTAGATTCATCATTTTCTTTTCTTGACAGATTGTTTGCTATGGACAGCAGTTTTAGGTGATTCGGGCAAGAAAAGGAAGAAGCATGAGCCAGATAGCCCCACTTTTCTACCCACGGATTCTCCTTTCGACTATGGACAAGTTCAAAGGCTTTCCGTCACCTCTGATGATTAGCTTAGGATATTCACTTGATTTTGTTCTCTCTGAAGATGTTACTCGCCCTTTCCTCGGCGGAGCACAATCTGACTTCCTGCCCTTCATGTTATTGCCCTTCTTTCGGAATCTTCAATTCTCGTTGATCCCTCTGAAGAATATATCTTTTTGGATTACAAGAAGGTAGACTCAAACTGAGTTGAGATAGACACATTTTCAAATTGGTGACCAATTTTGCTTTCTTTTCTTTGCGCTTCTCTGATCAACTTTAAAAAAAAAAAAAAAAAAAAAAAAAAAAAAAAAAAAAAAGAATTGTTATCCCATAATATTCTTTCATTGTATCTTCCTTGACTTTCGATAATGAAGAATTCTTCTTTTCATGTTTCTTTCCATCTTAAATCAATTTCAGATTTATGCATGAAAACTTCAACTTTTTACTTCAAGAATTCCCAGGATGTCTAAGCTTAGTTCTTGAAAGCCAGTAAACACAGAGATATTTGGCAAGCGACAGTTTGCCCCTAGTTTGACAGGGGCTTGGAATGTTAGGCAAACAAAGTTTGCCCCTGGTTTGACGGAGTTGACGCGGCCTCTGGGCAAACGATGGTTTGCCCCTAGTTTTCAAAGTAATTTCATGAATTGGTTGGGTTTCTTCTTTGGACCGAGGGCCTTGGGAAACCCGCCTACTTATCCCCGAATGGGCATCAGGTCCTATAGTAGTTCGGTCGAGGCTTGAAAGAAGTGTAGTGATTGACCCTGTATGCGATTGTGACCGAACCTTGCAGGCTACCTACGTATCCCCGAATGGGAATCAGGTCAAAACGTAGTTCATCTACTCTGGAGGTCTTGAAAGAATAAGGCTTCAAGAATTGATGGGCTTTTCGAGCCATGTTTTCATTTGGGTTCAATGAGCGCCCTTTTCTGGGCAGATTTTCTGAAACATATTCCTCGTGGCAGCTTTCGAACAAGACGATGAACTACTTCTCCTTCTTATGCATTTTTTTCTTTTCCTCTTTTCTTCCCCTTTTTTTTTCTTTTCTTTTTTTTCTCTCTTTTTTTTTTTTTTTTTTTTTTTTTGTTTTGTTGCGGTTGATTCTTTTCACCTTATCGCTAGCCAGTCAATCTTTACAACCCTCATAATACATCATGTTTTACTCATACTCTATCACATTCACATAGTAATATCAGCCCTCCAAATTACTCTTTATCTTTCTCAAAAATATTTCTGCATTGTCTACTTATCACTTATCCATTGAGTCTCTCACAAAAAATTTAATTGATACTTTCAAATCTTTCTTTTCATTTCCAATTTCTTTTCTTAGGATAATGCATGTACTTTGAAGTACTCAAGAATTTATTCATTCTCTACTTTTTTTGTCTTTTTTTTTTTTTTTTTTTTTTTTTGTCTTTTTTTTTTTTTTCACTATCTTTTATTCTCTTCATGATTTTGACTGGCTAGGATTCGGATTTTGAAATCAACACGCATCTTATTTTGCTCTAACTTTTGCCTAGGCGCCCTTTCGGGTTTTCATCCTAGCGAGCTCTTTTTTTTTCTTTTTCTTTCTTTCTTTCTTCTTTTTTTTTCTTCTTTCTTTTTTTTTTTCTTTTAAGAAGAGGAAGTTCATTTAAGATATCTAGCTACCATTAAGGAACAAGTTCATGGCTTTAGACTGTGAGCTCACCTTTTAGGTTTGGTATAAAGGGGGGTGATGTGGGATAATTTCCGAATTTATTCTGGCACATCATCATAGGACCATGCAAGGCATCCTTGTATTCTTTTAGCAACGAGATCAATTTTATGCTTTTATCTTTATTGAGTGAAATATGGAAAGAATCATTTTGAGAATCTTCTTCATTTTCTAAGTCAAATGCCAAGGTTTCCTCGATGATTTTGCACGCAGGTTCATTTGCTCCTTTTTTTTTTTTTTTGTTACAGTTATTATAACCATTAAGCGCAATCAAGTAAGCAGAATCGGTCACTTTCATTGATAACAGAAAATTTAAAAGGCTTGGCTCATACTGGCCATTACAGACTTTCGGGGTAGGGGAACCCTATCACTAGACTCAAGGACATTTTGGCAAATTCCCTGATTCTATCTCTCCTCCATTCTCCGGCTCCTCCTTCCTTGCTTTATTTCCCTTGACCTCTTCCTTCAGTATTCCTCCCATCTGGTCTTTTCCAATCTTCACTTCCATGATCTTCTTTGGACCACTCTCCTTGGTCTCACTGCTTTCTTCATTAAAGAGATTCCTTATGGCCAGGCCATCCAGTGCATAAATCCAATCTTGGATAGACATAGGTTCTGTGGGCGCTTGTAGTTATGGATCTTCATAGTCAGCGAATTCATGTAAGGAAGAGATCTCAAACCCTTGCTCCAAATACTTATCTGTGCAGTCTACCCATGGCTCTGGAAAGCCATAGTAGGGAAAATCTCCTCCTTTCTTGATGGAGTATTCATGCGATGCCTGACCTTTTTCTTTTTCTTCAAGATCCTTTCCTTTCTCCTTTTCTGGATCGTTCTCCTTAGTATGATTGATCACTTCCTCATCATTTCCTTCTTCTCCCTCAGACCACAGACCATCCGTGTCACTGTACACCTCCTCCCAGATGGAGTTATCAGTAGGATTGTTTGGATCCCACCAATTGATTTGGAGGATTTCATTGTTCATATCTTCCTCAAATGCTTGCTCCTCTTCTCCTCCTATCAGCCAATCCTCTTCCTCGACTACTATAAGGCATGTCCTCTGATCTTCTGGGAATTTATAAGCTTTGGTAGCTTGTCCTACTGGTACGATCAACACAGACGGATCGAAGACTTCCTCCTCAATATCTAAGAGATTGATGTTTGGTGGTGGTGGTACAGCATGATGATTAGGGAGTGGGTTTCGGGTCACATGCGGCCGATCTGTAGGCGGAGGGGAAATAGTCTTGTTATCAATCAGATTTTGTACTTCATGTCTCAACCTCTTGCATCGGTCAGTTGCGTGGCCGCGAGTTTGATGAAACTCACAATAGAGGTTTGTATTGAAGCCTGGCGGGAGTGGATCAGGCATTGGCTTTGGATCCAGCGGCTTTAGATATCCTTTTTCCTTTAATCGCTTGAGAATGGTAGTCAATGAGATCCCTAAATCAGTGAACTGACGAGGTTGCCCCCCCAATCTCGGTCTTGATGCACCCTCCTTGCTCAAAACATTGACATCAGTCGCTACCTGATTTCCCGTGTTCCCTCCGTAAAATGGTCTTCTAGAGCGGTTCCCCTGAGATTCCTCCTTCTTAATCCTTCCATCCTTGATTGCGTCCTCGATCTTGGTTCCAATTTCAAACAACTCAGCAAAGGTATGAATGCACTGGTACATGAGTTTCTCCTGATAAACACTTTGCAGGTTCTTTACTATGATTCGGATCTGTTCCTTCTCTGATGGTCGTTGGGTCATTTTTGCAGCTTTCCCTCTCCATCGCGCCAAGAATTCAGCAAATGACTCTCTATTCTCTTGCACGGTTGTTTCCAGATCCCTCACAGTTACATCGAGTTCTTGGTTGTACTCATACTGGGTGACAAAAGCCTTCACCACTTCCTCCCATATGCGACTCTTGCTTGGCTCTAATGTGAAATACCAAGATAAAGCTGCCCCAGTTAAAGTTTGCTGAAACAGCATGGCCATCATGGCAGGACTCAGACCATTTGGCTGAAAGGCCCCGATGCACATCCTCACGTGATTTCTGGGGTTGCCAGAACCATCAAACTTATCGATCTCAGGCATTTTGAAACCGGCTGGCAATTTTTCTTGAGTTCCTTCAAACAAACCCTCTAACTCTAACAGATAGCTATCAACCCCATTAGACTTGCGGACAACTTTCTCTAGCTTTTCTACCTTCTCCTTCATCTCGATATGCTCTTTCTCAGCTTTCTCAATCTTCTCTCTCTCTGCCCTAGGTATGTCAACTTTTGGTGGTTCCGGATCCTCAAACCATTCATCTTCCTGAAGCGGAGGCGGGTCGGCTATCGGTGGATCATTTACTGTCCTTTGGCGGGTCAGTGCTTCCAACATGACCATCATTTGGTCCATTCTCTCTTTCAACTGAGCTATCTCTGTAGCATGCTGATCCTGGTCCATTTCTCTTTCTGTCTCTGGCTCTCTTCGTACTAACCTTGCACTCGAATCCCTGAACCAAACTGTCCCGGCGTTCAATGCTATCTTGCCTACAACCATTTTTATTTTTAATCAATTCTCAAACAACTTTATTTATTTATTTTTTTTTTTAAAAATGCTTGGTAAAAATTCTTTATGAATGGCTTATATGTCACACGGATGTGATGCATGTGTGTGTGTGTGCCTATTCTATATGCCAAAGAAAAGAAAATCCTAGTCCTAGCATATAAGCACATAAGCACATAAAATCCTCATCCATGTTAAGTGCGCCGATTTCTCCTTTCATTATGGTCCTCATTACCCTTTTTATGTATTTTGAAATTTTGAATTTTATTGGGAAAGTATTTCTTAGGTGATGAAATCTTTTGAAAACAATTCTTGGGAGTTCTTTTGAAAATGAGGGTGTTAACCATTGCTCAACGAAGATGATTGGATTAAAATTTTGCTTTGAAACTCATTTGAGAAGCATTTCTCCCAAAAAATAATTCTCAAGATTTTTGGATTTTTCTTTTGAAAGTGAGGGCGTGAAAATATTTTTCAATAAAAGATGAATGGGTTTTACTTGATTAAAGAAAATGAACCTTGGATCTTTTCTTTGAAAGGGTGATTTTTCAAAACAATTTTCGGATAAAAGATGATAATTAATCAAAAGTTTTGTCATAAACAATGAAACTTGGATTCTTGGGTAGGAGTATCACACAATTAGATAATCATCGCACATTTCATGAATTCAGATGCATACAAGGTCAATGATGCTTAGCAAAACATGATACAAGAGGTGTAATCTTATAATCAAGATTCGGCTTATTCTCAAATGCCATAGGACATGAAGAGGAATTGCTCAAAAGTGATTAAGAGGTTACACATCTTTTACCAAGTAAGCATCGTCATCATCTCAAGTAATCCCTTTCGGGCATACAAAACTCCCTAGCACATAACCCTAATCAAGAATTGAATTACTAATTTTGAAAGGTTCTATGGAAACTACTATGCAAAGGCCGGGTTTTGGTCAAATAAGGGACCCTTGACACACATCCAATAGGATGCTTCATATACCAAAACATGGTACGAGATCAAGGGTGATCACACGGCCCCATGATGGCTTGACCGACCGGGTTGCCCCGAGCCTCCAAGGTCATAGTTCCGTGCAATCGACTGGCGAGACATGCAAGTGCAATGCAACAGGCATACAAAAATTAATTAATTTGATTAAAAGGATGCTTTCAAGTCTAATCCTCGAGTGAACCCAAAATCAGAAATTCTGGTCTGCGAAACCAGAGATTCTGGGTTCGATCCACAGCAGAGTCGCCAGATTGTGGACATCGCATGTTTTCTTTCTTTTACCCACAGTTTTAAAACATTTTGAGTCGCCACTTAATTTTTTAAGGAAAAATTAAGAAACCATTTTAAAGGAAACTGATCTTTTGCGAAACCAAAGATAAAAATGGGTCCGGGGATTATGGAATAAAAGGGGAAGGAGCCCAACGGACTAAAACACCCCCTTTTATCCTATCTCGCGATAGGCCTCTACTCAACATCCTTTTTAATCAAATTTATTAATCTAAGTATGCCCTCAACTAATACATATATACATATACATCACACAAGCATGTCAAAAGGGTGTAAAATTGCAATTGGCAAAATATCATTCATAAGTCACATAATTCAACTAGCAAACATCATGATATGCAATAGAGAACTAGAAAACATACCCGGGATCCGGCCGCGAATATCAAACGTGCAATGCATGCAAAAATAAACCTAAGAAAGGTCTCTAACACATATATACACATAAGGCAAAACCTAAGCTAAGGTGTCGCACATGGGGTCGAAAAATCAATTAAAATCAATAAAATAGATTAAACTAGAGAAGGGTTGAGAAATTGTACCTCAAAGCGCTACAAAACAAAGGTTAGTACACATGCCTTAGACAAGATATAATATCAAAAGGGAATTAATCATAGGTCATGTTCAATTAAATTCAACCAAGTCCAACTTCATCCAAGAACTAGTTCTAACTATAAGCATCAATGTACATGAATGAATGAATGATTATGAACAAGGATGAGACATGAATTTATTCACTAATTTGGATCCCTAAGCCTCTGGGTTTAATCTAAATTATCATTATTCAAAACATGGTTTGAGTCCCAAGACATTAAGAGACCATTTGAGTTGAAATAAATAAGATTAGACAAAAACAGTAGCAGTTTTTTGTGATTTACAGAGAGCGGACCCGACGTTCAAAAATGGAAATAAAATACTTTCAACGGTTGGATCTTACTGATTTTTGGATATGTTATGCCTCTGTGAGTCTAGTTTCTAACCCAAAAATAAAATCGAGGTTTCAACGGTTAGATCTCCGGGAATACTGAAAATACTAGACCTCACTCAGGATTCTGCAACTCTCTGTCCAGAGATCTTGTATGATTTTCTAAAAATAGTAAAAAAATGAGAAACACTTAGATCTTTTTAGGGTACCTTCCTAACACATTAAGGTACTTATAAAAAATTATTTGAGACCCCGAAAACTTTATTAGGGTTCTAATTTATTAATTTCAAAACAGACTTATTATTCTGAAAGTATTCTAGAACTCTGGACAGATTGTAATTAGCTCACAAAAACCATGATCAAACCCTTCTAAGCTCAAAATCTTACTAAAACAAAAATCACATTGGTAAAACGATGTGTTATTGACACTTTCTCGTTGGTTTCACTTGATTTCAACGGTTGGATTTCGAACTAAAAATCTTTGATCAAAAACAGTTTGTGAACCCACTGTTTTTGTCTTGCTAGTTCAACTTTGTTGATTAGCCTCAACTATTAAAACACGAAGTTGGGGCTCAAACCAAACTATTTCTTCTACCATTTGATGGTCATTGAAGTTAAAGACATACTCATCTGTAGGTTTTAGATGAAGTATGAAAGACTTCTCAAAACCTAAGGAAAAGATTAGTCTAAGCCATGAGAGTAGACTTGAATTAACACACTTTCTCCTACCATTTGATGGTCATTGGAGTCTAAATGAAGTTAAAAATCTACTAAAACCTCATTAGAATATAGTAAGGATTCCATAAGATTTCTCAATGAAGAGATTCAAGTCATGGATTAGGACTTGCATCTCACTAATTATATGTAGATTATGACTATGATTTCATTTTAATCTCCATATGGATCATAAGATCATAGGAAACTAAGGAATCAAAACTCAAAGAGGCTCACTAGGATATGTAAAATCTCATGAGCCTTACAAGAAATGGTAGAAATAAGAAATCAAAGTTTGTTTAGAGAAACTAAGAACACAAACTCTTCAAAATTGAATTTATTTTAAACCCAAGGCATCAATTAGATCCAAATCAATGAAATATTATGAGATTCAATCACAAGTTCTAAGTGGTGTGTGATGAAATGAGGTAAGAAGAGAGGTTTTGAAAATGTGTAAAGTTCCTAGAACTATGAACTTGTGATTGAATGGCCTAATTCTATCAAGTGATTGAGAGGTTACCTCTAAAACCTCAAGGAATTCTTCAACTTCTTTGTAAAGCTCTTCCAAGATCTTCAAGTTCTTCTTAAAATTCTTCAAGTTCTTCAAGAAAACTTCTCTTTTCTTCTTAATTCTCTCTATATGATTCTTGTATTTCTCTCTAATTTCAAGTATATGTGTGTGTGTGTTGATTCAAGTATTGAAGTCTCTCCAAAAATGAATATGAAAGTTTGTTTATATAGACCATTAATTCAAGGATAAATGGGTAAATTCGGGGTGGAGACCCATGTGCAAAGATTTCTTCTAGAACATGTGAGAAAAGCAGTCTGTTACAGCCAGCGGCAAACGACGGCATCCGGCGGCACTCGCTGAGTGCCGGGCGGCACTCGCTGAATGCCAGGCGGCACTCGCTGAGTGCCGAGCGGCATTCGCTGAATGCCAGGAGGCACTCAGTGAGTGCCGCCGGGTTTTCCGGGTGCCGGGGCTAACTGAATTTTGTCCCTCTTTTTGATTTTTCAAAAATATGTTGGTATAAACCAAATTTTTTTTATTCTACGCATGTATATATTTGCATTAAGATCCCCCATGTGCATGGTATCAACCATGTGCATGGTATATTTTTGAATATACTACTTCTTTTTGTATTTTCTCTTTTTCCAAGATTTTTTTATTTATTTATTTTGTCCTTCTATCTCTTTCAAAAGAACTCTTTATTTATTATTTTTTTTTTATCCTCTTAAAAACTGGTTCCCAGACTGGGTTTCTCACACGTTCTTCATTGTTCGGGTTTCTCCCGAAAACCCAAATCCTCTCTCTTTCTTTATTTTTCAATTTTGAACTTTAACTTGAAGAATCATTTTGAAATTTTTGGAAGATCTTCGAATGTCACCGGTCATCGTCATCATCGGTCTTTGAGAGGTAACCAATCCCTAGATTTGACGTTTGGTCAAAATCGGGGTGTCTACAATATGTCATTGCTTGATGACAGCTAAGTAGAAGAGAAAATTCAAAATTTTTCTACCAATTTAGTTCCAAAACTTGGTTAATTATTTGAAAATTTGCACTTTGTATTTTTAATTATAATGGAGATTTGCAATAGATGGAGTGATACAGATCGCTAAGTAGATATATGCACAGGTGATGGTCTATCTACATCCTACCCCTCACTGAAAATTGCGATGACCTCAGAAGTTGATTTTCAAATAGATAGATAGAGTGATATTACCTGATAAAGCAACGTATAAACGGCGCGCATAGCAATCTGTAAAGAAACAGACAATCTCCAAGCGGACAGGATCAAAAGAAAAATAAACAGAAATATAAAGCACAAGGTCCATATATATTAACATAACCAATCACTGTAAAGATAAAACAAAGAAACTAAAAGTGAAGTGATAAGAAAGTACAGCCAAACCAAACCACAGTGACCTAACAGCGTCCAAAAAAAAAAATAAAAAAAAAATAAAATACCCAACAAAAACATATTGAACAACAATATCCCACACCAACCCATAACATCCAAAAATCTACTAAAAATACACCAAATGACTACCCATCATCGGGAACATCAGACAAAATCTTTATCAATAAATCTGGAGCATCCATAACTCCACCCTCGACACCTGCAATAGCAGTAGCCGGATCGCTCGTCGTGGCAACTGTAGTAATAACTGATGTGTCGGCCATGACAGGAGCAGGTGTAAGTGATGTCTCCAAAGCAGTGGGTGCGGCTGATGTCGATGGGGCGGTAGATGGTGCAGCTGATGTCGATGGTGCCAAAGGATCAACCGGTAGATCGGAAGTAGAGGGACCAGTAGGTGCAGAGGAAGATGGGCCAGTGGTGTGTGGTGGAGGTGCAGATGGAGTGGAAGATGGGGGGTATGATAGGGTCAAACCCTAGCTGGACCGACAGGGTGGTCAGCATGGCGGATATATGATCAACCTTGCCCTCGAGTCTCATCCGGGCTGCCCTCTCCTCCAAAAGTAAATCGTGAATAGTCGGAGGAGGTGCAGATGAAGAGTCTCCCTGGGCTGGAGCCTGAGATCTCTGTCTCAGCTCAAAACGTGCTACCTCCTGAACTGGATCGTCCTCCTCCTCAGACTCATGCTCCTCAGCCTCAGTGGGCGTCCCAGAAGCAGCTCCCTCGGTGTCCGTCCGGCCTCTAAGTCGCCTCTTCTCCCCCACCTTTGCCTTGCCTTTACCCTTTGCTTTCCTTTTTTTTTGAGCGTCAGAACGGCGGGCCGCTGTCTCACCAAATCGACTAGAGGCCTAAAGAATGGAATCTGTGGCTAACGGGACTAGCCCGGCCCGCTCAATAACCCTATGTATAGGCCAAGCGCCCTTCAGATGGTGCTTGGCGGCAATGTACCGCGTAGGCTGAACGAAAAAGTCGATATACAGGCGAGACAAACAGACACGCTGTCCTGTCCCAATGGAGTACAGAGCACGGGCATACCACGGCGCAAATTTCTCGTGGTAGGATGTCATCAGAATACAGTTGACCAATGCAAGGTGGAGGAGGTGGTAATTCTCAGTCAGAAACTTATCCTTGATATTTGATTCGCCGTTCCAGAACTGAACGGCACCACCTGTGAGCTCACGGATAATGGTGGTGGACGAGATCGCTGGGGCTCCTGGTAATGAGGGATAGAAACAGTCAGGGACCTCAGGAACCCCCAAAGCTGCAGAGACTGTGGCAGGACTGAAAATGATCTCGCGCCCGCGAAAGAATGATCGGTAGGTGAACGGGGCCACGGGATCCTTGATCATGGAAGAGCAAGCTTCACGAACCCAGTGGATATTGATTTTCTTGGTCTGGATCAACATGTCGTACCACAATGGCATGTCTCTGATCCGTTCTAGGAACCATGGAACGGCAAGCCATACAGACTCCAATGGCCGCTCGAGCATCACCTTACGTGTCTGAAAAGAGCGGCTAAACCAAACACGCTCTTCGGTACTCCGGAACCCATGATCGGGTATGGGGTCTGGTATAGCGAGATCCAGAGGTTTGGATTTGTGGTACCCCGTGATAGGGTTCATTGTGGGTCCCTGAAAATAGAAGAAATACACAATAGAAATCAAAACAAGAAAGAGAAAAAAAAGAAACTGAAACTGCTTGTGTTCGACCGATCGAACAATGTTCGATCGATTGAGAAAGGACAGAGTTCGATCACTCGAGACTCCGTCGATCGATTGAGCAAGGGCTGGGTTCGAGCGATCGAACCCCTCTCGATCGATCGAGCACAACGAATGTTCAATGACTACTTTCGAGAACAGAAAGAGCCCTCACACACACAAGACAAGATAGAAACTAAAAGAAAGGTTTAAATAACCACTAGGGGGCACCCCCATGTACATACAAAAAGACAAGAACTACGAGGGGTAACGTGGGGCCTCACCTAGAGAGACGCGCAAGGGGACGGTTGCCCGAAGTGCCACTAATGATCACAGGAACCCGGAGCTTCGTGAATCACGAGATATAGATACGGGAGGCCAAATCTCGTGGGTTGCTACCTCTGCTCTCGAGCGATCGAGTGGGTGAGAGACAAAATGAGATTTTATAAAACTTCAGAACGACGCCTCGTTAATTACAGGTCTCAATCGATCGAGAAAGTTCGATCGATCGCACGTGCAATCGATTGAGGTCTCTTCAAGCGCTCGAATATCTGATACGTTTGATCGATCGAGATGAGTTCGATCGATCGAACACCCAAATTTTGTAATAACCCTGAATTAAAAAATTTAGCACTCCCAACTAGCCAACAATGTTCTGGACGAACAGAAAAGTGAAAAAATAGTGCATTTGACAGAACATGTAAGCCAAACCTCTTCCTCATAATTGAAAATTGCAATTTGATATAAATAAATCCTTTTAATAGCATTTGTAGTGCAACAATATTCTCCCAAATGGTATTTAAAACCTTATTTAACTAAAGAAAACCAAAAATAAAACTAAAACCAATAAAATTCTGTCAAGGATTACACTTCAATTGATAAACGAAAGATGAAATGAATGGAAACAATTGAAATGCGGCACTATTCTTCGAGCATGAAGATTTCCTCTTCCACAATCGCTTCATGATCCGCCGAATTGTCAAAAGTGGAGTTCAAACTTGATGATTCCCTTTCCCTGAACAGTCGGAAAGCAGCAAGGATATCATCGAGCAAGTCTGGCGTCTCTAAAGGATTGGAATTCCATGCAAGAGGTGACCCGGATGGAGACAAGGATAAAGGTGTGTAATTGCGCAACGGACTGTCCTCTTGCAGCGGAGTGTGTGGGGGCCTTATGTAGGGCCCAAAACCATGAACCAGTTGATGTGGAAGGTAAAGCGGCGGGAACGGTGGATTCATAGTGACAATCCTGACAAAGGAAATAAAAAAAAAACCAAAAGATAAACAAAATGATATTAAGATAACGGAACACAGGAAACAAGGATTAAACACAAAAAGAAAAACAAGGAACAGAAACAAGATACAAAGACATGTGACTAAGTTCCAACCTCACTATTGGCATATATCCCCAAAATGCACTAGCTGGTAAGGGGCATTGGAGCCTGAATAGCAGAAAGCTCAGGTGCACATATCGGTATGGGACCAACTCAGGAACAAGGAAGTCGTCAACAAAAACAAAAATTACAGTGTGACGTTCTGGGACAACATCCTGAAGGTCATGATCTTCCCATGGCTCCCACATATCATCATTTTCCCATTGTGCCATGAGTGCATCATCCACCACTCTCCCCATGTACAGGTCTTCTTCCTCATCCACATCATCATCATGCTGAAATCCCATATTTTCATATGGATTGATGTCAAGGAGGGCCGGTGGGTATGGAATGTACCCTTGAGCAGCATCAATGAGAGAGTGAGCTTCAAGGTCTTGATGAAGCAAGGGGCAGGGTGTGAGTTCACCCTCAGTCCAGGTGCCACAACGACATTCTGAATCAGCCCATGAACCGATAGAATGAACATCATCACCTCGCATCTATGTACCTGCAATTGAGTGGTTGAAGGTATAGCGGATTAGAACAAGATCACAAACACTAAAAGAATGAACTAAGAATAAAAAAATAGAAGAGGGAAACTAAAATGCAGGGAAAGATAAAGAATACAACAACAAAATGGAACTCCACTTTGGATGTTAAGTGGGAGAATAGTTGGGCTCATCCAGCTGGATGTGCTCAACTTCAGTTTGGAAGTTCTCCAAGAACGGTTTCAACCTTTGGCCATTGACCTTGAAACAATCATCGTTCTTTGGATTGACGAGCTCAACCGCCCCGTGTGGAAAGACAGTTTTTACAATGAACGGGCCTGTCCAACGGGAACGGAGCTTTCCTGGGAAAAGGTGGAGGCGAGAGTCATATAGCAAAACTTTCTGCCCCGGCTCAAATGATTTACGAAAGATCATACGATCGTGGCGAGCCTTCAACCTTTCCTTATGCAACCTTGCAGAGTCATACGCATCTCGTCGTATTTCCTCTAGCTCTGTAAGTTGGAGCTTGCGTAACTGACCTCCCTCTTGGATATCAAAATTCAATGAGCGTGTTGCCCAGTAAGCTTTATGTTCAATTTCAACAGGAAGGTGGAAAGATTTCCCGTAAACCAATCTATACGGGGACATACCTAGATTCGTCTTGTAGGCAGTACGGTATGCCCATAAAGCGTCGGTCAGCTTGTACGCCCAGTCCTTTCGGTTGGAGCTAACCGTCTTTTCGAGAATATGCTTGATTTCTCGGTTTGCCAATTCCGCTTGCCCATTCGACTGTGGATGATAGGCAAGAGCGATTTTATGGTGGACTCCCTATTTCTTGAGAAGTGACTCCAAAGGCCTATTGCAGAAATGCTTGCCTTGGTCACTTAGTAAAGCTTTCGGAGTTCCAAAATGAGACAAGATATGCTCTCTTAGAAAGGACAAGACCGTTCTGTGGTCATTGCGTCTCGTTGGTATCGCTTCAACCCATTTTGACACATACTCTACAACAAGGAGTATGTATTCACAGTTTTTAGACTTGGGAAATGGGCCTATAAAATCTATGCCACAACAATCAAATATCTCAATTGTGATGATAGGGGTTAAAGGCATAGAATTCCTTTTAGAAATAGTTCCAAGCTTTTGACAGCGTTGGCATGTCTTGCAAAAGGAGTATGCATCTTTGAAAATTGTGGGCCAGTAAAAACCGCTTTGTAGAACTTTTTGTGAGGTCTTCTGTGACGCGAAGTGGCCACCGCATGCCTCAGAATGACATGATGCTAAAATTACGGTTATATCCTCATTGGGGACGCAGCGCCTGATAACCTGATCAGCACAGTACTTGAAAAGATATGGGTCATCAAAGAAGAAATGACGCGCGAACGAGAGGAACCGTTTTCTGTCTTGGTTTGACCAATGATTCGGTGTTTCTCCCGTGACAAGGTAGTTCACAATATCAGCATACCAAGGCAGACTACTTACTGCCAGTAGCTGTTCGTCCGGGAACTCATCCTTAATGGATTGGGATTCAGTATTGTCGACAAAACTCAACCGTGACAAATGGTCCGCAACCACATTCTCTACTCCTTTCTTATCTTTGATTGTTAGATCAAACTCTTGGAGTAAGAGTATCCAGCGAATGAGCCGTTGTTTAGCGTCTTTATTAGACAACAGATACTTGAGGGCCGAATGATCTGTAAAACAGACGATTGGTGACCCTATCAGATAAGACCTAAACTTATCCAAGGCGAATACTATAGCCAGCAGCTCCTTTTCAGTAGTTGTATAATTCATTTGAGCTTCATTCAAAATTCGGCTGGCATAGTATATCACATATGGCTTCTTGTCCTTTCTTTGGCCTAGGACCGCGCCAATGGCGTAATCACTAGCATCGCACATTAATTCGAAAGGCAAACTCCAATCAGGTGCTTGTATTATAGGTGTGGAGGTGAGAAGCTCTTTTAAATCCTCGAAGGACTTTTGGCAACTCTCTGACCACTCGAATGGTGTATCTTTGACAAGAAGTTGACAAAGGGGTCGAGAGATTTCACTGAAGTTCTGGACAAACCGACGATAAAATCCCGCATGCCCCAAGAATGAACGGATGTCTCTCACTGTACGGGGGACAGGTAGATTTGAGATTATGTCGATTTTGGCCTTATCCACTTGGATTCCTTCATCGCAGATTATATGGCCGAGGACTATTCCCTTAGTCACCATAAAGTGACACTTTTCCCAATTCAAAACTAGGTGTTTATCCTCACATCGCATTAATACCTGCTCGAGATTATTGAGGCAATCTTCAAAGCTATGGCCAAACACTGAAAAATCATCCATGAAGACTTCGAGGATGTTTTCGACCATGTCACTGAATATGCTTAGCATGCACCGCTGAAAGGTAGCCGGTGCATTACATAAGCCAAACGGCATTCGACACGTTCTAGCAATTTCAATTTGATTATATCCACTATATCCATCCAAAAAGCAGTAATACTTGTGGCCTGCCACACGTTCTAGCATTTGATCCATGAATGGAAAGGAAAATGGTCTTTTCGGGTCACAGTATTCAACTTTCTGTAGTCAATACACATCCTCCATCCAGTGGGGATACGTGTTGGTACCAATTCACCATCTTTGTTCGGGATGACCGTTATACCTACTTTCTTTGGAACCACTAGGGTTGGACTAACCCAAGGACTATCAGATATCGGATAAATCATCCCAACATCAAGTAGTTTGAGCACTTCCTTTTTAACTACTTCTTGCATGTTGGGATTCAGACCCCTTTGCATTTGCCTTGAGGGTCTAGCATCTTCCTCCAGATATATCTTGTGAGTGCATATGGATGGGCTTATGCCTTTGAGGTCAGCAATCGTCCATCCCATAGCATCCTTATGCTTGGTCAGCATTTGCACTAGCTTACCTTCCTGTTCATGAGTTAAAGCAGATGAAATGATCACAGGATAAGTTTTTCCAATCCCTAGGAATGCGTATTTTAGCTCTTTGGGTAGCTCCTTTAATTCTAACTCCGGAAACTGAAAACTAGAAGGCATTGCCAACTTAGTTTTAGGAGGCAATTGTTCATATGGCATTACCCACATGCATTCTGCTCTATCCTCCTCTATCGTATCCATCATAAGACACGTCTGGTTCAGGTCAGCATCCAATGGAGTTGACTCTGCAGGCTGATAGATATCGCCGAATTGAGTCATCACAACTTCCGAAGGATCTTTGTAGTCGACCAAGTCAACTTCATCTTCAATGACTGTGTCAATGTAATGAATTTCTTCCTCATCATCGTATTCTTCAGGTCGGGGATTAGAAAAAATTTTGACATTCAATGTCATGTTCCCGAATACGATAGTCATGATACCACTTCTAATCTTGATCGTGGCATCAATAGTGTTGAGGAATGGACGTCCAAAGATAACCGGGATGTGTGCACCAGGATTAGACACAGGTTCTGTGTCCAATATCACGAAATCAACCGGAAAGACAAAAGAGTCTATTTGGACAAGGACGTCCTCTAACACCCCTCTAGGGTATTTCACAGATCTGTCTGCCAATTGCAAAGCGACTCGGGTGGGTTTGAGTTCACCCAACCCTAGCTGTTTATAAACTGAATATGGCAGTAGGTTCACGCTTGCTCCTAGATTGAGGAGTGCGTTATCTATCCTTTGATTCCCAATTCTACATGAGACAGTAGGTGTACCGGGGTCTTTGAGTTTTGGAGGCAATTCATTTTGAATGATTGCACTTGCTTGGCACGCGACATAAGCATATTTCTTCACGCTTTGCCTCCTCTTGACCGTGCATAGATCTTTAAGATACTTCGCATAGGCCGACACTTGCTTGATAGCATCTAGGAGTGGAAGGTTAATTTTGACTTGTTTAAACAAATCCAGAAACTCCTGATTCTTTGTCTCATTCTTGGGTTTCTTCAATCGTTGAGGATATGGGCAGGAAAAGGACATTTTGGTGGTTCATCCTTACCAGACTCCTTTCCAAGCCTTTGCTCAACTTCTTCCTCTACTCTAGGAACTTGAATGTTTGCCTTTATTGCCTCGTCATTAGTTGACGGCTCCTCCTCTTGAGTAGATGGTTGCTTAAGCTCATTTTCCACCACTTCCTCCTCTTTGTACACTTTGGGTGTAGACAGAGGCATGCTTTTTTCTATGATTCTTCACTTCTCAGCGTAGTCACGGCTTTAGCATGTTCTTGATTGTTAGGACCATTGTTATGTCCCTTGGGGTTCGGAAGTGGTTGGGCAGGGAATGTTCCTCCTGAACCTTCTTGCCGTGCATCTATCCTTTCTAACGTGGCAGACATTCTACTCATCATCTGTATGAGTTGCTGCGTTAGATTGGCATTAGCAAGTGGCTCTTCTTCTTGTACCTTCTTGTGTGGTGGCACATAGGCATTGGTCTATGGTGCATTGGAGGGTTGAGCTTGGTTGTAGTTATTGGTTCTGTTTTGATTGTATTGATGGGACGGCCTATTGTTTTGCCCTTGATATTGATTGTTGTTGTAGGACTGCTGTTGATATTGATTTTGGGTCCCAGCATTATTTCTCCAATCAAAACCGGGGTGATTCCATCTATTGTTACTTTGAAAGTTATTGTTGGAATTCCCCGCCCCTTGAAAACCTTGCATGGCATTCATCTCCATCGGGGTCTGCTCTTGAAAATACGGCACATTGGGATAATATTGAGTTGTATGTCCCAACATGTTACATGTGTCGCATGGTTCCTCAGGCATAACTTTCCTAGAGCTCTCTCCTTTCATGCTTAACTCCTCTACATTCTTTGCTAGTTCTGCATATTTAGTCATGAGGTGATCTTCACTAGTTAGTTGGTATAGGCTTTTCTCTTCTACACAGGATATCTGTGAGCGTGAGACATTGTCAGAATTTGACCATTCATGAGCGTATTCGGCTAACCATTCGAAATGGGCTTCAGCCTCTTCGGTGTTTTTACGCAGAAATGGTCCGAAACTCATAGTTTCTACCAACTTCTTTGTTTCACCATTCAATCCTTGATAAAAGAAGCTGATAGTTTGCCATTTCTCAAACCCATGGTGTGGGCACGAGAGAAGCAAATCTTTGAAACGCTCCCACGTTTGTGTGAAGGTTTCATTGCTCTTTTGTTTATAGGAATTAATTTGACGTTGAAGGTATGTGGTCATGCGAGTAGGATAGAATTTCTTTAGAAACGCGGTGCTCATCGCATGCCAGGTGAAAATTGAATTAGGTTTGAGGGAGTGGAGCCACGCCTTCGCTTTATCTTTCAAAGTGAAGGGGAATAACATTAGATGCGTCACCTCCCTAGGACAATTTTGCGAGAATGTTTTGCAAACATCCTCGAAATCAGTGACATGTAAGTACGCCTTCTCACTTTCCATCCCATGAAAGGTGGGAAGCAGTTGGATCATCCCATTGCGAAACTGAAATTCGCCATTATGCGGTGGGATTTGAATGCAAGAGGGCGTAGGTGCGTGTTCTGGTTGCATGAGATCGCAAAGAGGACGTAGCGCCTCATCAATTGGTACCACAACATTGTCACCATGTTCACTCTGATTATCATCCATTGATTCAGTTGGAGTGGCCATCGGGTTAATGGAACTATTAGAGTCAGAACGGTAGAAAGGATTTCCAAAAGTTCCTTCAATAGAAGTGTTGGACATGAACTATGAGAGTTTTTAAGGTGAGTGTTTACCAATAGAACTGAAAAGAAGAGAAAATAAAAACAGAAAGAGATGAAGAGAGACTGAGGTAACCTAAATATTAACTCGTCGCCTTCCCCAGCAATGGCGCCAAAAACTTGGCACGAATATTTTTCTGTGTGCGCTTGTGTGCTATACCCAAGTGTAGGTAGATGTGCAAGTAGTAACTGGTAAGACCAGGTCGATCCCACAGGGAAGGATGAGGATTAAATTTTTTAGATTAGACTCTAAAAGAAAAGAAAATTCAAGATTTTAAGAAAAATGTAGACACAAAGTTCTACAATTAACAACTACTAAACTTAAAAACAACTAAATTAAATTAACTAACGATTAACTATTTAACTAAAGTGAGATTTGAAAATGGTTTTTTTTAATAAAAGAAAGTGTTGGGATCACGCGAATCCACTATGACTCAGCCATCTACCATGCAGATGCAATTAAGCTCAACGGAGGGCAACTTCTACATTATCCCGTGCTTCTCTAAGGATATAGAATCAATAGTCCTTTCATGACCGGGACTATATCATCACAATTAAGCTTGAAATACACAAAGGTGGTTTAATTCAATAGTTAAGACTCGCACTGTCACGCCCCGAAGTACCAAAAATAGGAAAAAATAAATTTCCTTTATGGGTTCGTAGACACGTGACTGGTTGTGAGTGTCACCTGATTGTCCAAACATGCTTATAACAATAATGTGATATGGGAAAGTGACTAAGTTCAGCGGAAGCAGAAATTTAAAACATCCAAGTCTTACATCAGTAGTATATTACAGGCCAAAAAGATATCCAAAAGATACATATTACAATACCAGCTAAACTATTACATCACTAACATAATAGTAACAGAACTATAACAAAAGACAAGCTCCAAAGTCTTCAGCTGGCGAAACCGTAGCCTTCCTTGTAGTAATCTTCACCAGCATAGTCTTCAGTAGTATAGTCCGCGTCTTGATAGCATTCGGCTCCGTCTGGACCTGCAAAGGCTGGACGTGGAAGGTCCAGCGGCATGAAAAGTCGTTAGCGGTTAAGCTAAGTGAGGGTCCCCTTAAGGTTACCACCACTTAAGGTAAGTTATTCTTCATCTCTTCTTATTTCTCAAAACCATATCTCGTTCATCATTTCTTATTCTCGATACTATGTCTTGTTCGTCTTTTCTTATTCTCAAAACCACGTCTTATTAAAACCCAATCATTCTTTTTGAAACTTAACCCAGAACTGAACTGACCAATGACATTGACTGAAAGAAGACTTAACTCCAAACGCATTTACTGGCCAAGAAAGTACAACACTCAACAATGAATAGTTAACTGTCGCCCTAATGCCATAAGTGTTCGGGACATTAACAATCTCTTGGTCGAACACGTCATGCCGATCCTCAGGTCGCCCGCACGTTACCGAACACGTCATGCCGATCCTCAGACCAAGGGTACGGGAAATTATTAATCACTTGGACGAACACGTCATGCCGATCCTCAGGTCACCCGTACATAACCGAACACTTCATGCCGATCCTCAGTCCAAGGGTGCGGAAAAATAATCAACCACATGATCGAACACGTCACGACGATCCTCAGGTCATCCGCACTTGACCGAACACGTCATGCCGATCCTCAGATCAAGGAACAAAACATAACTCACCAATTGACTCCATGGAATAATCGAGAGACCAACTTTGCAAGAATTATCCAAACACGACACATAAGTTCACGAATCAACTTTGACCAGTAGACACACGACTAGAAACGAGACCCAATGTCCCTTATTCACATTAAATCTGTTATCGAAGGTTTTATCATTATTTTACGCGTTCTCACGTTTCGTAGTTTAGTTCATTAATATCATCCATTTATAACCGTTAATATTTCGCTATACGTCCGACATTCCATTTTCCTCTCAATATACTTACGATGGAAACTTTCCGATCATTTATCAATGCAATAATCGTGCCATACAATATACTTATAGTTTGGGTATGAACTTTCAACGGTCATTAGACTATATTCATAACAATAGAAAACATAGCACGTAGCTCATGGATTTATAATCATGGATTTAATACCAATAAACATATAGATGAAACCCTTAACATACTCATCTACGCGATAACACTAGCATAGCACAAGATTTTCATAATAACACAGGTACAGGAAACTAGCATCAACAATCAATACCATGCATAAACAAAACATCATATAAAAAGCTACACAATCTGCCAGGATACATTTTCACTGTGTTGACTGAAACAATATGATTTATTTGGGCATGATAAATTGCTTTGTGGATCAAACTCAAAACTAAAACATTGTAGATAATACGATTATCTTCATGTACAAAAAAAAATCTAGCTTCAATTACATTTTTGAGCTACTCAAAATATTTATTTTACAAGACATTTCTTATATCTCGGACTGTTCTGTCCCAGATTTATAGTACTGCATTGTACGTGAATTTCACCTATTAAGGAGGGGTTTTTAGACTGAGCTAAAGAAGGGTTATTTGTAGATAAATGTGTTATCTTTCTCCACAAAAAAACCTAGCTTAATTCTCATTTTGGAACTGCACAAAACATTCATTTTACTAAACTATGATCTGCTGAGAGTTTCAGTTTCTCAGATTTATAACACTGCGTTGTACATGCATTTCACCCATGAAGGATTAATTTCTAGAATGAGCTATACAGGAGTTATTTGTAGATATATGAGTTAGATATTACCACAAAAAAACCTAGCTTAATTCGAATTTTAGAGCTCCTCAAAACATCCATTTTACTAAACTACATTCTGCTGGAAGTTTCTATTTTCCCAGGTTTATAGCATTACGTTGTACATGTATTTCACCCATGAAGGAGGGATTTCTAGACTGAGCTATAGAAGAGTTATTTGTAGATATATGAGTTAGCCTTTACCACAAAAAACCTAGCTTAATTCGGATTTTTGAGCTGGACAAAACATTTATTGTACTAAACTATGTTCTGCTGAGAGTTTCAGTTTCACAGATTTAAGGATTTATCTTGCATGTCATGAAAACTTCAACACAACAACATCAAACTTCTACTAAACATTAATACATATTATATGGGTTCTTAATTGAGTTAGATTACTCACAATTACTCACAAAAGCTTAAAATTTAAGCTTGATATTGGTTGATGCTTAGTGGAGCTTGAATCTTCAAACTTCAAGGATGAACTTCTTCTTCTTCTATTCTTCCATGGAGCTATAATTCTAGCTCTCTCTCCCTCTCAAATATATGCAGATTGTATGTGTTAAAAAGAGAGTAATGCATGAAGACTTTCATGTTTAAATAGAGCCTTACATGTGCAAGGTGTCACCTTGCATGAGCTCATGTAAGCATGCATGGACAAGTGTCCATTGCATGGACAAGTGGCATGTATATAGATGACATGTGGAGGTGATGTTGCATGTGCCACCAAGTGGCCGGCCATGTGGGGCCCACCTTGGGTTTCGTGCCACTTTCTCGATTTACGTGCATTAGTTCCTCGATATGTGTGTCGGTCTCGAAGTACGTGCAAACTAGTATTATTTCTAATGTCCGGGTCCAGGTACGGGACTAAGTTAAATCTTATTATGGATGAGTCGGTATGGTTACTACAGTCTAATCAGTAATCCTAAGATACGTCAAAACTGTCACCCAGCTAAAATAATAATATAATAATACAGCCAGTCCAATACAAAATTCGAAAAGTTGATATTATTAATTAAAGAAAAATTTACAGGTGTTACATCTTCCACCACCTATTAAAGGATTTCGTCCTCGAAATCAGCGCCTATCTAGGTACAAAACAGGAAAGGATATTTCTCTCGCATCTCTGACTCCATTTCCCACGAAGCTTCTCTTTCGTCATGATGATTCCACTGAACCTTCACCAATGGAATCTCCTTGTTTCTCAGCTTCTTGGTCTCTCGACCCAAAATCTTGATGGGTCTCTCTGTGTAAGACACGCTGTCATTCACCTCAATGTCCTTAAAGTCGATTACATGTGGCGTCACGCCCTGATGATACTCCTTCAACATACTGATGTGAAAAACATTGTGAATACCTGACAACCTTGGTGGCAACGCGAGTCTATAAGAAACTCTCCCTACGCGTTCCAAGATCTCGAATGGTCCGATACAGCGTGGCGATAACTTTCCCCTTTTCTGTCCAAACCTTACTACTCCTCGGACTGGTGATACTTTGAGTAAAACATGTTCTCCTACCTTAAACTCTTTATCCGTGCGATGTTTGTCTGCATAGCTCTTATATCGATCTTGTGCTGCCTTCATCTTCTCTCTGACAATAATTATCTTCTTATTAGTCTCTCGAACCATCTCCGGTCCTAGAAGCTTTCCATCTCCAACTTCAGCCCAACATAATGGCGAACGACACGGCCTTCCATACAATGCCTCGAATGGTGCCATGCCTATGCTTGAGTGATAACTATTGTTGTAGGCAAACTCAATCAATGGAAGATGTGTCTCCCATGAACTCTCAAAGTCAATCACGCAAGCTCTGAGCATGTCTTCCATTACTTGATTGGTCCTCTCGGTTTGCCCGTCGGTTTGAGGATGAAATGCTGAACTCACTTTCAGTGAAGTTCCTAAAGCTGTCTGGAAACTTTCCCAGAATTCTGCAGTAAATCGAGAATCGCGATCAGACACTATGCTGACGGGTACTCCATGCAATCGTACGACCTGTTGTATGTATAACTGACTCAACTTCTCCACAGAATATGTCATACTGTATGCTATGAAGTGAGCTGACTTGGTGAGTCGGTCCACAATCACCCAAATAGAGTCATGGCTCTGCTGAGATCGGGGCAGCCTACCACAAAATCCATGGTAATGTGTTCCCATTTCCACTGCGGAATCGGTAATGGCTGTAACAATCCTGATGGCTTCTGATGTTCTGCTTTGACTTGTTGACAAGTAAGACACTTAGAAACATACTCTGCCACTTCTCGTTTCATGCCTTCCCACCAGAAATTCCGCTTCAAGTCTCTATACATCTTTGTACCTCCAGGATGAACGGTCAAACGGGACTTGTGTGCTTCATCCAGAATGTCCTTCCTCAGAGTCTCCACATCAGGAACACACAGTCGATTCCTACATCGAAATCCTCCATCTAAGCCTATGCTCCATTCCTCGGGTTCCTTTGCCGAAACGTTAGCAAACCACTTCTTCCACTCTTTGTCTTTCTGCTGGGCTTCCAAAATACGACTAAGAAGCGTCGGTTGTGCTACTAAACATCCAAAATGGTGTCCTCCTTCAGTCTCTGTGGGTTGTAGATCAAATTCTGCTATAGTTTCCAATGCTTTCCATTCTCGAATCATGAGATTAGCAACTATCTCGTGAGGTTTGCGACTCAAAGCATCTGCAACAACGTTTGCTTTTCCAGGATGGTACTGTAGAGTGAAATCATAATCCTCGAGTAACTCCATCCATCGTCTCTGCCTCATATTTAGCTCCTTCTGAGAGAACAAGTACTTCAAGCTCTTGTGGTCTGAAAACAAATCAAGCTGCTCCCCATAGAGGTAATGTCTCCATGTTTTCAGCGCAAACACAATTGCGGCTAACTCTAGATCATGCGTTGGATAACTCATCTCGTGTGGCTTCAATTGTCTCGATCCATATGCTATCACCTTCCCATCTTGCATAAGTACACACCCTAATCCTTGGTGTGAAGCATCACTGTAGATGGTATATCTTTTACCGTTCTTGGGTATTGCTAACACGGGTGCCAAAGTTAACCTCTCCTTCAGCTCTTGAAATGCACGTTCATGTCGATCCTTCGAATCGAACTTCGACTCCTTCTTTGTAAGACTAGTTAATGGGGCTGCGATTCTAGAGAATCCTTCTACAAATCTCCTATAGTAGCCAGCCAAACCCAGAAAACTTCTAATCTCTAAAGCATTACTCGATCTTTTCCAATCTAGCACTGCGTCTATCTTTGAAGAATCCACTGATATCCCATTCTGAGAGACGACATATCCTAAGAATTTGACTTCATTAAGCCAAAACTCGCATTTGCTGAACTTTGCATATAGTTGGTTGTCCTTGAGTGTTTGTAAGGCAATCTGCAAATGTTTTTCGTGTTCCTCCTTGGTCTTGGAATATATCAGTATATCATCTATAAAGACGATAGTAAACTGATCTAGGTAAGGCCTAAATACCCTATTCATCAAGTCCATAAACACTGCTGGGGCGTTGGTTAGCCCGAATGGCATCACAAGAAACTCATAATGTCCATATCTAGTACGGAATGCTGTCTTTGACACGTCTTCTGGTCGAATTAACAGCTGGTGGTATCCTGATCTCAAATCGATCTTTGAAAATGTCGTGGCTCCTTGTAATTGATCGAACAAGTCATCAATACATGGCAGCGGGTACTTATTCTTGATGGTTACCTTATTCAACTCCCTATAGTCTATGCAGAGTCGAAGCGATCCATCTTTCTTCTTTACAAATAGTACGGGTGCTCCCCACGGTGATGTGCTTGGACGCACAAATCCCAAATCTTCCAACTCCTGTACTTGCTTCTTCAATTCTTGCATTTCCGTCGGTGCCATCCTGTATGGGGTCTTGGAGACAGGCATGGTTCCAGGTGTCAGTTCTATGCAGAAGTCTATTTCTCGCTTTGGCGGCAATCCTGAGAGCTCTTTAAATACGTCCTCGAATTCTCGCACTATCGGAACCTCTGCGATCGTGATCTCTGAGCTTGTGCCCTCGATTGCAGCCAAGCGACTAGTGAGAAAACCATCACTCAACGGGTTACACTGAAAGAAAAAAGGTTGACTTCCAGGTATCGTAAAGGTAATCGACTTGCTAGTACAATCCAAGATAGCATGGTACTTGGTGAGCCAGTCAATTCCTAAGATGACGTCAAACTCCTTCATTGACAAGATCACCAAATCCGCCAATAGGTCTCTATCTTCTATGTTAATGGGACTGTTTCTGCATACCCTATTCAACTTAACTGATGTACCCATCAGAGATACGACATTCAATGCTACAATAAGGTTTTGAGGTACTAAACCCAAATCTTGTACGACTCTACTAGCAATAAACGAATTTGACGCTCCAGTATCAAATAACGTTTTAACTCTGTTGCTGAAAAGAGTGAGCGTACCTTCTAAATTCTGATGCGCTTCTGCGTCAAAACCTGCTGCTTCCGGAATAATGGCATTCAGGTGAGTCTTGGCAGCTTGCCCTTGAGCGTTGGGTCCATTGTATCCTCGGTGCGGTGCCTTGCACTCTCGGCTCCAGTGGCCTTTCTCCCCACAATTAAAGCATATGACTTCACCACGATCATGGTTCTTGGAGGTCCTGCAATCTTTGGCATGGTGGCCAGGTATGCCACAGTTAAAGCAACTTCCTGGACCTTTTCCTTGGGCGATATAACCTCCTTGATGTCCAACAGGGACTGGTGCTTGTGGTGCTACATTGTTGGCTTGTTGTGGTTGCCTCCGTGCCTGTTGCGACTTCCTTTCTCCATTCCATGCGCGCTTGTTATTCTGATAACGCATGGGTGGCCTTGATCCTTGGACATTTCGTGATGGAAACCTACTGGTAAACCTCTTCTGCCTCTGTTTCTGTATATTCTCCATCTGTGTAGCCAACCCTACCAAAGATTTAAAGGATTGACTCACGTAAACTGCAGTCATCTCTTGTAGTGAAAGAGATAACCCTTGGTGATATTGTTCGTTCTTCTTTTCAGGTGTGTCCACCATATGATGCGCAAAACGGGACAGGCGTTCAAATTGCGTTGTATACTCCTGAACAGACTTGTTCCCTTGAACCAATTCCATGAATTCTTCTTCTTCAAATTTCGTTCTACTAATGGAAAATACTTTGCTAGGAACCGTTCCTTGAACACGGTCCATGTCATTTCCCTTATGGCTCTGTCTCCCAAAGTAGCCTCTTCCGCTTCCCACTAGTCTGCTGCGGCATATGTCAATTGAAATACGGCTAGGCGGCGTTTTTCGGCCTCACTGCAATCCATGGCTTTAAAGATTAGATCCATCTCTCATAGCCATTGCTCCGCTTTCCATGGTTCCATCATCCCATTGAACTTTTCTGGTCTTAATGCGCGGAAATGTTCAAGTAACTTATCCCCTGTCTGCCTTGGGGGTGGTGCTGGGTGGTTGTTGTTGTTTCCTACATTGTTTGAAGCCCTCTCAATCCTTTTGACCAAGGCTGAGAGTAATCCTGTAGGATCTATCTCATTAGGTATCTCCGGTTCTTCCTCGTTATGACCATTGTGGTTCCTCCTACGTCCTCCAGCCATCTGAAAACAACACACCAGTTTTACTGCTAATATCCTTTGATTCCATACCGAGTCTTTATAGGTGGTTTTGGTGTGTACCAAAGTTTAAATATAATAAGCATTCATATATTTCTAAATGTCAATGGAATAAAGCGATATAACTGAAACCATTATATTAAACCAAAAAAATTTACATCAAAGTACTACGTCCAAGGCTAGTACATACTATACAAGAGTTTAAGCATCTCCTAGGTGTGCTTACAAAAGAACATGTACAAAGTACTTACAACTGTAATATCTATAATACGAGCGAGACCAAACAAAACCAATATGTACATCACTATATAGAAGTAATAGCAGCTCTCTGAAGATCATATCAGCATGGTATGGCATAGAAGTCTGCCTCATCGTCGGTAACCGTAGGTGGTATCTCGTCCCCTGGAACGGTAACTACCTCTGCTGGCATAAAATCCAGCCACTGGTCAAACTCATCTGGTCCACCATCTGGTAATATCCATCCTGGTGCTACGCCATCTCCGCCAACTCCATCCAAGTCGATGTCATCCTCATCATCTAGTTCTACAACCTCTGGTGGTGCATCGTTCAACTCGACAGCTAACTCGTCAGGCTCAACGACATCATCTGGATCCACATCATCGTGTAGGCCAGGCTGTGCGTCGGGATCGTCCTGAATCAGCTCTATAACTGGGTCGTCTGCAGGGTCCTCTAAGAACTCCTCCTCAACTTCAGCTGGATCTTCCTCGTGGTCCTGCTCGGGTATCTGTACTATCACATCCTCATCAGCTGGCAGTACTGGATGATCGTATACATCATCCTCTGGTCCCTGAGCATCCTCTACTGGATCGGCCTCCTCGATCGGCTCATCGTCGCTACTCGCCGGGTCATCCTCAATCATCAGGTCATCGTCATCATCTGTATCGTCACTGTCAGATGGATCGTTTGCTGTATGGCTACCGCCTACAGAATCCTCTCTACTCGCTCTATCGTCATCGCTATCTGTATCCATGGGGTCTGAATCTGCATCTGGCTCTGGTATGGGCTCGGGTGAGAATGGTGGTGCTGGTGCGGTCATGATAATCGGGAAGAGTATATCGTCATATAGTGCCTCGTCCTGAGCCATACTGATAAGCTCCTGGTGGATTAGTATGGTAGTCTCTGAAGCGTGAATCGACTCAAGCTGAACTCGATCTGGATACTGCAGTGCATCGGTAAGCACGGCTCTCTGCATATCCTCCTCTAAAATGTGCCTCGCCCTCTGGCGGATCCGCTGTCGATATAGTACAGGGTCGGCAGGCTGGATACGGCCGCCAAGAATATAGTGTCCTCCGAAATCATCATGAACAAGGATCGGCTCCATAGTCCTGCAAGAGGAACTAACTTAGTGTCAGTACTAATACGAGGTAAATCTTATGCTCATAACTTAAGGTGTAGGACAATCAGTGAGCACGTCTAAACCTAAGGCTCTGATACCAAAAATCCCTGTCACGCCCCGAAGTACCAAAAATAGGGAAAAATAAATTTCCTTTATGGGTTCGTAGACACGTGACTGGTTGTGAGTGTCACCTGATTGTCCAAACATGCTTATAACAATAATGTGATATGGGAAGTGACTAAGTTCAGCAGAAGCAGAAATTTAAAACATCCAAGTCTTACATCAGTAGTATATTACAGGCCAAAAAGATATCCAAAAGATACATATTACAATACCAGCTAAACTATTACATCACTAACATAATAGTAACAGGACTATAACAAAAGACAAGCTCCACAGTCTTCAGCTGGCGAAACCGTAGCCTTCCTTGTAGTAATCTTCACCAGCATAGTCTTCAGTAGTATAGTCCGCGTCTTGATAGCATTCGGCTCCGTCTGGACCTGCAAAGGCTGGACGTGGAAGGTCCAGCGGCATGAAAAGCCGTTAGCGGTTAAGCTAAGTGAGGATCCCCTTAAGGTTACCACCACTTAAGGTAAGTTATTCTTCATCTCTTCTTATTTCTCAAAACCATATCTCGTTCATCATTTCTTATTCTCGATACTATGTCTTGTTCGTCTTTTCTTATTCTCAAAACCACGTCTTATTAAAACCCAATCATTCCTTTTGAAACTTAACCCAGAACTGAACTGACCAATGACATTGACTGAAAGAAGACTTAACTCCAAACGCATTTACTGGCCAAAAAAGTACAACACTCAACAATGAATAGTTAACTGTCGTCCAAATGGCATAAGTGTGCGGGACATTAACAATCTCTTGGTCGAACACGTCATGCCGATCCTCAGGTCGCCCGCACGTTACCGAACACGTCATGCCGATCCTCAGACCAAGGGTACGGGAAATTAATAATCACTTGGACGAACACGTCATGCCGATCCTCAGGTCACCCGTACATAATCGAACACTTCATGCCGATCCTCAGTCCAAGGGTGCGGAAAAATAATCAACCACTTGATCGAACACGTCACGACGATCCTCAGGTCATCCGCACTTGACCGAACACGTCATGCCGATCCTCAGATCAAGGAACAAAACATAACTCACCAATCGACTCCATGGAATAATCGAGAGACCAACTTTGCAAGAATTATCCAAACACGACACAAAAGTTCACGAATCAACTTTGACCAGTAGACACACGACTAGAAACGAGACCCAATGTCCCTTATTCACATTAAATCTGTTATCGAAGGTTTTATCATTATTTTACGCGTTCTCACGTTTCGTAGTTTAGTTCATTAATATCATCCATTTATAACCGTTAATATTTCGCTATACGTCCGACATTCCATTTTCCTCTCAATATACTTACGATGGAAACTTTCCGATCATTTATCAATGCAATAATCGTGCCATACAATATACTTATAGTTTGGGTATGAACTTTCAACGGTCATTAGACTATATTCATAACAATAGAAAACATAGCACGTAGCTCATGGATTTATAATCATGGACTTAATACCAATAAACATATAGATGAAACCCTTAACATACTCATCTACGCGATAACACTAGCATAGCACAAGATTTTCATAATAACACAGGTACAGGAAACTAGCATCAACAATCAATACCATGCATAAACAAAACATCATATAAAAAGCTACACAATCTGCCAGGATACATTTTCACTGTGTTGACTGAAACAATATGATTTATTTGGGCATGATAAATTGCTTTGTGGATCAAACTCAAAACTAAAACATTGTAGATAATAGGATTATCTTCATGTACAAAAAAAAATCTAGCTTCAATTACATTTTTGAGCTACTCAAAATATTTATTTTACAAGACATTTCTTATATCTCGGACTGTTCTGTCCCAGATTTATAGTACTGCATTGTACGTGAATTTCACCTATTAAGGAGGGGTTTTTAGACTGAGCTAAAGAAGGGTTATTTGTAGATAAATGTGTTATCTTTCTCTACAAAAAAACCTAGCTTAATTCTCATTTTTGAACTGCACAAAACATTCATTTTACTAAACTATGTTCTGCTGAGAGTTTCAGTTTCTCAGATTTATAACACTGCGTTGTACATGCATTTCACCCATGAAGGATTAATTTCTAGAATGAGCTATACAGGAGTTATTTGTAGATATATGAGTTAGATATTACCACAAAAAAACCTAGCTTAATTCGGATTTTAGAGCTCCTCAAAACATCCATTTTACTAAACTACATTCTGCTGGAAGTTTCTATTTTCCCAGGTTTATAGCATTACGTTGTACATGTATTTCACCCATGAAGGAGGGATTTCTAGACTGAGCTATAGAAGAGTTATTTGTAGATATATGAGTTAACTTTTACCACAAAAAAAGCTACCTTAATTCGGATTTTTGAGCTGGACAAAACATTTATTTTACTAAACTATGTTCTGCTGAGAGTTTCAGTTTCACAGATTTAAGGATTTATCTTGCATGTCATGAAAACTTCAACACAACAACATCAAACTTCTACTAAACATTAATACATATTATATGGGTTCTTAATTGAGTTAGATTACTCACAATTACTCGCAAAAGCTTGAAATTTAAGCTTGATATTGGTCGATGCTTAGTGGAGCTTGAATCTTCAAACTTCAAGGATGAACTTCTTCTTCTTCTATTCTTCCATGGAGCTATAACTCTAGCTCTCTCTCCCTCTCAAATATATGCAGATTGTATGTGTTAAAAAGAGAGTAATGCATGAAGACTTTCATGTTTAAATAGAGACTTACATGTGCAAGGTGTCACCTTGCATGAGCTCATGTAAGCATGCATGGACAAGTGTCCATTGCATGGACTAGTGGCATGTATATAGATGATATGTAGAGGTGATGCTGCATGTGCCACCAAGTGGCCGGCCATGTGGGGCCCACCTTGGGTTTCGTGCCACTTTCTCGATTTACGTGCATTAGTTCCTCGATATGCGTGTCGGTCTCGAAGTACGTGCAAACTGGTATTATTTCTAATGTCCGGGTCCAGGTACGGGACTAAGTTAAATCTTATTATGGATGAGTCGGTATGGTTACTACAGTCTAATCAGTAATCCTAAGATACGTCAAAACTGTCACCCAGCTAAAATAATAATATAATAATACAGCCAGTCCAATACAAAATTCGAAAAGTTGATATTATTAATGAAAGAAAAATTTACAGGTGTTACACGCACCTACAATGGTATTAGCATTGAGGGTGGTTTGCAAAATATATTGAAAGAAAATGCCTTAAGGCTTAACGTTTAAAGACTGTTTTGACAAACTGAGCATTTGGGGACAGTTTGATAACGAATCAGTAAAGCAGAAAGTCTTGGAATACTGTAGTAGATGTCCTCAAGAATCAGAACTCTCGATCGATCGACGCGCTTTCGATCGATCGAACTTCTTCATCTCTCGATCGATCGAAATATCTTAGATCGCTCGACTATGTTTCTGGTCCGATCGATCGAACGACATTCGATCGATTGAACACAGGAATAAAAATACTGCATTGCAGAGGCCTGAAATCACAGTTTCATCGCGATTTCCCAACCCCAGACTACTCAGACATGATCTGGGAAGTCTCAGATTTATTTTTAACATAAAAGTTCATTAAAGTCTTGTTTGATTGCGAGTTTTTCATGAAAACTATGAAAATCAATGATTTTAACTTATCTACCATGTAATACTACGATATTGAAGATTATACTACGAATAAATTAGTGCAGAATGTAAACAAAACAGAACAAAGTAACCTGGAGAAAAACAACTACTATTAAACCTTAAGAAATCCAAGCTACAATGGTGAATCTTGATAAACCCTACAAAACAAACACAAGGAAACTCTCTACTCTCTATGAAAACTGATGAAACAAAGTGACTCCCCCTTGGGACGTAAACAAAACGCTTATAAATAGCCTAAACCTAATGCTAGGGTAAAAAAAACTCGTCTCTGTTGCATGCGCGCATAATCTGATAAAAGGCACATTCGATCGATCGAACAACTCTCGATCGATTGAACTTCCAGAAACTTCGAGCGCTTGAACTACACTCGATCGATCGAAACGTCGATCGCTCGAACCCTGTATTTTAGCTTTGAGTTGTCTTCATCAGGACCAAGCACTTCCTTTTTATCAACAGTCTTCAATCTTGTGCACACCAGCAGTAATCTGCACAAATAATCACTAAACCAATACCACTTATCATAGTTTAATCAATTTGTGCAAAAACTGATATTGTAATTCAAACTGCAGATAAACAGGGGAATTGTAAACTTTTCTAATGTATTTTCCTCTTTTAACGCAGTTGTATTTTACAAATACCCCCGCTTGTCAGTGCACCAAATGATCAAATATATTCATAAGAAAGAGGTAAAAATCATCCTCGACAACAGTTGGGGAAATGAGGACTTTCCAAGCTACGCTCCCGTCTTTGAAATCCAAATACCTGAACTAGAAGAAGGAGAAATCGGAGAATTCTTCATGGAAAAGATCCATATGGTTAGTGATGGAGACGGTTCCCCGAAGTCCACTCCGCGGTGGTCAATATCATCCACAAAATGAACTACTTCCCTGGAGTGGGATTGGGACGACAAGGGATTCGTAAGTTCCCTCAGATCAAAAGACAAAAAGGCACTTTTGGAGTAGGGTACAAGCCCACTAAAGAGGACATCGAGCTCTAAAAGCCATGGAAGAAGAGAGTGAGGAGCGTCCCACCGTACTGTAAGACCTTGAATGGGTAATTCATCAAAGAAGGGGATGACTTCACCTACTTTAGGTTTCCTGAACCTTGGGATCCATCAGACCATTAAAAAAAGGCAGTCTGGGCTTGAAATCTTCGCTGACTGCGAAAGGCCCCCTATCAAGATTCGTTCTATCCGAAAGAAGTTGTGAAAACCCCAAAGGAAGCCTGGTTGAAGTATCTGGACACTGAGGCTATCGATAAGATGTAGAAAGAGCTCGCTGAAGAAAAGGAAGGAAACAGGGCCAAGAGCCAAGATAATCAGATCATTCCAACTGAGGAGGGTCTGAGCAACTAGGCTGTAGAGTCATCTGTCTGTGTCTCCCTATCCCCTATTCCCCCAGAGTTTGTACTTTCTATCATTGAGTCTGTACCAAAGTCGGCCACTTTGGGCCCATCACTTTCTGATGTAATCACTCCACCTATCATGAATGAAATGAAAAATGGTTCTGCTTACTCCTCTGTATCTAATACTTGTGAATGCACAGATCCCTCCGAGGATCTCCTAATCGAACTTAAGCTACTAATTGAAAAACCACCTGCTTATGAAATAATCGAAGATACTTTATCAATTAACCTAGGTAAAAACGATAATCCACAAATTGTGCAAATTGGCTCAACACTCAATAAAGAAGAAAAAGAAAAATTGAATCTCTTGCTAAAAGAATTCAAATATGTTTTTGCTTGGTCTTACGAGAACATGCCTGGGGTCAACCCCGACATTGTCCTACATCATATTCCCATCCTCCCTAATTCTAAACCTGTCAAGCAGAAACTGAGGCGCATGAGGCCAGGATGGGCACTAAAGGTCAAAGAAGAGGTAGAAAAATAGTTCAAGGCAGGGTTCATCATTTTTACAGAGTATTCGAAATGGGTTGCCAACATTGTGCTAGTCCCCAAGAAGGAAGAAAACGTTCGTGTGTGTGTCGACTTCCGTGATCTAAACAAAGCCAGCCCAAAGGATGACTTCCTGCTTCCCCACATTGATGTTTTGGTAGATAACACTGTAGGACATGAGCTACTGTCATTTATGGATGGTTTTTCAGGGTACAATCATATTCTAATGGCACCAGAAGATTGGGAAAAGACGACATTTAACACACCTTGGGGGACCTACTGTTATAGGGTGATGCCTTTCGGACTCAAGAACGCTGGAGCAACCTACCAAAGAGCTGCCACTACTTTGTTGAATGACATGATTCACAAGGAAGTAGAAGTTTATGTAGATGACATGATCATGAAATCCAAGGATAGAGAAGGGCACTTGGTGGCACCGGAGAAGTTTTTCGAAAGATTGCGCAAGTATAAGACGAGATTGAATCCAAAGAAGCGCACTTTCGGTGTGACCTCTGGAAAGTTCCTAGGTTTTCTCATTACACAAAGAGGGATAGAGGTTGATCCATCCAAAATCAAGGCAATTCTAGAAATGGCACCACTACAGAATGAGAAAGAAGTGAGAAGATTCCTCGGGAGGATCCAATTCATCAACCACTTTATTTCCAAGCTCACAACTATATGCAATCCCCTGTTCCGGTTACTGAGGAAAGGAGAAAAGTTCTAATGGGATGACCAATGCCAACCTGCATTTGACAAAATAAAAGCCTACCTTCAAAATCCACCCGTCCTTTCACCACCCACTCCTCACAACCCCTTATTTCTTTACCTATCTATCTCTGAAAATGCCATGGAGTGCATGTTGGCCCAAGAAAGGGAAGAAAGCCACTCTGAAAAAGCCATATACTACCTTAGCAAGAGGATGAGTGGGTATGAGCTCAATTACTCTACCCTTAAAAAAACATGTTAGGCCTTAGTCTGGTGCACCCTCCGATTAAGGCACTACATGCTGGCATTTCAAATTATGCTCATATCCCACATAGATCCTCCAAAATACCTCCTCGAAAAACCCGCCCTGACCGGTCGTATATCCCGTTGCCTATACCTACTATCTGAATTCGATATCAAGTATGTGACAAGTAAATCGGTAAAAGGGAGAACTATAGATAAGCATCTTGCGGAACACGCTGTTGATTCTGATGAAAATGGAGACTTCTTGTTCCTGGATGAGAATATCATGGAAATCAAAGAAGAATAGTGGAAGTTGTACTTTGATGGGGCAGCCAACAAGAAAGGATACAGAGTAGGTATGATCCTGGTTTCGCCAAATGGGGACCACACCCCACTGGCAGTCAAGCTCAATTATAACTCCACCAACAACACTGCTGAATACGAGGCATGCATTCTGGGGATAGAAGCAGCCATAGAATTGACAGTTCAGAAGTTGGATGTCTTCGGAGATTCAAATTTCATTGTGTCACAAGCTAGAGGAGAATGGAAGGGGAAAGAAGAGAGGTTGAAGCCCTACCATGACCATCTCGATGGACTCAAGAAATAGTTCAAGAGCATAACATTCTTTTACCTACCCAGGGAAGAGAATCAGTTAGTAGATTCATTGGCTACCCTAGCCTCCATGATCAAAATCCCTGTAGGGGTAAAAATCATGGTTCTGGTAATCAAGCAAAGATACGAACCGTCATTTAGCATGATCACTACAATCGAAGAAGAATAGAATGAAACACCATGGTATCAAGATGTCTGGAACTTTATAGAAAAAGGAACGTACCCCCAAGAGTCAACTAAAAAAGATAAAAGAGCAATTCGAAGGTTCGCAGCACAGTTCATCATTTGCGGGGGGAAATTATTGAAAAAAGGTATAATGGTCATAACCTGACTTGCTTGTTCGGGAAGGGCGCCAGAAGGATGACGGAAGAAATGCACGAAGGGGTCTGCGGTCCACACATGAACGGTCACATGCTGGACAAAAAGATATAAGACAAGGGTACTATTAGACTACATTGAAAAAAGATTGTTGTGAATACGTGAGAAGGTGCCATAAGTGCCAGATCCATGCAAACATGATGCATGTACCGCCATCTCTGCTCTAGAGTATGACCTCCCCGTGGCCATTCTCAATTTCAGGAATCGATATCATTGGCGAAATTGTTCCGAAGGCCTCAAACGGGAACCGATACATTTTGGTGGCCATTGACTACTTCACAAAATAGGTAGAAGCCGCATCCTACAACAAGCTGGGGGCCAAGGAAGTGGCTAAATTCATCAAGAGAAATCTCATCTTCTGTTAATGAGTCCCCCATGAGATCATTTTGGACAACGGAAATCATTTCAAAGCAGAAGTCAGGGATCTGTTTGAGGAATACAAAATCACTCATCACAAGTTGTCACTATACAGGCTGCAAACTAATGTGGCAGTCGAAGCAGCAAACAAGAATGTCAAGGGCATACTAGACAAGTCGGCCGATGCTTATAAAGACTGGCATGATAAACTACCATTTATACTTTGGGGATACACAACATCGATAAGGACGTCTAGTAGAGCAACTCCTTATTCATTGGTATGGCATGGAAGCAGTACTTCTAATCGAGATAGAACTACCATCCCTGCGTGTGATGGCAGAATGTGAAATTTCAGAATCTGATTGGTTAAGGGAAAGGTACGATGAATTGGGTCTCATAGATGAAAAGCGACTAGCGGCGATCGATCGCGTCTGAATCTATCAAATGAGGATAGCCGTTGCTTTTAACAAGAAAGTTCATCTAAGGAGAATTGTCAAGGGTGACCTTGTCCTGAAGGAACTACGAGCTCCGATCTTTGACCCATGTTGGAAGTTCAAACCTAAATGGGTAGGCCCTTACATCTTCAAAACTATCCTTTCCGAAGGAGCGACCTATCTCATGGACCTCAACGGTGTCGAATTGAAAGAACCAATCAACATGGATTGCCAAAAAAAGTACTATGCTTGACCTTTTTTTTCTCCTTTCAAGCCTTACCCTGAACTACGCTCGACCTGATTCCCACTCAAGGATACATAGGCAACCACTTCGGTTCGGTCGCTTCACCCACAAAAATAGCCCATCTCCTTTAAACCTTGCCCTGAACTACGCTCGACTTGATTCCCACTCGGGGATACGTAGGCAACCGCATCGGTTCGATCGACACCATCATAATCAACCCCTTTTCTTTCAAGACATTGGCCCGAACTACGTTGGACCTGATCCCCGCTCCGGGGTATGTAGGCAGACTTTTAGAAGAGAAAAGAAGGATGGCTTGCTAGGGTAAAAATTTGAAAGAATGGCTAGGCAAAAATTAGAGTTAAATCCAAAGTGAACAATAACAAAAGAGAGAAAAGAGCTCGCTAGGTCACCTAACTGGTGCCTAGGCAAAAATTATGAGCATATGAGAGAAATAAAGTTGCGGTCCTTACCATAACCCAGAAACCCACCCCCCCCCCCTTCACACTAGGGGAAAACTTTGGCCACCCATCTCGTTTGCCTAAGCCTCTCCTAAACTAGGGGCAAACTTCGATCATCTACCTCGTTTGCCTCACAACCACCCATATCCCAAACTAGGGGCATACTTTGGCTACCCGCCTCATTCGCCTCTAATCATCCCAACATGCCCAAGCAAGTACCAAAAGCAAACATCTAATCAAGAATCATGTTACAAAATGTTTTCAAAATCCAAAATGCACAAAAGAAGGTTCTCCAAGTAACTAGATTTTACCGATAAGCAAACTTCAAATATTTCATAAGCAAGGATAAAATGAAAACATAAAAAGTTTTTTCAGAAAGCAATCATAAATATCAAAGACACTTGGAGGAAGAAGCAGAATCAGTCGAGTCTAGTTTTTATTTTTGTCTTTAGAAATAGGCTTTTACTCGGCAGACCCAGCTACTGATGAAAGCAGCAATAGTGACAGCCCTGACTCTAGAGGCAAAGACCCTCTCAGTAAACCCCCGGGGGACCTCCTAAACTCGCCCATACTTTCTAACCAATCGACGAGGATGATAGAAAGAAGTTTCTCTCAGACCCATCAACCACACTCTCTGGTAATCCCCGAGGCTGGTGGTCATAGCATGGAGGCCCCAACGCCCCACAATCCAGCAAATGTCGGCCTCAGATAAGGCACTCATCATGCCAACCCAGTCGACAAAAGTATAGTGGGAATAAATTGCGGCCCTGCGGAAGTAAACTGGCGGCACACTACCAGTCCATAACTGAAGGCGCTCGTAGAGCCAAGCCTGTAACACCAAAGGCACCTGAGAAAGAAGAAGAGTTCCTTGACTAGAAGCACGATCTAAACCATTCTGAGAAAGAAGAAGAGTTCCTTGACTAGAAGCACGATCTAAACCATTCAGAGTTCTTACTCAATTTCAGCCTGAGGCACACATGCACCAAGTCAATGGAAGTACTCGAGAATAGAAAGTGAGAAGTCATGCATAATATCAGAGTAGCCCCGCGGGTGGCATCATATACGCTAGGATTCCCATGACTAACATACCGGGCAATGATGGAAGCTATGTCAAGAACCTCACCATGAATTAGTCGGTGGGACATAATAGCAGGATAGTTCAAGTATTCAGCCAAGCCTCGCATTGGATTGGGAGTATCAGCAGAAGGAAGAATCAGGTTAGAGTCTGGATCGAAGCCGAGGATAGCACAGAATTCCTCAAATAGGGGGCATATCTCCAGGCTGTTAAAATTGAAGACATGATTTACCGGGTCCCAATGGGCAATGGCAGCACACATGAACTCAGCTTTCAAAGCCAACTGGCAAAGAGAAAACAGCTCGGTCAAGCCGTAGCTAAAAAGATTGATCCGCTCCACTGCATTTGTGATGTTCAGCCAAGTTGTAAGATGAGCAGGATCATACAATACCATGTTTTCTATCACAGCTCTGGAAAAATTTGAAAATTCGGCAGCACCTCTCCATTTCACGGACTATCCCACCTGTAAGGCAAACACACTCATTATCATAAAGCTGCTCATTGTAGTAACATCAACAATCACATAATCACAGTGCACATATATCATCACACAATCACAATCACCAACTAAAACAAGCACATAACTGCGCCTTCAAACCGGAAACTATCCGGCTCAAAAGGCAAAACATCATAATACTCTGTCAAAGGTGACACATAATCCTATACATCATCCTACAGATTTTCCATTATTCACTAGTACAACCCAATTGATAACATGAATTGGAGAAAAAATAAAAGTCCCCGCTTAGGAGGCCTCAGTCCTCCTCTTCTTCATCCTCTATTGGACCACCCGGAGTGTACGTCGATGATGGCCTCCTCCCGCCACACCTACACCTTGGCCTAGTTCTCGACGAGCCAACACCACCTCATCGACACTGCACACGCAAAATAAAAGCAATCAGTCGAGAAACAATAAAAGTACAAAAAAAAAGAGTCGAGTCAGAAACTTACCAAGGATGCCATTTGACTGGTGGTGAATTGTCGCACTCCGTCCATCTGCCAATGGTTAAATATAGGGTTAGAACCTCATAACCTTAAGGAGCGCAAAATTAGAGACATACCCGATGGTCCCGCGTAACGACAAAAATGTAAGCTAGCTACCAAGGCGTGACCCTCCTTAGCATAACTCTAAGGGACATTGAGGACGCCTGCTGGGTGGGTAGGATAACCGCACGTGACTCGCGGCACCTCCATGACCTACGGAGAGCCATTGGCACCCAAAACATTAATGGCCCAATCCCAAGGAGGGATAGGATCAGAAGCTAAGGGAGCCAACCTTCTATACATCTCGTGAAGCTGTAGGCACAAGACAAGTTTGGAAAAGATAAGTCCAAAAACATAAGTGACAAATAGAGAAAAAACTTAAAAGAAACCCACATCCAAAAGTTGAAAGTTCGGCATAAAAAAGCAGCCACGGTAGGTCTCATATCCTGTCTTAGAGTAAAAATGATCCCAAGCATCAGTATCGGCCAAAGCTGTAAGCAAAGTAGCGCAAGAGAGGTCATCAGTGTCCATCACAGGAGGGGCATAAGGAACGCGATACCCCGGACCACCAACCGCCTGTCGAGACACACGCTTACCAAGATACCACTGCCTATGCTCAGTACTCTCTATCAGAAGTCGAAAAGAAGCAAGAGGCCTTACCGTATGTATCTCCTCCAGGGCAACATAGGAAACATGCTCCCAAGATGTCCAGTCAATGCTAGCGACCGTCACCTCGGATAATAAAATCTCAAGAGGAGGATCCGATGGGCCCTGCTCTTAACCCCAACAACATCCCTTCTCCATCTTAAGCCCCGAGGGAACAAAGGCACATGAGCCATGCCATCCTCATCTTCGCCCGACTCGTCGGCGGGGGTAGGAGCCAACATTTTCAAGTACTCAAAGCTCCAGAGCTGCACGGAGAAATGAAAGTCAGAAAATAGAAACAAGAAAGTACCAAAAGTAAAAGAAAAAGTCACAGAGCATACCTCCCAAGTTTGCCAGAATCCTCCAGTCGATTTAATACCACCGCAAAAAACCTCACCCATATGTTTATAGAGATGGGCTAGGGCAGCACCACCCCAGTCGTACGAAGGAATCTCGTCAATAGTCGCCAAGCAAAAAAGGAGCTGCAAGCTCACCCAATCATTCTGTGTCGCAAAAATTGAACAGCCGAGAAGATACAGGCTAAAGACCCATAGCAGCTACTGGTCAGTCAGAGTATGTCCCCCCTACCATAAGCCCAATAAAGCCAGTCGCAAGGGAACCGAGGCCCCTCTAGACTTGGAGGAATGACCCCAATCATCATCTTAATAGCTTTTAGATCAATCTCATAAAAATAGTCTACGATCAGGCGCTTCCCGCCAACTCTCAAGCCAGTAATCATGGAGAAGTTGAAGGGCGTCATCATCGTTTTGCCAAATGACAGGTGGAAAGTATTCGTAGTATCACACCATCTCTCCATAAGAGCATAGAAGTGGGTCAGGTCATTAGTACTCTTTGAAACTAGGTAAACAAAGTCGCCAAACCCGGCATCGACTACCATTTTCTTGACAGCAGGCGAAAGTTGGGTGTACCACAGAAAATCATGGGCAAGACTATCGTGGCCCTTCAAGACCACCTCTGGCACCTATACACATCAAAAATAAAAAAAAACGAGCACAAAATCACTATGTACAACCCAAAGTCCAACTTCACAAAATCGACAAATGAGCACCAAATGGACTTTCCAACGACCTCTGGGCGCATACTACAGTTCACTAAACTAGCACAGTGCACATAACTATCGAACGTGTCATATACCTGAATCGCTCAAGATGCGGCCAAAAGATGACGTTGAGGGTCACATAAAATCAACTCCGGGGGTTGACTCTCGGCACTCACCCATTCCTTGGCCTTCTTGGAAAGCCTCCTCGAGCTTGTAGCCATAGATCTACAAAGAAAATAGAAGTGAAAACCAAACTTTCTTCTTGAGAATTAGAGGAAACTAAAACACCAATTAAACTTCCAATTATGGGGAAAGATCACTCAACTGAGCGTGCACAAGCTGCGTTTTAACGAATTTTGGCTCCAAAAACACCCCAAAATGGCCAAAAATGAGCATTTGGAGCTCAAAAACTCAAGATATACACACATGGAGTCCGACCACCCAGTGCCGTCATGGCACTGGCCAACTGCCACCATGGCAGTAGCCCAGTGCCATCGCAGCACTGCTCCCTACGGGCCCCGCTTCGCTCCCTTTATTTCAGCCCATTTTGGCCCGCTTTGGCCTTTTTTTAGACCATTTTGGCAACGATCAGCCCCAGTGGCCCATTTCAGTCAAGGTTTACAAGGTTTATCCCCATTAAATTCAACTTATCCCCAGAGGATAGTTATAGAAAAAAAAATAGCTCCTGGAGACCTGAATAGGCTTTTTAAATAACCGTCGCAAAACTGATCAACTGTCAGATATTCAGATTTGAATCCTAGTTTTCGATCGACAGTCAAGAAAGACTCCCAGAAGAGTCCTCCACTATTCCCAGAGGAAAGTTACAGTGAAAAATTATCTCCTGAACGCCCTAACCAGCTCTTTTCAGATTAAGCATTGGAAGATTCGATCAACCGTGAGAGATCCAGAGTGGGTCTTGGTTCTTGGTTGAGAAATAGATGAAGGGAGGTTCTCAGAGAACCCAACACTATCCCTCGAGGATAAAATCAAAAGATATCAGCTCCCAGAGGCCCTAACCAGCTTTCTTGGATTAAGCATTACAAGATTTGATCAACTATGAGAGATTCGGTGATGAATCCTGGTTCTCGATTGACAGTCAAGAAATATTCTTGGAGAGTCAAAAACCACCCTTGCAGACGAATACAGATAGAAATCAGCTCCCGAAGGCTCTAACTAGCTCTTTTGGATTAAGCATAGCAAAATTTGATAAACCGTGAGAGATTCAAAGATGGATCCTAGTTCTCGGTCAGAAGTTGTGAGGAGTTATTAGAAAGAATCCTCCCAACGTCCCCAGTAGAAAATAAACCAAAAACCAGAACCAACTTGTACGGCCTTGCGTCTGTTGATAAGCTTCCTCATCTATCAGTCACCATGAGCCTCCTCATTTGTCAACTACCGTGAGCTTCCTTACCTGACAGTTACCGTGATGCTTCCTCACTTATCGAGAGTTTCTACTGAGCTTCATCACTCATCATAAACTTTCTCACCAAAATCGGTCACCATGAGCTTTCTCATTTGTTATGAGCATCCTCACTTCGGTTATCATAAATTCCCCGGGTTATTGATCTTTGTCATCCTCAAGAAGCCCTGAGCCTGATCCACTCGCCAACATATCTCTTGAAACTCAAGAAGTTTGCCCCGAGACCCAGAGTCTTCCAAACCTTGATATCTTTATCCAGGTCAGCTACTACATCATAGTCGCAAACACTAGCACAACACCAGCCCACTCGGAGTGGCATAACTCACAAGTACCTGCTTATACCTGGATTAGAACACTAGATATGATAGGACTCACAGCAAAACTCATATCACATCCATGCATGACATGTCATAGCATAGCATTCGCTTGTTCTAACGGTGCATCAGTAGGTGGTTTTATCCCTTCTTCTCCTGAACTACATCCGGGTTTGATTCCCCTTGGGATACGTAGGCAGCTCAGGCAGAGCGTGACCAGCACTGACCTTAACATCACGTCTTTCATCCTTTACAACACTTTTATCCTAAATCTATAGGCTCCAAAAAGACCTGTCTCTTCAAAGCTTTGGCACTCGCTTGCGACGTGCATTGCCTCGCAAGTTCATGCCAAAGAGGGGCATTCACAATGATCACGCTACCAAATTTAGGAGATCCATAGCTTGGTGGTTCACAATGATCGAAATGACTCAAAAAGGACTCTTGGAAGTTAGTTCTATCTCGAAATGCTCAAAAAGTGGTACATATGACCAAAATGACCTTAAAAGCCCAAATAATGCCAGATTTGGACCGAAAGTTCTGGAAACATGTTATGTCATAAGGAAAGTTGTAAAACGAGTTTTCAAGAAAAATTGGATGAAATTGTCAGCTCCCAGAGACCATCGAAATTCCCAGAAGTTCCCGGAAAGTCCCTATTGACTGGTTCGAACGAAGTTTGACCAGGTTTGACCAAAATCATCCAAATTCACTGAAAAGTTATGAAATCATTCAAAATCATGTGGAATGTACTAAAATGAGTTTTAAAAAAAAATCAAATGAAAACATCAGCTCCTGGGAGATCCCGGAGGTTCCCGAAACATCCCTGGAATCCCAAGTTTGACTGATTTGACCTAAAAGTTGACTTTAAAACCGGAGCACCGCATTATTTTTCAAACATTTTTTATGAATAATAGAGGTTAATAGCTTTCCAATGGTATATCGCACATAATTCGTGGATTTAAAAAATGAATTTATTATGAATTTTCGAAGGTGAATAAGGCGATCAAATCAGATTTTAACGCGAATACCGTAAAACTTTTTAAAGGGATCTATCTCTGAACTATTTTTTTATGTAAAGTAGACTCTATTACCTTTCCAATGGTATATCACGACCTCAGTTTGGAGTTCATACGCATTTTCTATTAATTTCGGACAAAATAGGGCCTTTTTGCGAATACCGGAACCTCTGGGGGCCTAAATAGAATTATCTAAACATCAGAGGAGCAGTGCTGCCACGGCGTTTGCCCACTGCCGCCATGGCATAGGCCCAGTGCTGCCGCAGTACTCTCCTCCAAAATAGTCCGTTTTTGCAATTTCTTTTGGGGACCCAAATTGATTAATTAGAAACCAAAACGACATAGTTCTATGTTAACAGATGTTTGGGACCAATGGGAATACTTCTTAAACCCCAAAATCACCCCCAAATTGGCCTATATAAACCCCTCTTGACTTTTCATTTTGGGGGTGTCAAATGCAAGCTTTGAAAAGTTTTAGAGAGAAAGTTGTAGAGATAAGTTTAGAATAGAGAGAAAAGAAGATCACTTCTTTGATTTTCAACGTGAGTTCTAGGCTTTGTTTTTACTTCATTACTTCTATTTACTTCATATTCAATACACCCAACTACCATTTTAGTGAGCATTTAAGAGAGAGGAAGCTACTTCCATGTCCAATGCCACCACATATGAGTGAAACACCAAGCTACAAGTCCAATACATCAATGAATATCATCTATTGATTGTTTATTTTCTTGTTTATATAAATGTTCATCTCTCCTTACCTCATTTCTTTTTTATTTCTTTTTATTTGCTTACTAGATCATCATCATCTAGATGATGACATGGTGTTTGAAGTGAGTGAATCCTTATGGATAGTAGCTCTTGACCTCAAAAACTTGTTTGATAGATGATGATTTCAACTTCAGTACATTCCTATTTATTCTCGAAGTTTTTTTCAAAATAAAAACAATATTCTCCAACAATCTTGGAGGTTCTTGATATGGTTTCAAATGTTGATATTTCAAATGGTTATAATCTCCATTTAAGTGCTGAAAATATACTTTCAAAACCTCTATTTCAAATCTTAAACCCCTCATTTTGATTTGAAAGAATAAAACCCTAGCTCATCCCAAAACCTTCAAAACAGTGAGTTATCTAACTTTAAAGAATTATTCTGAGCTCAATACCCATATATGAATGCAAGACCACTTGGAAAGTCTTCCTAACTCATTACATGACACCCATGATTTTTGGTTTGACTTGGAAATACTTGGATGTGGTCCATTTGGACCCAAACATTCTCTCCAGATATTCTATTTTTGTTGTCACAGTAGATTGGTTGACTTTCAACTTGTTTTAGAGAAAACCTTTCCAAAAGGAGTGGCCCTAACCCATTTTTTCCTTTGAACTTCAGAGTCTTAGGGAACTTTCTGCATAATCTGGGCCTCTAGATATTTTGTTTTCATTTTCTAATATTTTTTGACATTTCACTCGATGGTACGTATTCTGTTTCTAAGTGACCTTTTTTTTTATATGATTTCTCTCAATCAGTAATAGTTATTGAGGATTGGCTTTTTGATTTATGCTCTAGACACACTAAGGATGATCTCCATAAAAACTCATGCATTAAAAACATTCCTAACCCTAATTTTCATTTTCCACAAGATCAAGTCACTGTTCTGTCCACTATTCATAGCAAGCATTCTTTTACTTTCATTCTTTGATTTGATGCTTACATGGACACCAAATTTGTTTATATCTTAGGAAGTAGTCCATACTACATTTGTACATATCCCATGATGATTTCCTCTATGCATTCATTCATCTTTATAGAATTCTAAGTCACTTTAGAAAGTCCATGTACACAAACACACAACAACCTTTGCACATTCTAGGATCATACATTGCATTCATGCAAGATTTGGGATTTTCGTGACTCCTAATCTAAGGATATTATTAGGAATGATCTTGATCACACATTCATGCTTCCTCCGATCTAATCTTCCTTTCTCATCCATCCAGGGGATTGAGAGGTCTCCCTTTCTTTTCTCAAAGATTAACATGCATCATATTAGCTTGCTAAGCATTTTTTTTTCTTTGATTAATTCGTTTCAAGAACAATTCATGTTCTCCTTAGATTAGGAAAATTTAATTACTTGATATGTGATTAGACAATTTTTCCTAGGTTTATTTGTGTGATCTTTCACTTTTGCATTGTATGATACTTGGCTTAGATGTTATGAATGATATCTTATCTTTTTATCTTCCATTTTAAAATTCTTGTGTGATGTAATAGACTATCATAATATTAATTGTCGAATCATACATAGTATAAGATGATTATTTGGATGCTAATTGAGGCCCGTCGAGAAACTGGGCGAGTTAAGGGTGTTTTAGTCGGGACAAAGGCTCTTTCCTCTCTCGTACCAAAACTCCGAGCCAAGTTCTTTGGTTATGAAGGGCCGGTGCACTTTATTCGTTTAGGTGAGTCAAAATTAGGTTTCTTGGTTTCTTGGATTGAGCCACTGCCACACTATTATCACAATAAATTGTAATAGATGACAGCGACGCCGGTACCACCACGAGCTCCTTAAGGAACTTTTTGAGTCAAATAGCTTCCTTTGCGGCTTCACAAGCAGCCACATAATCAGCTTCTATAGTTGAGTCTGCAATGCATTTTTGCTTAATGCTCCTCCAACTGACAGCACCACCTCCCAAGGTAAAGAAATGACCGAACGTTGACTTCCTCGAATCTTTAACTGACATAAAGTCTGAGTCAGTGTATCCCACTGGAATTAACTCACTACCACCGTACATAAGCATGTAATCTTTAGTCCTTCGCAAGTACTTAAGAATGTGCTTAACGGCTGTCTAGTGCTCTGGATCTGGATTCGATTGATATCTACTAACCATGCCAACGACAAAGTAGATATCTGGTCTAGTGCATAACATCGCATACATGAGACTTCCAACTACCGAAGCATAGGGAACTCCTGCCATGCGATTCCTCTCCTCTTGTGTTTTTGGACATTGGTCCTTGGAGAATGCTAAACCATGCCTCAAAGATAACAAACCTTTCTTCGAATTATCCTTTGAAAACCTAGTTAGCACCTTATCGATATAACCAACTTGAGATAATCCCATTATCTTTCGTTTACGATCTCGAAAAAGCTTTATTCCAAGAATATAGGTCTCCTCTCCTAGATCTTTCATATCAAAAGTACTAGCTAGCCAAACCCTGATCATTGACAATGCCATTACATCATTCCCAATGAGTAGAATGTCGTCAACGTAGAGCACAAGAAAAGCCACCACTTTTCCTTCACACTTCTTATATACACAAGGTTTATCTAGATTCTGTATAAAACCAAACGATTTGATCGCTTGATCAAAACGAATGTTCCAACTCCTGGATGCCTGTTCAAGCCCATAAATGGACTTTTGCAGCTTGCATACCAAGTTACCTTTCCGACCAGCAATGAACCCTTCTGGTTATTGCATATAGATATCTTCTTCAAGATTTCCATTCAATAATGCAGCCTTGACGTCCATCTACCAGATCTCATAATCTAGGCATGCATGGATAAGAGTATTCTGATGGACTTGAGCATGGCTACCGGCGAGAAGGTTTCCTCACAGTCAATGCCCACCCTCTGAGTATAACCTTTCGCTACAAGCCTGGCCTTAAAGGTCTCAACCTTTCCATCAGATCCGTTTTTCCTCTAGTAGACCCACTTATAGCCAATGGTTTAAATATTGGATGGAAGTTCTACAAGATCCCAGACCTGATTGGAATCCATAGATTCCAATTTAGCTTTCATAGCTTTAACCCAATGAGCTGAATCAACAACAATCATTGCCTCTTCGTATGTGGCAGGATCAAATTCAGATTCTATAGAGACAACTTCAAAAACTTCTTCTAAAAACATGTATCTATCAGGTTGGCTGATAATCCTCGCACTACGATGAGGTACCGGGGCGAAAATGGGTGAAGAAGTGGTAATTTCTTGATTTGCATCGTTGTCAACTATGGGTTGGACCGAGGGCTCTCCTTCTATCTCTTAGATCTATCCTTCCCTTAGGTTTATGGTTCATGATATAATCATCCTCCGAGCAAATAGTATTTGTACTAACAAACACTTTCTGTTCTCTTGGATTATAAAATTACCATACATAAGTACCCTTTGGATACCCTACGAAGTAACATACTTCTGATCTAGAATCCAACTTGATCATCTTTCCTTTCAGCACATGTGTCGGACACCCCCATATCCAAAGATGTTGCAAAGAAGGCTTGTACCCAACCCACATCTCCCGTGGTGTCTTCGGAACAAATTTACTTGGTACTAGGTTTAGTATGTATTCAATGGTCTCCAAAGCATAACCCCAAAGGAATAAAGGTAACTCCGAATAACTCGTCATCGACCTAGTCATGTCTAAAAGAGTCCGATTTCTTCTCTCCGCTACACCATTCTAGTGAGGCATGCCAGGTGCAGTCAACTGTGACACAATCCCATTCTATACGAAGTGATCAATAAACTCATTAGAGAGGTACTCGCCACCTCGATCAGATCGAATGACCTTGATATGTGTGCCCAATTGCTTCTCCACTTTATCCCTACACTCTTTAAACTTTTTAAAGGCTTCAGACTTGTGTTGCATTAGGTACACATATCCATACCTATAATGGTCATCAGTAAATATAATGAAATACTCATAACCACCCCTTGCTTCAATATTTATTGGTCCACACACATTAGTATGAACTAATTCCAACAATGCATTGGTCTTATTGCCTTTTTTTAGAAAGGGCCTTTTGGTCATCTTACCCTCTAAACAAGACTCGCGAACTTCCATTGGTTCTAAAACCAAATCGCCTAAGACCCCTTCTTTGAATAGTCTGCCAATCCTATTTAGATTGATATGCCCGAGCCTCATATGCCAAAGCCTTGTTGGATTAGTAGAAGGTTCCTTTCTTTTAGATGGTACAATTATCACTGAGTTATTAAGTTCCATACAAGAATCTTTAGAAATATTGGGAGTAATCACATACAAACCATTTGATTTCATACCAGAACAAATAAAAGAACCATTTCTTTTAATCACAACATTAGTTCCAAAATGAAAAAAATAACCATTATTCGATAAATTTGAAACAAAAATTAAATTACGCCTCATTGAAGGGACGTAAAGTATATCTGATAAAATCAAAACTTTATTGTCCGAAAATTCTAAAACTACGACTCCTATAGCAACCCCATCATTACACCTTCTGGTTTATCTAAACCCCTGTAATGAATTACAGATATGGTTAGTCGCACCAGAATCAATGCACTAAGTGTTTGAAGTATCCGTTATAAAACTTACTTTAATCATATGTGATTCAATCATACCATGAATTCTTATAGCTAAGAATTCTAGACACTTCATCTTCCAGTGGCCCTTGTCGTCGTATTGGCAACACTTTCCTTTGCCTTGGCTACCCACCTTCCCTTTGCCCTTACCTTTTCCCTTGGATTTTGCAATCTTAGGGACCGGTCCAACACTTGGACCACTAGTGCCAGCCTTCTTCTTTTCTTTCTTACCTTTCGGCATAGATCGGGAAGAAGAAGAGCTTTTCTCAACATTCAGAACATTTCCCCCAGGTTTGATCACCCCTTCCACTGCCAGTAAAGAACTCATTAATTGACTCATTGAAAAATCCATTTTATTCATATTATAATTCAGTTTAAATTGAACGAATGATGGCGACAGCATATTGAGGGTCATATCAACTGGGTCTCCAGCTCGTTTAAATAACCAATCATTTTAAAACATGTTCTTTGACAGGAGTCCCTTCTGACATCTTTGCACTCATTATCTTTTGTATAGCTATCTGCCTGGTAGGCCTGCCATGCTCCCCAAACATCTTTTTTTAGTGATCCAAAAATGTGACTGGTAGAATTGTTCGACTGGAATTGGTGTTGCAACACACAAGCCATTGAGGCCAGAATGTAGCAACGGGCCATTCCATTCGACTTCTTCCATTTGTCGAACTCACGTCTGGCAGCTGCCGAAACATTTGCCGTGGGTTCTTCGGGGCATGGGGTGGTGAGGAAATATATATGATCCTCCGCAGTTAAGAAGATGTCAAGGTTTCCTTTCCATTCACTGTAGTTATTTCTAGTTAACTTGTTTTGAGTGAGTATGGTGGCAAGTTGACTAAATGTAGATCTCGACATTATGATTTACTGAAAAATCAAAAGACAAAATAAGTATGGATATCAGAATTTGACAATTTTGAAATAAAAGAATCCTTAAAACTCTTATTTTTAAACAAAGTCGCCAAATTATCGAAACGAAAGATTAAAGCCTTCGTGTGGTGGTCAACGTTCGATCTTTCTATTAATCATAACTTGTCCACTATGCATCTTTTGCAAAACAAGTAATGACTCCCGAATCCTTTTGATCTCTAAGTTTTTGAATGATGCCCCGTGTGAGATCCCTTATCCATAGCTTAGCTAGTGTGTACCATTAACTAGGATCCAATCATAACCGCCTTAAGTAACGCCTCCATGTGGTGGTCATCCTCTAACACGTCTGATTGATCCTATCCATAGGAAGTTCACATCTAGTAACCAATGAGTAGTGTACCCTCCGTATGGAATGATCACCCCTGGCGAGGTGACACAAATTGCACTACTCATCTTACAATGAACTGTTAATGGAAGATTGTGGGTGTTATTAATAAGACCCCCTCCCACTAGATTTGGTAGTAAAGGATTTTGCTTTTGGAAAAACGTTTTCTACACATTACCCATAAACATCCAATGTTTACTAATGCGTTGAAACGGTTTTTTGAATTTTATTTTAGAAAACTTGTTTTACGTGCATGCAAGCAGTAACAATAAAATTAAATTCCAATCACAACTAAGCACATAAAACAAAAAACTAAAATTGAAACAAAGGCATTCATGTGCCTCTATCTCCCATGGCTCTATCTCCATAGAACCTCTTCCTTGGTTTGATCGCCTCCAACTCCATCTTCATGGACAACGGCTTGCTCCTCCATCTTCATGTATATTATAATTCTATTACATTGTTCCTATGCTTCTTTCAAAGCTTACAATTTATCTAGAAATAGAAATTAACAATAAGAAAATAGAGAAGGCTAGGGAAACCGATGCGACTTTCCTTTTTGTTGGATTGAAGTCGCAGCGCCCTTTACACATGCCTTAAAACAAAACCAACAATAAATATAATTTACAATCATCAACCAATCACAAACATCCTAATACAAAATTAAAACTTTGACCTTGGTGCCCTGGGAGATAGAAGATTAATCTTGCTGTAAAAAGGTTAGTCATACGCACATCCATGCATATACAACAAATATGTATAACTATTGGAACCCTTAATTGATTCATATAGTACATAAACTCTTTATGCACTAAATTAGAACTCAAAACAGTGTCTCACTTCTCTTTCACTCTTCGATCGATCGAATCTTCGATCGATTGAATATAGTTCAATCGATTGAACTTTCAGTTTCACCGAAAGGTTTGAAATTTTTTACAGAATAATTAAAAATTAAAGTATATATTTTAAAATTTTTTAAATTGTCGATCGAACAAAAAACAAGTTTGATCGATCGAAACCCTTTCGATCGCTTGAGAACAAACGAAGTTCGATCGATCGAGACTACTTCGATCGATCGAATCCATCATGCATTCAATGTAATCACAGATTTGTATTCTACTGCAATAACACTACAGAAACAAATCTGTGACGATGCAGTTTCAAAAATAGTCTTAAAATCAGCATGCAAATCAAAACTAGTCTTCCAAAACGCATCTATAGATCCAAACAAGCGTGGCTATGATACCAATTGAATGAAAAATAGGTTTAAAATTATTTTAGATGCGCAGCGAAAAAATAAAGTTTCAAAAACTTATTGGTATGCCCGGATCTACTACCCGTTAATTCTATAGATGCGTACTAACAATGGGGAGAAGAAATATACCTCAGGTCTGAACCTAATTCTGAAATCTTCAACCTTGGTGATACAGTAGCCTCCACTAGGTTGTCTTCAACCTTATGACTCCTGCGGATGCTTCCCAGAGAGACTAGAGATGGTGGGATCTCTAACAAGGAGGATAAGAAGGTTTGGGAAGCCCTAAACAAGTTCTGCAACTTTTGTATAGGAAAAATGATGATTATTAAACCCTGTACGCAGCTGTCCTATTTATAGATTTCCTAAACCGAGTTTAACTTTCGACCGATCGAAGTGGCTTCGATCGATCAAACTACTTTCAATTGCTTGAACCTACCTAGACTTCAATCGCTTAAAACCTGTTCAATAGATCGAACTTGTCATTCCTCTTATGCCTTTCGAAGCATCCTAAGCTTAGGTTTAATCAGGGTTATGATTCATCGTCCTACGGGCTCATAAAACATAAGGCGAGCATTTCATATGGATAGAATGCCTTGAGTGTTAGACATGGCTATGTATCATGTGTCATATAGGCTTCCTTATTATGTTAAGTAATCCCGAAGGGCAAATAAATCGTGTGTGTGCAAATTGTCTTAACAGGTCCAGCCCTAAAGGATTGGATCTATGGCTACTATATGCATCAATGCGGTTAGAGTCAACAAGGGTCCCTCAGCAAGTGTCCTATATATCCCCCATTACAGGGTTTGGTGTGGTACGTGGATAACTTTTTATACCGTTAGGTATGTGCTAGGGCAGGGAAGTCCTTTACAGAGGGGATTTGACAGGCTATAGGGCCTCGGCTTTGGTCCTCTGAAGCTTCCTAAAACTAATGCACGTGTGATCCTCATAATATAAAGTCAAAGAACCTTGGAGGTTTTGGAGTCTAGCCCTTTTAGTTCATTCCCTAGCAGAGTCGCCAATTGTGGGTACCCGAACTAAGCATAGGGCGTAGAAGGATTAAGCTCGCCTGATGATCCCATTTCAAATCTCATGTCAACAACCACGAGTGAGGTTCACCACACTTCATTAGCCTTTATCCGATCAGATCAATTTTGGTTACTCGCATTTTGGATCCCATGGAGCTTTTTATCTAATCAGAGGCAACAATCAATGCCCATGATCCATATCCGAGGCTACTCGAGTGAGTAATCTATGTTTATCCCAAAAGGTTAAATTCGATGAGATCCTCACTAATAGAGTCACCACTTGGTTTGATAAAGGAAACCAATAAAACTAAATCTAACATGTCCAATGGATAGAGAGCACTGCCCTATCATCACCAAAGAACTCGGTTCGGGGGTAAGAGAGAAGAAGGAGCTAGGTTGTGCTAAAACACCCCCTCTCGCTCCATCATAAGATGGGCCTCTACTCAGCTTTCAAGGTGTTTGACTAGACATTATGTGGACTATTTCATTATTTCTAATGCAATCTTAATTCAAGCTATAAACAGCTAAATAAAGAAAATCGTGCAAGAACTATACATTTACATGCAATGCATGTGCTAAAGCAGTAATTCGGGGACTAAACGTATTATTATGCTCCCCTATGCATAAGAAAGGACATAAAATAAAATTAAATGTGAAAATCACACTCAAAACCCTAGAAAAACATGATATCGAAGCACAAGTAATCATGTAAGGAATTTAAAATCTGTGTTTTATCCACCTAAGCATGCTTCGATATGATCCTAGGAAAGCGGATAAGAGGAATGCTAGAAAACTTACCCGGAATAGCATAGCATTTCCATTTATGACTACTATGCATGAATTACATGGATTAACTAATATGAGTTAGTTAAATTACAACTATGCATGAATATGAATAAGACATGGATACCCTACTATCCGAATTACAACATTGTTCCTACATGATTGCCCTAAATCTAGACTTATAGATCCAATATAAAGTTCCATTATCCCCAGAGATCGGATATCCATGGATTGGATACCAGCCCCCCTAGGCTCCGGCTACCCTAACATAGAAGGATAGCTTCGCTTAGGATAACTCCACTTTAATGAGGATACTACAAACAAGGAATTAAAACTATCCTAAGAACTTTAAAGATCAAATAGAAAATAAAAGTAGAAAAACAAAAATTAAGAAGAACTTAGCCCAAGAACTCCCTCGGAATGCTCCTCTTGCAGAGCTTCGCTGGCATCGCGGACTCCAAGACTTAATCCTCACCCTAGAGAAACTTATACTTTTCCTAAGTACTTTTTAGGAGTCCTTCAGAATCCTCCAATAGGCTATTCCTTAGGCTCTCTAGTCGTCACTATGTTTAGGTGTGTTGGATGGGAAGGGGAGGACCCCCTTTAGTAGTTTGAGTTTTGGGTGAAAATTTTCTTAGCTAAGCGATGTGGGACAAAAAAAATACAAATTTTCATGTTTTCAAGTGTTTTCACACGGATTACGGTCAAATCAAGGGTCTAGAATGCATCTGGGACATCTGAGAGCCTATATGGCCCTCAGAACTCTCACGTGGTTGTCTGAGACTGCCACACAGCACTCAGCTAAAAGCCACCATGTCTTTTAGCCCAAAACTTGTGTTTTATCTCAAGAATTCCCGGACATCGTTCTCTCACCTCGGTTATCCTTCTTGGGCTTGTGATACACCATTGGAAAGGTATGGGAGTCTAGTTTTAAATGTTTTTGATTTCATTCAATATATATTTGTATATTTTGAGTTATGGTTAAAAAAGAGAGGTTGACTCCAAGAAGGAGCAAACATGTGAGGTGCAAAAAAGGTAAAAATTTTCCTAAGTAGATTTTTTGGCCAATGCAAGGGCTTGGGTCACTAATTTGTAAAGGGAGTTCTCAGGACCCCACCCTAAGATCCAGATTTTGCTCGGTAAATGGTGATTTTTTGTCATTTTATGTGAAAAAGCTATCCTAAATTGGGTTTTTATCTCTAGATTGAGTTTTTAACGTACTTAAGTATTCCTAAAGGTTATTCTAAAGTATCTTGAAGACCACGGTGCTTCATGAAGTTCTGTTTCATAACCAACAAGTCATGATTTCATTCATCGAGTTGTTCTTGAGGCAGGTCCCTTTTGTTGAATGGATGAACCAAAATAGGGTGTCTACAATTCCTTGCTTTCTTGCCTGGTCATTTCTAGGTCCCTCATGGTTACATCTAGCTCCGGATTATAATCATTTTGTGTGATGAAAGCCTTCACATCTTCTTCCCATATGTGAGTCTTGCTAGGCTCCAAAGTGAAATACCATAATAGGGCTGCCCGAATCAAGGTTTGCTGGAATAGTATAAGCATCATGGCAGGGCGCAAACCACTCGGCTAAAAGGCTCCAATCCACCTCCTCACATAATTTCTAGAATTGCTTGAACCATTAAATTTATCAATCTTGGGAGTCTTAAAACCAACTGACAACTTCTCTTGAGCTCCTTCAAACAAACCCTCTAGCTCTAGTAGATAATTGTCAACCCCATTGGACTTGCAGATAACTTCTCTAACTTTTCAACCTTCTCCTTTATCTTAATACACTTTTTCTCAGCTTTTTCAATTTTCTCTCTATCTGTCCTAGGCACTTTGACTCTAGGTAGTTCCAGATCCTCACAGCTATCATCTTCTCTAACTCAAATTGCAGGTAGAGGAGGGTCAACTATCGGCGTGTCAACTGCTGGCCTTTGACAGGCTAAGGTTTCCAACATAATCATCATTTGATCCATCCTCTCATTTATTCGTGCCATCTCTACAGCATTATGTTCTTAATCCATCTCTCTCTCTATCTCTGGTTCCCTTCTTACCAACCTTGCACTTGAGTCCCTAACCCAAACTATCCTGTATTCAATGCTATCTTTACCTACAAATATAACCTTATTGTGTCAACATTTTTGTTCACAAAGCTTTGATGTGCAATGATTCTTTTTCTTTTGTGAAGAAATTTTACTTTGAAAGATTCTTTTAAAAGATGTGATGTAATGAATCGCACACATGTAATGTATATGATAATGCAAGTGTATGTGCCTACTCTATATGCCAAACACATAGCACATAAACACAAGAATCCTTATCCATGTCAAGTGCGCTAAATCCTCCTCTCATTGTGATCCTTGTCACCTTTTCGAAGTTCTAAATGCTCTTGGAAAATTTTTTACAATTTCCTTTTGAGAACCATTTTCGAAATCTTTTTCTAAAATAGGAAGAATTTTCTAGAATTTTGAGAAAGTAGGAAGGTAAAAATGCTTTTTCTACAAAGACGATTGAGTTTTAGCCTTACTTGCTTTTAAAAAGTAGACCTTGGACCTTTTCTTTCAAAAGGGTGATTTTCAACATTTCAAAACATTTTGCAAACTCAAATTCCTTCAATCATATAATGGTGAATTTTGGACTTATGGGTAATAGGATCGCAAGACTAGATAAGCATCATACTTTTCATGAATATAGATACATATGAGGTCAATAATGCTTAGCTAGCAAGATATAAGAAGCGTAATATTATAATCAAGTTTCAGCATGTTCCCAAATGCCGAGGGAAACAAAGGGGAATTGCTAGAAAGTGATTAGAAGGTTACACATCCTATGTCAAGCAAACATCGTCATCATCTCAAATAATCATTTCCAAGCATCCAAGTGTTATATCACATAGTTCCTAACCAAGAATAGAATCCTAATTCCAAAAGGTTCTATTGGAAACTATCATGCAAAAGGCCAGGTTTTAGTCTCAAATCAGGGTCCCTTGATGAGCATCCGTTATACCTTCCAAAGGGGTTGGAAAGGCATGTGGATGACTTTTTGATATACCACATGATACAAGATCATTGATGATCGCACAGCTCCATGGTTACTTGACAAACCAGGTCACCCCGAGTCTGCAAGGCCATTGCTCCGTGCAATCGACTGGTGGGACATGCAAGTGATATACAAACAGACACACATAAACCAAATAAATTGGATGAAAGGATGTTTTTAGGCTTGATCCTCAAATGAACCCAAAATGGAATTTGGTCTACAAAACCAGAGATTCTGGTTCAATCCCCAGTAGAGTCCCCAGATTATGGATATGAGACCCACTTGGCTTACGCAGCCTATTTTTCTCAAATTTTCAATTCAATTTAGAACAAAAGAGTCACCACTTAATTTTTAAAAGGAAAATTAAGAAACTATTTTGAAGCTACTTTTTTGCAAAACCCGAGATTTCTATGTCCGGAGATCATCGAATGAAAGGGGAAGGAGCTTGATGGGACTCAAGCACCCCATCTCATCCTATCATGGATAGGCCTCTAATCACCATCTTTTTATACAAATTAAAGCATATGTGTGTCCAAATCAATACATAACACAAGCAAGTCGAAAGGGGTGTAAGATTGCTTAAAAAAGGCATCCATAACCATGTTAGTCCACATGCTTGAATATGATATTATCAAATTTTCATCTGAATCTAACAAGACAAATAAGTTTTACCAAAGTCATGAATTCTCTTCAATTGTTGAAATCGAAACATCCCTATAGATATACAAGTCTTGCCAGGAAGGTCCTAGACCACAACCTAGAGCCATGTAATGTCCATATAGAGATGATATGGCTTCAACATGTTTAAAAAGAATCCATGATGACGTTAGAACAATCATGACTTATTCATATGCTCAATGATCCAAAATACAAGGATTATCTTAAAATTTGATGATCATGAATGCATGGAAATGAACAAACCATTCATCATTTGATAATTTAGATCACTTGACCTCTGGATTTGAGTTTAATTATTCTTATTCAAAACATATCCCAAGCCTCAAGGCTGTGGTAAGTCATGTGGATCAAAATGAAACAGACTTATCAAGTTTGCTTCAAAAATTCTGAGATTATAGAGAAGGAATCAAACATTAAAATATAGGAAACTCATAGTTCCCATGGTTTCTATTGATAGTTTTTGAGTATGACATGCCTCTATGACTCTGGTCCAGGTCTCTGGCCTATCTATTCAAATGATCCCCTTTGCTGATGCCCATGAATGTTGAACCTATGCAAGTGAAGTGATGGTGTTTGCGACTTTTTCTAGAAAAATAAATGAGGATGCTCTTTTGAATAAAATAAAAAGAGTAATCGAGTCACCATGACAATCCATTTGAGACTAGGTTAGGTCAAGTCAAGTTTGTTCTATATTTTAAGTCTATTTTGAGTTTAGTCTTGTTGTCAAGTCTATTTGTCATCAAGTTGTTATGAGTATGTACCTAGTAATATAATCCTTTTATTTTGATGGAATGAAATCTCATTTTGCATAACCTAATATGTCTAGTCATAAATGCATGAGCCACTGAACTGAGATGTCACTTCTCAAATTACCATGAATATTACTCTGCTAAAAAAATTTTCTGAAAAAGCAAATCCTAAAAAAGTCAAAAGTTGATTTCGCTCTGGCACTGAAGAAGAGTCAAGAATTGAATAGTCTTACTTTAAGAATTTAAAAGATGAACTTGCCCCAATCTTGAAAAGGCATATTTGGAGCTGATTTGAGGATCACCCAGCCCCTTTCATTCTTCACCTCCCAAAACACCGAATCTTAGCCACTAAAAACCCTAAGGGCTGAGTCCTTGTTGGTAGCCAAACATTTTAATGAGTTTCTTCTCCCTTTCAAAAAGAAAAGAAAAAAAAGAGTGCTAGCTAGGTTGAAATTCCAAAAGGGCACCTTGGCAAAAATTAGAGCTAAAAAGGTGCTAATTTCCAAAATCCGACCCTAGGCAATCAAAATGATGAAATAAAGAGAAAACAATTTTGATGAGACAAATGAAAGAATTGTACACTTCAAGGTACGTCATGAGAACATGTCTAGATAATGTTTTGAAAGGCTCAAAAAGGCCACAAACAAATTTGAGAGCTAGCATACACATCGTGAAATTATGAAATTGTGATCTGAAGATCTCGCATGAATCAACTACATGAAAAGCAAAATTGACTGGCTAGGCAAAAGTGAAAAGCATCAATCCTCAAATAAAAATTTAAAAAAAAAATAAATTAAAGGGAGATCAAAACTGAATATCTTATTCAAAGCTACCACAAGTGGCTCAAGTTTGAACTTCTCTAACGATTTGTTTGAGAAACCCTCATACCTCAACCTTTCAAAAGACCCTTGGCATTGAACTACACCTGACCTGACTCCCAACTAAAGGATACGTAGCCAACCACACAGGTTTAGTTGACACCATCATGATCAAACCCTCTTCTTTCAAAGCCTTAGCCCGAACTACGTTGGACTTGATCCCCACTCAGGGATACGTAAACAAAATTTAAAAAAAAAAGAGAGAAAAGAAAAGAAAAGAAGGATGGCTCGCTAGGTCAAAAATCTAAATGGACGTTTAGGCAAAAATTAAAGCTAAATCCAGAGTGAGCAACAACCAAAGAGCGAAAAGAACTCACTAGGTCACCTCACTGGTACCTAGGCAAATGTTATGAGCATCTGTGAGATTGAAAGTCGTGATCCTTGCCTCCAGCCAGAAATCACCTTCCACACTCAGGGGAAGGAATCAAACATTAAAATATAGGAAACTCATGGTTTCCGTGGTTTCTATTGATAATCTTTAAACTCTTTGAATTACTAACTTTAGATCCTCAAGGACTGAGTTTTTCAGGAAGAAATGCATATTGTATCTCTCTTTTTTCTTAAAAATTTCTCGCAATTCTCTAAATATTTTCCCAAGACTAGCCAAACTCTCAACCAAGCCCTTTTCTCTTGAAAGGGGTCTATATTTATAGAAAACCCTCAAAGTGGAAGGTATTTTTGTCCTTTTTAGATGATCTTATCATATTCAGGATGACTTGAGGGTATAAAATACATCCTTACAAAAACGAGATCGTTTGGGATATTCTAGGGATCCAAAGAAGGTTCAAGAACCAATTTTATTTCTCAACACTACGTACAGGGTGGCACTCAATATGAACTCTGCGCCACTTAGTGAATGTCGCAGCAGTAATTGCTAAGTGCCACACTGGCACTCACTGAGTATCGGCTCTTGGTCCCGTGTGCCATTTTTTTTCTTCCTTTTTAGCATTTTCTTTAAAAAAAATCCTTACTAAAATTGTTCTAGCTTCAAAATATCATAAAATATTTTTGAGATGTTTTAAAGTCTAGAAAAAGTAGAATTCATCCTAAAAGCCTAAATTCATTAGCTCTTCATTGATTTTTCTTGTTCTTTTCCTTTTTAAAATAGGACAATAGGAAAATAATGATTTTAAGCTTCTAAACCTTCTTTCTTTGGATCTTTTTTATCCCGAATGCTCTAATTTCCTTTCCACACATATTTGATCCTTGATAAATCATTGAAGCTTGTCCTTGAAGATCTATTCACCCCCTACTGTTTTGAAATAAAATTGTTTGAATGGCTTTTCGAAGTTCATGAAGAGTTCTTGAAGACCGTCCAAGCACGCCGGATAGTATTATCATCGCATCCAAAGATAATTCTCTCTAGGTTAAGTAGCTTGGTCAAGATTGGGGTGTGTACACTTCCACATTATCATGTTGAGGAAGTACACTCATAATCCAAGTCATGAGATCAATTTTGAAGACATCGGGGTTAACGACAATGTGACATTTCACGAAGGACCAGCATGCATTTTGGATCGAGGAGTCTAGAAGCTGAGAAATAAAGAAATTCCATTGGTGAAGATCTAATAGAAGTTTTACTACAAAGAAGCTTCTTGGGAAATGGAGTCAGAAATATGTGAAAAGTACCCAGTTTTGTTTTGCGATGCTTAATTTATATTTTAAAGACGAAATCTTGATATAGAGGGGGATGATGTAGTACCCGCTATTTTGTTGTACTTTTTGTACTTTTGTATGTATATTAATAAACTAAGATTCAGTATACTTGTCTTTACCTTTCACGAACTTCCCTTTCCAATGATTGAAATGTAACAACTCGAGAATTTAAACAGTGATTTAATATCATATTTCAAAACTCTAGTGAAAATTTAGAAATTTCAAACTAGATTTGGATTTTTAGTCACAAGGATATTTTGGTAATTTTTACCTAAGATGTAAGTCTTGACCAGAAAATTCAAAAAATTAGATTTTTGGACTGAAAGGAGCGTATGCTCAAATGATCCACTACTAGTGTTTTAACTTTTGTCATAACTGGTACGATTAGTCAGATATATCAGTTTTAGTGGGAGGTACATCATGCTTTACGATTGTACCATGCCAATTGCTATAAACAGAAAGTTACCAATATATATTTCTTTTCATTTATATGTCTCTCTCTCTCCTCACTTCATATTTCCCAATGAGAAAACACCATTAGAGAGAAAAAGTAAGGTTTTCAAGTTTTCAAACTCAAATCTACTCACTTCCTCTCACTTCTAGCCTTGTCCCTTTGGAGTTTATTGTTCCTCTCGTCAAGGAGCACGTGGGGATGCATTTACTTTGCCTTTCCCCCAAATTTATTTATGGGGAGATTTCTTCAATGTTGAGGTAGTTCCATATTAGTCTCACCAAATATGCATTATGTGTAAATTAGTGTAAATCTAGAACACTACGAAGTTATAAGCATGTTTGCTATGTTTTTAATTCAAACTTAGCCCTCTTAGTTATGTATTTATGTGTTCTTGATATTTATGTGTTGACACTATGTGCTCATGTGGCTTATGTGTTTACTTGATGACTGAAAACATGTCTATAAGCTTTACTATTAGTTTCATAGCATGCCTAGTTGAAATTTCATAAAGTCTTGCATATGCCTTGATATTATGAAATGTTGTTAATATGCATTGATAAAATAAATTGATATTGTTCATTGTCATTCTTGAGCATGAACATGTGCATGAACCCAAAAATGCACGAAATGATTTTGAGAGAAAGACCTTGTGTAAGGCTTATTATTTGAAAAAGAGAATGTTCTCCATGTGTGGGACTTTCAAGATTTAAAAATGAGAAAACATCCTTTGTGAGGATTTTTATTTAAAGTTAGATAATCCCTATTGTGAGTGTGAATGTGAGATTTGAATCCATTAGGAACTCGATCTCCTAGTCTTGCAAATCATTAGAATCTTAAGCTAAGGACACATATGAGGTGGTTAAAGGCCCCTATAATGTGGTAGCCCATAGACCGAGTGTTGTGTTGAGAGTGAGTGTTTGAAAAACTCATGTAAAGGCCTATGGGAAACATTGCATTGCTTCGGCAACTTCTTCATTTCATTCATTGCACTCATATACGAAATACATAGGGTTGTGTTAGCTATATATTTTATACTGGGCCATTTGTGCTTAGGGGACTATGTGTTTTTATGGTTCCCAGGTACTTGTTGATGTGCTAGGCTCGGACATGATGACTCGTGGAGTCGAAGATTGAAGGATCTTTATGTGTAGTTTAGTAGAGATCATGTATTAGTGTATCATTTTAAATTCATTTGATATGTATTTGATAATCATAGATGTGAGAGATTAATTCATGTAATAACTTATCTTGCGTTTCATTTTCAATCTGTTATATAATTAGTGGATCGGAAATTAATTACTTGTATAACTTTTGTATTCGGAGTCAAAGTAGGATACTCGACTCATATTGAGTGTTATCAAAATTTTAGAACTCACTCGAATTGGATTTAGGCAAGTGTTAGCCCTTTAGAAGTTTCAAACTCCAACTTTCGTGTTAAAATCGGATTCGAGTTTTCAATCCTTTCAATTATGATCTTCAATTTCAAAACATGTGTATTACATCACTTAATGAAGTTTTATTGTTTGCATACATTTATGGGAGATTAGTATGGGTTTGGGGATGTTATGGAACCCCAACCCTTTAAGGATTTTGAGACATAAGCCTTTTTCAAGTGTTTTTAAATAAGAGTTCAGGTCAGCATTTGACTTTTCTGTACTTATCTGGAATCCTCATTCGATTTTTTTGTACTTCTTCCTCTATGGTTTGGTCTGCTAGACCATCGGATTTTTCAAAAGAGTTTTGAAGAATGTTTGTAGTTTTATTTTATAGAAATTTGGTGATAAATCCTTACCTACCCTGGTCATACAACCATTAGTCCCCCCTCATTTCCTAGTGTAGCAATATATCCCCGCCCCCTATATGTGTGTAGTAATAGGTCCCTTGACCCACTCAATTACCATTTTTTATGACATTTTTACCCTTAGATACATAAAGAGACTATATATATACATTTACATATACTTACACACATTTATGTCATTAAATTGGTCAAAATCTATTATGGAATTTGTTACACCTTATCCATGATTTAAGCCTATTTAAACCCTTCATTGATTACAGTCAATGTATATCCACGAATTAAGGGACAGTACAAACTATCAATGCTTGAAATTTGACATTCCATATGCGATCTGTTGATGTCATCAAGTTATGAAACTCATATGTGCCATTGTAGACACACCATTTTGTCAGCTATCAGATTTAGGAGACCCATAGTTTGGTGGTTCACAATGATCGAAAAAGACTCAAAAGGGACTCCTGGAAGTTAGTTCTATCTCTCAAAATGCTCAGAATGACCAAAATACTCTTGAAAGCCCAAAAACTCCCTGGTTTGGATCAAAAGTTCTAGAAACATGCAACTTCATAAAAAAAAAGTGATAAAAATGAGTTTTGAAGCAAAATCATATGAAAACGTTAGCTCCCAGAGACCCCCAGAAGTCCTAGAAGTTCCTGGAAAGTTCCCGTTGACCGGTTTGACCCAAGTTTGTTGACCATGTTTGACCAAACTCATCCAATTTTGCTGAAAAGTTTCGAGTTTATTCTAGACTATGTGCAAAGTACTAAAAGGAGTGTTAAAAGAGAAACGAACAAAAACGTCAGTCCCTGTGAACTCCCAGAGGTTCCCAGAACTTTTTAGAGATCCTAGGTTTGACCGATTTGACCTAAAAGTTGACTTTGCAACCAAAGTGCCATGTCATTTTTCAACATTTTTTATGGATACTAGAGTTCAATAGCTTTCGAACGGTATATTGCACATAATTTCTGAATTCAAAACAAAATTATTATGGACGTTCGAAGGTGAAAAAGACGATCAAATCGGCTTTTATCGCAAATACCGCAAAACTTTTAAAAATAACTGTGGACACGCGGAATCGGACCACTTCTCTCTCTTGTTTGAGATTGAGATTTGTTTTGATATTGATTTGAATCAAAGAAAGAAAATAGGTCTGTTGAAAATAGATACAGAGTCGCCACTTGGTCTTTAAGGAACCAAGAAACCTAATTTTGACTCACCCAAATGGATAAAGGGCACCGGTCCTTCATAACCAAAGAACTTGGTTCGGGGTTTTGGTACGAGAGAGGAAGGAGCCTTTGTCGCGACTAAAACACCCTCAACTCACCCCATCTTTCGACGGGCCTCAATTAGCATACAAATAATCATCTTATACTATGTATGGTTCGGCAATTAATACTATGATAGTATATTACATTACATAAGAAACTTGAAAATGGAAAAGTTAAAATATCATTCATAAGATCTAAATCAAGTATCATGCAATGTAAAGTGAAAGGTCACACAAATAAACCTAGGAAAAATCGTCTAATCATATATCGAATAATCAAGACTTCCTAATCTAAAAAGGGGGGGGGGGGGGGGACATGAATTGTTCTTGAAACGAATAATCAAAGAAATCAAAATATGCTTAGCAAACTAGTATGATGCATGTTATTCTTTGATAAAAGAAGACTTCTCAATCCCCGGGACGGATGAGAAAGGATGATTTAGATCAAGGGGAAGCATGAACGGGTGATCGAGTTCATTCCTTATAATCTCCTTAGATTAAGAGTTACAAAAACCCCAAATCTTGCATGAATGCAATGTATGTACCTAAAAATGTGCAAAGGTTGTAGTGTGTTTTGTGTACATGGATTTCTAAAATGACTTAGAAGTCTAAAATGTGCATGAATGGATGGATTAAATCAACATAGGATATATACAAATGTAGTATGAACTACTTCCTAAGATATGGGCTAATTTTGGAATGCATATGAGTATCAAATTAAAGAATAAAAGTTAAAATGTGCTTGCTGTGAATAGTGGACAGACTGCATGTAATACTTTGCAACATTATAATGGGAGGTCAAACATGCCTAGAAAATTGTGAGAACAATCAGAGATCATCCTTATTGTGTCTAGAAAATAACCCAAAAAGCCAAACATCAATATCTATCATAGATTAAAAGAAAAAAATCAGAATGTACACATGACTCAGAAACAAAAGCTGCACTGTCAACTGATTTTGTATGATTTTTCATAAATCAAAGAAAAGGTTTATGATGACCCGTTATGTACCAAACGTTTCTTAAGACACCCAAGTGTTATAAAAAAAATAGAAAAGATATATGTACAGTGATGAAAATATCCAGAATAAGTGCAAGAAGTTGGGTAAACAGAGGCAGATTATGAATATGGACTTCTCACATCCAAAACAAATACTTTCACATCTCTATAATTGATGGGAAAAAATAGGGACAAACTATGATGTATTAGGAAGGTTTTCCAAGTGGTTTCATCATCATACTCGAGTATTTAATTCAAAACAAATCTTTGAATCTGAACAGCTCACTGTTTTGGGTTTTGGAGGTTTTGGGGAAAACAAAGTTTTGTTTCTTGAAACCAAATGAGAGGGATTGAGAGAGGTTTTGAAATAGATATTTTGAAAACATATTTTCAGCACTCAATAAAGATTATGGCCACTTAGAATACCAACATCAAACTCATCATTAAGAATCTCCAAGATTGTTGGAGAGATTTATTTTATTTTTTAACATAACTTCAATACATTCCAAGAATACCTTGGAAGTATTGGGGTTATGATCATCATCTATCAAACATGTTTTTGAGGTCAAGAGCTACTATCCATAAGGATTCACTCACCCCAAACTTCATGTCATCACTTAGATGATGATGAACTAGTAAATAAATAAAGAAAATCAAAAAGAAATGGGATAAGGAGAGATGAACAATAAATAAACAAGCAAGTAGATGATGATCAATAGATGATATTCATGAAGCATGAGACTTGTAGATTGGTGTTTCACTCATATGTAATGACACTAGACATGGAAGAAGCTTCCACTCTCTTAAATGCTCACTAAAATGGTGGTTGGGAGTATTGAATGTTGAAGTAAATGGAAGTAATGAAGTAAAAACAAAGTTAGAACTCACTTTTGTTTTGAAAATCAAAGAAGAAAGCTTCTTTTCTCTCTACTCTAGCCTTATCTCTACAACTTTCTCTCCCAAAACTTTTCCAAAACTCACATTTGACTCTCCTAAAATGAGGAGTAATGGGGTGTTTATATAGGCCAACTTGGGGTGTTTTTGGGATTTAGAAAGTACTCCCATTGGTTCCAAACATCTGAAATCATAAAACTATGTCGTTTTGGCTTTTAATTAATCAAAATGGGACCACAAACTTAATTACAAAAATACACTATTCTGGAGGAGAGTGCCGCGGCAGCACTGGGCCAGTGCCGTGGTGGCAGTGCTCCTCCCTTCGTCTGGATAATGCTGTTTAGGCCCCCTGAAGTTCCGGTATTCGCGAAAAGGCCCTATTTCGTCAGAAATTCACAGAAAATGCATACGAACTCCAAATTGAGATTGTGATATACCGTTGGAAAGGTAATGGAGTCTACTTTACATAAAAAATAGTTCGGGGATAGGTCACCTTGAAAAGTTTTGCGGTATTTGCGATAAAAGCCGATTTGATCGCCTTTTCGTCTTTGGAAATTCATAATAAATTCGTTTTAAATCCAGAAATTATGTGCGATATACCGTTGGAAAGCTGTTGACCTCTTGTATCCATGAAAAATATTTGAAAATTATTTCGGTGCCCCGGTTCCAAAGTCAAATCTTGGTCAAACTGGTCAAACCTGGGATTCCCGGGAAGTTCTGGGAACCTCCGGGAGTTCCCAGGAGCTGACGTTTTCGCTCGATTTTCTTTTGGAACTTGTTTTAACACTTTCTTCATGATTTTGGTGAATTTGGACGATTTCGGTCAAACTTGGTCAAACTTGGTCAAACCTGGTCAAACCTTGGTCAAACCTAGTCAAACCTAGTCAAACCTTGGTCAAACCGGTCAACAGGGACTTTCCGGGAGCTTTCGGGACTTCCGGGGGTCTCTGGGAGTTGACGATTTCATCTGATTTTTCTTAAAAACTCATTTTATTGCTTTTCTTACGACATAGCATGTTTTCAAAACTTTGGGACCAAATCTGGGAGTTTTCGGGCTTTCAGGGGCATTTTGGTCATTCTGAGCATTTTGAGAGATAGAGCTGACTTCCAGGAATCTTTTTGAGTCTTTTAGATCATTGTGAACCACCAAGCTATGGGTCTCCTAAATCTGATAGCCGACAAAACGGGGTGTCTACAGTTTGCCCCTCTTTGGCATGAACTTGCGAGGCAACGCATATCACAAGCGAGTGCCAAAGCTTTGAAGAGACAAGACTTTTTGGAGGCTATAGATTTAGGATAAAACGCGTTGCAAAAGATGCAAGGATGATGAGGAAAGATGCTGAGTTCAGTGCTGGTCGTGCTCTGCGTGAGCTGCCTACGTATCCCGAGGGGAATCAGACCAGGACGTAGTTCGGGGCACAGAGGAACAAATCACACGTGCACAACAAGACAGGCGGATGCTATGCTATAAGAGTGATATGCAATGCATGGATGTGTTATGAATTGTGTCATGAGTCCAGTGTTATGACCCTAGTATGAGCAAGTGCTATGGGGCGCGCCACTCTGAGCGGGCTGGTGTTGTGCTAGTGATTGCGACTGTGATGTGGTGGATGATTCGGATAAGGACACCGAGGTTTAGAAGACTCCGGGTCTAAAGGCAAACTTCTGGAACGAGTGAGATAGATCAGAAGTGTTTTGTTTAGAAGATGATAGCCAAAGGTAACCGAGGGATCTTGTGATAAAGTTGTGAGAAAATTCTTGACAATCAGGAAATCTGGATGTAGGCGATGTTCTGATTGTTCCTGACGGCCGACTTTCGGGAATCGGTTCCGGCTGGTGGTAGTATCTTTCTCGGAGAATCTTTATTTTCTTGATCGGGAACCAGGATCCATCTTTGAACCTCTCACGGTTGATCAAATCTTTCGGCGCTCAATCCGAGAGAGCCGGTCAGGGCCTCCGGGAGCTGGTATCTGTCTGCTTTTGTCCTCGGAGGATGATGCAGGGTTCTCGGGGAATCTCTTTTCTTGATCAGGAACCAGGATCCATCTCTGAACCTCTCACGGTTGATCAAATCTTTCGGTGCTCAATCCGAGAGAGCCGGTCAGGGCCTCTAGGAGCTGGTATTTGTCTGCTTTTGTACTCGGAGGATGATGCAGGGATCTCGGGGAATCTCTTTTCTTGATTAGGAACCAGGATCCATCTCTGAACCTCTCACGGTTGATCAAATCTTTCGGCGCTCAATCCGAGAGAGCCGGTCAGGGCCTCCGGGAGCTGGTATCTGTCTGCTTTTGTCCTCGGAAGATGATGCAGGGTTCTCGGGGAATCTCTTTTCTTGATCAGGAACCAGGATCCATCTCTGAACCTCTCACGGTTGATCAAATCTTTCGGCGCTCAATCCGAGAGAGCCGGTCAAGGCCTCCGGGAGCTGGTATCTGTCTGCTTTTGTCCTCGGAGGATGATGCAGGGTTCTCGGGGAATCTCTTTTCTTGATCAGGAACTAGGATCCATCTCTGAACCTCTCACGATTGATCAAATCTTTTGGCGCTCAATCCGAGAGAGCCGGTCAGGGCCTCCGGGAGCTGGTATTTGTCTGCTTTTGTCCTCGGAGGATGACGCAGGGTTCTCGGGGAATCTCTTTTCTTGATCAGGAACCAGGATCCATCTCTGAACCTCTCACGGTTGATCAAATCTTTCGACGCTCAATCCGAGAGAGCCGGTCAGGGTCTCCGGGAGCTGGTATCTGTCTGCTTTTGTCCTCGGGGGATGATGCAGGGTTCTCGGAGAATCTCTTTTCTTGTTTATTTGGTGCATTAGCTAAAAACCAGGATCCGTTACCAGAATTCTCGCGTTTGATCAAAATTTGCGACGGTTGTCTTGAAACGGCCGATTCGGGTCTTCGGGAGCCGATTTTTCCCAGTTTCTGCCTGCTGAAGGTAGTTCTGACAACTTTTAGTCTGCTTGGGGCAAAACCTCATAAATATTGACTGGACTGGGCCACCGGGGCTGATCGGGGTAAAAAACGGGCTGAAAAAGGCCAAAACGGGCCAAAACGGGGCGAAACGGAGCAAAACGGAGCGAAACGGGGCCCACGAGGAGCAGTACCGCGGCGGCACTGGGCCACTGCCGCGGCGGCAATTGGCCAGTGCCGCGGCGGCACTGGGTGACCGGACTTCATCTTCTTATATCTCGGGTTTTTGAGCTTTTGAAGCTCATTCTTGGCCATTTTGGGGTGTTTTTGAAGCCAAAATTCATCAAAACGCAGCTTGTGCGCGCCCAGGTGAGTAATCTTTCCCCGTAGTCGGATTTTTGATTGGTGTTTTGGTTTGCCCAAATTTTCAAGAAGAAAGTCTAACTGTGACTTCCATTTTTCTTGTAGATCCATGGCTTCGAGCTCAAGGAGACCGTCTAAGAAGGCCAAGGGACGGATGAAGGCCGAGGTGCAAGCTCCGGACTTGATTTTGCGGGACCCCCAATGCCATCTTTCGGCCGCGGCTCTAGCGAGCTTGGTATGTGAAACTTTCGACATTTTAGGACCACCTTCATGTATTGTGCTAATTTTGTGAGTCGTAGTGCGCACCTAGAGATCGTTAGAAGTTTGATTTGCGCTCAAATGTTGATTTCGTGAATTTGGCTCTCGGGTCGTGAATAGTGATTTTGCGAGTCTTTTGTCGTCTTTTTTGTGTGCAGGTGCCGGACGTGGCATTGAAAGGCCATGGTAGCCTTTCCCATGCTTTCTTGTGGTATACCCAACTCTCGCCTACCGTCAAGAGGATGGTTGATGATGCCGGGTTCGGAGGCTTCGTCCGCTTGGTTTCGAAAAGTAGCAATGATTTGGCTCACTTCTATGCACTGGCCGAGAGGTGGTGGGACACTACCAACACTTTCCACCTGCCGTTTGGAGAGATGACCATGACACCCTTCGACTTCTCCATGATTACGGGCTTGAGGGTCGGCGGGAAGCGCTTGTTCTGGATTACTTTTATGAGATCGACCCGGAGGCGGTGGAGATGTTGATCGGGGCTGTTCCCCCTAACCTGGAGAGGCATTGGTTTCCCTGCGACTGGCTTTACCGGGCCTATGGTAGAGGTAATCACAATCTGAACAATTCCCAGCTTTTGAGGGTTTATCTTCTGTATGTCCTCGGGTGCTCAATCTTTGCGACAAGGAACGACCGGGTGAGCTTGAGGTTCCTTTCTTGCCTGGCGACCATTGATGAGATCCCCTCCTATAACTGGGGCGGTGCTGCCCTGGCCCATCTCTACAAGCATATGGGCGAGCTTGGGAGGTATACATTGCATCTTTTCCCCCCCTTTTTTATTCTTCTGACTTCTATACTTGTTCTGACTTTCTCCTTTGTCTGTGCAGCTCTGGAGTTTTGAATACCTGAAGATGTTGGCTCCCTCTCCTGCGGATGAATCTGGCGAAGACGAGGATGGCATGGCTCCTGTGCCTCTGTTCCCACGAGGCTTGAGATGGCGGAGGGACGTTGTTGGGGTGAAGAGTGGGGCCCACCGGATTGTTTTGCTTAGAAACTTCCTGACTGAGCTGACGGCCTCTAGTGTTGATTGGACGCCTTGGGAGGGTGTCGCTTACGCCGCCCCAGAGGAGATACAAACGGTCAAATCCCTTACCTCTTGCCGCCTTTTACTAGAGAGTACCGAGTGCAGGTAGTGGTTCCTTGGGGAGCGGGTCTCTCGGCAGGTGGTTGGTGGTCCCAGGTATCGCGTTCCTCATAATCCTCCTGTGATGGATGCTAGTGACCTCTCTGGTGATGCTCTGCTGGCGACTTTAGCCGGCACCGATGTTTGGGATCATTTTCTCTCTGAGACCGGTTACGAGGCTTACCGCGGCCGCTTCTTGATGCCTAACTTCCCACTCCTGGAGGTGAGTTCCCTTTTTATATATATTTTTTTTTGCCTTTATTAGTTGTTTATGTTTTTGACTCATCTTTTCCTAACTTGTTTTGTGCCTACAGCTTCGTGAGATGTACAGGAGACAGGCTCCTCAGGCTCCCGACCCTATCCCTCCTTGGGATTGGACCGTCAACGTTCTAGGCGCTGATGGCACTCCCCAAATGATGAAGGTGCCGCGAGTCACATGTGGGTACCCTACTCAGCCAGCGGGCGTCCTCAATGTTCCTTGGAGTTATGCTGAGGAGGGTCACGCCTTGGCAGCTAGCTTACGGTCCCTGGTCCTTACACGAGACCACCGGGTACGTCTCTAATTTTGCACTTTCTTAAGGTTATGAGGTTCTAACCCTAGATTTTACCCTTGACAGATGGACGGTATGCGGCAATTCGCTGCCAACCAGATGGCGTCCTTGGTAAGTCTCTGACTCGACTCTGTTTTTGTACTTTTGTTATTCCCTTACTGATTGCCTTCATTTTATTTGTGTATGCAGTACCGTGGAGGCGGGGCTGGCTCATCGAGGATTGGTCCAAGATGCAGGGGTGGCAGGAGGAGGCCGTCGCCGACATACACTCCGGGCAGTCCGACGAAGGACGAAGAAGAGGAGGACTGAGGCTTCCCAAGCGGGAATTATTATTTTTATTTTCTTTTTCTATTTTCGATAGGGTTGTACTGGGGATATGATTATTTGGACAGTGTAGGACGATGTGTAGCACAATTTGTGACCTTTTGACAGAGTATTATGACGTTTTGCCTCCTAGGCCGGATATCTTCCGGTTTAGAGGCGCAGTTGTGTGCTTGTTGATATATGTGCACTGTGATTGCTGGATGTTACTGCGATGGGCAGTTTTGTGATAGTGAGTGCTTTTGCCTTGCAGGTGGGATAGTCCGTGAAACGGGGAGGTGCTGCCGAAATTTTGAATTTTGCTAGAGCCGATACAGAAAGTACGGCTTTGTATGATCCCGCTCAACTCACAGCTTGGCTGAACATTACGGATGGCGTGGAGCGGATCAACCTCTTTAGCTACGGCTTGACCGAGCTATTCTCTCTTTGCCAGATGACCCTGAATACTGAGTTCTTGCGTGCTGCCATTGGTCACTGGGACCCGGTGAATCATGTCTTCAACTTCAATGGCCTGGAGATATGCCCCGTGTTTGAGGAGTTCTGCGCTATTCTCGGCTATGATACTGACTCTGACCTGATTCTCCCTTCTGCTGGTACCCTCAGTCCTACGCGAGGCTTGGCCAAATATCTGAATTGTTCCATCACTATTTCCCGTCGGCTGATTCAAGGTGAGGCCCTTAATATTGCTTCTATTATTACTCAGTATGCCAATCCTGGGAATCCCAGCGTGTATGATGCTACCCGCGGGGCTGCTTTGATATTGTGCATGACCTCACACTTCTTATTCTCGAGTACTTCCGTTGACTTAGTGCATGTGTGCCTTGGGCTGAAGCTTAGCAAGAATCCCATGGCTATGGTTCTAGCTGAAACCTTGAATGGTTTGGATAATGCCTTCAATCAAGGGATTCCTCTTCTTTCCGGGGCGCCTTTGGTGTTACAGGCTTGGTTATACGAGCACCTTCAGCTGTGGACGGGCCGCATACCACCAGTTTACTTTCGTCGAGCTGTGCTTCACTCTCACTATACTTTTGCTGATTGGGTGGGCATGATGGGTGCTTTATCTGAGGCCGGCATTTGCTGGATCGTGAGGCGTTGGGGCCTTTATGCTGTCACCACGAGCCTCAGGGGTCACCAGAGAGTGTGGTTGATGGGTCTGAGAGAGACTTCCTTCTATCATCCTCGCCGTTTGGCCAGACAGTATGGACAGGTTCAGGAGGTTCCCCGGGGGTTTACTGAGAGGGTCTTTGCTTCCAGGATCAGGGCTACCACTATTGCTGCTTTTATTGATGGTTGGACTGACCGAGTAAAAGCCTATTTCTAAAGACCTTTGAAGAAATAAAAGACACTAAGACAAGACTAGACCTGACTGATCCTGCTCATTCCTCCAAGTGTCTTTGAACATGTGTTTGCTTTGCGAAGGACTTTTATTTCTTTGATTATTCCTGCTTATGTAACATTCAAAGTTTGTTTATCAGTGAACCTTGGTTACTTTGAGAATCTTATTTTAGGCATTTTAGCTTTCTAAAAACATTTTGTAACTGAGATTTCAATAAGTTGTTGCTTTTGGTACCTGCTTGGGCATGCCGGGGTTATTAGAGGCAAACGAGGCGGGTGGCCGAAGTTTGCCCCTAGTTTGGGATATGTATGGTTGTGAGGAAAACGAGGTAGATGACCGACATTTGCCCCTAGTTTAGAAGAGGTCCAGGCAAACGAGGCGAGTGGCCGAAGTTTGCCCCTAGTTTGGAAGGTGATTTTTGGGTTATGGTAAGGACCGCGACTTTATTTTCTCACATGCTCATAATTTTTGCCCAGGCACCAAGGAGGCGGCCTGGCGAGCTATTTTCTCTCTTTTGTTATTGCTCACTTTGGATTTAGCTCTAATTTTTGCCTAGGTGTCCTTTCGGATTTTCGACCTAGCGAGCCATCCTTCTTTTCTTTTTAAAAGTCTGCCTACGTACCCCCGATCGGGGATCAGGTCCAACGTAGTTCGGGCCAAGGTTTTGAAAGAAAAGATTATTTTATTGTGGGTGGAGCGACCGAACCAATGTGGTTGCCTACGTATCCCCGAGTGGGAATCAGGTCGAGCGTAGTTCAAGGCAAGGCTTGAAGAAAATGGTTATTGGAATGGTCAAGCATAGTACTTTTTGAGGCGGTCCATGTTGATTGGTTCTTTGAATTCGACACCATCGAGGTCCATAAGATAAGTTGCTCCTCCGAAAAGAATGGTCTTGACGATGTAAGGGCCTACCCATTTTGGTTTAAACTTCCCACGGGGATCAAAGATCGGAGCTCGTAATTCTTTTAGGACAAGGTCGCCCTTAACAATCTTCCTTGGACGAACCCTTTTGTTGAAAGCACGGGCTATCCTTTTTTGATAGATTCGGACATGGTCGACTGCCGCTAGGCGCTTTTCGTCCAAGAGGGCCAATTCTTCGTATCTTTCGTTCAACCAATCTGACTCCGAAATTTCACATTCTGCTAACACTCGTAGAGACGGTAGTTCTATCTCGACCGGGAGTACTGCTTCCATCCCATACACCAGCGAGTAAGGAGTTGCTCCCGTGGACGTCCTTATCGATGTTTTGTATCCCCAAAGTGCGAACGGTAGCTTTTCGTGCCAGTCTTTGTAGGTATCGGCTGATTTTTGTAGTATGGCCATGACATTCTTATTCGCAGCTTCGACTGCCCCATTGGTTTGTGGTCTGTACGGGGATGACTTGTGATAAGTGATTTTGTACTCCTCGAACAGATCCCTGACTTCTACCTTGAAATGACTTCCGTTATCCGAAATTATCTCATGGGGAACTCCATAACGGCATATGAGATTTCTCTTGATGAATTTGGCCACTTCCTTAGCCCCCAACTTGGTGTAAGATGCAGCTTCTACCCATTTTGTGAAGTAGTCTATGGCCACCAGAATATACCGGTTTCCATTTGAGGCTTTCGGGATGATTTCTCCAATAATATCAATTCCCCAGGTTGAGAATGGCCAAGGCGAAGTCATGCTGTACAGAAGGGATGGTGGTGTATGCATCATGTTTGCATGAATCTGGCACTTGTGACACCTCCTCACGTACTCACAACAATCTCTCTCCAATGTTGTCCAGTAGTACCCTTGTCTTATGATTTTCTTAGCCAGCATGTGACCGTTCATGTGAGGACCGCATACCCCTTCGTGTATTTCCTCCATCATTCTTCGGGAGCTCTTCCCGAACAAGCAAGTCAGGTTGTGACCATTGTATCCTTTCTTCAATAATTTCCCACCACAAATGATGAATTGCGCTGCGAATCTTCGAATGGCCCTCTTGTCTTTCTCGGTAGACTCTTGGGGGTACGTCCCCTTTTCTATGAAATCCCAGACATCCTGATACCATGGTGTCCCATTCTCTTCTTCTTCGAGTGTGGCGATTATGTTGAACGAAGGCTCGTACCTCTGCTCAATTACCAAGGGCATCATCCTGACTCCCACAGGAATTTTGATCATCGAAGCTAGAGTGGCCAAGAAATCTGCCAGCTGGTTCTCTTCCCTGGGCAAGTAGAGGAATGTGATATTTTCGAACTGCCTCTTGAGTTGGTCGAGACGATCATGATAGGGCTTCAACCTTTCTTCTTTTACTTTCCATTCTCCTCTGGCTTGCGATATGATGAGGTTTGATTCCCCGAAGACGTCTATCTTCCGGACCTTCAGCTCTAGGGCCGCTTCCATTCCCAGAATGCAGGCCTCGTATTCGGCGATGTTGTCGGTGGAGTTATAGTTGAGCTTAACTGCCAATGGAGTGTGGTCCCCGCTTGGTGATACGAGAATCATCCCTACTCCATATCCTTTCATGTTGGCTGCTCCATCAAAGTACAACTTCCACTGTTCTTCCTTGACTTCCATGATACTTTCGTCTGGGAACGGAAAGTCTCCACTTTCTTCGGATTCGACGGCATGTTCTGCGAGATGCTCACCTACGGTTCTCCCTTTTACGGATTTGCTTGTAACATACTTGATATCAAATTCAGATAGTAGAAGTAACTAACGGGATATACGACCGGTCAGGGCAGGTTTTTCGAGAAGGTATTTTAGAGGATCCATGCGGGATATGAGCACAACCGGAAAGGCTAGCATGTAGTGCCTTAGTCGGCGGGTGCACCAGACCAAGGCCCAACATGTTTTTTCGAGGGTAGAATAGTTGAGCTCATACCCAGTCATCCTCTTGCTGAGGTAGTATATGGCTTTTTCGGAGCGGCTTTCTTCTCCTTCTTGGGCTAGCATGCAACCCATGGCATTTTCGGAGACAGACAGGTAAAGGAATAAGGGCTTATGAGGAGTGGGTGGTGAGAGGACAGGTGGATTTTGAAGGTAGGCTTTTATTTTGTCGAAAGCGGCTTGGCATTGGTCATCCCATTGGAATTTTTCTCCTTTTCTCAGCAATCGGAATAAAGGATCACATGTAGTCGTGAGCTTGGAAATGAAGCGGCTGATAAACTGGATCCTTCCGAGAAAACCCCTTACTTCTTTTTCATTCCGCGGTGGCGTCATTTCGAGGATTGCCTTGATCTTAGAGGGATCCACCTATATCCCCCTTTGGGTGATGAGAAATCCTAGGAGTTTACCGGAGGTCACACCGAAAGTGCATTTCTTTGGATTCAATCTCATATTGTATTTGCGCAACCTTTCGAAAAACTTTTCCAGTGCTATCAGATGTCCTCCTCTGTCCTCAGATTTCACAATCATGTCGTCTACGTATACCTCTACTTCCTTGTGAATCATATCATGCAGCAGAGTAGTGGCGGCTCTTTGGTATGTGGCCCCAGCATTCTTTAGCCCGAAAGGCATTACTCTATAACAGTAGGTCCCCCAAGGGGTGGTGAATGTCATCTTTTCCCGATCTTCTGGCGCCATTAGAATCTGATTATACCCCGAGAAACCATCCATGAATGAAAGTAGCTCATGTCTAGCGGTGTTGTCCACCAAGACATCAATATGGGGAAGCGGAAAGTCATCCTTGGGACTGGCTTTGTTCAGATCACGGAAGTCGACGCACACGCGAACTTTCCCATCCTTCATCGGGACTGGCACAATATTGGCAATCCATTCTGGATATTCGGTGACAATGATGAACCCTGCCTTGAACTGCTTCTCCACTTCTTCTTTAACCTTGAGAGCCCATTCTGGTCTCATGCGCCTCAGTTTCTGCTTGACAGGTTTAGAATTGGGGAGGAGAGGAATATGATGTTGGACGATGTTGGGATCGACCCCAGGCATGTCTTCGTAAGACCAAGCAAAAACATCTTTGAATTCTTTTAGCAAGAGGGTTAATTTTTCTTTTTCTTCTTTATTGAGAGTTGAGCCAATTTGCACAATTTGTGGATTATCTGTTTCACCTAGGTTAACTGATAAAGTATCCTCGATTATTTCATAAGCAGGCAGTTTTTCAATTAGTTGCTTAAGTTCAATTGGGAGATCCTCAGAGGGATCTGTGCATTCACAAGTGTTAAACACAGAGGAGTAAGCAGAATCGTCTTTCATTTCATTCATGACAGGTGAAGTGATTACATTGGACAGTGGTGGGCTTACGGCAGCCGACTCTGGTATAGACTCGATAATTGGTAGTACAGACTTCGGGGGGATAGGGGATTGGGAGACACAGATAGATGACTCTACAGCCTGGTTGCTCAGACCCTCCTCGGTTGGCTTGATCTGATCATCTTGGCTCTTGGCCCTCTCTTCTTCCTTCTTCTCAGCGGATTCCTCCCACATTTTCTTGATGGCTTCAGCGTCCAGGTATTTCAACCAGTCTTCCTCCGGGGTCTTCTCAACTTCTTCGGGATAGAACGGGTCTTGGTATGGGGGCCTTTCGCAGTCAGCGAAGATTTCCAGTCCGGGGTGCCTGTTCCCAGTGGTTCGATGGATCCAGGGTTCAGGGAACCCGAAGTAAGGGAAATCATCCCCTTTTTGATGAACTGTCCGTTCAAAGTCTTGCGGTATAGGGGGAGACCCTTCACCCTTTTCTTCTATGGCCTCTGTAGCTCGACGTCTTCTTCAGTGGGCTTGTACCCCAAACCGAAAGTGCCTTGTTGCCCTTTAATCTGTGGGAACTCCCGAATTCCTTGCTGGCGTCGACCCAATCCCATTCCGGGGAAGTAGTTCATCTTGCGGACAATGTTGACAACTGCAGAGTGGACCTCAGGGAATCGGTCTTCATCATTGATCATATGGACTTCTTCCATGAAGAATCCTCCGATTTCTCCTTCTTCTAGCTCAGGTATTTGGACTTCAAAAATGGGAGCGTAATTTGGGAAAGCTTCGTTACCCCAACTATTACCGAGGATGATCTTTACTTCCTTCTCATGAATGTACTTGATCATTTGATGCACAGTGGATGACACAGCTTTGTTGGCATGAAGCCAGGGCCTTCCAATTAGCAGATTGAACGAGACAGGTATGTCCATGACTTGAAAAATCTCAGTGCGTGCCAAAGATCCTACCCGAATTTGCAGAGAGACAGTCCCCATCACATTCCTCCTGGTGTTATCATAGGCCCTCACAGATTGCACAGATGGCGTGATGTCAAGGATATTGACCCCCAAAGCAGTGGCAGTTCTCAAGGCACAAACATTCAAAGCAGAACCTGTGTCGACCAGACAAAATGGTACCTGCTGCTCCTTACATCCAACAGTGATGTATAATGCTTTGTTATGTGCGGATCCCTCTGGCGGCAGGGCCTCATCGGAAAATGTAATGATTGGGTCGGGGGTAAGCGCACCCAAGAAAGCTATCATGTCCTCTGGCGCGGCGTCGATGGGGACTTCGATCCCAGCCAAGGCATTCAACACGGCTTGCCTATGCTTGTAGGATGTCACCATGATGTCCCACATCGAGAGATGTGCTTGGGTTTTCTTTAGCTGCTTGATCATCTCATTATCTTCCTCGATGATCTCGTCCATCTTACCCTTCCCTTTGTCCTTGACTGGACCTTTCTCGGTTGAATCGGTGGCAGACTGTGGAGGCTGATAATGACGGCCTGACCTGGTTAGATGATCAATCTCGGCAGGAGTAGGCCCTTCTACCGTCCCATCCTTTTTGAACCAATCACAATCCGTTCCCACAAATGGCTTTTCCGGCTCGTTCCAGATGGAAGCATTACTCTCGTTGTTAGGATCATACCATTTGAGGTCTACCACCCCTAGGTCATGCTCTTCCAGGAAGAACAAGTCTTGCTCATCGTTAAGTTGCTGCTGCCACTCGTCATTCTCCCCTCCGATCAGATGAATTCCCTCAGAATCCAGGATGTCAATGAGGGGTAAGGGTTGTCCTAGGGGGGTGATATAAGTAGCAGGGTTGAAGGATACGGGGCTGGACTCAATGAGGTTGACATTTTGGTGGTTTGGTAGGGGATTTTGGGTGATATGGGGCTGCTTTGGGGGAGGCTCGATGATATTCTGATCAATGAGGTCTTGGATATCATGGCGAAGGCGCATGCAGTGATCGGTGTTATGGCCGGGGGCTTGGTGGTAGGCGCATCGTTTGGACATATCACAGTTAGGAGGGGGTGGGGTATTTCGAGACTAGAGTAGTTGGAGATGGCCCTTTTTGAGGAGGCGGTCCAAGGCTGAGGAGAGGGAGATTTCTAGCTTGGCAAAATTGCGAGGGGGCTTTTTCTGGAAAGGGCGGTTGGAGGGATTTGCCTGGTTGGAGGGTTGGTATGGCCTTGGAGGGTATGCCATGGGTTGGCTGCTAAGGGCATTGACATCCGGGGGATTCCGGGAGTAGCTGGGCCTTCTTGGCTGACTCGGAGGGTCTTCCTTTTTGATCCTTCCTTCCCTGATAGCATCTTCGATTCGGGTTCCGACCTCAAACAACTCTTCAAAGGTGGAGATGGACTGGTAGAATAATTTCTCATGGTAGAGCGGCTGTAGATTCCGGATTAGCATTCTCACTTGTTCTTTCTCGATCGGCCGATGGGTCATTTGGGCTACCTTGTTCCTCCATCTGCTCAGAAATGCAGCAAAGGATTCACTGTTGCTTTGCCGGGTTGTTTCCAAATCCTTGATAGTGACATCCAGCTCCTGATTGTAGGAGTAGTGATCGACGAAGACCCGAACAATATCTTTCCAGGCCCGGGTTTTAGAGGCTTCCAAGGTCAGGAACCATGATAGTGCAGATTTTGCCAAAGTTTGCGGAAACAGCATCGCAATGTGCTCGTGGGTACAACCCATGGACTGGAAGATACTCATACATAGCTTCACGTGACTTTTTGGGTTTCCAGTTCTGTCAAAACGGTCGATGGCAGGCATTTTGAAGTTCTCTGGCAGTTTCAACTTGACAGGCTCAAAAAGGCCTTCCACGTCTAGTATGTAATCATCGATTCCCTTGCTCTTTCTCAGTACGCTCTCTAGTTTGTCGACCTTATCCATTTTCTCTTGGAGCTTCTTTTCATACGCAAGCGGTGGAACCCCTTGAAACCAATTTTCCTCCCCATTATTCTCATGTAGAGGAGGTTCGAACCCTGGTGGCCGGACGGAGGTTGCGGCTGCTGCTGCTTTAGTTCTTCCATGAACTTCAGGACTTGGGCTAGACTGTCGGACTGTTGGCTTATAGTTGCTCCCAACTCGGTAACCTTGTTTTCCAATTCTTCTCTATTCATGCTGAAGTAGGCTGTCGGACTGATTCTGACCAGACGATTATCTGAACTCCTGGTCCAAGACGAGGATTCCGGCTGCTGACCTTGGGAATCTATACTGACCTGACAGATTTTGAGAGAAAGGGGTGTATCAGATCCTGACAGTGACGACTTTTAGACAGACAAAGACAGTGACGTGGACTGACTCGAGACAGTGCGTGCAGAGAGATGAGAATGGTGTATGCATGGGAGACAAGCATGCAGATGTAGGCCCTAATCTGTATGATGTTCCTATTTCTAACAGATAGAGGTTAAGCAATTAAGGTCCTAACCATACGGAGTGTGCCAATCTTACTTTCTAGTACGATCACCAAGGGATAACAGGGGTTTTTAGATATTTCTGATTGACTGGGACAGAGTTTCTGGGAGAAACTGGTAAGTACGGTTATATCTGGGATATTTGGACAGAGTTTCTGGGAGAAACTGGTAAGTACGGTCATATCTGGGATATTTAGACAGAGTTTCTGGGAGAAACTGGTAAGTACGGTTATATCTGGGATATTTGGACAGAGTTTCTGGGAGAAACTGGTAAGTACGGTTATATCTGGGATATTTGGACAGAGTTTCTGGGAGAAACTGGTAAGTACGGTTATATCTGGGATATTTGGACAGAGTTTCTGGGAGAAACTGGTAAATACAGTTATGGTGATCGTACTTTCTAGCAGGTCTTCATACTCCTATGTCTCAGGACCGACAAACAAGGTTTGCGGTGTATATCCTTGTGAGCACGGAGCAGACATCCTTGTCATGGTGCCTAGGCAGGTCAACTCAATGTGATCACATGTGAGTGATTGCCTTGGGAATCATAAAAAGGAGGTCCCATTCTATGCCACATAAGTATCTACACCGCGCGGGTAATCCCGTCAGGGCATACAACAGTTATATCATATTGTCCTATCTGAAAAGATAAATCAACAGTCCTATGAAAGGTTCTACAGGAATCTATATGCAAAGGCTGGGTTTAGTCAAAGAGGGTCCGTTGACGAGAGTTCCAATATACCGTCAGAGAGACAGTACGGAGGTTTTTTACTCTTTTTGATATACCTTGGAATGTACAGTATCAACGGTGACTTGTGCCCTGGCACAGCAAGACCTGAACAATGTCAGCGCCGCGTTTCAGACACAGTCGGGAGGGTAAAATGCAGAGTGCAATGCGGTGAACCAGACACAGTAAAAAGATGATTTTAAGGATGCTTCTTATGAGTCAAACCTCTGTATTATTTTGTTTTAAGATAAAAATCCCCAGCAGAGTCGCCAGATTGTGGACACGCGGAATCGGACCACTTCTCTCTCTTGTTTGAGATTGAGATTTGTTTTGATATTGATTTGAATCAAAGAAAGAAAATAGGTCTGTTGAAAACAGATACAGAGTCGCCACTTGGTCTTTAAGGAACCAAGAAACCTAATTTTGACTCACCCAAATGGATAAAGGGCACCGGTCCTTCATAACCAAAGAATTTGGTTCGGGGTTTTGGTACGAGAGAGGAAGGAGCCTTTGTCGCGACTAAAACACCCTCAACTCACCCCATCTTTCGACGGGCCTCAATTAGTATCCAAATAATCATCTTATACTATGTATGGTTCGGCAATTAATACTATGATAGTATATTACATTACATAAGAAACTTGAAAATGGAAGATCTAAAGTTAAAATATCATTCATAAGTTCTAAATCAAATATCATGCAATGTAAAGTGAAAGGTCACACAAATAAACCTAGGAAAAATCGTCTAATCATATATCGAATAATCAAGACTTCCTAATCTAAAAAAAAAGAGGGGGGGGGGGGGGGGGGGGGGGGACATGAATTGTTCTTGAAACGAATAATCAAAGAAATCAAAATATGCTTAGCAAACTAGTATGATGCATGTTATTCATTGATAAAAGAAGACTTCTCAATCCCCGGGACGGATGAGAAAGGATGATTTAGATCAAGGGGAAGCATGAACGGGTGATCGAGTTCATTCCTTATAATCTCCTTAGATTAAGAGTTACAAAAACCCCAAATCTTGCATGAATGCAATGTATGTACCTAAAAATGTGCAAAGGTTGTAGTGTGTTTTGTGTACATGGATTTCTAAAATGACTTAGAAGTCTAAAATGTGCATTAATGGATGGATTAAATCAACATAGGATATATACAAATGTACTATGAACTACTTCCTAAGATATGGGCTAATTTTGGAATGCATATGAGTATCAAATTAAAGAATAAAAGTTGAAATGTGCTTGCTGTGAATAGTGGACAGACTGCATGTAATACTTTGCAACATTATAATGGGAGGTCAAACATGCCTAGAAAATTGTGAGAAAAATCAGAGATCATCCTTATTGTGTCTAGAAAATAACCCAAAAAGCCAAACATCAATAGCTATCACAGATTAAAAGAAAAAAATCAGAATGTACACATGACTCAGAAACAAAAGCTGCACTGTCGACTGATTTTGTATGATTTTTCATAAATCAAATAAAGGGTTTATAAAAAAACCCATTATGTACCAAAAGTTTCTTAAGACATCCTTATTGTGTCTAGAAAATAACCCATTATGTACCAAAAGTTTCTTAAGACACCCAAGTTTTATAAAAAAAATAGAAAAGATATATGTACAGTGATGAAAATATCCATAATAAGTGCAAGAAGTTGGGTGAACATTCTGTGAGAACAGAGGCAGATTATGAATATGGACTTCTCATATCCAAAACAAATACTTTCACATCTCTATAATTGATGGGAAAAAATAGGGACAAACTATGATGTATTAGAAAGGTTTTCCAAGTGGTTTCATCATCATAACTCGAGTATTTAATTCAAAACAAATCCTTGAATCTGAACAGCTCACTGTTTTGGGTTTTGGAGGTTTTGGGGAAAACAAAGTTTTGTTTCTTGAAACCAAATGAGAGGGATTGAGAGAGGTTTTGAATTAGATATTGTGAAAACATATTTTCAACACTCAATAAGGATTATGGCCACTTAGAATACCAACATCAAACTCATCATTAAGAATCTCCAAGATTGTTGGAGAGATTTATTTTTTTTTTGAACATAACTTCAATACATTCCAAGAATACCTTGGAAGTATTGGGGTTATGATCATCATCTATCAAACATGTTTTTGAGGTCAAGAGCTACTATCCATAAGGATTCACTCACCCCAAACTTCATGTCATCACTTAGATGATGATGAACTAGTAAATAAATAAAGAAAATAAAAAAGAAATGGGATAAGGAGAGATGAACAATAAATAAACAAGCAAGTAGATGATGATCAATAGATGATATTCATGAAGCATGAGACTTGTAGATTGGTGTTTCACTCATATGTAATGACACTAGACATGGAAGAAGCTTCCACTCTCTTAAATGCTCACTAAAATGGTGGTTGGGAGTATTGAATGTTGAAGTAAATGGAAGTAATGAAGTAAAAACAAAGTTAGAACTCACTTTTGTTTTAAAAATCAAAGAAGAAAGCTTCTTTTCTCTCTACTCTAGCCTTATCTCTACAACTTTTTCTCCCAAAACTTTTCCAAAACTCACATTTGACTCTCCTAAAATGAGGAGTAATGGGGTGTTTATATAGGCCAACTTGGGGTGTTTTTGGGATTTAGAAAGTACTCCCATTGGCTCCAAACATCTGAAATCATAAAACTATGTCGTTTTGGCTTTTAATTAATCAAAATGGGACCACAAACTTAATTACAAATATACACTGTTCTGGAGGAGAGTGCCGCGGCGGCAGTGCTCCTCCCTTCGTCTGGATAATGCTGTTTAGGCCCCCTGAAGTTCCGGTATTCGCGAAAAGGCCCTATTTCGTCCGAAATTCACAGAAAATGCATACGAACTCCAAATTCTGATTGTGATATACCGTTGGAAAGGTAATGGAGTGTACTTTACATAAAAAATAGTTCGGGGATAGGTCACCTTGAAAAGTTTTGCAGTATTTGCGATAAAAGCCGATTTGATCGCCTTTTCGTCTTTGGAAATTCATAATAAATTCGTTTTAAATCTAGAAATTATGTGCGATATACCGTTGGAAAGCTGTTGACCTCTTGTATCCATGAAAAATATTTGAAAATTATTTCGATGCCCCGGTTCCAAAGTCAAATCTTGGTCAAACTGGTCAAACTTGGGATTCCCGGGAAGTTCTGGGAACCTCCGGGAGTTCCTAGGAGCTGACGTTTTCGCTCGATTTTCTTTTGGAACTTGTTTTAACACTTTCTTCATGATTTTGGTGAATTTGGACGATTTTGGTCAAACTTGGTCAAACTTGGTCAAACCTGGTCAAACCTTGGTCAAACCTAGTCAAACCTTGGTCAAACCGGTCAACGGGGACTTTCCGGGAGCTTCCGGGACCTCCGGGGGTCTCTGGGAGCTGACGATTTCATCTGTTTTTTCTTAAAAACTCATTTTATTACTTTTCTTACGACATAGCATGTTTTCAGAACTTTGGGACCAAATCTGGGAGTTTTCGGGCTTTCAGGGGCATTTTGGTCATTCTGAGCATTTTGAGAGATAGAGCTGACTTCCAGGAATCTTTTTGAGTCTTTTATATCATTGTGAACCACCAAGCTATGGGTCTCCTAAATCTGATAGCCGACAAAACGGGGTGTCTACAATAACCTGACTCCAAAATATTTTATATAGAAAGCAGACTCCAACACCTTTCCAACGGTATATCACAAGCTCAGTTTGGAGTTCGTACGTATTTTTTCTTAATTTTGGACGAAATAGGGCTTTTTCATGAATATCGAAACCTAGGGCCTAAATGCAATTTTTGGGCCTCTGACTGCAGTGGCACATGGCCAGTACCACAGCGGCACTCAACCCCAGCAGAACCTATTTTTGTAATTTATTTGGGGGTCCAAATTGAATAATTGAAAGCCAAAACGACATAGTTTCTTGTTCACAGATGGTTTAGGACCAATGGGAACACTTTCTAAATCCCATAACCACCCCAATTAGGCCTATATACACCCCCCTTTGCTCTTCATTTTAGCAGGGCCAAGTGAAAAGCTTGAAAAAGTTATAGAGAGAATGAGAGATATGCTTAGAGTTAGAAGTGAGAAATGGAGCTTCCTCTACTGATTTTCTATAGAAAGTGAGGTCGAAACTCAAGTTCTTCCATTATCCTTCTATATACTTCACATCCAAACCCTCCCCAACCATCATTCTTGGGCAATCTTGAGTTAGGAAGCTACTTCCATGTCCAAAAGTCAATATATATGAGTGATACACCAAGTTACAAGTCCAATATCTCAATGATCATCATCTATTGATTGCTTATTTAATTGTTTATATATTATGTTCTATTCTCACCTCATTTCTTTTTAATTTTTCTTTGATTACTTACATGTCATCATCTAGATAACATGTTGTTTGAGGAGAGTGAATCCTTATCGATAGTAGCTCTTGACCTCAAAGACCATGTTTGATGGATGATGATTCTAACTTCAATACATTCATATGTATTATTGAAATCATATTCTCAAACAAAACCATGTTTGTGCAAACAATATTGGGATTTCTTGATGAGGAGTTTCATGTTGATTTCTTAAGTGGTCTTAATCCCCTTTTTTGATGTTAAAAATATGCTTTCACCCCTCTATTTCGAAACCCCTCTAAAACCCCAATATTTGGATTTCAAAGAAATACACATTGTTTTCTCAAAAATCTTCAAAACAGTGAATAATCTGAGTTCAAAGATTTCTCTAGAACTCAATACTCAAAGGGTGTTCACAAGACCACTTGGAAAGTCTTCCTAACTCATTAGAGAACACCCATAATTTTTGGTTTGATCTAAAAACACTTGGAAGGGTACCATTTTGGTCCAAACATTCCTTCAAGACATTCTGTTTTTACTATCACAGCAGCTAGGTTGATTTCAACTTGTTTTGCAGAAAACTTTTCTAAAAGGAGTGGTCCCAACTCATTTTTCCCTTACATTTCAGTGTCTTAGGGAACTTAATTTCTGTATAATATGGGCCTCTAGATGTGTTTTTTTTTTTTATTTTCTAAGAGTTTTTGACATTTCAGTAGATAGTATGGACTCTGCTTCTGAGTAACCTCTATTGTTTATATGATTTCTCTCAATCTATAATAGTTATTATAGATTGGCTTTTTGGTATGTGTTCTAGACACAATAAGGATGATCGCCATAAAAAATCATGAACTAAAAACCTTTCTAACCCCACTTTTCTATTTTCACAAGATCAACTCACTGTTCTGTCCACTATTCACAGCAAGCATGTTTTGAGTTCTTTTCTTTGATTTGATGCTCACATGCACTCAAAATTAGTGCATATCTTAGGAAGTAGTCCATACTACATTTGTACATATCCTATAATGATTTTCTTCATGCATTCATGCATATTATAGACTTCTAAGTCACTTTAGAAAGTCCATGTACACAAACACACTACAATCTTTGCACATTCTAGGATCATACATTGCATCCATGCAAGATTTGGAGTTTTTGTGACTCCTAACTAAGGAGATTATAAGGAATAAACTTCTTTTGTGACTCCTAACTAAGGAGATTTGGTCACATGTTCAGCTCCCCTCTCGATCAAAACTTCTTTTCTCATCCGTCCCGAGGATTGAGAGATCTTCTTTTCTCAAAGATTAACATGCATCATATTAGCTTGCTAAGCATATTTTTGATTTCTTTGATTAATTTGTTTCAAGAATAATTCATGTCCCCTTTAGATTAGGAAAACTTTATTACTTAATATGCTATTAGACGTTTTTTTCCTAGATTTGTTTGTGTGATCTTTCACTTTGCATTGTGTGATACTTGGCTTAGATCTTATGAATGACATTTTATCTTTAGATCTTCCATTTCAAGTTTCTTATGTCATGTAATATACTATCATAGTAATAAATGTCAAACCAAACATAGTATAAGTTGATTATTTGGATGCTAATTGAGGCCCGTCGAGAGACGGGGCGAGTTGAGGGTGTTTTAGTCGTGGCAAAGGTTCCTTCCTCTCTCGTACCAAAACCCCGAGCCAAGTTCTTTGGTTATGAAGGGTTAGTGCCTTGTATCCATTTGGGTGAGTCAAAATTAGGTTTCTTGATTACTTAAAAACCAAGTGGTAACTCTGTATCTGTTTTTCAACAGACCTTCCTTTTCTTTCTTTCTTTCATAACAATTTCAAAACAAAAGGAAAATCAATTTCGAAACCCCAGAAGAAAAGTGGGGGTGGACTTCCCGGATTCAGCGTGTCCACAATCTGGCGACTCTGCTGGGGACTTTTTATTTTCAAAACAAAATAATACCGAGGTTTGATTCATAAGAAGAATCCTTAAAATCATCTTTTTACTGTGTCTGGTTCACCACATTGCACTCCTGCATTTGCCCCTCTAACTGTGTCTGAAATGCGGCGCTGACATTGTCCACGTCTTGCTATGCCAGGGCACAAGTAACCGTTGATATTGTACCTTCCAAGGTATATCAAAAAGAGCAAACACTTTCGTACTGTCTCACTGATGATATATTGGAACTCTCGTCAATAGACCCTTTTTGACTAAACTCAGCCTTTTCATATAGATTCCTGTAGAACCTTTCATAGGACTGTTCATTTATCTTTTTAGATAGGACAATGTGATATAACTGCTATATGCCCTGGTGGGAGTACTTGAGTGGTGTAGACGCTTATGTGACCTACAACAGAACCTCTTTCTCATGATTCCCAAGGCAATCACTCACATGTGATTATATTGAGTTGACCTGCTTAGGCACCATGACAAGGATGTCTGCTCTATGATCACAAAGATATACACCGCAAACCTTGTTTGTTGGTTCTAAGACATAGGAGTATAAAAAATTGCTATATAGTATGATCACCATCATCACATGCTCCTGTCAGATATATTAGTTTCTCCCAGAAACTCAAATTTTCCAATTTCTCCCAGAAACTCTTCCCAGATATACCAGTTTCTCCCATAAACCCTGTCCAAATCCCCCAGATTACCCATAAATCTCAGTTTCTCCCAGAAACTCCGATATACTTGTTTCTCCTAGAAACTCTATCCAACTTATCCAAATGTACCTGTTTTCCCAAAAGATCTGTCCAATTCTCCCAGATTTCCCAAATATTCCACCAACGCCTTCCAAAATTCCTAGAAATGTCTAGATTACCAGTTTCTCCCAAAAATTATAATTTCCCAGTTTCTCCTGAAAGCTCTATCTAATCCGCCTAGATTTCCTAGAAATCTCCGTTTATCCCAGAAACCTTAGAATCTTTGCTATTCCCAAAAACCTTTCCCAATTTACCAATTTCTTCCAGAAATTCTGATTTCCCAGTTTCTCCAAGAAGCTCTATCCAATCTGCTTAGATTTCCCAGAAAACCCTGTTTATCCCAGAAACCTTATAATCCCTGCTTTTTCAATAAACTTTTCCCATTTTACCTTGTTTCTCCCAAAAACTCTAGTTTCGCAGTTCCCCACAGATATTCTGCCCAACTCACCCAGAATTACCTATTTCTTTCAGAAACTTTGTCCAAATCACCTAGATTTTCCAGAACTCCCTATTTCCTACAGACACTGCCAAAATTTTACCCAGATTTCCCAAAAATCCCTACTTATAAAATTTCCCAGATTCTCATTCCTCAAAGAGAAAACCTATCTTCCTCACCCTCCCCATGACGGCGATCATCCTGGAAAGAAAAGTTAGCACACTCTATATGGTTAGGACCTTACTTGCTTCACTACTATATGTTAGAAGTAGGGGCATCATATAGATTAGGGCTTGCATCCGAATGTTTGTCTCATGTGTATACACAATTCGTGTCAGCCTACACACACACGCATCTCGTCAGTCTCACATGTGTCAATCCTACACATCAAATGCATACATGTCGTCATCCTCACTCATCTCAGTTATTTTATAAAAGTTGTATACTTACTGCAACCGTCCTCAGTTTGCATTATTAAATTGTTCAAAATTCCGATCATCTCTCCCCACTAGGAGCCCACAAGAAGTACTTCGCACCTCTGCTAATTTGGACTTTTACTTTCATTTACAGAAAACATAACCCTGGGTAGGGACACTTCTGTACCTCCCCAAATTCATTGTCGTGATCACCAGGCTATCATAAACCCACTAACTCTACCCAAATTCACCTAGATTTTGGAAATACCTATTCCTCTCGAACCTCTACCAAAATCCACCCAAACTTTCCAGAAATTCCCGTTTCCCAAATACTCTACTAGAAATCTCTAATCCCCAAAAACTATACCAAAATTTGCCTAGATTTCCCAGAAATCCCTTTTTCTAAAGAAATCTGGTTTCTCTCAAACATCTGTCAAAATCTACCAGAACTTCTGACCAAGTCTGTCCAGTTTCCCAAGAAATCCTATTTTTCAAAACCTCTAATTTCCTCGAAATCCCTTTTCTACAAAATTCAGAGATTCTAATTCCTCGCCCTCCCCACAATGGTGATCATCCTGAAAATAAAGTTAGCACACTCTGTATGGCTAGGACCTTACTTGCTTAACTGCTATTTGTTAAAATAGGACTATGTTCATCTCAGTTTGTAGGACATCACAGGTCCTAAACTTTGTCCCGCTACATTATCTTCTTGGGATTAATAGCTCTCGCAGAAATAAACCTATGGATCAAGAAAGCTTGGAAACTCGAGTTGCTAAGTTAAGAACCGCTATGAATCAACAATCAGGTCACCTTGTTCAGGTCCCTGGCCTATCTATTCAAATGATCCCCTTTGCTAATGCCCATGAATGTTGAACCTATGCAAGTGAAGTGATGGTGTTTGGGACTTTTTCTAGAAAAAACAAACAAGGATGCTCTTTTGAATAAAATAAAAAGAATAATCGAGTCACCGTGACAATCCATTTGAGACTAGGTTAGGTCAAGTCAAGTTTTTTTTCTATTTTAAGTCTATTTTGAGTTTAGTCTTGTTGTCAAGTCTATTTGTCATCGAGTTGTTATGAGTATGTACCTAGTAATATAATCCTTTTATTTTGATGGAATGAAATCTCATTTTGCATAACCTAATATGTCTAGTCATAAAAGCATGAGTCACTGAACTGAAATGTCACTTCTCAAATTACCATGAATATTACTCTGCTAAAAAAAATTTTTGCAAAAAAAATCCTGAAAAGTCAAAGTTGATTTCGCTCTAGCACCGAAGAAGAGCCGAGAATTGAATAGTCTTACTTTAAGAATTTAAAATATGAACTTGCCCCAATCTTGAAAAGGCATATTTGGAGCTGATTTGAGGATCGCCCAGCCCCTTTCATTCTTCATCTCCCAAAACACCGAATCTCAGCCATCGAAAACCCTGAGGGTTGAGTCCTTGTTGGTAGCCAAACATTTTAATGAGTTTCTTCTGCCTTTCAAAAAAAAAAGGAAAAAAAAGAGTGCTAGTTAGGTTGAAATTTCAAAAGGGCACCTTGGCAAAAGTTAGAGCTAAAAAGGTGCTAATTTCCAAAATCCGACCATAGGAATCAAAATGATGAAATAAAGAGAAAACAATTTTGATGAGACAAATGAAAGAATTGTACACTTTAAGGTATGTCATGAGAACATGTCTAGATAATGTTTTGAAAGGCTCAGAAAGGCCACAAACAAATTTCAGAGCTAGCATACACATTGTGAAATTATGAAACTGTGATATGAAGATCTCGCATGAATCAACTACATGAAAAGAAAAATTTACTGGCTAGGCAAAAGTGAAAAGGATCAATCCTTAAATAAAAAATTAAACAAAAAATAAAAATAAAGGGAGATCGAAACTGAATATCTTATTCAAAGCTACCACAAGTGGCTCAAGTTTGAACTTCTCTGGTGATTTATTTGAGAAACCCTCATAGCTCAACCTTTCCAAAGACCCTTGGCATTGAACTACACCTAACCTAACTCCCAACTCAGGGATACATAGGCAACCACACAGGTTCAGTCGACACCATCATGATCAAACCCTCTTCTTTCAAAGCCTTGGCCCGAACTACGTTTGACTTGATCCCCACTCAGGGATACGTAAGATTTAAAAAAAAAAAAGAAAAGAAAAGAAGGATGGCTCGCTAGGTCAAAAATCTAAAGGGACGTTTAGGCAAAACTTAAAGCTAAATCCAGAGTGAACAATAGTGAAAGAGAGAAAAGAACTCACTAGGTCACCTCACTGGTGCCTGGGCAAATGTTATGAGCATCTGTGAGATTAAAAGTCATGATCCTTACCTCCAGCCAGAAATCACCTTCCACACTCAGGGTAAACATCAGCTACCTGCCTTATTTGCATGAATTTTACTATCTACCCTTCATAGAAGGGGCAAACTTCGCTCACTTACCTCGTTTACCGAAAGCTCCAATGAACCAGCCTCCAAACTAGGGGCAAACTTAGGTCACTTACCTCGTTTGCCTATCGATCCTACTCTACACCCTTCAAACTAAGGGTAAATTTCATCTACCTCATAAATCTCTTTTTACCAATGGTAAGTCTTCAAGTCACCAATTTTGTTTTGAGCAGATGGAAATGGAGTATCTTTTATTCTATAAGCTAATGCACTAATTCAAAGCACATCTTAGGAGAAGCCGAGAATTGATTAGATCAATAGGGAGAAACTTTCAAAAATGAGATTTACCATCAAAGTGCTACCATGTTAAGATGAGATTTACCATCAATAGGTACATCATTTATGACAAAAAGCAAATCAAGTTTTAGCAAGTCGAGCTTATTTCATTTTGGTGTCAAATATGTCGTCCTCGTGTGTCGATGTCTATTAGTTTTTGAGTCTATCATAGTCTCAAATAAGTAATTTAATAGTGACTAATAATGAATTTTCCAAATCAAGTTGTAAAATTTTTAAGAGCATTCCAAGGAAAATATAAGCAGAAGTACCAAACACCATTACTGCACTAGTGAAGGTGGCAGAATTAGAAGTGTCCAAACTTGGGGCAGAGCTGAATTGCATCCCTCTCTAAACCATCAAGAGTTGACCATCATCTCCTAGCAACATAATTCCATAAGTGGCTTTTGAACATCTTTCTTCGTTCATGAAATATAAGTCCATGAGTGGCTATTGATGATCTTCTTTCATTCAAGTAACATAAGTTTATGAGTGGCTATTAGTGATCATCTTTTTTTGTTCATGCAACATAAGTCCCTAAGTGGCTATTGATGGTCTTCTTTCATTCAAGAAACATAAGTCCATGAGTGGCTGTTGATCTTCTTCCACATAACATAAGTCCATGAGTGGATGTTGACCTTCATTCGTCAGTACACCATATAAATCCCATAGCAACTATTGATCTTCTTTCAAGCAATATAAGTCTATGAGTGGTGGTTGATCATCGTCCTCGATCAATGTCAGTCTCGATTATCACCTCTAAAATTAGTCATAGTGCCTAGAGTCTAGATGTATGATGGAGTATCTTCCTAGGGCCCAGAGTCTAGATATGTCGATGAAGAGTTGAGGAAGCATCAAGTAACATCAAAAGATTTGAGAAGCATCGTTGAAGAGTGGAGGAGCATCGAGGAACATCAGAAGAGTTGAGAAGCATTATTAAAGAGTCGAGGAGTATCAGATATGTTGAGGAACATCGTTGAATAGTAGAGGAGCATTGAAGAATATCAGAAGAGTTGAGAAGAATTGTTGAAACATGGAGGAACATCAGAAGAGTTGAGGAGCATCGTTGAAGAGTAAAGGAGTATCGAGGAACATCATAAGAGTTGAGATCCATCATTGAAGAGTGGAGGAGCATTAAGGAACATCAGAAGAGTTAACAAGCATTATTGAAGTATCAAGGAGCATCAAAAGAGTTTAGGAGCATCGTTGAAGAGTGGAAGAGCATCGAGGAACATTAGATGTATTGAGGAGCATCATTGAAGAGTGGAGGAGAATCGAGGAACATCAGATGTATTGAGGAGCATCATTGAAGATTGGAGGAACACCTTTGAGAATTGAAGAGTAACTTTGAAAATCAAGAAGCATTGAGAAGCACCGTTGAAGATTTGAGGCACAACATAAGAGTCGTTGAGAATTGAGGATCATAATTGAAATTTGAGAAGCACCATTGAAAATCTAATAGTCACTAGGCCCATAGTATCACAATTAAGAGGAGCATGAGTCAAGTTAAGAGGGTCACTTTACCCACGAAACATAGTGAATTGGCAGAACATGCACATAGCCCATGGATCGCGACAAACATAATTCACAAAGCCCACTAATAGTGGCAAATACACCGTAAGCACTCTTTTGAGCACTGCAGTATCACTTTGAGCACCACGTTTTCCCTTGGGTAGGACCTCTGGGTCAAGATCCCTCACAAGTCTACTAGTCGTAGCAAAGTATAGAACACCAAGCCCATTGAGAGTGGAAAATAAATAGAACACGTATAATAGGACCATAAGCACTTTAGGACACAACATCAGGCACGACACATATCTATACTTTATTTTAGCTTATCATAACATATCATCATCCCAACATAGCATCCACCTGATTGTTCTGTATTTGCATGTGTTGTTTCTTTATGCCCCAAACTATGTCCTAATCTGATTCCCCTTAGGATACGTAGGCAACTCATGTAGAGTGCAACAAGCACTAGCCGTAGCATAAACATCATGTTTTTCATCCTTGCATCTTTGCAACGCTTTTATCCTAAATATATAGCCTCCAAAAGACATGTCTCTTCAAGGCTTTGGCACTCGCTTGTGACATGCGTTATCTTGCAAATTCATGCCAAAGAGGGATAAACTATAGACACCCCCATTTTGTCAGCTATCAGATTTAGGAGACCCATAGCTTGGTATCTCATTGATTCTTATTATTGATTGCTATCGATTGCTTGTTTACTTTGATGTTCATCTCTCTTTTCCCCATTTCTTTTTTTATTTTTCTTTGTTTACTTACTTGTTCATGATCATTTAGATGAACTCTCAAAAACCCATATTTCAAAACCCCTCATAAACACCCCTCCCCCCATTTACATTCCCAAAGAAAAATGTTTATTTTCTCAAGAAAACCCAAAACAATGAGTCCTTTAACTTGAAAAACGCCATTCTAAGTTCAATACTTAATGGATGATTGTATAACCACTTGGAAAGTCTTGCTAACTCATTAGGGAACATCCATGACTTTTGGTTGAATTTAAAAACACTTGGAAGGCTTCTTTTGTGACCCAAACAATGCTTCCAAACATTCTGTTTTTAGATCACAGTAGCTTTAGTTGAATTTCAACTATTTTCTATAAAACATTTCCAAAACAAGTGGTCCTAACTAATTTTTCCCTCAAAATGTTTTGTTTTCATTTTCAAAGATTTTTATACATTTCAAACAATAGTACAAATTTTATTTTTGAGTAACCTCTCTTGTTTATATGATTTCTCTCAATCCGTAGCTTCAAATTATTTTGGATTTTTTCTATGTTCTAGACACAGTAGGGATGATCTCCATAACAATTCATGAATTGTTCTTGATTCTAACCCCATTTTTCCATTTTTACAAAAATCAGTTCACTGTTCTATCCATTTTTCATAGAAAGCATGTTTTACTTTTATTCTTTAATTAGATGTTCACATGTAATCAAAATTGTAACAACCTGCATTCATGTAAATTTAATTTTCATTTCCATATTTAATTTATCTATGTTCATTTTATTTCAATGGTCAGGTTCTGTAACCTTATAGCCTATCTTACTGTACATTTTAATTCTTTTGGGGTCAAAATGCGATCTTATAAAATTTAGCAATACCTGTGTTAAATTTCAAAACCTGTGTTGAATTTCAAAGTCTGTATTTCAAAACAGTGGAAATGTTTTCTTTTAATTCAAACTGTATTTTTATAATACTGGAAAATCATTTTTTACATTAAAATGAAATTCTGTATTTTTTGTGACGGACACCGAGCCACGAAAATACAAGTTTATGTCCAAAACTATTCGCGCTGTGTTAAACTTCCACAGATTTTAGAAGTAATGTAAAGCAAAGACATGACATTTGCTTTATTGCTATTTATGGCAAGTAATCATTGGATATGCCTTGTTTGGATATTGCAATTGTGTATGTGTATATCTTATGCCAAAAGTTGATTTTGCCAAACATCTCAAGATTGACCCCTATTAGTCTAAACCACCCTTTCAATACTCCTATAGCTGATATATGTATATATGTATGTAATTGTGCAGTGTTTATTAAGTGAATTTAGAGAATAAGTTTATGAAATTCAATTTGTTGAGTGTTTAGGAATTTGCTTGGCCACCAAGTTCATCCATTTTTACTCTCTATATATGCACACATACACTCTCATTCGGCATTAAAACACAGAGAGAAAAGAGAGAGCTTGAGAGTTTGATTTCTGAAATTTTATAGAGAGAGAAACTTAAACTCCATAGCCAAAGCTTGGAGTTGGATCCTTATTTGCTTAGTCTTTCTCAGCAATCTGTTAATCTTCTTATCAGTGAATATTCTAAACTCACTTTGGAATGTAATTCACATCTTAATTTCTGTTCTTATAGCTTGGTTTAAGAATCTTCATATTTAATTTTACGTATGAAACTCCATAGCTCAAAATCAAAATTTTTCAACCTCAACCAAATTCAGGTTTTAGAGATGATTTTGAAAGAATATAGTATCTAAAGTCTATGGTTTAAGTTATAGAGCTAAATTCGTTCATATCACAACGTATATTGAAAATGAAGTTTTGATGTCTTTTGAAATTTCATAAAATTTGAGAGCTAAAGTTTGTTTCATGTTAAATTGATTTCATATTCTTAATCCTTGCAAAAAAACCAAAGAGATTCATATATTGTATGACATATACAGTTGCAGAATTGGAAATGGGTCAAAAGACCCCTGAATTGCTGAAACAGAGCAGTTCTGACAAAGAAGACGAAGCCTCTACTTCATCTCGCACGAGCGGCCGGGAGGTTTGTATTCCCAGGCAGACAGAAAAGTTTTATAAAAAGAAAAATGAAAATTAGGCAGATCGCGCGAGCGGACCGCGCGAGTGACTCGCGCGAGTGATCCGCACGCGCGATCCTTGCGTCCCCAGGCAGACAGAAGAGTTTATATAAGAAAAAGGAAAAATGGACATATCGCACGAGCGGCCCGCTTGTGCGCGACTTTTGGCAGTTTCTAGTTTTTGCTTGTGTTGTGACAAGAGACAGTTTGGGGTAAAATTTATATACTGTTTGAGTACTGTTTGGGAAATTTATTAAATCATAGTCTTAATTTGATATGTTCGGACGATTAAAACAATGAATTGTGACTTATCAATCCCCGTACGCACGTCAATTATATAATTCAGTTAATTGCCTCATGTTTTAAAGTTTCATGACATACATGTGGTGTCAGTTGTACATGCATGCTGAGTGTGAATGTTGGTCAGTGTCGAAAAGAGTAATGGTTAGTGTGGCATTGTGAGTGCGGTGGAGATTGTGTTGTGGACACTCCCTGGTAAGTGAGTACCAAAGTGTGTTGTGTTTGAGATTGCGGCGAGGGTGTCTTTAAAATGCGACGGTGGCAAAACTGGGCACTCTCTGACGACCATTGTAGCGTCAAAGTGTGTGAAGCCGAACTTGGACATTCCCTGGCACCCATGGAAGTGCTAAAGTGTGGCCTACGGACACTCCCTGATACCCGAGTCTGGATACTGCGTGAGGGTGACTCCGGTATTTGCATGGCGAATTAGGTAGTCAAAGTGTGAGGCAATGGACACTCCCTGGTACCCCGGACCAAAGTGTGAGGCAAACTGGACATTCCCTGGCACCCCTGTGCTAAAGTGTGGCTATCTTAGCATTTCAAAGATACCGGTGTGTGATGTGGGTTGTTTGGTCTTGTCGAGAGAAAAGAGTTGGTAAGATGAGATGGTGCATTGTTCTCATACACGGTCACATATATGGGAAATATATCTTTTAAATAACATTGTGGTTGTTCCCTAAAATGAACTCCTTGTTTTAATATGGGATTAAATGAGATATGTAAAGAGGTAAATGAATATGTTTTACATTCAAAGTTATGTTTTTAATACTCACCAGCTTCTTGAAGTTGACGGCGTTTATGCGTCCTGGACATTCGTGTTCAGGTTTTTCAGGTTATGATCAGGCTGAGCATTACGACTATGTAAATTGAGAAACAACTGCTGGAAACAGAATTTACTTTCATATGCTTTAAGTTGAACTGATTTTGTAATAAGGATGACTGTGATAGACACTAAGTCATTGTTTTGCTTTAAGGCGGTTTGTGCCTTTAGAGACCCTGTGCTGTAATATGTAATAAGTTAGAAATATATTTGTAAGCTTTGATTGCTCTACTCTGATTATTGTTTATTGTTGTTCGACGTTTAGGACGGAATCGATCCTTCAAACTGTCGCGACCTACGGGTCCATAAAGGAAATTAAACACTTTCCTTATTCATGCTACGTCGGGGTGTGATAGGATTTACTAGTATCAGAGCCAGGTTATTATTTATCTCAAGATAGTTAGCCAGGTTAGGGTTTACCAGTTTACACCCGATTCCACGATCTGTTAGCTTAAGCTTTGCACCCGATGTTACGACAGGGAGGATAGACTAAGAACCCAAACGCCTAAGTATGGGACCCACATTGGAACCAAGTGGACCCCACCTTGATAATCTACCCTTAGATACACACAGCATACACATGCACGTACTTTGGGACCCACACTGCCACTTGGCGGTCATGTGGACCCCACTTAATCTACCCTTGGACACACACACACACCCACTTACACATGTGATTACACATTGTGCACAAACACACAACCAAACCTCCCCACCATTTTCCCTCTTTATAATGCAACCCCTCACCCTCATATTAGCCCCACCTCCCCCACAATCTGTCTCTACAGATTGTCTTAGAGAGAGAGAGCCCGAGAGAGAGAGAGCTTGAGAGAGAGAGAGAACACACCCCCTCACTCTCGGTTTATACACACACACAGAGAAACACACAGAGAAGAAGGAATAGGAAGAAGAAGAGAGAGATCGGAGAATAAAAGAGGGATCAGAGATACACTGAGGTAAAACCCATCCCCATTTGATTTCTGCAACCTCTGCATGTCCTTTAGACACCTCCAGACCTGCATGCAAGCTCCCAAACAGAGCCTAAGGCTCACTGTGAGCTCCGGCCACCATTAAAGCTCAACTTAGGAGCTTGATTTGTCAACTATGACCATAAGCCCTAACACCTACACTAATCTGACCAAATTAGACCCAGATGAACCCCACATGAACAGAAAGTGGAATGGAGATCTTTGGATCAGCCATGCAGGCCATTATTCTTTTTAATGGCCGAAACAATAATCCACTGGTAGGAGGATCAAATGAATGAAACATTGATCCATCTTCTAGTATGATCTAGAGGAGGAGGAACCGGTTCGATTGGCGTTAGTCTCGTCAATTTTTATTAAGAGATGAGGGAGATATGAAGGATTGAAGGAGCTCCGGCAAGGCCCGACTTTCCGGCGACGAGCAGCTCGCCGGAGAAGAAGATGATGACCCATTTAGACCCGGGTTATAAAACCCGGGTTTGGGTCGGGTCTTGGGTGGGTTTCGTTGAGTGTGAAAAAGGGTTAGGGTAGCGGGCCGGGTTGGGTCTAAATGACCCGTGGGTCCTTTAAGTCTAACGGCGTCGTTTTGACGCCGGGTTGTGTTTGGAGCGGGTTCGGGTTTTGGGGGCGGGTCGTCTTGTGTCTGTGTATGGGTTAAGTTTGGTTCGGGTTTAGTTAGGGTTTGGGCTAGCGGGTTGGGTTAGTATGTGAGTAGGATTGGGTTTGAGTTTGGTTAGGGTGCGGGTTAACGGGTAGGTTTAGATTGTGAGTGTATCTGGGTTTTGGGTTCGGGTTAGGGTCAACCCGAATGGGTTTTAGCTTGGGTTTCATTGTGTGTTAATATAAGTAGCCCGTTTGGGTTTCGGTCGGGTCGGGTCTGACCCATCAGGTCACGAGTTTGGGTTGTCTTGTGAGTCTATATGGGTTATCCGTTTAGGTCGGGTCGGTTCGGGTCGACCCGTCGGGACTGTGGGATTGTTTATTATTATTATTATTATTAGTATTAATTAAATTAAAAGGTTTTAAATGGTTTTAATAATTATAATGAATTTATAATTATACCATTAAGGTTTTTAATATTATAGAATATCATTTTAATAATATATATATATCATTATTATAGTATAAATATTGTATATTTATTATTTATATGATTAATATAAATAATAAATATTTGTTTTAAATGGTTTTAATTAGTTAATAAATACCTACGTATATTTATAAATTCTAGAAGATTAGGGTAATGACCCTGTGACTATTTTATTATATAGTGTAAGTTATAAAGTCATAATGTTATAGTCCAGTATTTTTAATAATTAAAAAGGAGCTATTTTATAAGTATATTAATTATTAAAAATACCAAACGAGCTCCGAAAATTATGAAATAAATACTGGTAGTGTATTTTAATATCTAGTATTTAATAAAAATACTTTTAAGCAATAATTTCTTTGTATAATTATAATTATATATTTAAATCCCGTTTCGAGTATTTTCTGGTATATATTATCTTCAATAATTCATAATAAATAATCTAGAACTCCAAAAATTATGCAGTCAGTTCCCAGAGTCTTAGAATAATGTCTAGAACATTTCTGTAAAGTTTGGTGACTTTTCGACTTGGTCGAAAATACAGCCTGTCTTTTAGGGCCTGCATTAGTATAGTAAGCCCCGCATATTACCTCGAAAAACGCGACGGACTCCGATTTGAGTCTAGTCAATGGCGTTGGACTTAGAATGACACGTAGATAACTGCCTTGAGGTTTATGACCCCATTTGGTAAAATTACCAATTTGCCCTATAGTTGTACTCACACATTACTTCTGTTTATTCTATTTATTATTGTAGAACTTGACGGTTATCCGCTTTTCGAGGATCGGTGACTCGAGGTGAGTTTCCTAACCTCACTCTAATCCTATTATGACTAATATAAGATGATTAAAGTCACCTGTATGATATTTTGATAAGCTGATTTATGATGTCAAGTGTGTTTCCAATAATTATAAGACTATGTAAAGCATGTTATGGTAGTGCTATCGCATACGTGAGCATGTCAAGGGTTTTATCTATATGTTTATCGGTATCAAATCCATGTTATATGATCCATGCTCTATGTGTTACGTTTCTGCTATTAATTGTTAAAAGCACGTTTTACGATATTGTTGACTGAATAAATACGCATGCTATGTTAATAATAAAGAGAAAGGAAAGTGGTTTTGCATGTGCATATTGATAATGGATACACGTGCATTTCATGACATGTGTTAGCATGCGTTGTGTGAGGAAGAGGGGTGTTTGATGAGAATGTAAATAAGATGAGATGTGATTTCTGGATCCTATGGATCAACGGTTGACGAGCCGGGTGGACATGAACGGTTAGGGTTCCTAGCGCGTCTCTCGCCGTTGAAGACGTCCGGTGATGCGCATACGTGGTTGAAGACATCCCATGTATCGTTGAATACATCCGGCTAGTGCTCTAATATACTTCTCAGCCGTGTAGACGACCGGTGAGAGTATACACATGGTTGAAGACGTCCCATGTGCCAGTTTCACTGTGTACAGATAGTGTGCGCCGTGAAGACGTCCGGTGGCCTATCAAGGGAATGAGTATGAATTGGCTGTGATAGTAAGTTAGCATCCTTGATATACCGTGTGTTGTCAAGTGGATGAGAAAGAGAAAGCGAATGATGAGATTGAGTTGATGAGAAAATGATTTGGTTCAAATGATTTGGTTTTGGAAAGCTTTGGTTTTAAAATAAAGTGGTTTTGAAAATATCCGTTTCAAAAGCAAGTGTCTTTGAAAAGAGTTGGGAACGCATCTTATTGATCATGCATTTGCACGCACGAGTTTATAATAAGGAGAATGTATTCTATGATGTTATGATTATCTGTTTACCTTTCTTGTTGAGACCTCTGCTATGCCCGTGGTGAGAATGCGTCTTTTGATAAGAGAATAACTATATCTTAATATATTAAACTATGACGTGAGTTGAGAGATATCTTGTATTTACTGATTATTGTGCGGTTGAGACTCTCACTCAGCCTTGTTCCAAGGCTGACGGCATGTTACGCCCTGGGCATTCGTATGCCCAGAGTGTTGCAGGTTTGAAGATAGATAGAAGAGTTCAGGATGCAGTACCGTGGAGCCAAGGAGATTTAAGCCTTGTTCAAGACCTGATAGGCAGTTTCTCAAGTTTTAAGATTGTATAAATTATTTAGCATGGCCTCTTGTACTAAGATCGAAGTTATTGTATCCCTTGTTTATTGTTCCGCTGCTGTATTTATACTCTGATAAGTTTAAGATCATGCTTATGCCCTAGCATTTCCCTTATGATTGCATGGTGCGGAGTTAGAAGGACAGAACGGTTATCAAACTAGTCACGTGTCTACGGACCCATAAAGGAAAATTTTTATTTTCCCTATTTTTGGCTTACTCCGGGGCGTGACAGGGTTTTAGTGGTATCAGAGCCTAGGTTAAGCATTTACCGTTTGTCCTATGCACTTTAAGTTATAAACCATTAGATCTTTTCCCCAATTATGAAGATACTAACCCTATGATAGTTTACCTTGGACAGGTTAGCATGGAACCATTCTATGTCCAAGACGGGTTTGGAGGACATTGGGTTTATCCAGATCGTATAGAGCCTGCATACCCTGTATTGTACCGACAAAGGATTCGACGGAGTGCTCAGCAGCATTTGGAGGAAAACATGTGGCATGATGTACATGTGTTGGGAATTGAGGACCCAGGGATCCTGCAGAGAGAGGCATATTACCGAGAAAACACCCTTAGACTTGTTCATCAAGAAGCAGCTGAGATGACTCATGACAGCTATACCCTCCGAGTCATGACTTTTCGAGTTAAGTTGACAGCCCCACCAGGACGCGTAGGACCATCTTCTGCTATACCACCTCCAGTACCAGAGGAGTCCATAGCTGATACACCCTTGACTGTTGAGTCAGTCATGGGGACTGATAGGGAGAAGGATGATGATGGAGAAGTTCCAGCAAAGGAGGCCAATTCTGTGGAGGATGCTGATTCCTCAGTTAATGCTGACCCAACTAAGAATGCGAGCAAGAAGCCACCCAAGAAAGACATAGCTGGGAAGGAAAAGTCGAAGATCTAGGACCTGGATGATCGAAGGATTATGTAATAGGACTGTTAGTCCATCTTTTGTGTATATAGCTGTACTTAGGCATGTAACACGTAGTAGTAGTAACGTGTACGCCTTTCATGTATATGTTGTTGGCACTATTCCCTACTATGTACGTACTTAGCATACGCACTCTCTGATGTAAATTTTTTTGTAACTATGTTGCACTATGTTTAAATCTATCTATGGATGTTATCTTTAACTTGATATATATATTCTCACGTGGATGTATTGCTTGCTATCATTAGTAATATATTTAAACTTGTATACTCTTAGCCTATAAGAATGACTAATAAATCCCCGCAATAAGTTGACCCATAGAAGTCACTAGTGTAATAAATGTAGAAGCAAGAACTATTATAGGATCAGAGAGTCAGATTTGGAACAATTAACAGTAACTCAAGGTTTAGAAAGAATTAAGAAAGATACCCCCTTGTCACTATGAAACTTTAAGATATTTCATTAATTAGCACCAGCACTAAGTTAGTTTTCTGTGTTGGGCAGGCTAGCATGGAGTACGAGATAGAGCACGATGCTGAGGATGGACAGTACAGAGTTACCTTAGAGAGACAATTTGCCCCTCGAGGATTTGGCTATGTTAGCAACACCATCAGGCATACAGTTCGCCAGAGCTTAAGGAAGTGGACACGTTGTTTCTTCCGTGAGAAACCTGCTCTAGAGTTAGCATATCATAGAGTGATAGCACCGCGTTTACTATCTGCTGAGATGGAGGAGATTCCTCATGCCCTTGGAAACCTTGCCATCCATGACCAGGACGAGCCACAAGAAGATGTAGTACACTTTGTTACCCCTGCAGGTTCTGATGATGACTCAGATGATGATCTAGATGAAGACCCACTAGCGGAGCCTGAGATGATAGAGGACCCTGATTGGCCCCTAGAGCCAGCCTGGGATGCATTTGTTGGTATCCCTCCGATTGACTTTCCACCATCCAGCGATTTAGGAGAAGTGACCTCAGACTCTGAGGCGGAGAGAGATGGAGGATGGGTTCTTAGCTAGTTCATCTTATGTTTTAATTGTTCCACTTCTTTTGATGTACTCCAGATTTGTAGAACTAGTATTCGTACTGTTGTTGGACCTTCTTATTCTCAGATCAGTAGTAGTTTGCTTGTGTCTTAACTATATTGATTGATGAGACGAATTCTTATTAATCGCTAATCTTACCTCTTATATGCTTATTACTAATAAGAATATAGGCTTGACCATTAGTTGATAGATGTTTTAGACACTGACGAACTTCCTGAGATGTATCTCGGAACAGTCAGCTCAACCTAGAGTCTAGAATGACCAAGGATATGGATGTCGTACCTTGATCCTAATAGTAGTTGTGACAACCGTTGTATGCTAGAAATCCGTGTTAACTCAATGCTGTTACTTGTCATATGATCTGACGAGATAAGATAAGGTATTGACCAAATAGGTGTTAACTCGTAGGTATGGCCCTTGCTAGCATACACCATGGTTAAGAGGAAGCGGAATACCCAGAATTCATCCACCGGAACAACAAATGTGATACCTCCAGCAGTGGATCCAACAGGATTGATAGGAGCTCTTGTCCGATGCGTGGAACAAGCAAGTGATCACTTGGACCGCATCATCAATGGCAAGGATACTTTTCAGACAGGAGATAAACTGCTTGAGAGATTTCGTGCACTTAAACTCGGAACGTTCACTGGAATGACGGAAGCATGGGAAGCCGAACAATGGCTTCGTGATATGGAACAAATGTTTCAAGCCCTCGAATGCAACGAGATGGAGAAAAGACGCTTGGCTGTTTTCCAATTGTCATATTCGGCAGCTGATTGGTGGGAATCTGTCGAAGCTACAGTAGGCGAGGATATTGCACGAAAGATGACGTGGGAAGCATTCAAGACGAAATTCTTGGCAAAGTACTTTCCAAGAACAGAAAGAAACAAGAAGAAAAAGGAATTCATAGAGCTAGTTCAAGGCAACATGACAGTACAAGAATACACTGCGAAATTTGAGAGACTATCACGATTTGCTCCGTACATGGTAGATACTCAGCGAAATAAGACACTGCAATATTACGAAGGACTCAATCCAGATATCCAGAAGACAGCAGCAGTATACCTCGACCAACCATTCGAAGAAATGGTCGAATTAGCCACACAACTAGAGAACATAGCTCTGAACAACAAGAAACTAGAAAGCCACCCACAAAGAGGAAAAGATAACTGGTTCTAGGCAACCAACCCAGGAGGAAGTCGAAGAGGCAATCAAGTGCTACGGGCAACCGCTCAAATGCAGTCTGTAATCACTAGAAGAAACTCTGGACACCTCCAGAACCATCACAAAGGACAGAGAAACAATGACAGAAGAGTTAGTCAGAGAGCTGTTCAAACACACGCAAAGCAACGAGACATCTGCTACAACTGCGGAACACTTGGACACCACTCCAAAGAATGCACAGCACCGAGACAACTCACCGGGAAACAAGTACGGTGTTTCAATTGTGGAAAGACTGGACATGTACGTAAAGAATGCCCCGAACAAGAAGTCCAGAACCATGCTCCACCACCACAGAAATCCAGAAAGAGAACTCGTAGATCAACAAATCATTATCAGCACTGAACGAAATGAAAGACTGAAGGTACCATGCCCACTGCTAATACTCTGAACCCTATATAGAAATGATGTTACAAGATGGATGGAACATTCAAGAGAAATTATGAAGAAGAACTGATGTATTTCCAAGAAATTCAGACCCCAGAACAGTGGACAACAACCTATGGTCAGGTAGACCATTTAGATTGATAAGAGCGCCTGAGTTGGTATAGAACGACAAACCTTGTGAGTAAGACTTTGTACATTTAAGATCTAGCAAGCTCTAGATTTCGAGGACGAAATCCTCAAATAAGGTGGGTAGAGATGTAGCACCAAGAAATTTTCCTAGTAATTCCACGTAGGATTTAGAAAGTATAGTGACGTTACCTTGATGACGATCACAGAAGATCCATTCGGAGCCCTTATTAAGAATCCTTAGTAATCGTCTTGACGACGACTGCGTCAATTCAAATTTAGTGTCTACTAGAATAGTCGTAACCCCGGCATATAAATTTCTATATTAGAACCATAGGTAGAATTGCATTTGGACCCGCATATCCTGGTAACAGGTTTTCATTTTCAGTCTCAATTATAGTCAGTAGTGTATCTACCTGTGAGTGGGACCCACACTGGAACCAAGTGGACCCCACCTTGATAATCTACCCTTAGATACACACAGTATACACATGCACGTACTTTGGGACTCAACAGCACATCCATATGCACAGCCTGAGTATGGGACCCACACTGCCACTTGGCGGTCTTGTGGACCCCACTTAATCTACCCTTGGACACACACACACCCACTTACACATGTGATTACACATTGTGCACAAACACACAACCAAACCTCCCCACCATTTTCCCTCTATATAATGCAACCCCTCACCCTCATATTAGCCCCACCTCTCCCACAATCTGTCTCTACAGATTGTCTTAGAGAGAGAGAGCCCGAGAGAGAGAGAGCTACCCCCTCACTCTCGGTTTATACACACACACACAGAAACACACAGAGAAGAAGGAAGAGGAAGAAGAAGAGAGAGATCGGAGAAGAAAAGAGGGATCAGAGATACACTGAGGTAAAACCCATCCCCATTTCATTTCTGCAACCTCTGCATGTCCTTTAGACACCTCCAGACCTGCATACAAGCTCCCAAATAGAGCCTAAGGCTCACTGTGAGCTCCGGCCACCATTAAAGCTCAACTTAGGAGCTTGATTTGTCAACTATGACCATAAGCCCTAACACCTACACTAATCTGACCAAATTAGACCCAGATGAACCCCACATGAACAGAAAGTGGAATGGAGATCTTTGGATCGGCCATGCAGGCCATTATTCTTTTTAATGGCCGAAACAATAATCCACTGGTAGGAGGATCAAATGAATGAAACATTGATCCATCTTCTAGTATGATGTAGAGGAGGAGGAACCGGTTCGATTGGCGTTAGTCTCGTCAATTTTTATTAAGAGATGAGGGAGATATGAAGGATTGAAGGAGCTCCGGCAAGGCCCGACTTTCCGGCGATGAGCAGCTCGCCGGAGAAGAAGATGACGACCCGTTTAGACCCGGGTTGTTTGGGTCGGGTCTTGGGTGGGTTTCGTTGAGTGTGAAAAAGGGTTAGGGTAGCGGGCCGGGTTGGGTCTAAATGACCCGTGGGTCCTTTAAGTCTAACGGCGTCGTTTTGACGCCGGGTTCTGTTTGGAGCGGGTTCGGGTTTTGGGGGCGGGTCGTCTTGTGTCTGTGTATGGGTTAAGTTTGGTTCGGGTTTAGTTAGGGTTTGGGCTAGCGGGTTGGGTTAGTATGTGAGTAGGATTGGGTTTGAGTTTGGTTAGGGTGTGGGTTAACGGGTAAGTTTAGATTGTGAGTGTATCTGGGTTTTGGGTTCGGGTTAGGGTCAACCCGAATGGGTTTTAGCTTGGGTTTCATTGTGTGTTAATATGGGTAGCCCGTTTGGGTTTCGGTCGGGTCGGGTCTGACCCATCGGGTCACGAGTTTGGGTTGTCTTGTGAGTCTATATGTCACGCCCCGGAGTAAGCCAAAAATAGGGAAAATAAAAATTTTCCTTTATGGGTCCGTAGACACGTGACTAGTTTGTTAACCGTTCTGTCCTTCTAACTCCGCACCATAAAAATCATAAGGAAATGCTAGAACATAAGCATAATCTAAACTTATCAGAGCGTAAGTACAGCAGTGGAAATTAAACAGGGATTACAATAACTTCAATCTTAATACAAGAGGCCATACTAAACAATTTATACAATCTTAAAACTTGAGAAACTGTCTATCAGGTCCTGGGCAAGGCTTTATTCTCCTTGGCTCCACGGTACAGCATCCTGAACTCTTCTATCTATCTCCAAACCTGCAACACTCTGGGCATACGAATGCCCAGGGCGTAACATGTCGTCAGCCTTGGAACAAGGCTGAGTGAGGGTCTCAACCGCACAATAATCAGTAAATACAACACATCTCTCAACTCACGTCATAGTTTAGTACTTTAAAGCACGGTTATTCTCTTAACAAAAGACGCATTCTCACCACGGGCATAATAGAGGTTTCAACAAGAAAGATAAATAGATAAATATAACATCATAGAATACATTCTCTTTATTATAAACTCGTGCGTGCAAATGCATGATCAATAAGACTCATTCCCAACTCTTTTCAAAGGCACTTGCTTTTAAAACCGATATTTTCAAAACCATTTTATTTTAAAACCAAAACTTTCCAAAACCAAATCATTTGTACCAGATCATTTCCTCCTCCACTCAATCTCATCATTCACTTTCTCTCTCTCTCTCTCATCCACTTGACAACACGCGGTATATCAAAGATGAAAATATACTATCACAGCCAATTCATACTCATTCCCTTGATAGGCCACCGGACGTCTTCACGGCGCACACTATCTGTAAACAATGAAACTGGCACATGGGACGTCTTCAACCATGTGTATACTCTCACCGGTCGTCTACACAGCTGAGAAGTATATTAGAGCACTAGTCGGACGTATTCAACGATACATGGGACGTCTTCAACCACGTATGCGCATCACCGGACGTCTTCAACGGCGAGAGGCGCGCTAGGAACCCTAACCGTTCATGTCCACCCGGCTCGTCAGCCGTTGATCCATAGGATCCAGAAATCACATCTCATCTCATTCACATTCTCATCGAACACTTCTCTTTCTCATACATGATACATGCTGACACATGTTATGAAATGCACGTGTGTCCATCATCAATACTCATATGCTATTCTACTTTTATTCCTCTTTATTATTAACATGGCATGCGTTATCTATTCAGTCAACAACATCGTAAAACGTGCATTTAACACATAGCAGCAGAAACGTAACATATACAGCATGGATCATATAACATGGATTTGATACCGATAAACATATAGATAAAACCCTTGACATGCTCACGTATGCGATAGCACTACCATAACATGCTTTTAGACATCTTATAATTAACGGCAAAACACTTGACATCATAAATCAGCTCATCACTTATACAGAATATCATACATGTGACTTTAATCATCTTATATTAGTCTTAATAGGATTAGAGTGAGGTTAGGAAACTCACCTCGAGTCGCTGCTCCTCGAAACGCAGATAAACATCAAGTTCTACAACAATAAACGGAATAAACAAAAGTAATGTATGAGTACAACTATAGGGGCAAAATGGTAATTTTACCAAATGAGGTCACAAACCTCAAGGTAGTGATCTACGTGTCATTCTAAGTCCAACGCCATTGACTAGACTCAAATCGGAGTCCGTCGCGTTTTTTCGAGGTAATATGTGGGGCTTACTACACTAATGCAGACCCTAAAAGACAGGCTGTATTTTCGACCGAGTCGAAAAGTCACCAAACTTTACGAGAATATTCTAGACATTATTCTAGGACTCTGGGAACTGACCGCGTAATTTTCGGAGTCCTAGATTATTTATTATGAATTTTTGAAGATAATATATACCAGAAAATACCCGAAACGGGATTTAAATACATAAGTCTAATAATACAAAAGAATCAGTACTTAGAAGTATTATTATTAAATACTAGGTATTAAAATACGCCTCCAGTATTTATTTCATAATTTTCGGAGCTCGTTTGGTATTTTTAATAATCAATATACTCATAAAATAGCTCCTTATTAATTATTAAAAATACTGGACTATAATATTATGGCTTTATAACTTACACTATACAATAAAATAGTCACAGGGTCATTACCCCAATTTTCTAGAATTTATAAATATACGTAAGTATTTATTAACTAATTAAAACCATTTAAAACTAATATTTACTATTTATATAAACCATATAAATAATAAATATACAATATTTATACTATAATAATGATATATAGAATATTAAAATAATATTCTATAATATTAAAAGCCTTAATGGTATAGTTATGAATTAATTTTTATTATTTAAAACTAATTAAGAACCCTTTAAAACTAATTAATATTAACAATACTAATAATAAGAATAATAATAATAATAATATTAATAATAATAATATATTCTGAGACCCAACGGGTCAAACCCGAACCGACCCGACCTAAACGGGTTACCCGAATATACTCTCAACAAAACCCAAGGGCGCGACCCAATGGATCAGACCCGACCCGACCGAAACCCAAACGGGCTACCCATCTTAACTCACAACTAAACCCAACCAGAATTCTAATCGGGTCAAACCAAACCCGGAACCGGAACCCATCTATACTCACAAACTACACCTACCCGCTAACCCGAACCCGAACCGTACCCATAACCAACTACCCCCACAAACAGACCCTAACCAAATACCCAAACTATGACCCGAACCGGACCATACCCTAACCCATCTATAGACTCAACATGACTCAACCCAAAAACCCAAATCCTAACCTAACCCGAGCCAAACCCTGACCCAAACCTAGACACCAGAAGACCCGAACCATACTCCACCCAAATCCACAACCCGACCCATGGCGTCAAAACGACGCCGTTCAACTTAAGTTGGCCTGTGGGTTATTTAATCCCAACCCAGCCCGCTATCCTACCCACTTATACACACAGTCTAACCCTACCCAGACCCGACCCATACCCGCCTGTTATAACCCGAAACCCATCCGGGTCATCACCTTCTTCTCCGGCGAGACCAGGCCGCCGGAAAGTCGGGCTTCGCCGGAGTTTCTCTCTCTCCTCATATCTCCTTCATCTCTTAACCAAAATCGATGCGGTCAACGGCAAAATGACCGGGAATGATCCCTCTTTCACATACTAGAAGCTAGATCAAAGTTTCATTCGTTTGATCCTCCTACCAGTCGATTATTCTTTCGGCCCTTTGAAAGAATAATGGCCTACATGGCCATTCAATCGACTCCCAAACCCAGACCTGCTACAAGGGGGTCTACCTGGGACCAATTGGGTCTGATTGGTGTAGATTTTTAGGGCTTTGTTTGTGATTTGAAAATCAAGCTCGATCTTGAGCTCTAATGGCTGGCCGGAGCTCACAGTGAGCCTTAGGCTCTGTTTGGGAGCTTGCATGTGGGTCTGAGGGTGTCTAGGGAACATGCAGGAGCAAAAATGAAATGAGGGGGTGGGGTTTTACCTCAGAGAAATCTCAAACTTTCTCAAACCTCCGATCTCCTTCTCTCTCCTCTGCGCCTCTTCTTTCTCTTTCTGTCTTCTCTCTCTCTCTCTCTCTCCGGGTCTGTGTGTGTGTGGGAGTGAACAGAGAGGGTGTGTTTAGTGTATACTGTAGGGATGAAAGTGTGGTGAATTAAAACCGAGAGTGTATGTGTGGGGGGGGGGGGGGGGGTTTGCTATTCTCTCAAGCTCTCTTTCTCGGTTCTCTCTCTCTACAATCTGTATGGACAGATTTGGGGAGCTTTTTGCAGCTGTGTGTGTGTGTATAAGGAGTATACATATATATCTATAAATAGAGAGATGGGTAATGTTGACAAGTGTCATGGGGTTGTTGCCAAGTGTTATGCTTGGTGTGTGCATGATGTGTACCCACATGTGCAAGTGGGTGTGTGTCCAAAGGTAGATAGGTGTGGGGTCCACATGACTGTCAAAGGGAGGGGGTGTGGGTCCCATCTCAGACTGTGCATATGGGTGTGCTCCTGGGTCCCAAGGTACGTGCATGTGTATGCTGTGTGTATCCAGGGGTAGATTATCAGGGTGGGGTCCACCTAGGGAGGTAGTGTGGGTCCCACATCACTCCTAAATACATTGTGGTCCTACTCACAAGTAAGTGCACTGGGAGGTGTGCCAAAGTTCTAGTGTAAGTACAATGATGTGAGAGTGAACTCAATATCAAAATATTAGAGTACAGGGCTGTGTACGGATCTAAGTTTAAATCTGTCTAAGGATTCCACTATAGAGGTTATAAATGTCGAGCCTACGACTATCTAATCTTAGTACTGGCTTAAGAATCCTATCGTCGTCGTTAGGATGCTAATTAAAGGATTTTTAATAAGGGTTTCTAGCTAAGGCCATCCTAATGGACCTTCTGTAACTGCACTACGGTGATGTCACCAATCTGATATTCCTACGTGGAATTTGTAGAAAATTCTGGGTGCTACATCTCTACCCACCTTATTTGAGGATTTCGTCCTCGAAATCTAGAGTTTGCTAGATCTTAAATGTGCCAAGTCTTACTCATATGGTTAGTTATTCTATACCAACTCAGGCGCTCTTATCAATCTAAATGGTCTTCCTGACCATAAGTTGTTGTCCACTGCTCCTGGGTCTGATTTCTATGGAATACATCAGCTCCTTCTCACAATTTCTCTTGAACGTCCCCAATCATCTGGTAATATTATTTCCATGTAGAGTTTAGTGTTCTAACAGTGGGCATGGTACCTTCAGTCTTTCATTTTATTCAGTGCTGATTTTGATTTGTTGATCTACGAGTTCTCTTTCTGGATTTCTGTGGTGGTGGTGGAGCATGGTTCTGAACTTCTTGTTCGGGACAAACTTTGCGTACATGCCCAGTCTTTCCACAATTGAAACACCGTACTTGTTTCCCGGTGAGTTGTCTCGGTGCTGTGCATTCTTTGGAGTGGTGTCCAAGTGTTCCGCAGTTGTAGCAGATATCACGTTGCTTTACATGTGTCTGAACGGCTGTCTGGCTAACTCTTCTGTCACTGATTTGCTGTCTCTTGTTATGATTCTGAGTGTGCTCAGAGTTTCCTCTGGTGATTACAGACTGCATTCGAGTGCTTGCTCGTGACACTTGATTGCCTCTTCGACTTTCTCCTGGGTTGGTTGTCTGGAACCAGTTGTCTTTTTCTCCTTGTGGGTGGCTTTTTAGTTTCTTGCTGTTCAGAGCTATGTTTTCTAGTTGCGTGGCTAATTCGACCATTTCTTCGAACGGTTGGTCAAGGTATACTGCTGCTGTCTTTTGAATATCTGGATTTAGTCCTTCGTAATATTGTAGTGTCTTATTTTGCTGAGTATCTACCATGAATGGAGCAAATCGTGATAGTCTCTCAAATTTCGACGTGTATTCTTGCACCGTCATGTCGCCTTGAACTAACTCTATAAATTCCTTTTTCTTCTTGTTTCTTTCTGTTCTTGGGAAGTACTTTGCTAGGAATTTTGTTTTGAATGCTTCCCACGTCATTCTCCTTGTAACATCTTCGCCCACTGTAGCTTCGACAGATTCCCACCAGTCGGCTGCCGAATATGTCAATTGGAAAACAGCCAAGCGTCTTTTCTCCGTTTCGTTACATTCGAGGGCTTGAAACATTCGTTCCATATCACGAAGCCATTGCTCAGCTTCCCATGCTTCTGTCATTCCAGTGAAAGTTCCTGGTTTAAGTGCACGGAATCTCTCAAGCAGTTTATCTCCTGTCTGACGAGTATTTCCGTTGTTGATGACGCGGTCCAGGTGATTACTTGCTTGTTCCACGCGTCGGACAAGGGCTCCTATCAATCCAGTTGGATCTACTGCTGGAGGTATCACATTTGTTGGTCCGTTGGATGAATTCTGAGTATTCCGTTTCCTCTTAACCATGGTGCACGCTAGAAAGGGTTACACCTACGAGTTAATCACCTATTTGGTCAATACCTTATCTTATCTTGTCTGATCATATGACAAGTAACAATATTGAGTTAACAGAGATTTCTAGCATATAACGATCATCACAACTACTACTAGGATTAAGGGTAAGGCATCCTTATCCTTGGTCTTTCTAGACTCTAGGTTGAACTGACTGTTCCGAAATCCATCTCAGGAAGTTCGTCAGTGCCTACAACATCTATCAACTAATGGTCAAGCCTATTTTCTTGTTAATAATAAACATATAAGAGGTAAGAGTAGCAATTAGTTAAAAGTAAGAAATCATCTCATCCATACAATTATAGGTAAGTCAAGTCAGAAACATCTACTACTGATCAGAAAATAAAAGGGTACATCAACAGTACGAATATTAATTCTACGAATCTGGAATACATCAAAAGAAGTGGAACAATTAAAATATAAGATGAATCTAGCTAAGAATCCATCCTCCATCTCTCTCCACATCGGAGTCCGAGGTCACCTCTCCTAGATCACTAGATGGTGGAAAGTCAATCGGAGTGATACCAACAAATGCATCCCAGGCTGGCTCTAGGGGCCAATCAGGGTCCTCTATCATCTCTGGCTCCGCTAGTGGGTCCACATCTGGATCATCATCTGAGTCATCGTCAGAACCTGCAGGAGTAACATAGTGTACTATGTCCTCTTGTGGCTCTTCCTGGTCATGGATGGCAAGGTTTCCAAGGGCATGAGGAATTTCCTCCATCTCAGCAGACAGTAACCGCGGTGCTATCACTCTATGATATGCTATCTCTGGAATAGGTCTCTCACGGAAGAAACAGCGTGTCCATCTCCTTAAGCTCTGGCGAACTGTATGCCTGATGGTGTTGCTAACATAGCCAAATCCTCGAGGGGCAAATTGTCTCTCTAAGGTAACTTTGTACTGTCCATCCTCAGCATCGTGCTCTATCTCGTACTCCATGCTAGCCTGCCCAACACAGAAAACTAACTTAGTGCTGGTGGTAATTAATGAAATATCTTAAAGTTTCATAGTGACAAGGGGGTATCTTTCTTAATTCTTTCTAAACCTTGAGTTACTGTTAATTGTTCCAAATCTGACTCTCTGATCCTATAATAGTTCTTGCTTCTACATTTATTACACTAGTGACTTCTATGGGTCAACTTATTGCGGGGATTTATTAGTCATTCTTATAGGCTAAGAGTATACAAGTTTAAATATATTACTAATGACAGCAAGCAATACATCCACGTGAGAATATATATATCAAGTTAGAGATAATATCCATAGATAGATTTAAACATAGTGCAACATAGTTACAAAAACATTTACATCAGAGAGTGCGTACGCTAAGTACGTACATAGTAGGGAATAGTGCCAACAACATATACATGAAAGGCGTACACGTTACTACTACTACGTGTTACATGCCTAAGTACAGCTATATACACAAAAGATGGACTAACAGTCCTATTACATAATCCTTCGATCATCCAGGTCCTTGATCTTCGACTTTCCCTTCCCAGCTATGTCTTTCTTGGGTGGCTTCTTGCTCGCATTCTTAGTTGGGTCAGCCTTGACTGAGGAATCAGCATCCTCCACAGAATTGGTCTCCTTTGCTGGAACTTCTCCATCATCATCCTTCTCCCTATCAGTCCCCATGACTGACTCAACAGTTAAGGGTGTATCAGCTACGGACTCCTCTGGTACTGGAGGTGGTATAGCAGAAGATGGTCCTACGCGTCCTGGTGGGGGTGTCAGCTTAACTCGAAAAGTCATGACTCGGAGGGTATAGCTGTCATGAGTCATCTCAGCAGCTTCCTGATGAACAAGTCTAAGGGTGTTTTCTCGATAATATGCCTCTCTCTGTAGAATCTCTGGGTCCTCAATCCCCAACACATGTACATCATGCCACATATTTTCCTCCAAATGTAGCTGAGCACTCCGTCGGATCCTTTGTCGGTACAATACTGGGTATGCAGGCTCTATACGATCTGGATAAACCCAATGTCCTCCAAACCCGTCGTGGACATAGAATGGTTCCATGCTAACCTGTCCAAGGTAAACTATCATAGGGTTAGTATCTTCATAATTGGGGAAAAGATCTAATGGTTTATAACTTAAAGTGCATAGGACAAACGGTAAATGCCTAACCTAGGCTCTGATACCACTAATCCTGTCACGCCCCGGAGTAAGCCAAAAATAGGGAAAATAAAAATTTTCCTTTATGGGTCCGTAGACACGTGACTAGTTTGTTAACCGTTCTGTCCTTCTAACTCCGCACCATAAAAATCATAAGGAAATGCTAGAACATAAGCATAATCTAAACTTATCAGAGCGTAAGTACAGCAGTGGAAATTAAACAGGGATTACAATAACTTCAATCTTAATACAAGAGGCCATACTAAACAATTTATACAATCTTAAAACTTGAGAAACTGTCTATCAGGTCCTGGGCAAGGCTTTATTCTCCTTGGCTCCACGGTACAGCATCCTGAACTCTTCTATCTATCTCCAAACCTGCAACACTCTGTGCATACGAATGCCCAGGGCGTAACATGCCGTCAGCCTTGGAACAAGGCTGAGTGAGGGTCTCAACCGCACAATAATCAGTAAATACAACACATCTCTCAACTCACGTCATAGTTTAGTACTTTAAAGCACGGTTATTCTCTTAACAAAAGACGCATTCTCACCACGGGCATAATAGAGGTTTCAACAAGAAAGATAAATAGATAAATATAACATCATAGAATACATTCTCTTTATTGTAAACTCGTGCGTGCAAATGCATGATCAATAAGACTCATTCCCAACTCTTTTCAAAGGCACTTGCTTTTAAAACTGATATTTTCAAAACCATTTTATTTTAAAACCAAAACTTTCCAAAACCAAATCATTTGTACCAGATCATTTCCTCCTCCACTCAATCTCATCATTCACTTTCTCTCTCTCTCTCATCCACTTGACAACACGCGGTATATCAAGGATGAAAATATACTATCACAGCCAATTCATACTCATTCCCTTGATAGGCCACCGGACGTCTTCACGGCGCACACTATCTGTAAACAATGAAACTGGCACATGGGACGTCTTCAACCATGTGTATACTCTCACCGGTCGTCTACACAGCTGAGAAGTATATTAGAGCACTAGCCGGACGTATTCAACGATACATGGGACGTCTTCAACCACGTATGCGCATCACCGGACGTCTTCAACGGCGAGAGGCGCGCTAGGAACCCTAACCGTTCATGTCCACCCGGCTCGTCAGCCGTTGATCCATAGGATCCAGAAATCACATCTCATCTCATTCACATTCTCATCGAACACTTCTCTTTCTCATACATGATACATGCTGACACATGTTATGAAATGCACGTGTGTCCATCATCAATACTCATATGCTATTCTACTTTTATTCCTCTTTATTATTAACATGGCATGCGTTATCTATTCAGTCAACAACATCGTAAAACGTGCATTTAACACATAGCAGCAGAAACGTAACATATACAGCATGGATCATATAACATGGATTTGATACCGATAAACATATAGATAAAACCCTTGACATGTTCACGTATGCGATAGCACTACCATAACATGCTTTTAGACATCTTATAATTAACGGCAAAACACTTGACATCATAAATCAGCTCATCACTTATACAGAATATCATACATGTGACTTTAATCATCTTATATTAGTCATAATAGGATTAGAGTGAGGTTAGGAAACTCACCTCGAGTCGCTGCTCCTCGAAACGCAGATAAACATCAAGTTCTACAACAATAAACGGAATAAACAAAAGTAATGTATGAGTACAACTATAGGGGCAAAATGGTAATTTTACCAAATGAGGTCACAAACCTCAAGGTAGTGATCTACGTGTCATTCTAAGTCCAACGCCATTGACTAGACTCAAATCGGAGTCCGTCGCGTTTTTTCGAGGTAATATGTGGGGCTTACTACACTAATGCAGACCCTAAAAGACAGGCTGTATTTTCGACCGAGTCGAAAAGTCACCAAACTTTACGAGAATATTCTAGACATTATTCTAGGACTCTGGGAACTGACCGCGTAATTTTCGGAGTCCTAGATTATTTATTATGAATTTTTGAAGATAATATATACCAGAAAATACCCGAAACGGGATTTAAATACATAAGTCTAATAATACAAAAGAATCAGTACTTAGAAGTATTATTATTAAATACTAGGTATTAAAATACGCCTCCAGTATTTATTTCATAATTTTCGGAGCTCGTTTGGTATTTTTAATAATTAATATACTCATAAAATAGCTCCTTATTAATTATTAAAAATACTGGACTATAATATTATGGCTTTATAACTTACACTATATAATAAAATAGTCACAGGGTCATTACCCCAATTTTCTAGAATTTATAAATATACGTAAGTATTTATTAACTAATTAAAACCATTTAAAACTAATATTTACTATTTATATAAACCATATAAATAATAAATATACAATATTTATACTATAATAATGATATATAGAATATTAAAATAAAATTCTATAATATTAAAAGCCTTAATGGTATAGTTATGAATTAATTTATAATTATTTAAAACTAATTAAGAACCCTTTAAAACTAATTAATATTAACAATACTAATAATAAGAATAATAATAATAATAATATTAATAATAATAATATATTCTGAAACCCAACGGGTCAAACCCGAACCGACCCGACCTAAACGGGTTACCCGAATATACTCTCAACAAAACCCAAGGGCGCGACCCAATGGATCAGACCCGACCCGACCGAAACCCAAACGGGCTACCCATCTTAACTCACAACTAAACCCAACCAGAATTCTAATCGGGTCAAACCAAACCCGGAACCGGAACCCATCTATACTCACAAACTACACCTACCCGCTAACCCGAACCCGAACCGTACCCATAACCAACTACCCCCACAAACAGACCCTAACCAAATACCCAAACTATGACCCGAACCGTACCATACCCTAACCCATCTATAGACTCAACATGACTCAACCCAAAAACCCAAATCCTAACCTAACCCGAGCCAAACCCTGACCCAAACCTAGACACAAGAAGACCCGAACCATACTCCACCCAAATCCACAACCCGACCCATGGCGTCAAAACGACGTCGTTCAACTTAAGTTGGCCCGTGGGTTATTTAATCCCAACCCGGCCCGCTATCCTACCCACTTATACACACAGTCTAACCCTACCCAGACCCGACCCATACCCGCCTGTTATAACCCGAAACCCATCCGGGTCATCACCTTCTTCTCCGGCGAGACCAGGCCGCCGGAAAGTCGGGCTTCGCCGGAGTTTCTCTCTCTCCTCATATCTCCTTCATCTCTTAACCAAAATCGATGCGGTCAACGGCAAAATGACCGGGAATGATCCCTCTTTCACATACTAGAAGCTAGATCAAAGTTTCATTCGTTTGATCCTCCTACCAGTCGATTATTCTTTCGGCCCTTTGAAAGAATAATGGCCTGCATGGCCATTCAATCGACTCCCAAACCCAGACCTGCTACAAGGGGGTCTACCTGGGACCAATTGGGTCTGATTGGTGTAGATTTTTAGGGCTTTGTTTGTGATTTGAAAATCAAGCTCGATCTTGAGCTCTAATGGCTGGCCGGAGCTCACAGTGAGCCTTAGGCTCTGTTTGGGAGCTTGCATGTGGGTCTGAGGGTGTCTAGGGAACATGCAGGAGCTAAAATGAAATGAGGGGGTGGGGTTTTACCTCAGAGAAATCTCAAACTTTCTCAAACCTCCGATCTCCTTCTCTCTCCTCTGCGCCTCTTCTTTCTCTTTCTGTCTTCTCTCTCTCTCTCTCTCTCTCCGGGTCTGTGTGTGTGTGGGAGTGAACAGAGAGGGTGTGTTTAGTGTATACTGTAGGGATGAAAGTGTGGTGAATTAAAACCGAGAGTGTGTATGTGGGGGGGGGGGGGGGGGTTTGCTATTCTCTCAAGCTCTCTTTCTCGGTTCTCTCTCTCTACAATCTGTATGGACAGATTTGGGGAGCTTTTTGCAGCTGTGTGTGTGTGTATAAGGAGTATACATATATATATATAAATATAGAGATGGGTAATGTTGACAAGTGTCATGGGGTTGTTGCCAAGTGTTATGCTTGGTGTGTGCATGATGTGTACCCACATGTGCAAGTGGGTGTGTGTCCAAAGGTAGATAGGTGTGGGGTCCACATGACTGTCAAAGGGAGGGGGTGTGGGTCCCATCTCAGACTGTGCATATGGGTGTGCTCCTGGGTCCCAAGGTACGTGCATGTGTATGCTGTGTGTATCCAGGGGTAGATTATCAGGGTGGGGTCCACCTAGGGAGGTAGTGTGGGTCCCACATCACTCCTAAATACATTGTGGTCCTACTCACAAGTAAGTGCACTGGGAGGTGTGCCAAAGTTCTAGTGTAAGTACAATGATGTGAGAGTGAACTCAATATCAAAATATTAGAGTACAGGGCTGTGTACGGATCTAAGTTTAAATCTGTCTAAGGATTCCACTATAGAGGTTATAAACGTCGAGCCTACGACTATCTAATCTTAGTACTGGCTTAAGAATCCTATCGTCGTCGTTAGGATGCTAATTAAAGGATTTTTAATAAGGGTTTCTAGCTAAGGCCATCCTAATGGACCTTCTGTAACTGCACTACGGTGATGTCACCAATCTGATATTCCTACGTGGAATTTGTAGAAAATTCTGGGTGCTACACTATATGGGTTATCCGTTTAGGTCGGGTCGACCCGTCGGGTCTGTGGGATTGTTTATTATTATTATTATTATCAATATTATTATTATTATTATTAGTATTAATTAAATTAAAAGGTTTTAAATGGTTTTAATAATTATAATTAATTTATAATTATACCATTAAGGTTTTTAATATTATAGAATATCATTTTAATAATATATATATCATTATTATAGTATAAATATTGTATATTTATTATTTATATGATTAATATAAATAATAAATATTTGTTTTAAATGGTTTTAATTAGTTAATAAATACCTACGTATATTTATAAATTCTAGAAAATTAGGGTAATGATCCTGTGACTATTTTATTATATAGTGTAAGTTATAAAGCCATAATGTTATAGTCCAGTATTTTTAATAATTAAAAAGGAGCTATTTTATAAGTATATTAATTATTAAAAATACCAAACGAGCTCCGAAAATTATGAAATAAATACTGGTAGTGTATTTTAATAACTAGTATTTAATAAAAATACTTTTAAGCAATGATTTCTTTGTATAATTATAATTATATATTTAAATCCCGTTTCGGGTATTTTCTAGTATATATTATCTTCAATAATTCATAATAAATAATCTAGGACTCAAAAAATTACGCGGTCAGTTCCCAGAGTCTTAGAATAATGTCTAGAACATTTCCGTAAAGTTTAGTGACTTTTCGACTTGGTCGAAAATACAGCCTGTCTTTTAGGGCCTGCATTAGTATAGTAAGCCCCGCATATTACCTCGAAAAACGCGACAGACTCCGATTTGAGTCTAGTCAATGGCGTTGGACTTAGAATGACACGTAGATCACTGCCTTGAGGTTTATGACCCCATTTGGTAAAATTACCAATTTGCCCTATAGTTGTACTCACACATTACTTCTGTTTATTCTATTTATTATTGTAGAACTTGACGGTTATCCGCTTTTCGAGGATCGGTGACTCGAGGTGAGTTTCCTAACCTCACTCTAATCCTATTATGACTAATATAAGATGATTAAAGTCACCTGTATGATATTTTGATAAGCTGATTTATGATGTCAAGTGTGTTTCCAATAATTATAAGACTATGTAAAGCATGTTATGGTAGTGCTATCGCATACGTGAGCATGTCAGGGGTTTTATCGATATATTTATCGGTATCAAATCCATGTTATATGATCCATGCTCTACGTGTTACGTTTCTGCTATTAATTGTTAAAAGCACGTTTTACGATATTATTGACTGAATAAATACACATGCTATGTTAATAATAAAGAGAAAGGAAAGTGGTTTTGCATGTGCATATTGATAATGGATACACGTGCATTTCATGACATGTGTTAGCATGTGTTGTGTGAGGAAGAGGGGTGTTTGATGAGAATGTAAATAAGATGAGATGTGATTTCTGGATCCTATGGATCAACGGCTGACGAGCCGGGTGGACATGAACGGTTAGGGTTCCTAGCGCGCCTCTCGCCGTTGAAGACGTCCGGTGATGCGCATACATGGTTGAAGACGTCCCATGTATCATTGAATACATCCGGCTAGTGCTCTAATATACTTCTCAGCCGTGTAGACGACCGGTGAGAGTATACACATGGTTGAAGACGTCCCATGTGCCAGTTTCACTGTTTACAGATAGTGTGCGCCGTGAAGACGTCCGGTGGCCTATCAAGGGAATGAGTATGAATTGGCTGTGATAGTATGTTAGTATCCTTGATATACCGCGTGTTGTCAAGTGGATGAGAAAGAGAAAGCGAATGATGAGATTGATTTGATGAGAAAATGATTTGGTTCAAATGATTTGGTTTTGGAAAGCTTTGGTTTTAAAATAAAATGGTTTTGAAAATATCCGTTTCAAAAGCAAGTGTCTTTGAAAAGAGTTGGGAACGCATCTTATTGATCATGCATTTGCACGCACGAGTTTATAATAAGGAGAATGTATTCTATGATGTTATGATTATTTGTTTACCTTTCTTGTTGAGACCTCTGCTATGCCCGTGGTGAGAATGCGTCTTTTGATAAGAGAATAACTATATCTTAATATATTAAACTATGACGTGAGTTGAGAGATATCTTGTATTTACTGATTATTGTGCGGTTGAGACTCTCACTCAGCCTTGTTCCAAGGCTAACGGCATGTTACGCCCTGGGCATTCGTATGCCCAGAGTGTTGCAGATTTGGAGATAGATAGAAGAGTTCAGGATGCAGTACCGTGGAGCCAAGGAGATTTAAGCCTTGTTCAAGACCTGATAGGCAGTTTCTCAAGTTTTAATATTGTATAAATTATTTAGCATGGCCTCTTGTACTAAGATCGAAGTTATTGTATCTCTTGTTTATTGTTCCGCTGCTGTATTTATACTCTGATGAGTTTAAGATCATGCTTATGCCCTACCATTTCCTTTATGATTGCATGGTGCGGAGTTAGAAGGACAGAACGGTTATCAAACTAGTCACGTGTCTATGGACCCATAAAGGAAAATTTTTATTTTCCCTATTTTTGGCTTACTCCGGGGCGTGACAGTTTTATGTTAAATTGATTTCATATTCTTACTCCTTGCAAAAAACCAAAGAGATTCATATATTGTATGACATATACAGTTGCAGAATTGGAAATGGGTCAAAAGACCCCTGAATTGCTAAAACAGAGCAGTTCTGACGAAGAAGACGAAGCATCTACTTCATCTCACGCGAGCGGCCCGCGCGCAGGAGGTTTGTATTCCCAGGCAAACAGAAAAGCTTTATAAAAAGAAAAATGAAAATTAGGCAGCTCGTGCGAGCGGACCGCGCGAACAATCCGCGCCCGCGATCCTTGCATCCCCAGGCAGACAGAAGATTTTTATATAAGAAAAAGGAAAAATGGGCATATCGCACGAGCGGCCCGCGCGCGCGACTTCTGGCAGTTTCTAGTTTTTGCTTGTGTTATGATAAGAGACTGTTTGGGGTAAAATTTATATACTGTTTGAGTACTGTTTGGGAAATTTATTAAATCAGGGTCTTAATTTGATATGTTCGGACGATTAAAACAATGAATTATGACTTATCAATCCCCGTACGCACGTCGATTATATAATTCAATTAATTGCCTCATGTTTTAATGTTTTATGACATACATGTGGTGTCAGTTGTACATGCATGGTGAGTGTGAATGTTGGTCAGTGTGACATAGTGAGTGCGGTGGAGATTGTGTTGTGGACACTCCCTGGTAAGTGAGTACCAAAGTGTGTTGTTTTGAGATTACGGCGAGGGTGTGTTTGAAATGCGACGGTGGCAAAACTAGACACTCCCTGACGACCATGGTAGCGTCAAAGTGTGTGAAGCCGAACTTGTACATTCCTTGGCACCCATGGAAGTGCTAAAGTGTGACTTACGGACACTTCCTGATACCCGAGTCTGGATACTGCGTGAGGGTGCCTCCGGTATTTGCATGGCAGATTAGGTAGTCAAAGTGTGAGGCAATGGACACTCCCTGGTAACCTGGACCAAAGTGTGAGGCAAACTGGACATTCTCTGGCACCCCTGTGCTAAAGTGTGGCTATTTTAGCGTTTCAAAGATACCGGTGTGTGATGTGGGTTGTTTGGTCTTGTCAAGAGAAAAGAGTTGGTAAGATTCGATGGTGCATTGTTCTCATACACGGTCACATATACGGGAAATATATCTTTTAAATAACATTGTGGTTGTTGCCTAAAATGAACTCCTTGTTTTAATATCGGATTAAATGAGATATGTAAAGAGGTAAATGAATATGTTTTACATTCAAAGTTATGTTTTTAATACTCACCAGCTTCTTGAAGTTGACGGCGTTTATACGTCCTGGACATTCGTGTTCAGGTTTTTCAGGTTATGATCACGCTGAGCATTACGACTATGTAAATTGAGAAACAACTGCTGGAAACAGAATTTACTTTCATATGCTTTAAGTTGAACTGATTTTGTAATAAGGATGACTGTGATAGACACTAAGTTATTGTTTTGCTTTAAGGCGGTTTGTGCCTTTAGAGACCCTGTGCTGTAATATGTAATAAGTTATAAATATATTTGTAAGCTTTGATTGCTCTACTCTGATTATTGTTTATTGTTGTTCGGCGTTTAGGACGGAATCGATCCTTTAAACTGTCGCGACCTACGGGTCCATAAAGGAAATTAAACACTTTCCTTATTCATGCTACGTCGGGGTGTGACAGGATTTACTGGTATCAGAGCCAAGTTATTATTTATCTCAAGATAGTTAGCCAGGTTAGGGTTTACCAGTTTACACCCGATTCCATGATCTGTTAGCTTAAGCTTTGCACCCGATGTTACGACAGGGAGGATAGACTCAGAAACCAAACGCCTAAGATTATCTATGTCCTAATTTAAGTTAGCACCTTTTTAGGTATGGATCCAGCTCAGCCTCTTTTTGTACCTGATGCTTTTGGAGGGCATTGGGTTACTATGGAAGCGATAGTACTGACTTCTGCAATACTTTATTTCACCACTATTGGGCAGCGTACGTGCAGCTGCTACTGTCGAGTTAGATCTTTGGCACCAAATTCATGTGTTAGGACTAGTTAATTTGTCCTGTGCTCGCCTTCAGATTTTATACTTTATAGAGATTCAGCGCTTAGTGCTTGTAGAGATGGTTCGCTTGGTTAACAGCGATGCCTTCTATCTACCTCTTGAGGCTCAGGTTGTGCAGGCTCACCTTACCCAGCTAGAGATGCCTCCACCAGTTGTCCCCGCTGTTGAGGATGATGGTGACGATGACTTTGTACTTGTTCCTATTATCGAGGACGTTGAGGAGGATGGCATAGGTTGGGATGACTTCGTAGTTGACCTTGAGGAGGCACTAGCACTTGAGCTAGCTTTGGCAGAGGCAGATGCCCCTGGACCTAGTTCGTTGTTGACCTCACATAGCTGTAATTTTGGGACAGGCCCCTCTCATGTTCAGCGACTTCATCAGGCCGACTCGCTTGACCTTTTGATGGCTACCTATGGCGATGACTGACCGTTTAGATGTCGCTTTATATATATTTACTACTTTTGACTAGTAGCTCTATTCTCTTTTTACACACTGTAATTACGTGAATTAGAGTATAGGGCAATAACCACATTTTTGTAACATTAACTCTTGCATGCGTCCTAACCCACATAGATAGGGTAGGCATTGACCTGATCATACATGCTTTTTGGTATCAACTTGACAAGAAGTTATATATAAAATATACTCTTTTGAATGTTGTCGTCATTTAAATTACTTCATAGCACTGTTGCGTGCATGTTTCTCATTCTGCTATCACCATCATGCATAGAATGGCTGGAGGACTAAGGAGGAACATGAATTTGATTGAGGGAGCACCCGAGGCTACCGATCCTACGGGGATGTTCGAAGCATTTGTCAGATGATTGGAAAGAATCAGTAATACGAATGACAACCGACGAGGCCATTAGACTGGAGACAAACTGTTAGAGAGATTCCGTGCGCTAAGGCCCAAGCAGTTTGCGGGTACCGCAGAGCCCTGGAAAGCGGAACAGTGGTTAAGACAGATGGACCGCATGTTCGAAGCTGTCCAGTGTAATGAGATGGACAAGAGGAGGTTAGCTACCTTTCAATTAACCGATGCTGCTGCAGATTGGTGGGATTCGGTCATAGCTACTATCGGGAATGGAGTTGCTATGGGATGACATGGACTGCGTTCAAGGGGAGATTTTTCGAGAAGTATTTCCCGACTACGGAGAGGCACAGAAGAGAGAAGGAATTCATAGACCTGACGCAAGGGACTAAGTCGGTGTAAGAGTACACCACACAGTTCGAGAGACTGTCTCGGTTCGCTCCGCACCTGGTTGATAATGAGGAGAAGAAGATACAGAAGTATAACCAAGGGCTGACACTACAGATTTGCCGCCTGACTCTTGGTCACCTAGATAAGTCGTTTGAGGGATTGGTTTGCTTGGCTACTGATCTAGAAGAAGACGCTCGACTGAACCGTAAGCAATTTGAATTCCGACCGCCTTAAAGGGGTAATTTTGGGAATAGACCACCAATAAATCGTACCCAAGGGTAAAAGAGGAATTTTGATAGAAGCAAGAGGACACAAGCTATCACCTATCCGACTCAACCTCGAGCAGGAGAAGGTAGTAATGCTGGAATATGTTTCAACTATGGCAACCCCAGTCATCTGGCTTGAGATTGCAAGGCACCAAGGCGTGCTGCTCAGCTAGGCATAGTTTACTACAACTGTGGTAAACCATTAGTTTCTGCACTGCTCCTAAGCAGGTGACGTATGGTCAACAGAATCAGACTCGTTTGAATGCTGTTATCCCAGAGGCTGCTGGATATGACGGAACTATTGATGAAGAAGGAAATTATGGAGAAGCACAACCTGATCAGCAAGCAGTGGAAGGTACATTAACTCTGTTTAACTCCCATGTTAAAGTGTTATTTGATACGGGTGCTGCTCTTTCGTTCATATCTGTTAATACAATTCAGAGATTGGATATCTTACCTCATCGTTTAGAGAAAGCTTTGAGGCCTACATCACCATTAGGAGTTGCAGTCAGATTAGGACACGTGTGCAAGGATTGTCCTTTACGGCTAGGAGACCGTGAAATCCCTGCAAGGTTGATTGTCCTATCAATGAAGGAGTTCAACGTAATCCTCGGAATGGATTAGCTCTCTCAGAATCAAGTGAAGTTGGATTGTACGAGGAAGAGAATTACATTCTCCGCTAACGAGAATCAACCCTTTGATTTTCAATGTAACCCTTTGGGAGATATGTTCCTCATGAGATGCTTGGCGAATATCGAAGTCGTCAGTACAGAAGCGACAGCGTCGTCTATACCTGTAGTCAAGGACTTCAAAGAATTATTTCAAGACGTGTCTGGTTTGCCGCCCGAGAGAAGTATAGAGTTCTGTATTGAGCTTATACCGGGTACTGTACCGATCACCAAGGTTTCCTACAGAATGGCCCCCGTCGAACTATCAGAATTGAAGGAATAAGTTCAAGAGCTCGAGAACCTAGATTTTGTATGCCCAAGTACATCGCCTTGGGGAGCACCAGTGTTATTCGTGAAGATGAAGGACGAAACACTTCGGTTATGTATCGACTACAGACAATTGAACCGTGTGACTATCAAGAACAAGTATCCCTTACCTCAGATTGACGATTTGTTTGATCAACTACAAGGAGCTACGACAATTTCCAAGATAGACCTAAGGTCAGGATATCATCAGTTTAGGGTACGGAAGGAAGATATACCTAAGACTGCGTTCAGAACCCAATATGGTCATTATGAATTTTTGGTGATGCCATTTGGAATGACGAATGCCCCGGCAGTGTTTATGGATCTGATGAATCGAGTGTTCAAGCCTTATTTGGATCAGTTTGTTATCGTCTTCATAGATGATATTTTGATCTATTCTAAGTCAGGAGAAGAACACGAACAACATCTACGGATTGCGATGCAGACACTCAAGGATCACCAGTTGTATGCCAAATTCAGTAAGTGTGAGTTCTGGCTATAAGAAGTTAAATTTTTAGGACAGAAAGTGTCATCTCAAGGAATTTCTGTGGATTCGTCCAAGACCGATGCTGTGTCAAACTCGGTTAGGCCGAGCAATCCTATAGAAGTTCAAAGTTTTCTTGGACTCGTCGGCTATTACCGGAGATTGTTGAGGGATTCTCAAAGATAGCAGCACCTTTAACTGGGTTGACAAAGAAGAATTTGAAATTCGAGTGGGATGAGAAGCATGAGCGTGCCTTTCTAGAGTTGAAAGAGAGACTCACTACCGCGCCGGTACTAGCTATACCCAAGCCTGATGAGAAGTTCACTATCTTTAGTGATGCGTCATATCAAGGGTTATGGTGTGTACTTATGCAGGATGGCATAGTTATCGCCTATGGATCTAGACAGTTGAAGCCGAATGAGTTGAACTACCCCATTCATGATTTGGAGTAGGCGACCGTAGTTTTCGCACTCAAGATTTGGAGACACTATCTCTACGGTGGGAAGTTTGATCTATTCTCCGATCACAAGAGCCTAAAATATTTGTTCACACAGAAAGAGTTGAACATGAGGCAACGCAGATGGATGGAGCTGATAAAGATTACTACTTCACATTAGAATACCACCTTGGTAAAGCTAATGTGGTCACTGATGCTTTGAGTCGACAGACTCGTGAGACGATCGCCTCCTTAATGGTTAGAGAATGGTGAGCATTGGAGACATTGGTGGAGTTCGAGGTACAGAGTGCTGAAGAAGGAGAAGGACAACTTTTCGGATGTCTTATCCTACAGCCTATTCTTATCGACCGCATTATTGGAGCTCAGAAAGAAGATGAGAAGTTTTGAACATGGTTCGTTAAGATGTCGAAAAAAGACCCGACAGAATGGAATGTGGGGGTTGACGGAGGATAACGATGTAGAGATCGATTATGTGTGCCAGATATTGGAGAGGTTAGTAAGGATATCCTAGAAGAAGCACATAAATTAAGGTATACAGTTCACCCAGGAGGAACGAAGATGTACAATGATTTGAAGAGAAATTTCTGGTGGGAAGGAATGAAGAAGGATGTGGCCAAATTTGTATCCAAGTGTTTGACGTGTCAACAAGTCAAGGCTGAACATCAGAGACCCTCGGGATTGTTGCAAGCGCTACCTATTCCTGGTTGGAAGTGGGAGCACATTACAATGGATTTTGTAGTAGGATTGCCTCGATCACAGCAAAATCATGATGCCATTTGGGTAATCGTGGATCGATTGACAAAGTCTGCTCATTTTATTACTTATAGTATGACTTACCCGGTAGAGAAGATGAGCCGGATGTACATACAACAAGTTGTGCGACTTCAGGGTGCACCTGTGTCAATTGTGTCAGACCGTGATGCGCGTTTTACTTCTAGATTTTGGAAAAGTTTGCAAGAAGCTATGGGAACCTCGCTCAAGATGAGTACTGCTTTTCACTCTTAGACAGATGGGCAGACTGAGCGTGTTAATCAGATCATGGGGGATATGCTTAGGGCTTGTGTGATCGATTTCGAAGAATCTTGGGAGACACATTTGCCTTTGGTCGAATTTGCCTATAACAACAGTTATCACACGAGTATCGGGATGGCTCCGTTCGAAGCATTGTACGGACAACCATGCCATTCTCCATTGTGTTGGGCAGAAGTTGGGGATACAGAGTTGTTGGGACCAGATTTGGTTAGAGAAACCAACTAAAAGATTTCCTTGGTTAAGGAAAGGATGAGAACCGCTCAGAACCGGTATAAGAGTTATGATGATCGACGCCAGAAAGAGTTGGACTTTAGCATCGGAGATCACGTACATCGTAAGGTTTCACCGACCCGAGGAGTGGTACGTTTTGGTCTCAAGAGAGGAAAGTTAGCTCCGCGTTTTATCGGACCGTTCGAGATTTTGAAACGTGTCGGGAAAGTGGCTTATCGACTCGCACTACCACCGAAGATGTCTGGCGTTCACAATGTATTCCATGTGAGTATGCTGAGAAAGTACATACGAGACCCCTCGCACGTGGTTAGTTATGACGACATTGAGATGAGTCATAACGTTTCGTACAAGGAGAGACCTGTAAAGATTCTAGATCAGAGTATCAAGAAGTTGAGGAATAAGGACATTCTGTTGGTGAAGGTTCAGTGGAATCACCATGATGAGAATGAAGCCTCGTGGAAAGTTGAAGGTGAGATGAGAAAGAAGTACCCGGAGTTGTTTCAGGACTAGTTAGACTTGATTTCGGGGACGAAATCCTGTTTAAGGGAGGAAGCATGTAATAACTTGCATTTCATGTAAATTTAATTTTCATTTCGATATTTAATTTATCTATGTTCATTTTATTTCAATGGTCAGGTTCTGTAACCTTATAGCCTATCTTATTGTACATTTCAATTCTTTTGGGGTCAAAATGCGATCTTATAAAATTTAGCAATACATGTGTTGAATTTCAAAGTCTGTATTTCAAAACGGTGGAAATGTTTTCTTTTAATTCAAACTGTATTTTTATAAAACTGGAAAATCATTTTTTACATTAAAATGAATTTCTGTATTTTTTGTGACGGACACCGAGCCACGAAAATACCAGTTTATGTCCAAAACTGTCCGCGCTGTGTTAAACTTCCACAGATTTTAGAAGTGATGTAAAGCAAAGACATGACATTTGCTTTATTGCTATTTATGGCAAGTAATCATTGGATATGCCTTGTTTGGATATTGCAATTGTGTATGTGTATATCTTATGCTAAAAGTTGATTTTGCCAAACATCTCAAGATTGACCCCTATTAGTCTAAACCGCCCTTTCAATACTCCTACAGCTGATATATGTATATACGTATGTAATTGTGCAGTGTTTATTAAGTGAATTTAGAGAATAAGTTTATGAAATTCAATTTGTTGAGTGTTTAGGAATTTGCTTGGCCACCAAGTTCATCCATTTTTACTCTCTATATATGCACACATACACTCTCATTCTGCATTAAAACACAGAGAGAAAAGAGAGAGCTTGAGAGTTTTATTTCTGAAATTTTATAGAGAGAGAAGCCTAAACTCCATAGCCAAAGCTTGGAGTTGGGTCCTTATTTGCTTAGTCTTTCTCAGCAATCTGTTAATCTTCTTATCAGTGATATTCTAAACTCACTTTGGAATCTAATTCACATCTTAATTTCTTTTCTTATAGCTTGGTTTAAGAATATTCATATTTAATTTTACGTATGAAACTCCATAGCTCAAAATCAAAATTTTTCAACCTCAACCAAATTCAGCTTTTAGAGATGATTTTGAAAGAATATAGTATATAAAGTCTATGGTTTAAGTTATAGAGCTAAATTCGTTCATATCACAACGTATATTGAAAATGAAGTTTTGATGTCTTTTGAAATTTCATAAAATTTGAGAGCTAAAGTTTGTTTCATGTTAAATTGATTTCATATTCTTAATCCTTGCGAAAAACCAAAGAGATTCATATATTGTATGACATATACAATTGCAGAATTGGAAATGGGTCAAAAGACCCCTGAATTGCTGAAACAGAGCAGTTCTGACGAAGAAGACGAAGCCTCTACTTCATCTCGCGCGAGCAGCCCGCGCGCGGGAGGTTTGTATTCCCAGGCAGACAGAAAAGCTTTATAAAAAGAAAAATTAAAATTAGGCAGCTCGTGCGAGCGGACCGCGCGAACAATCCGCGCGCGCGATCCTTGCATCCCCAGGCAGACAGAAGATTTTTATATAAGAAAAAGGAAAAATGGACATATCGCACGAGCGGCTCGCGCGCGCGACTTCTGGCAGTTTCTAGTTTTTGCTTGTGTTGTGATAAAGACTGTTTGGGGTAAAATTTATATACTGTTTGAGTACTGTTTGGGAAATTTATTAAATCAGAGTCTTAATTTGATATGTTCGGACGATTAAAACAATGAATTATGACTTATCAATCCCCGTACGCACGTCGATTATATAATTCAATTAATTGCCGCATGTTTTAAAGTTTTATGACATACATGTGGTGTCAGTTGTACATGCATGGTGAGTGTGAATGTTGGTCAGTGTGGAAAAGAGTAATGGTCAGTGTGACATAGTGAGTGCGGTGGAGATTGTGTTGTGGACACTCCCTGGTAAGTGAGTACCAAAGTGTGTTGTGTTTGAGATTACGGTGAGGGTGTCTTTGAAATGCGACGGTGGCAAAACTAGACACTCCCTGACGACCATGGTAGCGTCAAAGTGTGTGAAGCCGAACTTGCACATTCCCTGGCACCCATGGAAGTGCTAAAGTGTGGCCTACGGACACTTCCTGATACCCGAGTCTGGATACTGCGTGAGGGTGCCTCCGGTATTTGCATGGTGGATTAGGTAGTCAAAGTGTGAGGCAATGGACACTCCCTGGTAACCTGGACCAAAGTGTGAGGCAAACTGGACATTCTCTGGCACCCCTGTGCTAAAGTGTGGCTATTTTAGCGTTTCAAAGATACCGGTGTGTGATGTGGGTTGTTGGGTCTTGTCAAGAGTAAAGAGTCGGTAAGATGAGATGGTGCATTGTTCTCATACACGGTCACATATACGAGAAATATATCTTTTAAATAATATTATACTTGTTCCCTAAAATGAACTCCTTGTTTTAATATCGGATTAAATGAGATATGTAAATAGGTAAATGAATATGTTTTACATTCAAAGTTATGTTTTTAAAACTCATCAGCTTCTTGAAGCTGACGGCGTTGATGCATCCTGGACATTCGTGTTCAGGTTTTTCAGGTTATGATCAGGCTGAGCATTACGACTATGCAAATTGAGAAACAACTGCTGGAAACAGAATTTACTTTCATATGCTTTAAGTTGAACTGATTTTGTAATAAGGATGACTGTGATAGACACTATGTTATTGTTTTGATTTAAGGCGGTTTGTGCCTTTAGAGACCCTATGCTGTAATATGTAATAAGTTAGAAAAATATTTGTAAGTTTTGATTGCTCTACTCTGATTATTGTTTATTGTTGTTCGACGTTTGGGACGGAACCGATCCTTCAAACTGTCGCGACCTACGGGTCCATAAAGGAAATTAAACGCTTTCCTTATTTATACTACGTCAGGGTGTGACAAAAATTATAGCTCATATTTTAGGAAGTAGTTCATACCACATTTGTACATATCCTATAATAACATTTTTCATGCATTCCTGCATATTCTACAGTCTCAAATCACTTTAAAAACCCATGAACACAAACATACTACAACTTTGTACTAGGATCATACATTGCATCCATGCATGATTTGGGATTTTCGAGACTCATAATTCAAGAAGATTATAAGGAAGGAAGTTGGTCACACGTTCATGCTTTCCCTCTATCAAATCTTCCTTTCTCATCCGTCCTGGGTTTAAAGGCTTGTTGCATACGCTAAATGCAATCGCGTTTCCTGCGAAAGTGAGTTAGGATTTTAATTTATTTTGTTTTCATTTCTAGAGTTAAATAAACACTGTTGTAGTTCGCTTCATTGCTAGGGACTAGCAACGAGCTAGTTGGGGGTGTGATTCGTGGTGAAAAGTGCATGTTCATAGCGTATTTAATGGTCTATTATGCATACTTTTATCCCCAAAGTCCCTACATTTAGGTTCATTCTAATAAAAATGGTCTTTTTATTGTGTTAATGGTAAAATATATGTTTTTGCATTGTTTTATAGGTATTAGGATGTAAATCAATGAAGTGGAGCTAAAGAAAAGTGATTCTGGTGTATAGAACAACAGAAGCAGCTAATAAAATGCCAATTTTGACAATGAAGACTTCCGATTTGGAAGATTTTTCTCGAGATATAAAATGTATATCTTTGAGTTACGGTCCGTGGGCCCAAACGGGAGGTCAATCCGAGGTCCGAGTAAAAAGTTATGGCTATTCTCCCATCGGTGCGCAGAGCTGTCAAAATCAGAGAAGTTCAAGCGATTGAGGAGAGTTCAATCGATCAAACCTTCGATCGATCGAACTCAGCTCGATCGATCGAACTTTATAATCATCCAAAAGTTGCGTAAACTCTGCGGGAACCCTATATATACGTCGTTTTGACGCCAGACGAAGGGAGGACGCTCCAGAACGCAGAAAATAGTAGTTTTAGGGTAGTTTAGGATTAGATTAGGAGTAGATTAGATTAGATTCTTGTTTTTCTTCCTCTTTTCCATTAAATTATTGAAGATTATTGAAGATTAAAGTTTAGTTCAAGTTATTTACAAGTTATTTTCAGATTTATTCCAGGTTTTTCCTTTCCTTTATCTTATTTGATTGTTTATGAATCTAGTAGTTACGATTGTTATGTTTTACTGTTTCTGCACTAGTTTAATCATGTTTCTGTAGTTTAGACATTTGAAATATGCGATGATATATTGATTCTTAGCCTCTGCCATGCAATCTTTAGAAAACTTGGGCTCGATCGATCGAAGATATTTCGATCGATCGAACCAGAGCCATAGTCAAGCGATCGAAGGCATTTCGATCGATTGAAGAATGATGATGTTCGATCGATCGATAGCGCTTCGATTGATCGAACTTGCTAATTCCTGAGATGATTCTTTTAAGTATTCCATGACTTTCTGTTTTTGAAATCTGTCATCAAATTGTCCCTATAAGCTCAGTTTGTCACAACAGTTTTTAGAACTTAAAGCCTTAAGACCTTTTCTTCAATGACTTTTGAAAACCACTTTGAATGCTAACACCATTTAGAGTGCAAGTAATTACCATTGTTTTAAACCGTCTTCCAAGTATTTAAATCAACTGTGATGATGTAGTCCCGGTCATGAAAGGGCCATTGATTCTTTATCTTTAGAAAAATACGGAATACTGAAAAGGGATGTACTCCATAGAGCGTTAATGAATATGCATGGTAGATGGTTAGGATCAATGTTGATTCTCATGTTTCGAACACCTTTAGTTTATTTGTTTAATTAGTTATGTTTCTTTGTGATTTAATTTGCTATTTAGTTTAAGTTAATTAATTAGGATTCGTAGAACCTCCACTTCTATATTCTTATTTTCTTTTCTTTTTCTTTAGGTTGTAACTTGATATACATTCTCCCTATTCCTTCCCTGTAGGATCGACCTGGACTTATCCAGTATTACTTGCACGATCACCTACACTTGGGTGTTGCACAAGAGCGCACAACTATTTAGTCATGTCAAGTTTTTGGCGCCGTTGCCGGGGAAGGCAACTAGGTTAGAATTTTACTAAGTTATTTCTAATTTTTCTTACGTTTCAAAAAAAAAACATAAATAAATAAACACTTTTGGACTTGTTCTTTCATAAGATAAAAAAAATAAATAAATAAAATTCCTATTATTTAAAAAATATTTTGAGTGCATATGTCTTATCCATATTATCCTCCATACAATACAAATGCCACCAATAGGTACACATTAGGTAATGAAAACTATTCCCCAAGTTGGCAAGCACCCACATATGACGTAGATTATCAACCTGAGTGCTTCCAACCAACACAATGGAAAAATGATAGTTGTAGTCCCCCGTATGATCAAACATATCAAGAACCTCCACATGGAGAGTTCTATCAATCGCAATGGGGATATAACCAAAATGATAATGTAGAATATAGTAGTAGCTCCCACAATTACCAAACGCACCAAGACTTTCCCTTTGGCGAGTCTTGTCCACAAACACAATGGGATGAGAATTACTACCAACAACAATGGGACGAAACTTCATATAGTAATAATGAGGAGAATAACCAAGTTGAGGATAATGGTATACTAAAATTACTACTTAGTGAAATGAAAAGGCTAGATAGTGCACTAGATAAATTAGAAACTAGATATCAACAAGCATATGCTAGCCAACCTTTAGAAGACTATACCAATCCTTCAACACTACAACCTAAATTTCAAGACACTACAAAGGAATGGAAATAGAGGACTATGACGGGTTTATACCGAATGAGGTTCAAAACTCACTCGAGAAAGCCATGACCCAACAAGAACTCCAAAACCAAACCATTGAGCATAAAGTTGTAGAACCATCTTCTCCTCAAGATACGACCCCAAATATCAACTCCTTCACTGCCTGGATAAATTTGCACAGTCTCTTGGTTCAGAGTACTTCAATAGATGACACATATAGTGAGGAGAGTTACGAGGATGAGAATGAGGATTTAAAAGATGATGAGAGTTTAGGTGATTGCACACAACTAGAAAAGGAGGATTTACCTGTTGACTCTACCCCTACCATTGAAAGTGATCCTAGGGAGGACATTATTGAAAAATCTAAATCCTATTTAGATTCATGTGATATTCATGAACCCTCACCTCTTTCAGCCGAAGAGGTGGTGTCACCAAGTTGCCCATCACCTATCATTTCTATCAATCAATTCCCTCATCCCGAGCTTGAAAATCATGTGTACCCTGATATTGAACAAAAAGAATGTGTTGTGGAAGAGGATGGTAAGGATTTTATCACATGCACTGCTCAAAATTTTATTTTTCAACATTCTTTGAGAGAGGACTTAGAAACTATTTGGCCCACATTAGATGATCTTAAACTTCAACAAGAAGCTAGTAATCTGCTAGACTGCTTGACCTTCTTGAGTAATACTGACATTGAGGCCCAAATTGATAGCTTCATCCAAGTCCAGTCCAAATCAATGTACATAGAACAGAAATCCAATTCCTATGATCATATCTCCATAGATTCTATTCTAGAACAAGAGGAGGGTAGTAAAGCTTCATTAAAACATCACTTAGACCCTGTCCCTTTTATTGCACCATGTCCTCCTCCTGTTTTTAATATAAAAAAATAGAGGCCATTATAGGAAATACCAACACCAAAGATCGTTTCTTGCGCATAATTCCTAAAAAGTGTAGTATATCTCTTATAATTTTCTCCAACAAATTTAGAGGCCATAGGTTTTGCATCATCTCCTCTGACCTTGAACCTGACATTAATTGGGGGGAGTTGAATTTTTATGAGGATCTCAAAAGTCTTGTCATTGTTAAATTATTTCACTGGGAAGATCCTCAAAAATTTCGGTTATTACTGTATGATAAAAATGTTGATTAACCGAATTTATTTACTGAGTAGTTGTAGTATATTCTCTATTTTTCCTTGTTGCTACTAATGATTTTGCAGGTAACTTAACAAAGAAATAAAAGAAAATAAAAAAAAAATTTGGATATTAATGCCTCGAGGTAACATCCTTCCTTCTCTTGCTTTACTTTGTATGTCCATGTGCTTAGTTTAGAACATTGGGGACAATGTTTAGTTTTAGTTGGGAGGGAGTGAGTCATTGCATGCCTCGTTTCTTTCTTTTTATGCTTTAATGCCAATACACCTACTTAGCAACATGACTCAGTAAGTTAAAAAAAGTGAAAAATGTCAAAATTTTAAAATTTTTAAGATTTTTTTTAAAGATAATAAAATGGTTCTTGTATTTCTCTCTTAGTTAATGTAGTTAGTTATGATGCATTAGTGTTATTCTCTGTATGTTATTAGTATGTGATACACACTATGATAGTTTGTTTACTATCTTAGTTATAGTATATTTTATGCCTGTTAATCTTCAAACAACTTTGAGCACGTTGTGACAACCTTGTACATAGCTAAAATGGATTAGTAAGCATAGCTTAGGTGTCTAGAGAGACTATAGTGGAGACTAATAACCCAGGTGAGCTTTTGTGCCATTCTTTGTTTTTGAGGGTTTTATAAAATTACTCTTACATTTTGAAAAGCGTATTCATTCGTTGTAAGTCTCAATTTTCTTCATTTTGACTGATTACTAGAAGAAAACGTTCAGGATTTACCAAACTTTAGAGCTCTTGAATTTACTAAAATGAATAATCCTATGAACTTAGAAAATGATTTATGCCATCTTTTGACCATACACGCATAATGCAGCCTTGGCCTACCTCTGTGCTATTCCTTTACTTCACCTCTTGAGCCTTATCATAAATGCATTGTCATTACAATTCCTTAAATCTATGTCCAACTCCAAAATACAAGTTTGAGCTTCTTTTCTCTACCTAGGAGTGATTGGGATGCGTTATCTTGACAAAAAGTTTGGTAGTGTGAATAAGGGAAAGTTGGCAAAGAAAAAAAATGATGAAAAAAATAAAGAAAAAAAGAAAAGAAAAAAAAAAGCATGAAAAGAAGAAAATGCCAATGGTTGTTATAGAAGAAAAAAAATAAGAATAGAAAGAAGAGTAAAAAAAAATATATATATATATATATATAATGAAAAGAAGAGAGAGATTGGAGATGTGGGAAAGTTTAAAAAGTTGTTGTAGACATTCCAATCGCATCCTTTTATCCAATTGAATATCATGAGCCTCTTTCTTTCACCTAACACCTTTTTTTTCAAAGTCCGGATGATTTTAGGTAAATTGGATTTGAAGTTAAGGTAATGAGAGAGTTCTCCACGGTATCTCGCTCTTCTAGTGAAAAGTATCCTTTCATGAGACTTTGTGCACTAAAATTTCCGTTTTTCAATTTAGATATGAGAAGCATTAGATTCCATTCATATTTACTCTTTATAGCTTCCATATCATGAGTAATAATTATTACACCTAATTCAGAGTGATTTCATCTTGAGAGTGTAATCCCGGTGAGAGTTGAGTCAGAATGAACGTCTTGATAGTGTCTTAGGTTATGCAAGCTTTGAAATTAAGGTTGTGTATTTTGGTTGTCCATTCACACACACACTTGAAGATTAATAGGTATGGAATATTCTAATGACTTTGATAGTAGATTAACTAGTATGTGTGTGTTTCATGGCTATGGCATACTAGAGAGTTTCATGAGATTGTTGAGCTTAACTATATTGCTAAATGAGAGGAAAATTTCTTGAAAAAATTTAAATGAGAATCATTATCATAGACATAAACTTTGTGGGTAGATTCACTGCAAACCCTCACGAGACAACACTCGTCCACTAGGGAGAACCTAGGGCTTTAAAGGCTTGTTGCATACGCTAAATGCAATCGCGATTCCTGCGAAAGTGAGTTAGGATTTTAATTTATTTTGTTTTTATTTCTAGAGTTAAATAAACACTGTTGTAGTTCGCTTCATTGCTAGGGACTAGCAACGAGCTAGTTGGGGGGTGTGATTCGTGGTGAAAGTGCATGTTCATAGCGTATTTTATGGTCTATTATGCATACTTTTATCCCCAAAATCCCTACATTTAGGTTTATTCTAATAACAATGGTCTTTTTATTGTGTTAATGCTAAAATAAATGTTTTTGCATTGTTTTATAGGTATTAGGATGTAAATCAATGAAGTGGAGCTAAAGAAAAGTGATTCTGGTGGATAGAACAACAGAAGCAGCTGATAAAACGCCAATTTTGACAATGAAGACTTCCGATTTGGAAGATTTTTCTCGAGATATAAAATGTATATCTTTGAGTTACGGTCCGTGGGCCCAAACGGGAGGTCAATCCGAGGTCCGAGTAAAAAGTTATGGCCATTATCCCATCGGTGCGCAGAGCTGTCAAAATCAGAGAAGTTCAAGCGATTGAGGAGAGTTCAATCGATCGAACCTTCGATCGATCGAACTCAGATCGATCGATCGATCGAACTCAGCTCGATCGATCGAACTTTATAATCATCCAAAAGTTGCGTAAACTCTGCGGGAACCCTATATATACATCGTTTTGACGCCAGACGAAGGGAGGACGCTCCAGAACGCAGAAAATAGCAGTTTTAGGGTAGTTTAGGGTTAGATTACGAGTAGATTAGGTTAGATTCTTGTTTTTCTTCCTCTTTTCCATTGATTTGTTGAAGATTATTGAAGATTAAAGTTTAGTTCAAGTTATTTACAAGTTATTTTCAGATTTATTCTAGGTTTTTTCTTTCCTTTATCTTATTTGATTGTTTATGAATCTAGTAGTTATGATTGTTATGTTTTACTATTTCTGCACTAGTTTAATCATGTTTCTGTAGTTTAGACGTTGGAAATATGTGATGATCTATTGATTCTTAGCCTCTGCCATGCAATCTTTAGATAACTTGGGCTCGATCGATCGAAGATATTTCGATCGATCGAACTAGAGCCATAGTCAAGCGATCGAAGGCATTTCGATCGATTGAAGGATGATGATGTTCGATCGATCGAGAGCGCTTCGATTGATCGAACTTGCTAATTCCTGAGATGATTCTTTTAAGTATTCCATGACTTTCTGTTTTAGAAATCTGTCATCAAATTGTCCTTATAAGCTCAGTTTGTCACAACAGTTTTTAGAACTTAAAGCATTAAGGCCTTTTCTTCAATGACTTTTGAAAACCACTTTCAATGCTAACACCATTTAGAGTGCAAGTAATTACCATTGTTTTAAACCGTCTTCCAAGTATTTTAAATCAACTGTGATGATGTAGTCCCGGTCATGAAAGGGCTATTGATTCTTTATCTTTAGAAAAATACGAAATACTGAAAAGGGATATACTCCATAGAGGGTTAATGAATATGCATGGTAGATGGTTAGGATCAATGTGGATTCTCATGTTTCCAACACCTTTAGTTTATTTGTTTAATTAGTTATGTTTCTTTATGATTTAATTTGCTATTTAGTTTAAGTTAATTAATTAGGATTCGTAGAACCTCCACTTCTATATTCTTATTTTCTTTTCTTTTTCTTTAGGTTATAACTTGGTATACATTCTCCCTATTCCTTCCCTGTGGGATCGACCTGGACTTATCCAGTATTACTTGCACGATCACCTACACTTGGGTGTTGTACAAGAGCGCACAACTATTTAGTCGTGTCACTTACATCCATATATCTATATTTATATAGATATAGACACACACACATTGCCTTGGAAGCAGAGGAGAAGCAGAAGAAAGAATAAGAAGAAGAGGAAAGAAAGAGAAGGAGAGAGAGCAAGACAGAGCAAGAGAAGAGGAGGAGAGAGAAATCTTGGATTTTCACAAGCCAAACACCCCCTACACACCCTTGGTGAGTTCCTAACTCACTTGGTCCCTGTATATGAAGTTTATGCAAGTTATGGTGAAGCTTAGATGTGTAAATGCATGGTTTTGATATTTATATATGCTATTTTTATAATCTACTAGTGAAGACGAAGTGCCAATCGATTGCCATAATTACCAATCGATTGCCATCAGTCTGTACCCAACCGATTGGATAGAATTCCAATCGATCAACATTCTAATCGATTGCCAATGTTAGCAATCGATTGACATTATTTTAGACTCAATCGATTGTCAGTTTCCTCAATCGATTGTTATGATTTTTATCCCAATCGATTGGACCTTATCCCAATCGATTAGTATTGGTAAAACATGGATTCCTTTGCCTATTTATTTTATTAAGTGTTTGATGGTTCGTTTCTCGATTCGGACTTCTATTATGTGATTCTGGGTTGATCAGGGATAATGTGACAACAAAGATAAGTATTATTAAGAATAATGGATTAACGTGATGACGTGGGTTACATGTTGAATTGTGTACGAGTTTGATATCCATTTTCTTTTAATCATAGTCAGGCCACAATAGGATGGGATTTCATGTATCAATCATAGTGTAAAATTTAAGTTCTTGGGAATGGTACATAAGTGGAAGTTTGGCCATACGATGCCCTTAACGAGTGATGGATGGGTTATATCTTTAACGAGTAGTGGACGGGGCCAAGTAGTTTAGAGATAGTCTGGTGATCTATGTATATCCTTAATGAGCGGTGGATGGGTTATGTCTTAACGAGCGGTGGATGGGAGATCACTGGTAAGATATCAATATGTCGTGGCAATAGAATGATATGTCATGCTCGAGGCGTTGTATCCATGAATTTCAGTGGATTAAGAATATGTACTCTATGTTCTTAATTATGGTCAACAAGAGTAGTGGTGTATCCAGGAATGTTACAATCATATCGAAGTCATAAGAGTCAGTAGGTCTTTGCAATTAAAACGTGGATTCGAATTACGCAGGGTTGAATAAAGAGAAGATATTACTTAATAGAACTATATCTTATAACCTTCATTAGTTTGTTTTACTTCAGATAATTGGTACCTTGTTAGTTTATACTCACTTAGATCTCAGTAAGTTGATGCCCTTTATTGCCTGGACCTTTTCCCCCCATCCAGACTATCTTGTACCTTACTCTGCAAGTGATAGATCCTACAATGGTGGCTACTATCCGGGAGAGGAGTACACAGTGGGTGGTCCCACTGATGACACCTATGCCGGGGAGGACTACTATGTTGATGTTTACGCCAGGTGAAGACGTGGAGATAGTTATTAGTTTATTATTTATGTTCAGGCTGTTTTGTTATATTTGGTACTTGGGTATTTGTTGCTTCCAAACCTTATATACTTCCGCTATAGCTTTACAATTGTAATAACTTTGATGTTCATAATAGAAGCAACGGTTTTGTATATCCAGTTTGTTTTTATTACTATTCTTGCCGTAGACTAGTACTGTGTGGTGTGGATCATTAGTGACATTCACCAGTCATTCCCTATGGACCCAAAACGAAATTTATTTTTCTCTATTTTTGCTGCTCCAGGGCATGACAAGTTCAGCCTAAGAGGGAAACCACTTCTCAATTGATCAAACTTGGTGTCAATTGATTGAACACAGACAGATCTCAATCGATTGAACTTATTTCAATCAATTGAACTTTAACTTTGTCAATCGATTGGACTCGACTTCAATCGATGGAACTTAGCTTTACCTCAAATGATTAAAATGACTCAATCGATTGAACATGTCCGATTGGTAAATATTTAGTCATCTTATATATGATCGATGGTTAAGCTGTTTATTATCATGCGTTGATGTTGGGATGTTGTATTAGAACAATACACACGTTGAATAATAAGCTTAATGCATCGAACAGTGCAACCATTTGTATAATAGTTATATAATGTTATTAACCAAAACGAGAAGCCGATGTGCATAGTCGTAGGTCCGTTGACCGTGGATTTCGATACCATTTATGATTGAGAGTATAGATTAGATCATGAAGATCATACAATATCGGGTCTGGGATCCTCATGAGTTAAGATAGTCGATTGGTGGAGTACTTGCTATATGTTAAGAAAGCTTGGACTACGTGTCAAGCATAAGTCATTTGGGCTGGAACTATGTGGCAGGTATAAGTATTGTGGGCTAGAATTACATGTCAAGCATAAGTATTGTGGGCTGGGACTATGTGTCAAGCATAAGTATTGTGGGCTGGGACTACGTGTCAAGCATAAGTTATGTGGACTGGGACTACGTGTCTAGCATATATGTTGTAGGCTGGGACTATGTGTTAGGCTGGGTATGTTGGCTAGAATGTATCATGGTGTGTTAGCCAAAAAGCTAGGACTACGTGTCAGGCTAATATATGGGATGGCATGATGGGACTGCGTGTTAGGTTTGATAGGATACGTGGTATAGGACTGCGTGTCTAATTTATGTGTTAGAAGGTTGGGACTACGTGTTGAGTTTGCTAAGTTATGATGTATTGGGCTACGTGCTAGGTTAGAAAGGGATTGTTTGAGATGGGAGGCTACATGCAAAGTATGGAACCAAGAGTCCATGCCATAATTGGGTTTGGTTGGGACGACGTCCATGGTTATATATTGAGTTGGTGCATACATACATGTGAACGAGGAGACGATTTTTAATGATGCTATGTTATACTGCATATCTATAAAAACTTTGTTAGTATTTGCATTCACTCAGCTTTCTTAGTTAATGGCCTTTTATGTCGTTGTATATCTCACGTCCAGCTGGCTAGGTTTATGAGAATATAGGGGAAGAATACATGGCGAGAGGCTAAGAGAAGAAAGCCTACTATGATGGAGGTTATGTTGGAGATGACTACTACGCAAGTTGAAGACTTTAAGTTGTGCCGTATTTAGTTGATGTTTATATCTAGTGACTTTTGTAATAGCTAGGTTTTGTAATCTACATATGTTGTCATAGTACTTTATGTATATTTCTGCAGAAACTTAAGGTTCGTAATGGTTTAGTATTAAACTCTGAATGTTCTGTGCAAAACTTAGATATTCCAAATGCGTTGTTTGATTCACTACTCTGATGATTAGACTTTGTTTATGTACAGTGAGGTGTGACCTTCAACCGTCATAGCCTACGGGTTCAAAAAGGAATTTATTTTCTCTATTCTTACTACTGCGAGGCATGACATGTCATTCTAGGCCCATTAGCCCTATCAAAAAAACAACCTGAAATCCATGGCTTTGGTCACTCCCCTTCTGCCACAAAATTTAAAAGTAAAAATTGGCAGAAAAATAAATTTGAGCAAAAGATAAATTTATTCCAAACCAGAGCCAGAACCATTTCAAAGGGAATTCGAACCAAAAATCTCCTTCCTCACAAAATAATTCCAATGAGTGCTATGTTTGTGGAAAACCCAGGTACTTTTCTCGAAATTGCCGAAAGCTAGCGTCAATCTGCACCTCAAGCTAACGTGACTTAAAAGCCACTTATGGCTATGATTACTTAAGGAAATTCCATGATAGCTTCTAAAGGATGGTGGATTGATATCGGTGCCTCTAGCCACATGTGTAATAGTTACAGCTAGCTCAAGAGTTACTCTCTTATAGAGAATGTTGAAAAGGTCTTATGTACTTGGTGATTCACACAACCAAGGTTCTTGTTACTGACAACGTGGAGCTAAATTTCACCTTCAGGAAAAAATTTATTTTGAAGGATGTACTACATACTCCGAAGATTAGGAATTTTTTAGTTTCTAATTTTTTGCTTAATAAGGTTGATTTTAGCCAAACTTTTGAGGGTAACCAATGTGTAATTTCTAAGTCATGAATGTATGTTGGGAAGGGATATGCATGTGAGGGTACAGTTAAGTTGATTGTTTCTTAGATAAATAAGTGCCCTACTTCTGCTTAAATTTTATCTAATTATATGAATGTTCGTTATCTTAGACTTTGTTTAGGGTGAGTCTGTTCACTTTAAAAGTTTAGGGGGTGTTAGTGAAAAATGGCTATAGTTCAAGGAGTGGTGCTGTAATTTACCTATAAAATATGCGGACAATTTGCATAGATTAGGATTAATTCATACTCCCTCCGTCCCATTTTATGCGTCCATCTTTCCCTTTTGGGATGTCCCAAAATTGTTGTCCACTTTTCCAAAATTAGTATGCAAATTTAACTTAGTTTTTCAAACTACCCTTCCTTGCAATCAACACCAAAACAAAACAAAAAAATAAAGTGCAATGATTATGGGCAATTGTGGAAAGTAGGTGTAGATTCTTTTTGTCCACTTGAATAGTTGGATTCCCCAAGATGGACACTTAAAATGGGACAGAGGGAGCATTTTGAGTAATGAAAGATTTGAGTATTGTATCTCGTGTAGCCAAGCAAAATTTACAAAAACCCCTCACAAAAGTATTACTAGAAATTCCGAACTTTCATAATTAATTCATAGTGATTTGAAGGAATTTTGACAGATAGTGGAAAATGATATTTTATTACATTTGTTAATGATTTTTCAAAATATACATATGTTTACCTTTTGAAAAATAAAAACGATGCTTTTGATACCTTTAAAACTTTTTTGAATGAAGTTCACAATCAATTTGATAGGAATTTGGTCCCCAATAGATGTAAGCCTTTTGGCGGTTTTCTCTTTAGGTGGAATTTGTGAATTACAAATTTTTATTATAATTTGGGTCATTAAATTCTGGGGTTGATCACCATCCTTCGTACTGGTGAGAAGATCGAAGAGGCATGAAATCAACCTTTAAGCGAGCGACCTGGTCCATACCTCGGCCCATTTCTTGATTTCAATTCTAAATTTTCAACTTTTTACGGTACAAATTTTCAAGATTTTGTGTTTCTTTTTTTTTTTTTATCTTTTTGATAAAAGACTGTGTTTCTATTATACCATTATGCTAAAAGTGCATTATGTACAGAAGATCTCACCAATCTTGAAGGGAAATATTGGTTCCGCATTAAAATCCCAACCATAGTCTTCCCTCTTTTAGTCTTCCTCAATTATAACAAAACTAGTCGTTACCCGTGCTACGCACGGGTTGTATAACTCGTGCATTTTAATAGTTGAACCTCACCATGTCATGAAACATCATTTAACTTTTGACTGGATTTTATAATTCCAGAAATGTCACTGTAACTTCATTATATCCATTTTTTAATTAGATTACTTACAACCATAAATTGTTCAAACAAAACATTGAAAAGTACTCATTCTGTCCCATTTGTTGAGTCCTACCCTTCTTCTGCAACCAAACACATAATCAGCACTTCCTAGTTTTTTTTTTCTTCTCCTTCCTCGGCGATTCAGCAAGCACATCCAAAGCGTGCTTCTTCTAGAGATCTTCTAATTCTTCCCCACACCAATCCCAAAATACATGACGTTCGTCAAAATCTAAAGTGAATTATCCATGTGAGCATTCACTTTCGTCAAACAAATATCGAGTAGGCTCCTCATCCATTTCCATATCAGACAAAGGTGAATCATTGTGGATGTCTACCACAGGGTAAGGCCTTGACGATGGGCAGTGGCAAGGCATATGCCCATTTAAGCTGCATACCGCACACGAAAACTAGAGATGTGAAAGTTAATGTTTACGTCACCTTAATATTAATATTAAAAATAAGAAACCATTATGCTCGCAATTTGGTGGTTGCAGTTGTTATTTTTGAAACTAACCTACACAGGATCTACTTCGGTGAGTTCTAACCGGCTTGAACATGTCTCACGATGGCATTTCAAGAACGAATGGTTATGAAGAATCTTAACACCATGACAATTGGGAACATCACATCTTATGTTTAATGATGGGCATGTACGCGTAGTATTCCCAATAATATGACAAAGCTGGCATATTTCACTCATCTGCAAGGTGCATAATTAGTCGAGGGTAAAAATCTCTTCATCTATGTATAATTATTGGAAAATATCTTGTACAATATAAGCAACATTCTTGGGTTTTTTTTTTTTTTGGTAAATAGTATCGTTGCACCAGTATAGTGTTTAATCAACCACTGTGTTGTAACTTCAATGGTCAATTACAATGATGGATCTAATTTATTTGCAATACTGATAATTCAACCATATAATGTAGAATTAATTTGGCAATATAATTATATATGTCAAGTAATGTGTTCAATAGGAAGGCCTGATAGGTTTGATCGAGCACAAAAGTCCACTCCATATGAAAGCAAAACTGTTGCATTTAGGCATAGACTGAAGATTAATATGAGATAATGCAATAGTCATTGTTAAATCACAACTCCATAAATGCAATTCAGAGGAGTCATTGTGGAAATTAGTTGGATGTAGTTCACATAGATATTGCAATAGTCATTGTGGAATCACATCTCCATAGATCGTTAAGAAGGAGAAATTAAAGTTGACACAACATGGAAAATTGAGCAAAAAAAAATCTAAAACTTCTAATTCCACACCGCATGGTCTTTATTAGTAGACAGTTCTTTTTAAGTGTCGTATAAGTTATTTAAATTGTAGTCATAGAAGGGAAATTTTACCCGCACGGTGCTTCTAAAAATAAGGTCTTATTGTTGTAACCCACTGTAGATTTAACCTATCCCACCCTCAATGCTATTTAGCGGTGAGAGAGATTAAAACTTTGTGGAAACTGGAAATTGAGGCCTCCAGGGAAGGAAGAAGAAGGTGTACATTAAAAGGGGGTTTTTATAAACATAGGCTTTTGGATATTTGACGCTTTTGTATCATCAATTAAATTATACATTAAGCTAAGAAGTTTCAGACTTCGTGAGTGTAAACACATTCACCGTTGCCACCATGTTAACGCATTTTATGAGTTCTTTTGGGGTCCTGGTCGGTGCGTAGTTTTACAACAAATTGATAAATAGTATAATTGCGATGACAACCACAAGAGTGCTGCCAAACGGGGCCTTATGTATTTTGTGGTGTTTTAATGATTTATTTGTAGGAACAATCACTTTTCATGTACACAAATATGTATGCATTTGTATTCAAGTGTGCATTCATAGATCTCTCGTTGTTTACGTAGAGACACAAACAAAACAATTGCACCCAGTGTTTTATTTTTTTTTGGTTGCTGTAACTATTAAGAAAAGTAGAAGATTAAAAAATTGATTATGTATACTCACCAGTCAACACAACAAAAGCCTCAAAGAATAATCTTCAAAACTACCAAAGAATAAATAAAATTTTCAAAATTAAAAAGAAGTATCACAAAAATCATCTGTCATTCATGAAAGAACCAAAAAACTACTATGAAATAAAATAAAAAGCAACTTGCATCAACAAAATAAAGTTGAGAACTTTTTATATTTCATGAAGGTGATGGTGGTATATTTTTCCTTAACTTATCTATGTGTTGACAGATGGTGGCTGCTAGATATGTAAAATTATTATTTTTACATTACCTAAACAGACTCTTTTGATAGATTATTTTTAATTAAAAGAAAACATGAAAATCACATTTTTTTACATTACCTAAACAAACTCTTTTGATATATGATCTTTTCTCCTTTTGTTTTTCAAACAGTAACAAATTGAAGCTGACGTTTGTGCATCAGTCCATAAGAACATTCATTCTTGAAGAATATCAAGTCATAAATAAAAAATCAACCATGAGTGTAGGAAAGAGATTTGAAACAGATTTTGGGTTTAATTTTGGAGGAACATTCTTGAAGTTGCATAGACGGGTATTTTAAGAGGTAAATGATCAAATAATGACAAATCACACCTCTGGTGTAGCTTTCTGCAGATTTTTTCTGTGTGCAGTTTTTTTTTGCTTAATGCTTGTTCTTGAGATTTTGGTCTAGGGTGCCTTTTTCGGGGGTTGGCAACTTTTATGGGGTGGCTTTTGGTTGCAATACTCATTGCCTTTGTCCATTTTAATAATAACTGGTTATACAACTAAAGCAACTACACAAACTAAGACCAAATTTGGGCATTCCAATAGCAAATTTTGAGTTCTTCTAAAATTAATGAATAAAACCCAACGGGTAGGGAATAAATCATCGTTAATGCAAATATTAATTCTTAAAGAGATTTAAGTGTATGTAAAAGATTACAAAGAGGTCACTTAAAAGGGGATTTACAATATGCATTTTAAGAGGTAAATGATCAAATAATGACAAATCACACCTCTAGTGTAGCTTTCTGCAGATTTTTGTGTGTGCAGTTTTTTTGCCTACTGCTTGTTCTTGAGATTTTGGTTTAGGGTGACTTTTTTGGGGGTTGGCATCTTTTGTGGGGTGCCTTTTGGTTGCATTACTCATTGGCTTTTTCCATTTTAAAAAATAAATGGTTATACAACTAAAGCAACTACACAAACAAAGGCCAACTTTGGGCATTCCAATAGAAAATTTTAAGTTCCTCTCAAATTAATGAATAAAACCCAACGGGCAGGGAATAAATCATTGTTAATGCAAATATTAATTGTTAAAGAGATTGTAGTGTAATTAAAAGATTACATAGAGGTCACTTGAAAGGGGATTACCATTATGCATTTTAAGTGGTAAATGATCAAATAATGACAATTCACACCTTTGGTGTAGCTTTCTGCAGATTTTTGTATGTGCAGTTTTTTTTGCCTACTGCTTGTTCTTGAGATTTTGGTCTAGTGTGCCTTTTTTGGGGGTTGGCAGCTTTTATGGTGTTCCTTTTGGTTGCATTACTCATTGGCTTTGTCCATTTTAATAATAAATTGTTATACAACTAAAGCAACTACACCAACAAAGACCAACTTTGGGCATTCCAACAGCAAATTGTGAGTTCTTCTCAAATCAATGAATAAAATCCAATGGGTAGCGAATAAATCATCGCTAATGCAAATATTAATTCTTAAAGAGATTGTAGAATAATTAAAAGATTACAAAGAGGTCACTTAAAAGGGGATTAACATTAATGTTGGATGAATGGGATGGCATTATAAAGATTAGAATTAGTAAGGGTTATTTTGAAAAGTGCTCGTGATCACCTGCACCTGGTAGTGGTATTATTGCTATAGTGCAATATTTAAACAATTTTTAAGTTTGTAATAGTTCAAGTGGATTTTAAAGGTAATGATGATAACATCAATGCAATGGCTTGTACATAGGAAATGGTACATGAATACAATAAATTTATGGCATGTGGCACAAATTAAAGTTATGTTGCCAAATTATAAAGAACAGATACAAATGCATGTACAGTTTCAATGAGTTGGAACTGCATGTATCTTTTAAAATATATCAAGTTGGATGTGACAGAGAGAGAGAGAGAGAGAGAGAGAGAGAGAGAGAGAGAGAGAATGGGCTTATGGAAACCAATTTCCATTCAGGTGATCTAGTGGATGAAAAAAGGCATCAAACAACTAAAATCTCATCATGCTTAGAAAACTTGTCAGAATTACTAATGACACTCTAATGTCCATAAAATCTTGAAGTTACTTCACATGCAAAGCCTAAAGACGAAGAACAAAAGTGAAGACGAAGAATTAATGAAATTGGGCATTACAATAACACATTTTCAGAGTTGTTCCCTAATTAATCAATAAATGAATAAAAATTGTTGTCAGCATCAGGAATTTTGAGCTACTGTTAATATGCAACACCTAAAATATCATAATCTTGAAGTTAAGAACAACATGCCTATGGTCACAAAATTGGAGAAATTTTATATAATCAGATAGATTTCCAAACAAATTGAAGAATGAAATTGAAATTAAATGATCGAGATATCAATACCTCTACTCGTAGGTATCATCAAAGTACTTCTCAGAATACTGAATCTGACCCATCCCTCACTGTTCTTGTATCTATTTCAACTTCGAATAGCTTGAAGAGATTAGGGTTCGTACCGATTGCGATTTCATGTAGACAAAAATGAAACCACTGATAAGAATATAAAACCCTACAATTTGATTGCAATTGTTTATAAAAATGTTAGTTTTTTTTGCCAAAAGTAGAACTTAAGAGTACTTCTCTCCCAAAAAGAAATGAACAGAGACTACTTGGGCAAATCCACAAAAACGTTACGGATGAATAATTAGATAGCCTTTCAGATTTGGGGTTTTGCTCTAATTTCAAGCTGTAGTATTTATTACATAAAGATCATAATCAATCAGTGCAGGCACAAATTGAAACCATCTTGTGTGTATATACGCCATTAAAGAATGAATGGGTGAAAAATTGAAAGAAAATGGAGGAGAAGCCTACCAATTGAGAACCAGTAGAAGGAGTTCGGCCAAAGATAGAGAACCACAGAGAGTGATGTAGGTACAGGGAGAAAGATAGACTGGGGATGTTTAAGGTCCATGACTCCATGGATATGAGAAGGAGAGGAGGCGGTCGCTGTTATGAGAAGAGGAGGAGGCGGCGACGACTTGGGAGTAGCGATGGAATAACTGGGCTTGGGAGAAGGCAAGAAGATGGCAGGTGGGGGAGCGGAATGCATCTGATACAGATAGTTAAATTTTGAGATTAAGAGAGAGAGAGAGAGAGAGAGAGAGATAAAGAGTGTAGCTTATATAGATAGTTAAATTTCGAGATCAAGAGAGAGAGAGATAAAGAGCGTAGGCTCCTTGCCACGTAGGATTTTTAGGTTAGATTTTCAGTGCTGATGTGGGCAAGCCTGGAAGCAGGATTTGCTTCAGCAATTATATAGATATAATAGATTATCATAACACGACAAGAACACCAATGGTAATTCTATGATGTCTATTCAAAAGTGGACAAATTGTTAGGGGAAAAAAAAAGTAGTAACGTGCAAAAGTGACATAAATTTGAAGTCAATAGAAAATTTTAGTATAAAAAATAGTAGTAACATGCAAAAGTGACATAAATTTGAAGTCAATAGAAAATTTTAGTAGGCGCAACACTACCATGAACTCCAACGACCTCGTCGGACCTCCGGCGACCACCACCAAGACCTCGCCTGACCTCCAGCGATCTCGTCGGTGCTCCGGTGACCTCGAATGACCACAACCACAACCCTTCCTGACCTCCAGCAATCACCACCACAAATGCATCCGGCCTCCAACGACCTCCACCACGACCTCACTTGATTAATTTTTTCACAACCAAGCTACAAACATCCAGATTGGGTACAACACCATTGCATCTCCATCACCTCTATCACAAAAGTTTGATAAATTTCTCAAAAGATTTTTGAGACATTTCTCAAACTTTTTGTGAGAAATTTATCAAACTTTTTTGTACCAAATTTCTCAAGTCTGGTCTTGAAAAAAAAAACTAAAAAACAGGAAGGGAGAGAGAGAGAGAGAGAAGTGCAGAAGAAGAAGAACCACGACCTCACCTGTTATATCTTCATAACTAAGCAACAAACATCCAGATTTGGGGCTTTTGAGAAATTTATCAGACTTTTTTGTGTTAAAATTTCTCAAGCCTGGCCTTAAAAAAAAACTAAGTGAGAGAGAGAAAGAGAGAGAGAGAGAGAGAGAGAGAGAGAGAGAGAAGTGCAGAAGAAGAAGAAGAAGGAGGAGGAAGAGGAGGCATCACGGAGGTCGAATCTAGATCTAGATCTTAGATCTCGCGGAGGTGGTTGTGATGGTGACGGCGATGACGATCATCGGTGATGGTGGTGATGGAGGCGTCAATGGTGATGGTAGTGGTGGCGATCCACGATGATGGTTGTGGTGGAGACATCAATGGCGATGGTAGTGGTGGCAATCCGTGACGATGGTTGTGGTGGAGATGTGATGGCAATAGTGGTGGTGGTGGTTGCGGCAATGATTGCGAAATGGTAGCGATCGACGACGATGGTGGTGCTAGCTAGCGATCATCGCCAATGGCAATGGCGATCGTGTCTGGTCGTATTCTCTCTCTCTCTCTCTCTCTCTCTCTCTCTAACTGGAAATGAATGAAAGGGGTATTGGTCAGAACTACAAGTGGTTGAGTTTACCCCCAACAATTTCCACCAAACATATCCTTCTCCCCAAAAAAATTTTCCTTGAGTCTTATAACCAAACAATTCTCCTAATTTATATTTAATACCAAATTTCTATATTTTATATAGAGCGATAAAAAAAGGCAAAAGAGAGTTATTGATGGGGATACAAATATTATATAGAGAGGGAAATTAATTTGCTATAGAAGTTTAGGAGCATGGAATACGTCAACTCCCAACTTATGTCTTCATGTATGAAACGATATCTCTAACTTAAAACCAAAAGCAAGTAAGACTTGCTATTCTGAAAAATCTAAAAAAAATGTATAAGAATATATCTTTAAAATAGGCTAATGCTAATGTCCAAGCAAAAATCACTAATGCCAAAGCATAAACTATCGCTAAAAGTATTAGCGACAATTAGTTTTTGTCACCAAAAGCAATTGAATCCAATTCTGTTATCTCAATCATCTAACATGGCACGAGCAGCTGAACATTCCACAAGGATATTTAGTTCATGCTTATTAACTATTTGACAGGCTCTGTTTAGTTCATTTTGGGAGGGAAAAGAAAACATGCAAGGAGGAAAACTTGTGTTTTCCATTATGTTTTTTTTTTCTTCATCCTTAAACAACATTAGAAATTAAAATTTTGTAAAATTTAATTATAATACAAAAAAAATTACTCATAATATTCAAAATAATTAATTTATTTTTCAACATATATATTCTCTTTTTTTGTTTTTTCCATATCGTTTTCCTTATTAACCGGACGAAGGAAAATACTTTCCTCTATATTCTCTTTTCTTTTCTCTCACTAAATCCAAGAACTAAGCATAGCCTAGGGCTCTGCTTGGTTAACGGATTTTGTAAGGGAAAAAAGAAAAATAAAACAAAAAAAAAGGAAAATTATTCCTTGGTATTTTCACTTGCATTTTCTTTCACTCTTAAATAGTATTAAAAATTAAAAATATAATTGTAATACACGATTAAAGAGACAGAAATGAATCTAAACATTCAAATACTTAATTTATTTATTAACTTATTTTTTTCTTCATTCCTATTTTCCTTATTAACCAAGAACCAAACACGTACATAACAAAGTTTGATTCTTCTTGCATACTTAGAGATAAAGCTATACATATACTCCCTTCGTCTCATTTGTGAGTCATGTATTCTATTTTGTGATGTCCCAAAATTAGTGTCCACTTTCCTGATTTGGTATATAATTTTTACTTATTTTCTAAAACTACCCTTCATTGAAATCTACACCAAGACAAAACTAAAAAAGTTGTTATAATGATTAGGGCCAATTGTAGAATGTAGGTGCAGATTCATATTGTCCCTTTAATAAGTTGAGTTCCCAAAGGTAGACTCACCAAATGGGACGGAGGGTGATACACCCAAAATTGGCTCTATCCTATGACCGAGTGGTTCAAATCAGCTGCCAGTTCATGTCCCGATCAAATCATGCACAACCCCTCGGACAAGCATCAGCCCGAGCGGTCTAGTCTACCCGAGACTCACCATCCCGAGTGGTTCATTCACAACCAGACCAACAGGTCGGGAAGACTACACTGGCAGGGTCCATACAGGCGCAGACATGCCATGCCCACAAGGCACGCCCCAGAATATTCCAGGCAGTTTCCTATTCAAACTAGAAGACTAATGGAAAGGGCAAATTGTTTCCTAATCCAATTAGAAAACCCCCCACAATTAATGTCAATCAATCCTAGTACAGTTAGGAAACTTACTTGATTAGTGTCAATCACATCCTAATTGGATTATATTTCCTTATTGATGTACGAGTAGGTCTCTGGCATCTATAAAAGAGACCACTCACCCCCATAGAAAGGGTTCAACTTTTCAGTCTTTACAGCACCTCTATAGTGGTCACCAACACGCCCGGCCGACCTACGGTAGCTCCAAACTATTGTTGGTTCACCACAGGTCCCTGACTTTTTACAGTATAGTAAACGTTCTCAGACACACACGTGGACGTAGGTACCTTCATTAGAAGGGCGGACCACATACAAAAAGTAGTCACTCTCTCTCTGTTTCTTTAATCTGCTTTATTTACCTCTTACCAAATTTTGGCATCATCAGCTTGGTGCCGTTTGTGGGAACGAGAAGTTCTTCATCAACAAATCTCTTGGCTGATAGCCATGCCTCCGAAGAAGAGTGAGAAGACTACACAACAGGGCAATCGGGATGTTTCGCCGGCCCCGGCACCGGCTGCAGCAGTCATGACATCTAAGCAAATCACCGTGACACTCACACAACTATTGGAGGGACAGTGTCAAATTCAGTAACAGATCGAAGCCCTGTTGGCTCAGTAAAGCAGTCCTCTAGTGGCCTGGAAACGACCCGGGAACGTTGTGTACGGTCGGGAATCGATCTTGACCAAACAACGTGCCTAAGCCAACCCGTCCCGCGTTGAGGTTGCCAAAGACATCAATAGTAGGGGTACTGCCCGAGAGGAAAGGAAGAAACATATGGCCCAGGAATCAGTCCAGGTCACTCGGTCAAGAGCCGAGGTGCCCTTAGGCACATGATGAACTGGAATCATAGCCAAGCCCGATCCCAGGGGAAAATACACCGCCATGAGAAGGAAGCCTCTTCCACTAACCTGACCTACGTCCCGGATCCCGGTCGGGAATGTGTGGTGGCACACATCAAGAACTTGCAGAAATAGATTGATGGAGTGGCCAAAAGGCTGGGCCAAAACCCTACTCAGAATCATGTAAATATCGACACAGAGTCACCATTCTCTACCCAGATCACGAGGTTTGCCATCCTGTGCAAGTTTAAGCAGCCTCAACTAGATCCCTATAACGGCTCGGGAAGCCCGGTCGACCACGTCCGGACCTACAAGGCTAAATGGCCCTAGCCACCAACTCCGAAGAACTACATTGCCTGGCCTTCCCCAGCACTTTTAAAGGCCCGGCCGTGCAATTGTTCTACTCCTTGGAGCCCCGATCGGTCTGTAGTTTCAAGCAACTCAGCAAGTAGTTCATCAACCAGTTCATCAGTATGCATGAACGGCCAAAGCTTGACATGCAGCTATTACCCGTCAAACAAAGGAATAATGAGACACTCAAGGAATTCACCGACTAGTTTAATCAAGAGAAGTTCAAAATCTACGATCTTAATGAAACTGTCGCTATTATAGCCTTCTGGTCAAGAGTTCAGCACACTAAGTGCGCCACATCGTTTAACAGAAACCATCCGACAACCTTGGTTGAACTCGCAGATATGGTTGGAAAATACATGACAGTGAAGAGTTTCTAAAGACCAAAGACCCCGAGCAAGAAAGCTTCGAGCCTTCCAAAAGTAAGCGAAAGCGAGAACAGCCCAGAAAGAACAATGTGGAAAAGCCAAGTAGTTCTAGCAGTTCCTCGAACATACAACGGTCTGAGTCCGGCAGTCTCGACCTAACCTCCAGTTCACAGCGGTTTTACTCTAGCAGCCCTGACCTGACCTCCAATTTGCAGCAATCAGGATCCAATGATCCAGACCTTACTTCCAACTCAAAGTAATCGGGAGCCTTGTAATTCAGATCTGACCCTTTGTCTCCAACAGTCCACACAAGCTCAACTACAGTGGTTCTTTTGCCCGATTGTAGCAAGAGACCTCACAGACTACACAGAGCTCCTGCAAGACATTGGGCCATACCGGAGCCACATCAAAAGACCTCGGGCTCCAAACCCAGGCACAAAAGACCTCGAGCTCTGAACCCAGGCACTAAAGACCTCGCGATTGCACCCGAGGCAAAAGACCTCGGGGTCACGCCCAAGGCATTGGCTTCGCTTAGGTCTAACCTACGATGGGGGTAAATCCCCCTAGGTGGCTGATGATGGCAAGCTTCAAAAGATCTTGCAACCACCCATGTTCCAGGTCGGTTACCTATAGTCTTAGCCTCCAAAAGACCCTCGTCTTAGCGAAAGCTTAGGGGGCAGAAAGGCATAATGGACTAAATAGGCAATCATACCGAGTATATACAGGCCTTGCGGTAACAAAGACAAACTCTTAGACAACCCGGGCGCCAATAGTACTCAGAGGCAATAATTCCACTTATGTCCAAACCGACGATAGAAGTGACTAAAATCTCTTAGGTTGGCCGACGATAGAGAAGCAAAAAGACCCTAAAGCAACTTGATTTATGTTGGATCCACCAACATGATCAAACTCTTCTCCCAATAGTCTTGACGAAGGATGATCGGGCGGAAGGTAACCATCCTGTGGAGTTAACATAAAAGGACACTAAAGTAATACGCTTTAGGTCAGCTTTTCCATCATGGTCAAATTCTTTTGCCCACAACCTTGATGAAGGTTTATGGGTAGAAGATAACCATCCTGGGAGCTAACTCAACCAAAAGACTCCAAATTAGGTCGAGTCTCAACTCTTAGCCAATTCCCGAGCACTTAAAGACTCCAAGCTAGGCTAAGTCTCAACTCTTAGCCAGTTTCCGAGCACTCACAAGACTCAGAAGCTCCAAGGCAGCTTCCCCGAGCACTCAGACAATGGCAAGTGGTATCAAACAGATTTCCAAACTTGCCCCAATATAGCATCCGGCCAACCTTGGAAATGGGGGGTAGCTGATACACCCAAAATTAGCTCTATCCTATGATCGAGCGGTTGGAATCAGCAGCCAGTCCATGTCCCGGTCAAATCATGCACAACTCCTCGGACAAGCATCAACCTGAGTGGTCTAGTCTACCCGAGACTTACCATCCCGAGCGGTTCATTCATGACAAGACAAACAGGTCAGTTTCTTATTCAAACTAGAAGACTAATGGAAAGGGAAAATTATTTCCTAATCCAATTAGGAAACCCCCATAATTAATGTCAATCAATCCTAGTACAGTTAGGAAACTTACTTGATTGGTGTCAATCACATCCTAATTGGATTATATTTCCTTATTGATGTACGAGTAGGTCTCTGGCATCTATAAAAGAGACCACTCACCCCCATAGAAAGGGTTCAACTTTTCAGTCTTTACAGCACCTCTATAGTGGTCACCAACACGCCCGGCCGACCTACGGTAGCTCCAAACTATTGTTGGTTCACCACAGGTCCCTGACTTTTTACAGTATAGTAAACGTGCTCAGACACACACGTGGACGTAGGTACCTTCATTAGAAGGGCGGACCACATACAAAAAGTAGTCACTCTCTCTCTTTTTCTTTAATCTGCTTTATTTACCTCTTACCAAATTTTGGCATCATCAGCTTGGCGCCGTTTGTGGGAACGAGAAGTTCTTCATCAACAAATCTCTTGGCTGATAGCCATGCCTCCGAAGAAGAGTGAGAAGACTACACAACAGGGCAATTGGGATGTTTCGCCGGCCCCGGCACCGGCTGCAGCTGTCATGACATCTAAGCAAATCACCGCGACACTCACACAACTATTGGAGGGCCAGTGTCAAATTCAGTAACAGATCGAAGCCCTGTTGGCTCAGTAAAGCAGTCCTCTAGTGGCTTGGAAACGACCCGGGAACGTTGTGTACGGTCGGGAATCGATCTCGACCAAACAACGTGCCTAAGCCAACCCGTCCCGCGTTGAGGTTGCCAGAGACATCAACAGTAGGGGTACTGCCCGAGAGGAAAGGAAGGAACATATGGCCCAGGAATCAGTCCAGGTCACTCGGTCAAGAGCCGAGGTGCCCTTAGGCACATGATGAACTGGAATCATAACCGAGCCCGATCCCAGGGGACAATACACCGCCATGAGAAGGAAGCCTCTTCCACTAACCTGACCTACGTCCCGGATCCCGGTCGGGAATGTGTGGTGGCACACATCAAGAACTTGCAGAAACAGATTGATGGAGTGGCCAAAAGGCTGGGCCAAAACCCTACTCAGAATCATGTAAATACCGACACAGAGTCACCATTCTCTACCCAGATCACGAGGTTTGCCATCCTGTGCAAGTTTAAGCAGCCTCACCTAGATCCCTATAACGGCTCGGGAAGCCCGGTCGACCACGTCCGGACCTACAAGGCTAAATGGCCCTAGCCACCAACTCCGAAGAACTACATTGCCTGGCCTTCCCCAGCACTTTTAAAGGCCCCGCCGTGCAATTGTTCTACTCCTTGGAGCCCCGATCGGTCTGTAGTTTCAAGCAACTCAGCAAGTAGTTCATCAACCAGTTCATCAGTATGCATGAACGGCCAAAGCTTGACATGCAGCTATTGCCCGTCAAACAAAGGAATAATGAGACACTCAAGGAATTCACCGACTAGTTTAATCAAGAGAAGTTCAAAATCTACGATCTTAATGAAACTGTCGCTATTATAGCCTTCTGGTCAAGAGTTCAGCACACTAAGTGCGCCACGTCGTTTAACAGAAACCATCCGACAACCTTGGTTGAACTCGCAGATATGGTTGGAAAATACATGACAGTGAAGAGTTTCTAAAGACCAAAGACCCCGAGCAAGAAATCTTCGAGCCTTCCAAAAGTAAGCGAAAGCGAGAACAGCCTGGAAAGAACAATGTGGAAAAGCCAAGTGGTTCTAGCAGTTCCTCGAACATACAACAGTCTGAGTCCGGCAGTCTCGACCTAACCTCCAGTTCACAGCGGTTTTACTCTAGCAGCCCTGACCTGACCTCCAATTTGCAGCAATCAGGATCCAATGATCCAGACCTTACTTCCAACTCAAAGTAATCGGGAGCCTTATAATTCAGATCTGACCCTTTGTCTCCAACAGTCCACACAAGCTCAACTACAGTGGTTCTTTTGCCCGATCGTAGCAAGAGACCTCGCAGACTACATAGAGCTCCTGCAAGACCTTGGGCCACACCGGAGCCACATCAAAAGACCTCGGGCTCCAAACCCAGGCACAAAAGACCTCGAGCTCTGAACCCAGGCACTAAAGACCTCGGGATTGCACCCAAGGCAAAAGACCTCGGGGTCACGCCCAAGGCATTGGCTTCGCTTAGGTCTAACCTACGATGGGGGTAAATCCCCCTAGGTGGCTGATGATGGCAACCTTCAAAAGATCTTGCAACCACCCATCTTCCAGGTCGGTTACCTACAGTCTTACCCTCCAAAAGACCCTCGTCTTAGCGAAAGCTTAGGGGGCAGAAAGGCATAATGGACTAAATAGGCAATCATACCGAGTATATACAGGCCTTGCGGTAACAAAGACAAACTCTTAGACAACCCGAGCGCCAATAGTACTCAGAGGCAATAATTCTACTTATGTCCAAACCGACGATAGAAGTGACTAAAATCTCTTAGGTTGGCCGACGATAGAGAAGCAAAAAGACCCTAAAGCAACTTGATTTATGTTGGATCCACCAACATGATCAAACTCTTCTCCCAATAGTCTTGACGAAGGATGATCGGGCGGAAGGTAACCATCCTGTGGAGTTAACATAAAAGGACACTAAAGTAATACGCTTTAGGTCAGCTTTTCCATCATGGTCAAATTCTTTTGCCCACAACCTTGATGAAGGTTTATGGGTAGAAGATAACCATCCTGGGAGCTAACTCAACCAAAAGACTCCAAATTAGGTCGAGTCTCAACTCTTAGCCAATTCCCGAGCACTTAAAGACTCCAAGCTAGGCTAAGTCTCAACTCTTAGCCAGTTCCCGAGCACTCACAAGACTCAGAAGCTCCAAGGCAGCTTCACCGAGCACTCAGACAATGGCAAGTGGTATCAAACAGATTTCCAAACTTGCCCCGATATAGCATCCGGCCAACCTTAGAAATGGGGGGCAGCTGATACAGCCAAAATTAGCTCTATCCTATGACCGAGCGGTTGAAATCAGCAGCCAGTCCATGTCCCGGTCAAATCATGCACAACTCCTCGGACAAGCATCAACCTGAGTGGTCTAGTCTACCCGAGACTTACCATCCCGAGCGGTTCATTCATGACAAGACAAACAGGTCAGTTTCTTATTCAAACTAGAAGACTAATGGAAAGGGAAAATTGTTTCCTAATCCAATTAGGAAACCCCCACAATTAATGCCAATCAATCCTAGTACAATTAGGAAACTTACTTGATTGGTGTCAATCACATCCTAATTGGATTATATTTCCTTATCGATGTACGAGTAGGTCTCTGTCATCTATAAAAGAGACCACTCACCCCCATAGAAAGGGTTCAACTTTTTAGTCTCTACAGCACCTCTATAACGGTCACCAACACGTCCGGCCGACCTACGGTACCTCCAAACTATTGTTGGTTCACCACAAGTCCCCGACTTTTTATAGTATAGTGATCGTGCTCAGATACACACCTGGACGTTGGTACCTTCATTAACAGGGCCGAACCACATACAAAAAATAATCTCTCTCTCTCTCCCTTTCTTTAATTTACTTTATTTACCTCTTTCCAAATTTTGGCATCATCAGCTTGGTGCCATCTATGGGAATGACAAGTTCTTCATCAACAAATCTCTTAGCTGATAGCCATGCCTCTGAAGAAGAGTGAGAAGACAGCATAGCAGGCCAACCGGGATGTTTCGCCGGTCCCGACACCGACTGCGGCAGTCATGACATCTGAGCAAATCACCGCATGCCTCATATGACTCTTGGATGGCCAGTGTCAAATTCAGCAACAGATTAATGCCCTGTTGGCTCAGCAAAGCAGTCCTCTAGTGGCTGGGAAACGACCCTAGAACGTTGCGTACGGTCGGGAACCGATCTTAATCAGACAATGTGCCCGAGCCAACCCGTCTCGCATTGAGGATGCCAGAGACAACAACAGTAGGCGTACTGCCCTAGAGGAAAGGAAGGACCATATGGCCCGAGAATCAATTCAGGGTCACTTGGTCAAGTGCCGAGGTGTCCTTACGCACATGATGAACTGGAGTCATTGCCTAGCCCGATCCCAGGTGACAATACATCACCATAAGAAGGAAGCCTCTTGCACTAACCTGACCTACGTCTCGGATCTCGGTCGGGAAGGTGCGGTGGCACATATCAAGGACTTGCAGAAATAGATTGATGGAGTGGCCAAAAGGTTGGGCCAAAACCCTACTCAGAATCACGCCAATACCGAGACAGTGTCACCATTCTCTAGCTAGATCACGAGGTTTGCCATCCCGTGTAAGTTTAAGCAACCTCGCCAAGATCCCTATAATGGCTCAGGAAGCCCGGTCGACCACGTCCGGACCTACAAGGCTCAGATGGCCCTAGCCACCAACTCCGATGAACAACATTGCCTGGCTTTCCCCAGCACTTCAAAAGGCCAAGCCATGCAATGGTTCTACTCCTTGGAGCCCCGATCAAGCCAAGGTTTTAAGGAACTCAACAAGTAGTTCATCAACCAGTTCATCGGTATGCATGAATAGCCAAAGCTTGACATGCAGCTACTGATAGTCATACAAAGGAATAATGAGACCCTCAAGGAATTCACCGACCAGGTTAATAAAGAGAAGCTCAGAATCGATAATCTTGATGAAACTGTCGCTATTATAGCCTTCTTCTTAGGAGTTCTGCACACCAAGTGCGCCACGTCGTTTAATAGAATCCATCCACACAACCTTGGTTGAACTCGCAAAGAGGGTTGGAAAATGCATTGACACTGAAGAGTTTTTAAAGACCAAACACCCCGGGCAAGAAAGCTTCGAGCCTTCCGGAAGTAAACGGAATCGAAAATAGCCTGGGAAGAATAATGTGGAGAAGCCCAGTAGTTCTAGCAGTTCCTCCAACTCACAACGGTCTGAGTCCGGCAGTCTCGACCTAACCTCCACTTCACAGCGGTTTTACTCTGGCTGCCCTGACCTGACCTCTAATTTGTAGCTATCAGGATCCAATGATCCAGACCTTACTTCCAACTCAGAGTAATCGGGAGCCTTGTAATTCAGATCTGACCCTTTGTCTGCAACAGTCCAAACAAGCTCAACTACAGTGGTTCTTTTGCCTGATCGTACCAAGAGACCTCGCAGACTACAGAGAGCTCCAGCAAGACCTTGGGCCACACCGAAGCCACATCAAAAGACCTCGGGCTCCAAACCCAGGCACAAAAGACCTCGGGCTCCGAACCCAGGCACTATAGACCTCGGGATTGCACCCGAGGCAAAAGACCTCGGGGTCACGCCCAAGGCATTGGCTTCGCTTACGTCTAACCTACGATGGGGGTAAATCCCCCTAGGTGGCTGATGATGGCAAGCTTCAAAAGATCTTGCAACTACCCATGTTCCAGGTCGGTTACCTACAGTCTTAGCCTCCTAAAGACCCTCGTCTTAGCGAAAGCTTAGGGGGAAGAAAGGCACAATGGACTAAATAGGCAATCATACCGAGTATATACAGGCATTGCGGTAACTAAGGCAAACTCTTAGACAACCCGGGCGCCTACAGTACTCAGAGGCAATAATTCCACTTATGTCCAAACCGACGATAGAAGTGACTAAAATCTCTTAGGTTGGCCGACGATAGAGAAGCAAAAAGACCATAAAGCAACTTGATTTATGTTGGCTCCACCAACATGATCAAACTCTTCTCCCAATAGTCTTGACGAAGGATGATCGGGCAGAAGGTAACCATCCTGTGGAGTTAACATAAAAGGACACTAAAGTAATACGCTTTAGGTCAGCTTTTCCATTATGGTCAAATTCTTTTGCCCACAACATTGACGAAGGTTTATGGGTAGAAGATAACCATCCTGGGAGCTAACTTAACCAAAAGACTCCAAATTAGGTCGAGTCTCAACTCTTAGCCAATTCCCGAGCACTTAATGACTCCGAGCTAGGCTAAGTCTCAACTCTTAGCCAGTTCCCGAGCACTCACAAGACTCAGAAGCTCCAAGGTAGCTTCCCCGAGCACTCAGACAATGGCAAGTGGTATCAAACAGATTTCCAAACTTGCCCCGATATAGCATCCGGCCAACCTTGGAAATGGGGGGCAGCTGATACACCCAAAATTAGCTCTATCCTATGACCGAGCGGTTGAAATCAGCAGCCAGTCCATGTCCCGGTCAAATCATGCACAACTCCTCGGACAAGCATCAACCTGAGTATTCTAGTCTACCCGAGACTGACCATCCCGAGCGGTTCATTCATGACAAGACAAACAGGTCAGTTTCTTATTCAAACTAGAAGACTAATGGAAAGGGAAAATTATTTCCTAATCCAATTAGGAAACCGCCACAATTAATGCCAAACAATACTAGTACAATTAGGAAATTTACTTGATTGGTGTCAATCACATCCTAATTGGATTATATTTCCTTATCGATGTACGAGTAGGTCTCTGTCATCTATAAAAGAGACCACTCACCCCCATAGAAAGGGTTCAACATTTTAGTCTCTACATCACCTCTATAACGGTCACCAACACGCCCGGCCGACCTACGGTAGCTCCAAACTATTGTTGGTTCACCACAAGTCCCCGACTTTTTATAGTATAGTGATCGTGCTCAGACACACACGTGGAGGTTGGTACCTTCATTAACAGGGCCGAACCACATACAAAAAATAATCTCTCTCTCTCTCTCTCCCTCTCTCTTTCTCTCTCTTTCTTTAATCTACTTTATTTACCTCTTACCAAATTTTGGCATCATCAGCTTGGTGCCATCTATGGGAATGACAAGTTCTTCATCAAAAAATCTCTTAGCTGATAGCCACGCCTCTGAAGAAGAGTGAGAAGACAGCATAGTAGGCCAACCGGGATGTTTCGCCGGTCCCGACACCGACCGCGACAGTCATGACATCTGAGCAAATCACCGCGTCCCTCACACGACTCTTGGATGGCCAGTGTCAAATTCAGCAACAGATCAATGCCCTGTTGGCTCAACAAGCAGTCCTTCAGTGGCCGGGAAACGACCCTAGAACGTTACGTACGGTCGGGAACCGATCCTAATAAGACAATGTGCCCGAGCCAACCCGTCTCGCATTGAGGATGCCAGAGACATCAACAGTAGGCGTACTGCCCTAGAGGAAAGGAAGGACCATATGGTCCGAGAATCAGTTCAGGGTCACTTGGTCAAGTGCCGAGGTGTCCTTACGCACATGATGAACTGGAGTCATAGCCTAGCCCGATCCCAGGTGACAATACATCACCATAAGAAGGAAGCCTCTTGCACTAACCTGACCTACATCTCGGATCACGGTCGGGAAGGTGTGGTGGCACATATCAAGGACTTGCAGAAATAGATTGATGGAGTGGCCAAAAGGCTGGGCCAAAACCCTACTCAGAATCACCCCAATACCGAGACAGAGTCACCATTCTCTAGCTAGATCACGAGGTTTGCCATCCCATGTAAGTTTAAGCAACCTCGCCAAGATCCCTATAATGGATCGGGAAGCCCGGTCGACCACGTCCGGACCAACAAGGCTCAGATGGCCCTAGCCACCAACTCCGATGAACTATATTGCCTGGCTTTCCCCAGCACTTTAAAAGGCCAGGTCGTGCAATGGTTCTACTCCTTGGATCCCCGATCAAGCCAAGGTTTTAAGGAACTCAGCAAGCAGTTCATCAACCAGTTCATCGGTATGCATGAATAGCCAAAGCTTGACATGCAGCTACTGATAGTCATACAAAGGAATAATGAGACCCTGAAGGAATTCACCGACCAGTTTAATAAAGAGAAGCTCAGAATCGATAATCTTGATGAAACTGTCGCTATTACAGCATTCTTCTTAAGAGTTCTGCACACCAAGTGCGCCACGTCGTTTAATAGAAATAGTCCACACCACCTTGGTTGAATTCGCGAAGAGGGTTGTAAAATACATTGACACTGAAGAGTTTTTAAAGACCAAACACCCCGGGCAAGAAAGCTTCGAGCCTTCCGGAAGTAAACGGAAGCGAAAACAGCCTGGGAAGAATAATGTGGAGAAGCCCAGTAGTTCTAGCAGTTCCTCCAACTCACAACGGTCTGAGTCTGGCAGTCTCGACCTAACCTCCACTTCACAGCGGTTTTACTCTGGCAGCCCTGACCTGACCTCTAATTTGTAGCAATCAGGATCCAATGATCCAGACCTTACTTCCAACTCAGAGTAATCGGGAGCCTTGTAATTTAGATCTGACCCTTTGTCTGCAACAGTCCAAACAAGCTCAACTATAGTTGTTCTTTTGCCCGTTCATAGCAAGAGACCTCGCAGACTACAGAGAGCTCCAGCAAGACCTTGGGCCACACCGGAGCCACATCAAAAGACCTCGGGCACCAAACCCAGGCACAAAAGACCTCGGGCTCCGAACCCAGGCACTAAAGACCTCGGGATTGCACCCGAGGCAAAAGTCCTCGGGGTCACGCCCAAGGCATTGGCTTCGCTTAGGTCTAACCTACGATGGGGGTAAATCCCCCTAGGTGGCTGATGATGGCAAGCTTAAAAAGATCTTGCAACCACCCATGTTCCAGGTCGGTTACCTATAGTCTTAGCCTCCAAAAGACCCTCGTCTCAGCGAAAGCTTAGGGGGAAGAAAGGCACAATGGACTAAATAGGCAATCATACCAAGTATATAGAGGCCTTGCGGTAACTAAGGCAAACTCTTAGACAACCCGAGCGCCTACAGTACTCAGAGGCAATAATTCCACTTATGTCCAAACCGACGATAGAGGTGACTAAAATCTCTTAGGTTGGCCGACGATAGAGGAGCAAAAAGACCCTAAAGCAACGTGATTTATGTTGGCTCCACCAACATGATCAAACTCTTCTCCCAACAGTCTTGACGAAGGATGATCGGGCGGAAGGTAACCATCTTGCGAAGTCAACATAAAAGGACATTAAAGTCATACGCTTTAGGTCAGCTTTTCCAACATTGTCAAATTCTTTTGCCACAACCTTGACGAAGGTTTATGGGTAGAAGATAACCATCCTGGGAGCTAACTCAACCAAAAGACTCCAAATTAAGTCGAGTCTCAACTCTTAGCCAATTCCCGAGCACTTAAAGACTCCGAGCTAGGCTAAGTCTCAACTTTTAGCCAGTTCCCGAGCACTCACAAGACTCAGAAGCTCCAAGGCAGCTTCCCCGAGCACTCAGACAATGGCAAGTGGCATCAAACAGATTTCCAAACTTGCCCCGATATAGCATCCGGCCAACCTTGGAAATGGGGGGCAGCTGATACACCCAAAATTGACTCTATCCTATGACCGAGCGGTTGAAATCAGCAGCCAGTCCATGTCCCGGTTAAATTATGCACAACTCCTCAGACAAGCATCAACCTGAGTGGTCTAGTCTACCCGAGACTTACCATCCCGAGCGGTTCATTCATGACAAGACAAACAGGTCAGTTTCTTATTCAAACTAGAAGACTAATGGAAAGGGAAAATTGTTTCCTAATCCAATTAGGAAAACCCCACAATTAATGCCAATCAATCCTAGTACAATTAGGAAACTTACTTGATTGGTGTCAATCACATCCTAATTGGATTATATTTCCTTATCGATGTACGAGTAGGTCTCTGGCATCTATAAAAGAGACCACTCACCCTCATAGAAAGGGTTCAACTTTTTAGTCTCTACAGCACCTCTATAACGGTCACCAACACGCCCGGCCGACCTACGGTAGCTCCAAACTATTATTGGTTCACCACAAGTCCCCGACTTTTTATAGTATAGTGATCATGCTCAGACACACACGTGGACGTTGGTACCTTCATTAATAGGGCCGAACCACATACAAAAAATAGTCTCTCTCTCTCTCTCTCTCTCTCTCTCTCTCTCTCTCTCTCTCTCTCTCTCTCTCTCTCTCTCTCTCTTTAATCTACTTTATTTACCTCTTACCAACTTTTGGCATCATCAGCTTGGGGCCGTCTGTGGCAATGACAAGTTCTTCATCAACAAATCTCTTAGCTGATAGCCATGCCCCTGAAGAAGAGTGAGAAGACAGCATAGCAGGCCAACCGGGATGTTCCGCCGGTCCCAACACCGATTGCGACAATCATGACATCTGAGCAAATCACCGCGTCCCTCACACGACTCTTGGATGGCCAGTGTCAAATTCAGCAACAGATCATTGGCTTGTTGGTTCAGCAAAGCAGTCCTCCAGTGGCCGGAAAATGACCCTAGAACGTTGCGTACAGTCGGGAACCGATCTTGATCAGACAATGTGCCCGAGCCAACCCGTCTCGCATTGAGGAAGGCAGAGACATCAACAGTAGATGTACTGCCCTAGAGGAAAGGAAGGACCATATGGCCCGAGAATCAGTTTAGGGTCACTCGGTCAAGTGCCGCGGTGTCCATAGGCACATGATGAACTGGAGTCATAGCCTAGCCCGATCCCAGGTAACAATACATTGCCATGAGAAGGAAGCCTCTTCCACTAACCTGACCTACGTCTCGGATCTCGGTCGGGAAGGTGTGGTTCCACATATCAAGGACTTGCAGAAATAGATTGATGGAGTGGCCAAAAGGCTGGGCCAAAACCCTACTCAGAATCACGCCAATACCGAGACAGAGTCACCATTCTCTAGCTAGATCACGAGGTTTGCCATCCCGTGTAAGTTTAAGCAACCTCGCCTAGATCCCTATAATGGCTCGGGAAGCCCTGTCGACCACGTCCGGACCTACAAGGCTCAGATGGCCCTAGCCACCAACTCTGATGAACTACATTGCCTGGCTTTCCCCAGCACTTTAAAAGGCCAGGCCGTGCAATGGTTCTACTCCTTGGAGCCCCGATCAGTCCGACGTTTTAAGGAACTCAGCAAGCAGTTCATCAACCAGTTCATCGATATGCATGAATAGCCAAAGCTTGACATGCAGCTACTGATAGTCATACAAAGGAATAATGAGACCCTAAAGGAATTCACCGACCGGTTTAATAAAGAGAAGCTCGGAATCGACAATCATGATGAAACTGTCGCTATTATAGCCTTTTTCTTAGGAGTTCTGCACACCAAGTGGGCCACGTCGTTTAATAGAAACCGTCCACACAACCTTGGTTGAACTCGCAAAGAGGGTTGGAAAATACATTGACACTGAAGAGTTTTTAAAGACCAAACACCCCGGGCAAGAAAGCTTCGAGCCTTCCGGAAGTAAACGGAAGCGAGAACAGCCCGGGAAGAATAATGTGGAGAAGCCCAGTAGTTCTAGCAGTTCCTCCAACTCACAACGGTCTGAGTCCGGCAGTCTCGACCTAACCTCCACTTCACATCGGTTTTACTCTGGCAGCCCTGACCTGACCTCCAATTTGCAGCAATCAGGATCCAATGATCCAGACCTTACTTCCAACTCAGAGTAATCGGGAGCCTTGTAATTCAGATCTGACCCTTTGTCTGCAACAGTCCACACAAGCTCAACTACAGTGGTTCTTTTGCCCGATCGTAGCAAGAGACCTCGCAGACTACAGAGAGCTCCAACAAGACCTTGGGCCACACCGGAGCCACATCAAAAGACCTCGGGCTCCAAACCCAGGCACAAAAGACCTCGGGCTCCAAACCCAGGCACTAAAGACCTCGGGATTGCACCCGAGGAAAAAGTCCTCGGGGTCACGCCCAAGGCATTGGCTTCGCTTAGGTCTAACCTACGATGGGGGTAAATCCCCCTAGGTGGCTGATGATGGCAAGCTTCAAAAGATCTTGCAACCACCCATGTTCCAGGTCGAGTACCTACAGTCTTAGCCTCCAAAAGACCCTCGTCTGAGCGAAAGCTTAGGGGGAAGAAAGGCACAATGGACTAAATAGGCAATCATACCGAGTATATACAGGCCTTGCGGCAACTAAGGAAAACTCTTAGACAACCCTAGCGCCTACAGTACTCAGAGGCAATAATTTCACTTATGTCCAAACCGACGATAGTGGTGACTAAAATCTCTTAGGTTGGCCGACGATAGAGGAGCAAAAAGACCCTAAAGCAACCTGATTTATGTTGCCTCCACCAACACGATCAAACTCTTCTCCCAACAGTCTTGATGAAGGATGATCGGGCGGAAGGTAACCGTCTTGCAGAGTTAACATAAAAGGACACTAAAGTCATACGCTTTAGGTCAGCTTTTCCAACATTGTCAAATTCTTTTGCCACAACCTTGACGAAGGTTTATGGGTAGAAGATAACCATCCTGGGAGCTAACTAACCAAAAGACTCCAAATTAGGTTGAGTCTCAACTCTTAGCCAATTCCCGAGCACTTAAAGACTCCGAGCTAGGCTAAGTCTCAACTTTTAGCCAGTTCCCGAGCACTCACAAGACTCAGAAGCTCCAAGGCAGCTTCCCCGAGCACTCAGACAATGGCAAGTGGCATCAAAAAGATTTCCAAACTTGCCCCGATATAGCATCCGGCCAACCTTGGAAATAGGGGGCAGCTGATACACCCAAAATTGACTCTATCCTATGACCGAGCGGTTGAAATCAGCAGCCAGTCCATGTCCAGGTTAAATTATGCACAACTCCTCAGACAAGCATCAACCTGAGTGGTCTAGTCTACCCGAGACTTACCATCCCGAGCGGTTCATTCATGACAAGACAAACAGGTCAGTTTCTTATTCAAACTAGAAGACTAATGGAAAGGGAAAATTGTTTCCTAATCCAATTAGGAAAACCCCACAATTAATGCCAATCAATCCTAGTACAATTAGGAAACTTACTTGATTGGTGTCAATCACATCCTAATTGGATTATATTTCCTTATCGATGTACAAGTAGGTCTCTGGCATCTATAAAAGAGACCACTCACCCCCATAGAAAGGGTTCAACTTTTTAGTCTCTACAGCACCTCTATAACGGTCACCAACACGCCCGGCCAACCTACGGTAGCTCCAAACTATTATTGGTTCACCACAAGTCCCCGACTTTTTATAGTATAGTGATCGTGCTCAGACACACATGTGGACGTTGGTACCTTCATAAACAGGGCCGAACCACATACAAAAAATAGTCTCTCTCTCTCTCTCTCTCTCTCTCTCTCTCTCTCTCTCTCTCTCTCTCTTTAATCTACTTTATTTATCTCTTACCAAATTTTGGCATCATCAGTTTAGTGCCGTCTGTGGGAATGATAAGTTCTTCACCAACAAATCTTTTAGCTGATAGCCATGCCTCTGAAGAAGAGTGAGAAGACAGCATAGCAGGCCAAACGGGATGTTCCGCCGGTCCCAACACCGACTGCGACAGTCATGACATCTGAGCAAATCACCGCGTCCCTCACACGACTCTTGGATGGCCAGTGTCAAATTCAGCAACAGATCAATGCCTTGTTGGTTCAGCAAAGCAGTCCTCCAGTGGCCGAGAAATGACCCTAGAACGTTGCGTACAGTCGGGAACCGATCTTGATCAGACAATGTGCCCGAGCCAACCCGTCTCGCATTGAGGATGCCAGAGACATCAATAGTAGGCGTACTGCCCTAGAGGAAAGGAAGGACCATATGGCCCGAGAATCAGTTTAGGGTCACTCGGTCAAGTGCCGAGGTGTCCATAGGCACATGATGAACTAGAGTCATAGCCTAGCCCGCAGATGACAATTCATCACCATGAGAAGGAAGCCTCTTCCACTAACCTGGCCTACGTCTCGGATCTCGATCGGGAAGGTGTGGTGCCACATGTCAAGGACTTGCAGAAATAGATTAATGGAGTGGCCAAAAGGCTAGGCCAAAACCCTACTCAGAATCACGCCAATACCGAGACAGAGTCACCATTCTCTAGCTAGATCACGAGGTTTGCCATCCCGTGTAAGTTTAAGCAACCTCGCCTAGATCCCTATAATGGTTCGGGAAGCCCGGTCGACCACGTCCGGACCTACAAGGCTCAGATGGCCCTAGCCACCAACTCCGATGAACTACATTGCCTGGCTTTCCCCAGCACTTTAAAAGGCCAGGCCGTGCAATGGTTCTACTCCTTGGAGCCCCGATCAGTCCGAAGTTTTAAGGAACTCAGCAAGCAGTTCATCAACCAGTTCATCGATATGCATGAATAGCCAAAGCTTGACATGCAGCTACTGATAGTCATACAAAGGAATAATGAGACCCTAAAGGAATTCACCAACCGGTTTAATAAAGATAAGCTCGGAATCGACAATCTTGATGAAACTGTCGCTATTATAGCCTTCTTCTTAGGAGTTCTGCACACCAAGTGCGCCATGTCGTTTAATAGAAACCGTCCAAACAACCTTGGTTGAACTCGCAAAGAGGGTTGGAAAATACATTGACACTGAAGAGTTTTTAAAGACCAAACACCCCGGGCAAGAAAGCTTCGAGCCTTCCGGAAGTAAACAGAAGCGAGAACAGCCCGGGAAGAATAATGTGGAGAAGCCCAGTTGTTCTAGCAGTTCCTCCAACTCACAACGGTCTGAGTCCGGCAGTCTCGACCTAACCTCCACTTCACAGCGGTTTTACTCTAGCAGCCCTGACCTGACCTCCAATTTGCAGCAATCAGGATCCAATGATCCAGTCCTTACTTCCAACTCAGAGTAATCGGGAGCCTTGTAATTCAGATCTGACCCTTTGTCTGAAACAGTCCAGACAAGCTCAACTACAGTGGTTCTTTTGCCCGATCGTAGCAAGAGACCTCGCAGACTACAGAGAGCTCCAGCAAGACCTTGGGCCACATCGGAGCCACATAAAAAGACCTCGGGCTCCAAACCCAGGTACAAAAGACCTCGGGCTCCGAACCCAGGCACTAAAGACCTCAGGATTGCACCCGAGGCAAAAGACCTCGGGGTCACGCCCAAGGCATTGGCATCGTTTAGGTCTAACCTACGATGGGGGTATATCCCCCTAGGTGGCTGATGATGGCAAGCTTCAAAAGATCTTGCAACCACCCATGTTCCAGGTCGGTTACCTACAATCTTAGCCTCCAAAAGACCCTCGTCTTAGCGAAAGCTTAGGGGGAAAAAAGGCACAATGGACTAAATAGGCAATCATATCAAGTATATACAGGCCTTGCGGTAACTAAGTCAAACTCTTAGACAACCCGGGCGCCTACAGTACTCGTAGGCAATAATTCCACTTATGTCCAAACCGACGATAATGGTGACTAAAATCTCTTAGGTTGGCCGACGATAGAGGAGCAAAAAGACCCTAAAGCAACGTGATTTATGTTGGCTCCACCAACATGATCAAACTCTTCTCCCAACAGTCTTGACGAAGGATGATCGGGCGGAAGGTAACCATCCTGTGGAGTTAACATCAAAGGACACTAAAGTAATACGCTTTAGGACAGCCTTTCCAACATGGTCAAATTCTTTTGCCCACAACCTTGACGAAGGTTAATGGGTAGAAGATAACCATCCTGGGAGCTAACTCAACCAAAAGACTCCAAATTAAGTTGAGTTTGAACTCTTAGCCAATTCCCAAGCACTTAAAGACTCCGAAGCTAGGCTAAGTCTCAACTCTTAGCCAGTTCCCGAGCACTCACAAGACTTAGAAGCTCCATGGCAGCTTCCCCGAGCACTCAGACAATGGCAAGTGGCATCAAACAGATTTCCAAACTTGCCTCGATATAGCATTCGGCCAACCTTGGAAATGGGGGGCTACTGATACACCCAAAATTGGCTCTATCCTATGACCGAGCAGTTCAAATAAGGAGCCAGTCCAAGTCTCGGTCAAATCATGCATAACTCCTCGAACAAGCATCAGCCCGAGCGGTCTTGTCTACTCGAGACTCACTATCCTGAGCGCTTCATTCACGACCAGACCAACAGGTCGAGAAGACCACACTGCACGGTCCATACAGGCACAGTAAGCCAGGCCCGCAAGGCACGCGCCAGAATATTCTAGGCAGTTTCCTATTCAAACTAGAAGACTAATAGAAAGGGCAAATTATTTCCTAATCCAATTAGGAAACCCCCGCAATTAATGCCAATCAATCCTAGTACAATTAGGAAACTTACTTGATTGGTGTCAATCATATCCTAATTGGATTATATTTCCTTATCGATGTATGAGTATGTCTCTAGCATCTATAAAAGAGACCACTCACCCCCATAGAAAGGGTTCAACTTTTCAGTCTCTACAGCACCTCTATAGCGGTCACCAACACGCCCGGCCGACCAATGGTAGCTCCAAACTATTGTTTGTTCACTACAGGTCCCCGGCTTTTTACAATATAGTGAACGTGCTTAGACACACACACACACTCTCTCTCTCTCTCTCTCTCTCTCTCTCTCTCTTTCTTTAATCTGGTTTATTTACCTCTTACCAAATTTTGGCATCATCAGAGGGAGTATATGATAAATGATTTGACTAATTTGGTCTTGCTCCAGGTTCTAAAAACTAAGAAGTTGGGAAGTCAATTTCACAATCTGTAACGCCCTGTATTTTATTATCATTAATAAATAAATATTGCATTTTATTTCCATGAGTAGTTGATTTAATTTCTATTTATAAATAATTATCTGGGGCCAAACCGTAATATTTGAAAATATAGAAAATATTTTCTATGGTTTCAAAATCGATATCTATATTTTTGTATAACCGGGAATTTAATTCCTATGTTAATATAATTTTCTGTATTTTATTTTCAACCGTAAAATACCAGGTTTAATTTCAAACTGCGCCTTATACCGCGTCTTAGGTGAGGAAGCACGTGAGCTCAACCTCACTGGGCGATATCCGCCCATTGCTTGGAGCCCAAAACATTGGGTTTATATATATACGTTACTCTCTCTCTCTCAATCACACAGTGTCTCTCATTCTCTCCCACACAACTCTCTGCATCTCTAAATCTCCCTCATTTCTCTCAATCTTTCTCTTATTCTCTCAAGATACAAACACACACACAATACAGTATATACATACTCATACACACATTCATAGTTATATATATATTGATATATCAATATCAAGAACGGAGGAGTAGAGTTGGACGACGGAATTAACGGCGGAATTTATCTGTCTCAAATTCTCTGTGTAATTGCCCTCAGTGAGTATTATAAACTCACTCCCAATGTATATATATGTGTATTGCAGTATGTTTATGTATGTATATATGTATATATATGAAATCACCATTAAAGCTTAAAATTGGAGTTTTGTCAAACTCAACCAAATTCAATTCCGTGAATTGATTTTGGAAGATCTTTGTCCCAATAGATTACGGTTCAAATCCTACGCAGTAATTCATCCATATCGCGACGTACCGTTGATTTTAAGTTTTGACACCCTCACTTTAATCGCGAATATTTAGAGATATAATCCGTATTAGTTAAAATTGATCGCGTATTCTTAATCTACGCGGAAAACCGAAGAGATTCATATATTACATGTCCTGGTACGAACAGAAAACAGAAATGGGTAAAATCAGTTTGAAAACCAGAAACAGGGGAGAAAACGAAGAAGATGGCATTATGAAAGAACTCGCGCGCGCGACCCGCTCGCGCGAGGCTCGCTCGCGCGGCCCGCTCGCGCGAACCATCCCCCCCTTCGTGCGCGCGATCCGCTCGCGCGACCTGTTCTGTCCCTTCGCTCGCGCGACCCGCTCGCGCGATACGGCCTCCCCCTTCGCTCGCGCGACCCGCGCGCGCGACATCACCTTTACCTCGCTCGCGCGATCCGCTCGCGCGAGGTGGCAGTTTTGAACAGTTTCTGTATTTTTGTATAAGGGACTGTTTGGAAAATGTTTTGGGAAGTTTCAAGGAACTGTTTGGCTAATATACTGTTTTAAAAGCTCACTGTTAGAAATTGGACTTGTAAGAATGTTTAAGACCGAAATTTATGCTCGTACGATTATCCGGTTTTGTGAGTAAGTAATGGTGTTATTTATGGAACATTGACATACATATTAGGGTCGAGGTTGTGTCAACATGCATGTGTGGAATAAAGCGTGAAAAGAGTAAAGGGTGGCAGTTTGGTGTGTGACCTCAATATCGATCGGATAGTATTCCTGGTATTGGAGGCGATAGTGTTGTGTACGACTTAGATATCGATCGGATAGTATTCCTGGTATCTAAGGCGCGCGTTTCGGATATTGATCGGATAGTATTCCTGATATCCGAAGCGATGGTGATGGTGTTGTGTACGACTTAGATATCGATCGGATAGTATTCCTGGTATCTAAGGCGCGCGTTTCGGATATTGATCGGATAGTAATCCTGATATCCGAAGTGATGGTGATGGTGTTGTGTACGACTTAGATATCGATCGGATAGTATTCCTGGTATCTAAGGCGCGCGTTTCGGATATTGATCGGATAGTATTCCTGATATCCGGAGCGATGGTTGGTTGTGTTTGGTCTAGATATCGATCGGATAGTATTCCTGGTATCTGAGGCAGTAGTGTGGCGTGTGACTTCAATACCGATCGGATAGTATTCCTGGTATTTGAGGCGATAGTATAGCGTGTGAATTGAATGACGGAATACTTATTACTCCTGGTAGCTGAAATGATGTGTTGGTTGAATTGGATTGTTCTAAAGGAAAGAATTGGCAAAATAAGATGTTTCACAATTCATGTACAATTTCGTATTTATTTATTACTATATTCCCCAGTGATTCATGTTGGAATTGGAACCTTGAATATATTACTGTTATAGTTAAATGGTACCGTTGTTTATTTGCTTATATATACATTACGAGCACTTGTTTATTTTACTCACCAGCTTTCATAAGCTGACGGCGTTGATGCGTCCTGGACTGTATGTCCAGATTTTCAGGGGCAGGAGCAGCCAGGGTACTTCGACTATGCTAGTTAGAGGCAGGGAACTTTCCAGGAGGCTGCTTATTATTTTTCTATGTCTTTCATTTTTTTTTGAAGTGGTAATAGACTGGAGAATAGCTTTTGAATAAGGGCGTTTTGTGCCTAAGACATTGACTTATGTAATAGTTTAGTAAGTTTTAAATTTCGGAGCTTATGTTTATTAGTATCCTTTCTTTTAGAAATGTTGTTAAGTTATTTGTTGCAGGGACAATTGGTCATACTCACTTGTCACGACCTACGAGTCCATAAAGGAAATTAAATGCTTTCCTGAATTATGCTACGTCAGGGGCGTGACAGGCTTTTTGGTATCAGAGCCAGGTTATGGCTCGACCAATTGTCCAGACACATAGGATCTCCCGTTAAGATAGAATTAAGATAAGATAGTTCGACTTTGTTCCGTGTTTAGTCGCTTTCTATCGTTTAGAATTTTCTTTCTTCTCGAGAGGTTGACCGAATTCTGTTGATTGATGGATAGGTACCTTTCTCTTGAGATATGGCTGGAATAAATCTCAGGAATCGTCCCGCTATTGAAGATGCACCCCCGGTAATAGATCCAACCGGAATGTTTGAGGCCTTTGTTAGAAGATTGGAGAGGGTTAGTGATCAGAATGCGAGGAACAATAATCAGAATGGGAATTACAACGGGAATGGGAGGCAAGCTCACCAGACTGGAGACAAGCTTCTCAAGGAGTTTCGCGCTCTGCGACCTGAGTATTTTGCGGGGACTGATGAACCCTGGCAAGCGGAACAGTGGCTACGCCAGATGGAGCGTATCTTTGAGACCATAGAGTGCACTGATCTGGAGAAGAAGCGTCTGGCTATCTTTCAGCTGTCTTACGCAGCGGCTGATTGGTGGGATGCTGAAAAGGCGACCATAGGGGAAGAAGCTGCAAGGAGAATGCCGTGGGTGGTGTTCAAGGAAAGGTTTCTCGAGAAATATTTTCCTGAAGAAGAGAAGGACAAACGGGAGAAAGAGTTTATGGATCTAACTCAAGGGAATCTGACTGTTCGAGAGTACACAACTCGATTTGAGCGTCTGTCTCGCTTTGCTCCACATATGGTGAACACACCCCAGAAGAAAATCAAGAAGTATCACCGAGGTCTCAACCTGTCTCTCCGACATTTGACTATGGGGTATCTGAGCCAGTCATTTGAAGCTCTGGTGAGATTGGCTACGGGGTTAGAGAATGATGGTTGTCAGAATTCGAAGCCATTTGGAAATCGACCTCCGCAGAAGGGTCATTCAGGACAGAAACCAGGGTACCCTCAGGGACAGAAAAGGACCTGGGATGGAGGGAAGAAACCTCAGCAGACACAAGCAGTTCAGCAGTACCAGCCTCTAGCAATAGAAGGGGCCAAAAACAATAACTGCTTCAATTGTGGAGTTCCTGGTCACCGAGCTAAAGATTGCAGAGCACCTAGGCGTGCGGATCGTCCAGGAGTTGTGTGCTATAATTATGGCATGCCAGGTCACATAAGTCCAGAATGCAAGGCTCCTAGGAAAGGCAACTATGGTCAACAAGGACAGGCCCGCCTGAATGCTGTTATTCCCGAGACTGCTGGTTATGAAGAAACAGGGTATGAAGGAGGTGCTTTTGAGGAGGGACTGCCCGAGCGACGAGCAGTGGAAGGTACTCTAACCTTGTTTAACTCTCGTGTTAAAGTTTTATTTGACACGGGTGCTACACATTCTTTTATATCTGTTAAGATCGTTCAGAAGTTGGGTATAGTACCGCAACGTTTAGAGGAAGCTTTGAGTGCTGTCTCACCCTTAGGGACCACCGTCAAGTTATTACATGTGTGTAAGGATTGTCCTCTATGGTTAGGAGACCGCGAACTTTTGGCAAGATTGGTGGTTCTGTCGATGAAGGAGTTCGATATAATCCTGGGAATGGATTGGCTCGAGAAGAATCATGCGAAGTTGGATTGTGCAAAGAAGAAGATCACATTTGCGGACAAGGGGAATCGACTCTTCGATTTCCAATGTAACCCTTCGGGTGATATGTTCTTCACTAGATGCCTAGCAAACATTGAGGTTGTCAGTGCAGAGGTGACAGTATCGTCAATACCGGTAATCAAAGAGTTCGAGGAAGTATTCCGAGATATTTCAGGATTACCGCCGGAAAGGGACATAGAATTCTGTGTGGAATTGGTGCCAGGTACTCGACCTATAACCAAGGTTCCCTACAGGATGGCCCCTACAGAGTTGTTGGAGCTGAAGGAACAAGTTCAAGAACTTGAGAAGTTGGGTTTTGTTCGTCCAAGTACTTCACCCTGGGGAGCACCAGTGTTATTCGTGAAGAAGAAGGATGGGACGATGCGGTTGTGTATTGACTACCGAGAACTGAATAAGGTTACTATCAAGAATAAGTATCCTTTACCTCGGATAGACGATCTGTTTGATCAGTTGCAAGGAGCCACGACCTTTTCTAAGATTGATCTACGGTCAGGGTATCACCAGTTGAGGGTGCGGAAGGAAGACATACCTAAGACTGCTTTCAGGACGAGATACGGACACTATGAGTTCTTAGTGATGCCGTTTGGGATGACGAATGCTCCAGCTGTGTTTATGGACTTGATGAACAGAGTATTCAAGCCATACTTAGATCAATTCGTTATTGTCTTTATTGATGATATTTTGATCTATTCCAAGTCAGAGGAAGAGCATGAACAACACCTGAGGATCGCGTTGTAGACTCTCAAGGATCACCGCCTGTATGCTAAATTCAGCAAGTGTGAATTCTGGCTTCAGGAAGTTAAGTTTCTCGGGCATGTGATCTCTCAACAAGGAATCGCGGTTGACTCATCGAAGACCGATGCAGTGGCGAATTGGACTCGGCCGACCAATGCTACAGAAGTCAGAAGTTTTCTGGGACTAGCTGGTTACTATCGGAGATTTGTAGAAGGTTTCTCAAAGATAGCAGCCCCGTTAACTGGGTTGACTAAGAAAGACTTGAAGTTCGAATGGGCTGATAAGCATGAACGCGCTTTTCTGGAATTGAAAGAGAGATTGACAATAGCGCCAGTGCTTGCGATACCAAGGGATGGTGAGAAGTTCACTATTTTTAGTGACGCCTCGTATCAAGGATTGGGATGTGTCCTTATGCAAGACGGAAAGGTTATCACCTATGGTTCGCGACAGTTGAAGTCGAATGAATTGAATTACCCAACTCATGATTTGGAATTGGCAGCAGTAGTGTTTGCGCTCAAGACCTGGAGACACTACCTCTACGGGGAGAAGTTTGATTTGTTCTCGGACCACAAGAGCCTTAAGTATTTGTTTACTCAGAAGGAGTTGAACATAAGGCAACGTAGGTGGATGGAGCTGATTAAGGATTACGACTTTACATTAGAGTACCACCCCGGTAAGGCTAATGTAGTCGCTGACGCCCTAAGTCGGAAGCCTCGAGGAATGATTGCTTCTTTGATGTTGAGGGAATGGAAAGCTTTAGAGACAATCGTAGAATTTGATATGCAGATTTCTGAAGGAAGTAACGGACATCACTTTGGATGCCTCATAGTACAACCAACACTCGTGAGTCGAATCATCGAAGCCTAGAAGGAAGATGAGAAGTTTCAAGCATGGTTCGCCAAGATGTTAGAGAAGGACCCGACAGAATGGAAGGTTGGGGCCGATGGAGGATACCGATGTCGAGACAGATTGTGTGTGCCAGATTCTGGAGATTTGAGAAAGGATATTCTCGAAGAAGCACATAAATCGAGACTGACAGTACACCCAGGAGGAACGAAGATGTATAAGGATTTGAAGAGAAACTTTTGGTGGGAAGGGATGAAACGAGAAGTAGCCGAGTTTGTGTCTAAATGTTTGACTTGTCAACAAGTGAAGGCCGAACATCAGAGACCCTCGGGATTGTTGCAACCCTTACCTGTTCCAGGATGGAAGTGGGAGCACATAAATATGGATTTTGTGGTTGGATTACCCCGGTCACAACAAAATCATGACGCGATTTGGATAATTGTGGATCGTTTGACGAAGTCTGCACACTTTATCGCGTACAATATGACTTACCCAGTAGAAAGGATGAGTCGAATGTACCTACAGCAAGTGGTGCGACTACACGGTGCACCTGTGTCGATTGTATTAGACCGCGATGCACGTTTTACCTCGGGATTTTGGGAAAGTTTGCAGAAGGCTATGGGAACTTCGCTCAAGATGAGTACTGCATTCCATCCTCAGACCGATGGACAGACCGAGCGTGTTAATCAGATTATGGAAGATATGCTCAGAGCTTGTGCAATCGACTTTGAAGAGTCTTGGGAGACGGACTTACCTTTGGTTGAATTTGCGTATAACAACAGTTATCACTCGAGTATTGGAATGGCGCCGTTCGAAGCTTTGTACGGACGGCCATGTCGATCTCCGTTGTGTTGGGCTGAAGTGGGAGACACAGAACTTTTGGGACCAGATTTGGTGAGAGAGACCAATGAGAAGATTTCACTGGTCAAGGAAAGAATGAAAACTGCACAGAGTAGGCATAAGAGTTATGCAGATCGGCGTCGAAAGGACTTGGAGTTCAGTGTTGGAGACCACGTTCTCCTAAAGGTTTCACCTGTTCGGGGAGTAGTGCGTTTTGGTCAGAAAAGAGGAAAGTTGGCACCTCGTTTCATCGAACCATTTGAGGTATTGGAGCGAGTTGGAACAGTGGCTTATCGGCTCGCGTTGCCACCAAAGATGTCTGGTGTTCATAATGTGTTCCATGTCAGTATGTTAAGGAAATACATACGGGATCCCTCACATGTGGTTAATTTTGATGATATTGAGACGAGTCAGAGTGTTGTCTACAAGGATCGACCTGTGAGGATTCTTGACCAGAGTATCAAGAGGCTGAGAAGAAGAGACGTTGCTTTGGTTAAGGTTCAGTGGAGGCATCATGACGAAGGAGAGGCGTCGTGGGAGTTAGAGTCAGACATGAGGACTGGATACCCCGAGTTGTTTCAGGACTAGTTAGCTCAGATTTCGGGGCGAAATCTCTGTTAAGGTGGGTAGGGTGTAACGCCCTGTATTTTATTATCATTAATAAATAAATATTGCATTTTATTTCCATGAGTAGTTGATTTAATTTCTATTTATAAATAATTATCTGGGGCCAAACCGTAATATTTGAAAATATAGAAAATATTTTCTATGGTTTCAAAATCGATATCTATATTTTTGTATAACCGGGAATTTAATTCCTATGTTAATATAATTTTCTGTATTTTATTTTCAACCGTAAAATACCAGTTTTAATTTCAAATTGCGCCTTATACCGCATCTTAGGTGAGGAAGCACGTGAGCTCAACCTCACTGGGCGATATCCGCCCATTGCTTGGAGCCCAAAACATTGGGTTTATATATATACGTTGCTCTCTCTCTCTCAATCACACAGTGTCTCTCATTCCCTCCCACACAACTCTCTGCATCTCTAAATCTCCCTCATTTCTCTCAATCTTTCTCTTATTCTCTCAAGATACAAACACACACACAATACAGTATATACATACTCATACACACATTCATAGTTATATATATATTGATATATCAATATCAAGAGCGGAGGAGTAGAGTTGGACGACGGAATTAACGGCGGAATTTATCTGTCTCAAATTCTTTGTGTAATTGCCCTCAGTGAGTATTATAAACTCACTCCCAATGTATATATATGTGTATTGCAGTATGTATATGTATGTATATATGTATATATATGAAATCACCATTAAAGCTTAAAATTGGAGTTTTGTCAAACTCAACCAAATTCAATTCCGTGAATTGATTTTGGAAGATCTTTGTCCCAATAGATTACGGTTCAAATCCTACGCAGTAATTCATCCATATCGCGACGTACCGTTGATTTTAAGTTTTGACACCCTCACTTTAATCGCGAATATTTAGAGATATAATCCGTGTTAGTTAAAATTGATCGCGTATTCTTAATCTACGCGGAAAACCGAAGAGATTCATATATTACATGTCCTGGTACGAACAGAAAACAGAAATAGGTAAAATCAGTTTGAAAACCAGAAACAGGGGAGAAAACGAAGAAGATGGCATTCTGCAAGAACTCGCGCGCGCGAGGCCAGCTCACGCGGCCCGCTCGCGCGAACCATCCCCCCCTTCGCGCGCGCGATCCGCTCGCGCGACCTGTTCTGTCCCTTCGCTTGCGCGATCCGGCCTCCCCCTTCGCTCGCGCTACCCGCGCGCGCGACATCACCTTTCCCTCGCTCGCGCGATCCGCTCGCGCGAGGTGGCAGTTTTGAACAGTTTCTGTATTTTTGTATAAGGGACTGTTTGGAAAATGTTTTGGGAAGTTTCAAGGAACTGTTTGGCTAACATACTGTTTTAAAAGCTCACTGTTAGAAATTGGACTTGTAAGAATGTTTAAGACCGAAATTTATGCTCGTACGATTATCCGGTTTTGTGAGTAAGTAATGGTGTTATTTATGGAACATTGACATACATATTAGGGTCGAGGTTGTGTCAACATGCATGTGTGGAATAAAGCGTGAAAAGAGTAAAGGGTGGCAGTTTGGTGTGTGACCTCAATATCGATCGGATAGTATTCCTGGTATTGGAGGCGATAGTGTTGTGTACGACTTAGATATCGATCGGATAGTATTCCTGGTATCTAAGGCGCGCGTTTCGGATATTGATCGGATAGTATTCCTGATATCCGAAGCGATGGTGATGGTGTTGTGTACGACTTAGATATCGATCGGATAGTATTCCTGGTATCTAAGGCGCGCGTTTCGGATATTGATCGGATAGTATTCCTGATATCCGAAGCGATGGTGATGGTGTTGTGTACGACTTAGATATCGATCGGATAGTATTCCTGGTATCTAAGGCGCGCGTTTCGGATATTGATCGGATAGTATTCCTGATATCCGAAGCGATGGTGATGGTGTTGTGTACGACTTAGATATCGATCGGATAGTATTCCTAGTATCTGAGGCGCGCGTTTCGGATATTGATCGGATAGTATTCCTGATATCCGGAGCGATGGTTGGTTGTGTTTGGTCTAGATATCGATCGGATAGTATTCCTGGTATCTGAGGCAGTAGTGTGGCGTGTGACTTCAATATCGATCGGATAGTATTCCTGGTATTGGAGGTGATAGTGTAGCGTGTGAATTGAATGACAGAATACTTATTACTCCTGGTAGCTGAAATGATGTGTTGGTTGAATTGGATTGTTCTAAAGGAAAGAATTGGCAAAATAAGATGTTTCACAATTCATGTACAATTTCGTATTTATTTATTACTATATTCCCCAGTGATTCATGTTGGAATTGGAACCTTGAATATATTACTGTTAAAGTTAAATGGTACCGTTGTTTATTTGCTTATATATACATTGCGAGCACTTGTTTATTTTACTCACCAGCTTTCATAAGCTGACGGTGTTGATGCGTCCTGGACTGTATGTCCAGATTTTCAGGGGCAGGAGCAGCCAGGGTACTTCGACTATGCTAGTTAGAGGCAGGGAACTTTCCAGGAGGCTGCTTATTATTTTCCTATGTCTTTCATTTTTTTTTTGAAGTTGTAATAGACTGGAGAATAGCTTTTGAATAAGGGCGTTTTGTGCCTAAGACATTGACTTATGTAATAGTTTAGTAAGTTTTAAATTTCGGAGCTTATGTTTATTAGTATCCTTTCTTTTAGAAATGTTGTTAAGTTATTTGTTGCAGGGACAATTGGTCATACTCACTTGTCACGACCTACGAGTCCATAAAGGAAATTAAATACTTTCCTGAATTATGCTACGTCGGGGCGTGACACAATCTATGGCAGAAGGCACGAAGAAATGGAAAAAGGCCAGTTCCGAGCTAAATTTGGTTGTTGCTATTACTATTATAAATTGTTAGGAGTAAATGCTAGGGTACAACTCATTCTCACAATACATTTATAATCATCTCTATCTTTCTCCTCGGCTTTGAATGCCTTCGTGGTACATCCTTATGGTGTTTGCTGTCACTCCAGTGTGAGTGCATGTGTTCGAGCCCTGGTACTCTCTCAAATCTCTATCTTTCTCTTAGGTGGTACTGTTGGGTCAGGTTAAATTTCAATAGACTCCACGTTCGAGAGAGATAGAGATGGTTGTAAATGAGTTGTGAGAATGGTTGTAGCCCTATTATTATTATTATATTGTTATTATTCTGGCTGACTAGTTATTTTTTTTATTACTACTATTTTTTATATTTAGTTCTTTTCTTTTTTTGTGTGTGGGGCAGAAATTCTCTTTTGGAGGAAATGAAGAACACACCTGGGGTGAAGGCAAGGAAAAAAAGAATAATGAAGAAAAAAGTATAACAAAAGCTTCATGATACGTATATGCAAGGGATCTAGCGATCTCTTGGGATGGGGACAAGCGTTACTGGCGATGGACCAACCTAAAAGAAACAAGGTAAGAAGAAGGGCGACCATATATAGAGATGTAAAACGTGGCTGCCCACCCTGCCCTTCCGACTTCTGTCATTGGGCAAATTTTAGCCAGCCACGGGCAGGGCAGGGCGAGTTGACTCGCTAAAGAAAATTAGAGTAACTCGACCCAGCCCACTAATTCGCAGGACAAGGTGACTAACTCGCAGATTGGTTGGTGAATTGGTCCACAGGTTGATCCCAAAAATCAAATTTTAATTTAATAAAAACAATTTCGTAAAAAAATTATGCAAAATATTATTAGAAAATAGTTTATTAAAAGAGTAAAGATTGGGACACAAACAAATCCACAACCTTTTGGACACAACCTAAATAATGTGTCTATCTCTCTCTTGTGATGTCACTGGACCCCACAGTGACACATGAGAGAGATAGACACATTATTTAGGTTGTGTCCAAAAGGTTGTGGGTTTGTTTGTGCCCCTAGCATTGCTCTTATTAAAAATAGTGTATTAAAAATAGTTTATTAAAAAAATTTGCAAAACAGTTTTAAAAAATTAATTACTAGAAATTTTTATTTTATAATAAAACAGGTTTTATTTGAAAACAGTTTATTCGAAAACATTTTAATACAAAAAGACAGTCTATTACCAAATAGTTAAATAAAATAGTTTATTACAAAAATCACTAGATAACAGTTTTCAAAAATCAGTTATTTATTCTTTTAATAAAATCGTTTATTAAAACCCTTCAATAAAATCAGTTTATTTGAAAACTGTTAAAGAAATATTTTATTTGCAGATTGGCGAGGCAGGCCATGTTTGTGGAGTGAGGCGGGTTGGTAGCGAGTTGGTTGGTGACACGAGCTAGGTCACAGGGCAAGTTGTGGACCGCAAAAGTGTAAAGTCGACCCAGGGCCATACCTGATTGGCTGAGCCACGAATTGGGCCCGTTAGCAGGGTGAGGTGGGGCAAGTCGTGGGTCGACAGTGGGCGTGGCAATTCGGCCTACTTTACATCCCTAGGTGACCAAAACCCCATAGTTATCAGATGCAGACCAGACATTACTCGGCAACATGACCAGTAATGGTTCATTGGGTCATTCGTTGGGTGAACGGGTTGAACTGTTTCATTTTTTTGTGCTTCTATTTGAAATATTTTTTTTTTTAAAAAAAGACGAGTATTTGAGATTTTTAGGTGTAAATATATACTGTAGTCAGGGGCGGACCGACAGTGGGGGCGAGCGGGGGCAGTCGCCCCCACTGAACTTTCGGGAAAAAATTGGTTATATATGATAGTTTTAAAAAAATGTGGATTTTGATTAAGATTTTCAGTTAATTCGGGGGCTTTTTGTAAAGAGTAATGATATGCTTCCCAAATTTCTATCCCAAAAGTGTTTCTCAAATGATGTGGCAGTGGGGTCAGGTCAAATACAGTGGGACCAGTTGAATTATGATTTGAAGTTAATTGTTTACCTCGCGCCCACTGTTAGATCAATTAGCAAGCACTATTGAAATAGAAATTTCAGAAGCTTACTTTTTTGTAAATTTTAGAACTTTGAAGAACTTTGCCAAGATTTTAATTGGCAACTCGTTCCCACTCTTAACTTTACAGTATTATATATTATGTGTATATATGTATATATTATATAATAAAAGACCAAGAAGCAAAATAAAGACCACCTAGAGTCCCCTAGTGTACCACAAGGCATTTCTAAAAAAATGAAAATAAAATAATGTTCCTACGTAGATGAAGTTTGAAGTTTCGCAGAAACCCTCGAAAGACTCAAAGACCACATATCCACCATTAACCTCCTCTTGCTCCTGTTTAGCAAAAAAAAAACCCCCCCTCATGGTCCTTTTCCGTGAGATAGACAAAAAAAATATACAGAATTTCCAACTCTCTATATAAACACGAAACTTATGCAAAAACCTCACATAAAAGTATACTATTTCTACAAAAAAAATATAAAAAAAAATTTTAAAAAATCGGTCGGGGGCGCTGCCCCCGAACCCCCGTAAAAACTTCGCCCCCACTGAATTAAAGTTCTGGGTCCGCCACTGACTGTAGTAATAAAATTCAGCAAATACATGGTCATTTAGTGGTAGTATTGACTTATATTATAGTAATAAACAGGTTTCATACTCTTTTTCAGATTAATATTTGGGATAATTTTTTAGACAAGTAACATTCATTAATTAGTTCAACCTACCCATTCTTGGCGGTTTGGCCTAAAGTTTTTTGGTCTCATCAGTTCGCATTGGTCTTTATTGATTCAGTTGCTTAAGTGGTTCAAATATTAAACCAAAACCCAATGACCTACCATTTTAGGGTTAAACCAGTCGAATCAGCTGGTACATTAATTTGATAACTATGCTAAAAACCCGCACTAAATCTAACCCAATAAGGTGGGTTGAATTGAACTTGGATTAGCAGAACCCTAACACTCTGTTTGGTTAATAGAAAAAGGAAAGAAAAAAAAAATTAAGGAAAAATCTTTTTCTTCTTTGGTTAATCAATAAAATAGTGAGAAAAATTAAATAGAATGAATAAGAAATTTGACACTTTGAGTAATCCAAGTCACTTTTCTTGAGTTCCCATTATATATTTTAAATGGTTCACCTTTTGATTTTATTCAAGCACAGAGGAAACACTGGAAATATAGTTTTTCTTCTTCTTTTGCCTTGCCTTGTCGTTTCTTTATCAAAATTCACAAACCAGACAGAGTCTAATTGTTTGAGTCTAAGCTTTTCAGACAAAAATTAAATGTCAAATGAAGAACAAAATCTTGTCTAATAAAAATTTGTCTCTAAATGAATGCTCTTCATTATTCTTGCTGAACTTCACAAAGCAAGTAGTTGGAACATCAAGAAATTAGGTACGAGATTGTATTCGTGGTGATGATGAAAGATGGTGCTTCTGGTTGGGATGTTCCGATGGATTTCACTCTCGTCCTCCCCAATGAAAGCAAACAAGAACACAAAGAAAATTTGATGGAAAAGTCGAGGGGAATATGGATAATGATACCAGTAGGGGAGTTCAAGGTGTCCTCAAAAGTAGGAGAGGTTGAATTCTCTCTGTGTGAACATAAGAATTTGTGGTGGAAAGGGGGACTAGTAATCAAGGGTGTTTCCATTCAGCCAAACCTAAAGCTTTTTTGAGATATTGAAGAACTCTCAGGCCAATACTGATAAGGATAATGGGGCACCAAAGGATTCATTACATGTTCTAGTCGGGCCAATCACAAGGGCAAGAGCTAAAAGGTTCAAAGAAGCATTTATTGGGCTGATCCGAGAAATTTGGACTGAATCCATGATTTCTAAGAGTGGCCCAAATAGGGGAGAAGAATTCATCAACCTAATCCATGCTTGTGACAATGAGGGCTGATTTGGGCCAATTTCATCAAATAAGTTGGTTGTTAGTTGAGAGTTTGGTCATTATGACTGTTAGTTGGGAGTTTATGTATGTTTCCCAATCTTTTGATAAGTTAAAGTAGTCTTTTTTGTATTAGTTATGCTGAAAAAACGAGATTGTATTTAATCCTAAGCTTGGTGGGATATTCCAACTACTTGCTTTTATTCCAAATAGGAGAGAAGAATTCATCAACCTAATCCATGCTTGTGACAATGAGGGCTGATTTGAGCCAATTTCATCAAATAAGTTGGTTGTTAGTTGAGAGTTTGATCATTATGACTGTTAGTTGGGAGTTTATGTATGTTTTCCAACCTTTTGATAAGTTAAAGTAGTCTTTTTTGTATTAGTTATGCTGAAAAAATGAGATTGTATTTAATCCTAAGGTTGGTGGGATGTTCCAACTACTTGCTTTTATTCCTTTTCTAACCAACTTTGCATTAATCTTATGGTTGGAAGGATGTTCCAACCCATTATATATGGTTGATTCTAGTAATGGAAAGGCAAACTATTTTGGAGATAAAAAGTGAGAGTAATCTCTTTAATTGGTACTTTTAGAACTATTTGAACTTATCAGATTTATCTGTGGCGTTCAACTTTCGACTTATAAAACAGTCTTCCACAACTGTTTGTGGCGTCATCACATTCCATCCATTCCTTTTTCTTAGAGAACCGATCTGAGGTCAAATCTCGTACGGGTTCCTTCACTTGGTTGGTAGGGTTCATATCAAATACTCTAGTTGTAAGAAGGGCGCTAGTATTTTAGGGTGTCGTTCATATATGCAAGCATGCCTATATATGGTTCTATTTTAATATTTGCAAAAGAAAAATATTATCAATATGCATATGAAAAAACATTAACATCAGACTTGTAATATGAAAAAAGACTTAGACACACATTACTTTTAGTGATTTTCCTATTGTTTGGGTATCTAATTTCTCCATGTGGACAAGTATTCCTATGTGACACATCATTGGACGAACAACATCATGGAATAGCATGAAAATGATATAAGAAAATGTACCTAGTATTGTCTATACAATATTATCAATAATAGATCTGGGTGTCTTGTTATGTACAATGCCCCATTATGATTTTGTTTGGCAGAATAATTTGTTTTGGGCGTTCTAGATCGAGCTGAGGTAGGTCGATTGTGTGTGTGTGTGTGTGCAAACATGATTTTTTCTAATACTTTTGTGCGAGTGATGCACTATCTGACTTCTATCATATAGGAATTGTTAAAAACTAGTAAGAAAGTACTCTAGTTATAGGTTCTTTGATAGTACTCAAGGGCACAAGTCAAAAAGAAGTGAAAATGAAAATAAGGTATGGTTTTAAAAGTGGAAATATATTACATTAAAAAAAATTACTTAAAAAAGTAGTGCTAAGTATAATGGAAAAACTAAGAGAAATAAAGCTTAAGAAAGCAAAATAAGTGGGCTACTGAAATGCAAATTAAAAGCTATTATTGAATGCATTTTTAGGGGAGTGTTGATATTTTGATCAGCTATTAGAGAGGTATATCTGTAGAGTTTTGATCTGTACATATAAAGGAAAAGCTTTGCTTTGTGGAGATTTCTTCAAGGCTTTGTCTATCATTGGGACTCAATTTGCTGCATTGAAACTTGCAGTTATTGGAGCTCACAAAATGGTTGAGCCCACCAACTTGTGACTGCCGAATTAATCAAAGCCTTTAAGGCCCAATGACCATAGCTGAGGAACGGCCGAAGTAGTCATGGTTGTTGATGCCACTAGCCATATGAGGTGGCCCATCATGTTTGACAATCATTTATATGCCACTAGCCATATAAATTATATTTTGTACTTTCCAATTATAATATGTTTTGCACTGCCTCTAAATTATTATTTTTTTTGTATTTTGATTTTTCGACTATTATTTTGTGGTAGTTTGTTCCCTCTTTTACTTTTAGTGACGAAAAAAGTCACTTTTTAGTGACACAAAAAGTGACGCTGAAAGTGACGAAGGGGGCAAACTGCCACAAAATAATAGTTGAAAGACCAAAAAACAAAAAAAATGTTAGTTTAAGGACCAAAGTTCAAAATATGATATAATCTGAGGATACAAAATGCAATTTACCCAAAAATTTGTCAAAAGACATGAAACCACCGTCTTAGAGCATCTCCAGCAGACGAACTATTTTAACTTTTTAGACAAAATAAGTCAGATGTGATTTTTATGCTCCAGCAGGCTAGCCACATGGCTAGCTATTCTAACATTTATCTTTTTCACTAAGTAAATTTGTCTAGTCAAGAATGACTCTCTATTTTCTCTCTACAAATCTCAACCTTTAAATCTTTCATTAAAGTTAAATAGCTCAAATCTCAACTATAAAAAATACAATAAATCAAAATAATTAAATAAAATAAAGAGTTCTGCTGAAATTGAAAGTTATATATTAAATAGTTAAAATAGGTTTATATATAATTTTGCTGTTGGATATGCTCTTATATGTCAGATGGTGCATCTTTTGTCCCACTTGCTGGATCACATTTATGAAGCAAAAAGACTTAGTCACCCAGACACCCCCACATGGCATTGCCGATCATGATGCCATGGGTCGCACCAATTTTGTTGATGGTGATGGAGGCGTCATAAGGTAAGTCAAAAATGGCAGGCTGGTGTTAACTTTCCTTCGACTAAATTGTAATTTCAGATGGAAAACTGACCAAACTCCAATTAAGATGGTTATCCATGAAATGGTGAAGCCCGATGAAATAGTTTTCTGACAAGTTTATAATTTCAGATGAAATCATGACCGATTGTAATTTCAAGTAAAAATGCTAATTGCAGCCCAAGAAATGCAAAACCATCTTCATTTGATCGGCCTGATGAGGATAAAAGATAAATTATTGTGGGTCCCTCATGTTTGCCACTAATATTTTAAGGAACCCATTTGCTCAAGCACTTTTGCCCAAATGCTTAAAACAATCGGTCATGTGCAAAAAAATGCATATTTTTGTTGCAAATAGATTTCTTCTATGCTAGTTATTTCGTATTCATCGTTACTAAACTCATTTTTCCATGGCAAGTTCCATTGCGCCTTGAGGTACTTGACTAATACATGGACTTCCATCAGCATTTTCAATAATCGTTGTCCTCTATTTACCAACAAAAAAAAGTACAACCGTTAAGAAACTAAACTTAAATTGATGAGAGATTCGATATAAAAGAGGTTTCCAAATGAACTCTCAAAATCTCTCTATATCTCACTTTTTGCATTGAGGATGAGTACTTGTAACATCTCTTCTTGTGTCATCATCGGTAAGAGAAATTTTTGTTGGTGCACATGATATTTACAACAAAGTCACATGAACTGATGAAATACACCGATTTATTTATTTATTTATTTTTATTTTTAATTTTTTTTTTATAGTTGATCTCAAAAGGAACCAATACAAACATACAGAAGTATGATAATACAAGAAAAATGAGCAACACAAACTTCTTATCCGTATTGCAACTTCCCCAATTCACGATAAAACTATTTGTTATGTAGCTCAAACTCAGCCGACTAAGGAGGAAGCTGCCTACATGACCTGTTGGAAATTGGGCTAAAATTTTCAAGACTGGAATTTCGCTCAGATAAGGTTGTGCAAATTTGGAGACTGGAATCTCGCCCACTCGATGGGCCACCCGAGTGAACACGGTGTTATGTGCGAGAATTGGAGTATGAATTGGAGAGTAAATTGTGATAGTTTCCAAAATTGATTGGTCTTCTAATGGAGAAAGGTTTCCTAATTATTTAGGTTTACATGCAAGGGAATATTCTTGGTGGACAAGTATTACCATATGTATGTAATTTTATCTCAACTGGGATTTGGAAAGGTAATCTATATAAACAAAGTATCATGGTGAAGAAAGAAGACTATCTTGAAAAGTGAGTCAAGGTCCTTGAGGGAACTCAAGTGAGAGAGAGAGAGAGAGGAGCTTCGGCTCAACTGGTGGGGTTGGGCCCAACTGGCTGGTGGTGAAGATGGCTACAGCCACGGTGATGAATCCTTATAGGGGAGAGAGTAATCAATTAAAATCCTTAGAGAGAAGTAGAGACGGAGTCATCATCCTCATAGTAGGAGCTCTTGACAGGTTAAGTGATTGTGATGAGTTTAAGGTATGAGAATTTATGAGTGAGAGTGAGTGTCTTGTAACCATTGATAAATCAATAAACGAAAAGCTTGTGTGGATGTTGTAATACCCTGTATTTTTGAATTGTATAATAATACATGAGATTCTATATACTTGTCTTGACTACATTTGAAGCATCACTTTCAATCGATCAAAGTTGTTTCAAGAGACAGAGAAATTCTTTGTTCAAGCGATCGAAACCCTACCGACATATATTTATGACGTTGTTCTGTTTCTCAATCGATTGAACTAGTTGCAATTGGTCGAACCTGGCCAATCTGCTCTCAAACGATCGAAGACTCTTCGATCGATCGAACTTGTCAGAAATCTTATCCCAATTTTGTACGCTGGACATGCCACCTGCCCTCTTCCTTTCCCTATATATAGATGTATTTCGTGTGTGTGCGCGTGTGTAGTGTTTTGGAAAACCAGATATTTTAGAGAGAGAGAGAGAGAGAGAGAGAGAGAGAGAGAAAGTGTGTGTATGTGTATGTGTGTGTTTGTACATATATACACATTCATATATATATATATATACATACACACACAGATATATCCTATATACTCTGTGAGAGAGGGAGACAGAAGAAGAGAGGAAGGAGTGGAGAAGGAGAAGGAGAAGGAAAAGGAGAAGGAGAAGCAGAGAGAAAGAGACACAAATTTAGAGACAGAGACGGAGCCATTAAAGCTCAGAGCTTAATGCTTTGCCAAACGCACTTGTAACGACGTTTGGTGTTAAAATGACCCAACCACGCCCTAATAGATTCTGAATGTTCATTTCTAGAATCAGAAGAAGATGAATTTCAAGAAATTGAAATGATTTTAATCGATCGAATACACGAGTTTCAATCGATCGGAATTCATTCAATCGATCGAGACCACTTTCACCTTAATCGATCAAGAATCATTCAATCGATAGAACTTTATGCTCTTCAGTCGATCAAAAGGACTTCAATCGATTGAACTTAATAGAACATAATTGCTTCCTCTTATTCTATAATTCATAATGCTTAGTCGTTTAATTGATGTTCCATACTTCTATTATGCTATATTATGGATTAAGGTTAATAGGGGTATGATGACGAGATAGTATGGTGAGTAACGTATTCGGGTTCAGAAGGATAGTATGTTTGTGTCGAGCTGATAATTCGTTAAGGTTAAATCCGATAAGCGGGTAGCAGGGATTTGACTGGGATTGTAAGTACTCGCAAGCCTTCTTAAAGGTGGTAAATAGTAAGCATTCTTGAAAGCAGTGAACAAGAGTAATGGTACATCCATAGATTAGTCATTATATTAGAACGATGTAGGGTGTTTGCAAGAGTTCTTAAAAGCGGTGAACAAGAGCTCTAATATGTCGTAATGATATAATCAATTCGTGGTAGTCAGTCAAGGTTAGTACAACCGGTATTAGGATTTGAAGGAGTTAAGAATCGGGTAATGTGTCAGAAATAAAAAAGAGAGAGATTTTATTAGTATCACTACTATATGCCATTTATAACAGGTAACTACTTTATATCTATGAGACTGCGTTAGTTACCGCTCACTCAACTTTAATAAATTGACGGCGTTTGTTGCCTGGACATTCCCCGTCCAGCCTACCCTGTCTATGCCATTACAGGTAACGAACTGGATGACGGTGGCTACTACCCAGAGGAGGGCTATGCCGAGGGTGAATCTACTAAAGTTGGAGAGGTCGGGGAAGACTATTATGCGGACGATTACGTTTACACGAGGTGAAGAAGAAGATAGAGTTTTAGCTTATATTTCTGTTAACTTTGTTATAATTGGTACTTGGGCATCTATTGCTTACAAATCTTTTATATTTCCTGTAACGCACTCTAATGATATTGTAATAGCTAGAACTTTTGTAATATATTCAATTTAGTATTATTACTGTTCTTGTTGCTTCTAGTTGACTAGTACTGTGTGGTGTGGACAATTTAGTGACTTTCACTCGTCATTCCCTATGGACCCAAAAAGGAAATTTATTTTTCTCTATTTTTGCTACTCCGGGACGTGACAGGATTTTTGATATCAGAGCCTTAGGTTTGGTACTTCCGTTCACTAATGGTCCCATACCATCTGGTCCTAGTATTGAAGATCCTTGAGATGAAATATGAGTTTAAGATAAGTTCGTCTCTCTGACGATAGATAGCTTTCTTTGTAGGTTAGCATAGATCCAGATTTTCATAGGTTCGTGGATGACCCTTACGGAGGACACATAATCCACGGGAATATGATGGAGTCTGCTAACCTAGAGTGTTACCATGATCGTGTACATCCGATAGCCAGTCATTATTTGGAGGAGGATATGTGGAATGCGCTCTATGTCGATGGACAAACTCATTCGACACAGATGCGTATGGACGCTTATCATTTCGCAAGGACTGATGAGGCGATATATCGTGAGGTGGCTCGCTTGGTGTAGAGGAAGTTAGAGATTGACGTGATTGAGTTGCGAGCTATTCTTGGAGGACCCATTCTGCCAACACCTGCAGTATAAGTAGCATCACCGATACCTGACTAACCAGTTTTGAAGCCCCAAGATTAGCCGGAGGACCTCAAGCCTAAGCCGATACAGGATGGCGAGGATCCAACAGAGGATGCTAAGCCATAGGTTGATCATCCTGATGAGGATATAGATGAAGATGGAGAGGAGGAGCATATGGACAATGAGGAGTCGGAGGATGACCTAGAAGAGCCAGAGTATGTTCCGACAAGAAGCTAGAGGATCTAAAGCCGATAGAGATGGATGCCATATAGGCGAGGATGTTACGATAGCTAAGGAAGACAAGGTTATAGGAGATGAGGAGCTAGAGGAGGTTGCCATACCTAAGATACCAGTTGCGCCCAAGTTAACAGCGGGGCCTATATTACAAATGGCAACCATTGCTAATATGACAGTAGAATGGGTAGCACAGATGGTCGCATAGCCTGATGGATTCATCATAGGAGAGGGAGAGCTAGTAGAGGCTATGGCCGTAGTTGGAGGATTTACTGAGGTAGTCGCTGATGTTATCGAGCCAGCATTCAGTATTAAGGATATGGACGCTGATGAGATGATGGTGGAGGATTGAGATATTGGAGTGTTAGTTGCTCTCGCTGCACCAGCAGAGGATGATCCACCTGTGGAGATTGTCACACCCCAGCATTGCGATAATTAAGGGAAGTAAGCTTCCTTATCGGACCCGTAGGCTTGTAGCAAGTTACAGATCGCATGATTGTCCAAAATAATAGAAGTATAAACTATCAGAGTAATAATAGCAGTGGAAATGTTCTAAGTTCAGCGGAAGCAATAACAGAGTCTTACAATCTCCATTATACATACTAATAGTACAATCATCCAAACTAAAAGAAACAGAAGTCTAGAGGCCAAACGGTCGATAACAACAACATAAAAAATAGATGATAAAATTCCCCAACGGGAACAAAATGGCTTCAGCAACACGATGGCCACTTCAACTGGCAAAGCCCTAACCTTGCTGGTCAACGTGCTCACCATCATAATATGCATTCTTCGGAATAGCATCTCCATTCGATGGAAATACAGCCGCTGGACACAGATGTCCAAGGCCACACTCTCGTCAGCTGAAAGTTGAGTGAAATACTACAAAGCATAAACAATATGAACATATACAATATTTACATTATCACTTAGAAGCTATCGCGACGTTACACAAGTTCTCACCCAAACCCAATGTTCTCCCTTACTATACAGCAACGTCAATGCAACACTACACAACACGCACAAATCCACCTTGCCAAAAACTCACAACTTGACAGTACTAGCTTCTATCATACACAACCACAACACTGGCAGTACTAGCTTCTGCCCCCAACCAAAACAACACTAAACTGATGCTACGAGCTTCCGTCACACACAACATGCAACAACATGCCTAATTTGGCCTCAAATTCATAAACAAGCCCAATTTGGCCTTAACTCAAACGTCATAGCCCACAATTGGCCATAACTCAATCGCATTCTTCCACATGGCCACACATGGCCCTCAAAAGCAAAATACAGACACACATGGCCCTAATTTCTTCACCTAGCCCACAATTGGCTCTATCTCAATCATCCTAGCCCATAATTGGCCCTAACTCGACCCCAACACAACACAAGTGACCACAATAATACCCCAGCACAACACCTTTCACGACAAGACCATTAAGGTCACACAATAAATACAACCAACCACAGAACAACCGACAAAAGTTATTGAACACAACCATGCTCGCACGCGTTCGTCAACCCACTTATCAATTTAAGTACATTATTTGTGTATTCGTAATTTTTATATCGTTAATGATTCAACCCGGAACATTTCTACTAGCGTCATTAAACAGATCGTAATAACCCAACATCATCAGCCTTGAGCACTCGGACCACTCAAGCACTCCAGGCTCGAGTGCTCATGCTTACTTGAGTGTTCGCACTTAACAGTTTTCCAACAGATTGTTTTATTTTATAACATAGCTAAGATTTTGAAAACAAAACTTTAAAATCTCAACTCAATACTCACATGCAACTTAAAACCAATCATATCTGATCATATACACATTATACATAAAACATGGGACTCAAAATGATAATCATAACCCAATGGATGATGAAATCTATTTATATGAACATGAGAAATGAGGTGATGATGATGATCTAGATCTAAATCTTGTTAAACCCAACACATGCAAACAAATTTTACAGATTATAAATGTATATGTACCCATTATAGGTGATTTGTAATAGTCATAAAGCAATCAAGATGAAATGGATGATGCATTTGAGAAAGATGATGATATATGATGAAAATGTTGAACTAGAGCTCCAAATACTTGAGAAAAACTTCAAGATTCAAGAATCACAGCTTCAAGAACTTGAGAGGACTCTAATAATGAAGCTAGTATGATAAATACAAGATTGGTTGCACTTGTATGTTGAACAATTAAAGACATGCAAGAGAAATTTATGAACTCTCTAAGCTCTCTACTATAAGTGTCTATTTGGATGAAGAAAATGATCAAAAATGCTGGGTGTTTATAGCATTTAAGAGCCCAGGGGCACAATAGTCCTTTTACTCATTTTTAAGCTCGAGCTCTCCCGCTCCCTAAGCGCTTGAGTTTACAAAATTCAAGAAGCTTTGTGTTTGTTACTATGAAATATGTCATGAAATGTATGGCCACACATGATATGTCAAGCATTCTCAAAATATCATTTATACATATAGAAAATATTAATAACGAATATCTAGAAATTACGTTATTAGTAATAGAAAATATAGGTGTTACACCTCTCCACCACTTATAAAAGGATTTCATCCTAGAAATCTGAGCTAACTCGTGTCAAACAACTCCCGATACTTAACGCACATCTCAAACTCCAACTCCCATGATGCTGTTTGATAACCTACGTGATAAGATATGTGAAAGAGAGAAAAGTTTGAAAAAGGTTTGCGAACTGATATCTGGGATTAACACAGACAATCGTGTCCGACTAGATATTATATCAGGTTGTTGGATTTCTGTTGGGTACTTCTATGTTGGATTCTAGTATTTCTATAGTGTAGAATATGTAGGAGAATCATAAATTTTATTGAGGATTCTGCAAACGTGATTCTTATTGGTTGTCACTTGGTGACTTGAATGTGTTCTTTTTACTAGATTTGAAATCGAGATATAGATGGATTATGAGGGTATCATAACTGGAAAAAATAGGAGTTAAAATGATTTGAGCCATTCAAGGAGTTTATATAATGGGTGAGAGATTTGAAAATATTAATCAGTTGTGTTATGACCAGAAGGACATGAGATTGTACTTGATTCTTGACTTGGGTCACCAAGGGTTTGAAGTTTGACTTGATGTTTATCGATTATTTCGAAAATTGTTTTGGTAAATATTATTCATTTTGATTGATGGCCTAAGGTATGGGAAAGTGATTTCGACGATGAGAAAATGCTTATGAAGTAAGGTTATGAGCTTATCCTAAGGACTATTTATGACTAAATACTTTTTAGAATTGTGGGTGTAAGGAAGCAACATGTAGTTTCGCTAGCTTCAGATATTCTACTCTTAGATATGTGTCACGCCCCAGAGTAGCAAAAATAGAGAAAAATAAATTTCGTTTTTGGGTCTATAGGGAATGACGGGTGAATGCCACTAATTATCCACACCACACAGTAGTAGTCCAACTAAAAGCACCAAGAACAATATACATAATCAAGCTGAATATCATAATAATTGTATCTATTACAAACATCAGAGTGGTCCTCAGGAACCTAATAGGTATGGAGACAACATATGCCCAAGTACCCATTACAAAAAATTCAACAGAAATAACAGAAATATAAACTAGATATAACTTCTTCATCTCTAGCTGGCGTAAGGGTAGTCGTTAGCGTAGTAATCTTTCCCAGCATAACCTTCATTAGTGGGGCCACCCGCAGCGCAATCCCCTTCCGGGTAGTAGCCATCGTCATACGCATCCTCACCTGCATTAAGAGGGACAGAGTGATCTAGACAGAGAATGTCCTAGAAATATCGACCATCAGCTTACTGAGAGCTGAGTGAATAGAAACTCACAAGGTAGTAATGATATAAACTAACAAGAAGTTATGGAAGTTTCTAAGATATAGTGTTACAATAATATCTTTCTCTTTATTATCCCAATGCCGTTACTTAACCCTTATCGTCTTGTTAACAACAACTTAGCACATACTGACCCTTGGAATAGACTTGATTGTAAAACTCCTAGATACACCAATGCTCTGTCTACCGTATCACCGCAAGTCATAGATACCATCTATCACGTAACACCGCAAGTCATAGAGGTCATCTACTACATACACTGTAAGTCATAGATAATACGTTAGTCCATCCCATGTCATCGACACATTAATTCTATTGCCACGACTTATTGTCAGTTGCATATTCTCAGCCACAACAAGTTATAGATATCTTCTACCACGTAACACCGCAAGTCATAGACTACCAAGAAAAAAAGGACTTTGAAGGTTCTGTGCCGATCATGTTCTCTCGTCTTTCAAATGGTGAATCACCGAAGCTAAATCCATCTTGGGCAGACGGGAGACGATGATCGAAGTCAGACTTGAGTATGGGACGAGAACTCGCTGATTTGGATTCGAATCAAATGAGACTAAAAGCACCATTTCTTTTGACATTACGTCTGTGGACACCGGGCTTCCGCCCCTTTGTTGGGTTTTGAAACTTGTTTGATTTTGAATTGATCAAAGGAAGAAAATGGTTGGTCTGTTGAAAATAGATACAGAGTCGCCACTTGGTCTTTAAGGAACCACGAAATCTAATTTGACTCACCCAAGCAGATAAGGGCACCGGCCCTTCATAACCAAAGAACTTGGTTCGCGGTCTTGGTATGAGAGAGGAAGGAGCCTTTGTCGCGACTAAAACACCCTCAACTCGCCCCGTCTTTCGACGGGCCTCAATTAGCATCCAAATAATCATCTTATACTATGTATGGTTCGAAAAAAAATACTATGATAGTATATTACATCACATAAGAAAATTTGAAATGGAAGATCTAAAGATAAGATATCATTCATAAGATCTAAGCCAAATATCACACAATGCAAAGTGAAAGATCACACAAATAAACCTAGGAAAAATCGTCTAATCATGTATCAAATAATCAAGACTTCCTAATCTAAAGGGGGACATGAATTGTTATTGAAACAAATAAACAAAGAAATCAAAATATGCTTAGCAAGCTAGTATGATGCATGTTATTCTTTGAGAAAAAGAAGATCTCTCAATCCCGGAGACGGATGAGAAAGGAGGATTAGATCGAGGGGAAGCATGAACGTGTGATCATGATCATTCCTTATAATCTTCTTAGATTAGGAGTCACAAAAGCCCCAAATCTTTGCATGGATGCAATGTATGTATCTAAAATGTGCCACGGTTGTAGTGTGCTTTGTGTTCATGGATTCCTTGAATGATTTAGAAGTCTAAAATGTGTATGAATGGATGAATGAAATCATCATGGGATATGTACAAATGTAGTATGAACTACTTCCTAGGACATGAGCTAATTTGGAATGCATATAGGCATCAAATCAAATAATGAAAGTTGAAATGTGCTTGCTGTGAATAGTGGATAGAACAGTAGCATGATCTTTTGGAAATTGAAAAGAGGGGATAGGAATGTTTTCAATGCATGATTTTTTATGGAGATCTTCCTTATTGTGTCTAGAACACTACCCAAAAGGCCAATCTTGAATAGCAATCACAGATTGAGAGAAATCATATAAAAAATGAAGATCACTTAGAAACAGAGTCCGTACTATCGACTGAAATGTTGAAAAATCTTAGAAAATGAAAACTAATGATCTAGAGGTCCCTTTTATACAGAAAGTTCCCGAAGACATTGAAGTTTAAGGGAAAAATAAGTAAGGACCACCCCTTTTGGAAAAGATTTCTGAAAAAGAAGTTGGAAGTGGACCTAGCTGCTGTGACAGCAAAGACAGAATGTCTGGAAGGAATGTTTGGGTCCAAATGGACCATTTCCAAGTACTTCCAAGTCAAACCAAAAATCATGGGTGTTCTCTAATGAGTTAGGAAGAATTTCCAAGTGGCCTTGCATCCATATGTTGAGTATTGAGTCCTAGAGAAATCTTTAAACTCAGCTCACTCACTGTTTTGACTAATTATTTTGAAGATTTTGGAGAAAACAAGGTCTTGTTTCTTGAAACCAAAATGAGAAGGATTGAGAGGGGTTTTGAAATAGATGTTTTGAAAACATATTTTCAATACTCAATAAGGATTATAGCCACTTAAAATTCCAATATCAAACTCATCATCAAGAACCTCCAAGATTGTTGGAGAGATTTATTTTATTTTGAGCATAACTTCAAGAATACCTTGGAGGTATTGAAGTTATGATCATCATCTATCAAACATGTTTTTGAGGTCAAGAGCTACTATCCATAAGGATTCACTCACCCCAAACTTCATGTCATCATCTAGATGATGATGAACTAGTAAGTAAATAAAGAAAATAAAAAAAGAAATGAGGTAAGAAGACATGAACATAATATGAATAAGCAAGTAAATAGCAATCAATAGATGATAATCAATGTGATTTTGGACTTGTAGCTTGGTGTTTCACTCATAGATTTTGACATTTGGACATGGAAGTAGCTTCCTAACTCAAGAATGCTCAAGAATGGTGATTGGGGGTGTTTGGAATGTGAAGTATAAGAGAGGTAATGGAAGAAAACAAGATTAAAACTCACTTTCTATAGCAAAATAGTAGGAGGAAGCTCCTTTTCTCTCTTCTAAACCTATCTCTATCTCTCTTCTTCTCTAAAACTTTTCAAGCTTTTGCACTTGGCCCCCCCAAAATGAAGAGCAATGGGGGGTTTATATAGGCCAATTTGGGGTGGTTTTGGGGTTTTAGAAGTATTCCCATTGGTCCCAAACATCTGAAATCACGAAACTACGTCATTTTGGTTTTTAATTAATCAAAATGGACCCCCAAAATAAATCACAAAAATACACTGTTCTGGAGGAGAGTGCCGCGGCACGGCGGCACTGCTCCTCCTTCGTCCAGATAATGCTGTTTAGGCCCCCTGAGGTTCCGGTATTCGTGAAAAGGCCCTATTTCGTCCGAAATTCATAGAAAATACGTATGAACTCCAAACTGAGGTTGTGATGTACCGTTGGAAAGGTATTGGAGTCTAATATACATAATAAATAGTTTGGGGATAGGTCACTTTGAAAAGTTTTGTGGTATTCGTGATAAAAGCCGATTTGATCGCCTTTTTCGCCTTTAGAAATTCATAATAAATTCATTTTAAATCCAGAAATTATGTGCGATATACCGTTGGAAAGATATTGACCTCTAGTATCCATGAAAAATGTTTGAAAATTGTTTTGGTACCCCAGTTCCAAAGTCAAATTTTGGTCAAACTGGTCAAACTTGGGATTCCCGGGAAGTTCTGGAAACCTCTGGGAGTTCCCGGGAGCTGATGTTTTCTCTTTATTTTCTTTTGGAACTCATTTTAACACTTTTCTCATGATTTAAAATGATTCCGGTGAATTCGGACGATTTCGGTCAAACTTGGTCAAACCTGATCAAGCTTTGGTCAAACCGGTCAACGGGGACTTTCCGGGAACTTCCGGGACTTCCGGGGGTCTCTAGGAGCTGACGATTTCATCCGATTTTACTTAAAAAATCATTTTATTGCTTTTCTTACGACGTAGCATGTTTCCAGAACTTTGGGACCAAATCTGGGAGTTTTTGGGCTTTCAGGGGCATTTTGGTCATTCTGAGCATTCTGAGAGATAGAGCTGACTTCCGAGAGTCCTTTTGAGTCTTTTACGATCATTGTGAACCACAAAGCTATGGGTCTCCTAAATCTGATAGCCGACAAAATGGGGTGTCTACAGCGTCATCTAAGGCATTTGAGAATACTTGTTTACCCAACCACCACATATCAGAGACACTTCGTTTGTCTACCGCGTTTGGGAAGTAATACCTCCCGTAATCATCATAGAACTCAGTAAACCTACCTATCATTATACCACTAGCAATTTACATGACACCCCATTGTGGCCTGACTACTCTGATTAACGTGAATGGATATCGAACTCATGCATAAACTGCATAGTATCTAATGTTATCACGTTAATCCATTATTATTAATCATACTTATCTTTGTTGTCACATTATCCCTGATCAACCCATAATGACATACTGAAAGTCCAAATCGAGAATTGAACAATCGAACCCTTTATATAATAACCAAGAGGAACTAACCATGTTCAGCCAGCGCCAATCGATTGGGACAAGGGTCCAATCGATTGGGATAAAATATGACAATCGATTGAGAAACATGAAACCACCTTAAAACAAAAATTACAGCGGTAGAATATTGTGTTATTGACACTTTCCCGTTGGTTTCACTTGATTTCAACGGTTAGATTTCGAACTAAAAATCTTTGATCAAAAACAGTTTATGGATTCACTGTTTTTATTTTACTTGTTCAACTTCTATTTGGTAACTCCAACTATTAAACTATGAAGTTGAGTTGAGCCAAACCACTTCTCCTACCATTTGATGGCCATGGGAGACTACAAATCTTTATTCTTCATAGATTTCAAATGAAATATAGATAGACTTCATGAAATCTATAAGATATAGAATCTAAACCATGGAGATGGGTTTAGACTCAAAACTACATTCTCCTACCATTTAATGGTCATTAGGGAAGGGGGACATGACCATGACTCATGAGTCTTAAAGGAATATTGAAGGGATTCCTCAAGACATCAAGTTTAGAGGATCCAACTCATGAGTGTGGACTTGGATCCTCTTATGAAGTGTTAATTAAACTTTGACTCCTATGTGAAGCACAAGCCTACATAGGGTTCAAAAGATCATGCTCTAGAGGTCAAAAGAGATATTGAAGATCTCCAAGACCTTCAAGAGAAGAAAATAAACAAGAGAATGGAAGAAAATAACATGGAAACAAAAGAAACTCCTAAGTTTACTTGATGAACAAAGAAAATAATGAAAGATTTTAAGACTAGAGAAGAGAAGAAAGGATAAGCTAATAATCTATGGTTAGAGGATCACCTCCAAATTATCCTCAAAGTTTTCTTTTCTTTGAAGATCTTCCAAGCTCTTCTCTCTAATTCTCTAAACACTTTTTTTCTCTAAAAAATGTTGGTGAAATGGAAGTATATGCTCTCTCTCCCAATATGTCTCTTGGTGTTCTTCTTGGTCTCCCTCTTTTAGGAAGATCCCTTCTCTTTTATAAGCAAAATTACCAGGTATTTTTGATGAATTTCGGAGTAAAAAACAGGCATAATTCCCTCATTAGTTGGTACAATGTGTACTTTCTGAAATTATGCAGACTGCTGTCCAGCGCGGCAGTCCAGACACTGACGCGGCAGTCCGTGACTGCCGCTGCGGCATTCATCAAATGCCGTTGCGGCACTTAATGACTGTCGCGCGGCATTCACCAAATGCCGCGTCAATTAATGGATTGCCGCAATTTTGTCAGTCTTACTTTATCAGTTTTTTGTTCTTATTTGCATGCGCATACGTATTGCTCTGCAAAATACAGACTTTAAAAGCGAACGGCAGTCAGAAACCTGCGGCGGCACTTGATGAGTGCCGTGCCGGCACTTTGTGACTGCCGTGCGGCAGTAACCGAGTGCCGTGGAAGCCCGCCGTGTGCCGTTTTTGACTAAAATTCCCCTTTTAGGTCTTTTCTCTTTTTGAAACAAATTATTTTTGAATATCTTTTCCAAAAGTTGTGTTTTATATCAGAATTTTCCTAAATAACTGGTATTTCCCTCTTTCTGTGAAATTTTATCGCGTTTTGGAGAATTTTCTGAAGAGCTTGGAATACTTTGAATTTTTCGATCATTGTCATCATTGGACGTGGAGGTGACGCTCTCCTAAATTCGACGGCCGGTCAAAATTGGGGTGTCTACAGTTTGCCCCTCTTTGACAGAGCTTGTGGAGCAACGCGTCCCATAAGTGAATGTCAAAGCCTGTGTGAAGACAAGCCTTTGACCTGACTGTCGAATTTAGGCGAAAACAAAAATGCGTTGCAAAACGGGCGCGCAGCGGAATCCTAATTGGTCGGGCTCCCTGATGAGCTGCCTACGTATCCCTGTCAGGAATCAGACCAAAGCGTAGTTCAGGCATGGGTTGATCATTCACAGACGCAAATAGTCACACGGATGGATGCACCTATCCTGTCGTGATGCACGTGCTATGCAATGGTGTTGTCTGAGTTAACCTGGTTATGTAAATGTCATGCTTATCACATTTTCCTTATGTATGACGCGCATTTCGTGGCGTTTTAGTCAGGGAAGATTATCTATTGAGAATCTGTCATAGGAGTCATAAGAGTGCTTTTGATTTGATCACGAGGGTTAATCGCAAGTCCGTTGCGAAAACCGGGAATATAAATCCGTTATATTCTCCAAACGAGGGTTAATCGCAAGTCCGTTGCGAAAACCGGGAATATAAATCCGTTATATTCTCCAAACGAGGGTTAATCGCAAGTCCGTTGCGAAAACCGGGAATATAAATCCGTTATATTCTCCAAACGAGGGTTAATCGCAAGTCCGTTGCGAAAACCGGGAATATAAATCCGTTATATTCTCCAAACGAGGGTTAATCGCAAGTCCGTTGTGAAAAACGGGAATATAAATCCGTTATATTCTCCAAAAGAGGGTTAATCACAAGTCCGTTGCGAAAACCGGGAATATAAATCCGTTATATTCTCCAAAAGAGGGTTAATCGCAAGTTCGTTGCGAAAACCGGGAATATAAATCCGTTATATTTTCCAAAAGAGGGTTAATCGCAAGTCCGTTGCGAAAACCGGGAATATAAATCCGTTATATTCTCCAAACGAGGGTTAATTGCAAGTCCGTTGCGAAAACCGGAAATATAAATCTGTTATATTCTCCAAAAGAGGGTTAATCGCAAGTCCGTTGCGAAAACCGGGAATATAAATCTGGGCCCACAGGCTCAAATATTGCGATTTTCAAAATTGGGAACCCAACGGGCCCAAATACTTTAATTTTCAAAAAAATGGGGGGCCCACGGGCTCGAATATTTTGGAACTCCAAAATTTGTAGTCAAAGTGTACCTATGAAATGACCCTGAGGGCCAAAAGTGCAATGAGGGCAATTTTTGGGGACTCAAATTCAATTTATGGGACTTGATTCGAATTTTTGGGGGAAAGTAAATATCTATGAACCGCCATAATCGCGGCACGCGCGGCTTTCTGCGGCAGTCCGTGACTGCCGCGCGGCACTCACGGAGTGCCGTTACGGCTCTCGACGAGTGCCGCGCGGCAGTTGACTGACTGCCGCGCACGGAAAAATGAGTGCCGCGTTGAGGGGCAGTGGCTTAAACCGCCGGGGTTCTCTTCCCATTCTCTCATTCTCTCATTCTCTTCATCTCGAGATCTCTCTGGAGAAAATTTTCCCTCATTCTTTCTTTGCCTCTATATCGATCCACGACATTCACAGGTTAGTTTTGCTAGATCAGAGCTTGATTAAACTTGTTTATTTCACTGTTTTTCCAAATTTTTTTACTAATCTACGCGTGGATTCTCTCTTTTTCTCTGACAGATTATGGCTAGTGGTTCAGGGCGCAAGAAGAGGGCTAGGTATACTGCCACGCATCACCCAGACGCCGCGCTTTTACTGAGGGATCCTGACGAGCATCTGTCGGCCCGCGCGTTCAAGCGCGAGGTAAACACTCTTCTTCTCTTATTTCTCGTATTCCTTTCTCGCATTTCCTTTCCTGTGTGGATATATCGTAGGGTTGCTATAACTTTAGATACCCTGTTCCGAATGACACGCTCATGGTGTCTTCGAGCGTCTCGAATACCTTATACCATGCCTCTCGTAAAGGAATTCAAATTTTATTATTTTTATTTCTCGTGAACTTTTGAAAAAATAAATAAATAAATAAAATAGAAAATGAATTTTATGCTCGAATTATCCTTTATTTTCCCCTTTGATTTTGTTCAACGACTTTTGAAAACCATTTAACTGAAATCTCAAACATCGCTTGTGAATAATGAAATCCAATGCTCGTAGAAATGAAATCACGAACCTTTTCCTGTATTTACCGTCCTGGCGAGTTTTCTTAATGCCATTTTATTATTCAAAAATAATTAATTCTTGGATATTTGCAATCACGCATTCCTTTTTTGCAACCAGACTCTTTCCGGGCCCAAAATCTCCTTTAAAACTTGTATATGCACGTTTTCCAAAGTAGGTGGACAAAAACTACTCTTTCTTTTTTTCTTTCTTTTCTTTTCGAAACTTCGTTAAAATTTTGAGCGTTTCCTTTTATTCATTTTCTCTTGAATGCAAACGAATGTCTCTCCTGTGAAATCCTATGTGAACACTTCTATACTTTCTTTTCTTTTATTTATTACTTATCTCCTTCTTCATTGCTTTCTCCTTTTATTTATTCTCTGACAACAAATCTTGTGATTCTTTCTTGCAGCTGCAGCCCAAAGTGCTGAAGGGGCACGGCAGCCTCGCCCACGGCCATGAGTGGTATACGGAGCTGAGCCCGACTGTGAGGGCTTTGGTGGATGCCGCGGGGTTTGGAGACTTCGTCAAGCTTTTGACGAAGAGCTCCAACGACCTTCAGCAGATACTCGCACTGGCCGAGCGGTGGTGGGATACTACGAGTACCTTCCACTTCGACTTTGGGGAGATGACGATGACCCCTCTTGACTTCAGCATGATCACGGGGATTCCATTCGGAGGAGAGCCCCTGCGGCACCTCACAGACCAGGAGTGGGACCAGATGGAGCCCTTGTTAGGGGTGGTCCCGGAGGAGGCCTTGGTCACAGCTCGATGGTTTATGGATACTTTTCGGGGGAAACCCGGCTTTACGGACGAGCAGATGGCCCGGGGTTTCTTGATGTATGTGCTGGGGTGCTCCTTGTTGAGCACCAGGGGTGACCGGATTTCTGCTCCCTTGGTGGCGTCGCTGGAGCACTTGGACCGGGTTGCCGAGTACGACTGGGCTGGTACAGGATTGGCTATCCTATATAGGCACATGAGCGACATCTCCCGAGATAGGTCGGCTGCTACCGGCGGGTATTGGAGAGCGTGGGAGGTATACCCTTTTCCTATATTCCATTGCCCTTTATTGTTATTTTATTTTTTTTAAAAAAAAAATGTGAGACTAATCTTCTTCTTTTTTTTTTTTATTACAGATTTGGTCCCACGAGTATCTTCGCATGATGTCCCCTTAGACACGTGATGCCGACGCCCTTATCATGCCCCAGGGGCTGAAATGGGCGAAGGACAGGGTTGGGAGGAAGACCGGGGCCCATGATTTTGTTTCGTTCAGGAACTTCCTGACGAACCTACGGGAGGAGCATGTACAGTGGCAGCCGTGGCTCAGAGCGTTACCCGAGGCTAGCGCGGGGATTCAGGAGTCGGCCGGGTATGACCCGATGAGACAGCTTCTTGATGGTGGGTCAGAGGGTATGGCGTGGTACTTGGGAGAGAGGGTGACCAGGCAGTCTATAGCGGCTCCCAGATTCTTTGTGCCGTTCCCTCCTCCCGACTCTATGAGGGCTACAGACACACTTCAGGGCGGCGACTACTCGGCTGCTCGAGCTGGCTTTGGTATTCATGGCTTCTTGGAATGTCCTGACGGATATGCGGCCTTCCGTGCCGCCAAGCTGATGCCGAACTTCCCGCTGATGGAAGTGACTCGGGTGAGTAAATGATTCCTTTATTATTTTTGTGAGTTCTTCCTTTTACTCTTCACCCATGTTTTATTACTTTTGTTTGCAGCATGTCCCTGCTGCGCCCCGCCCCCCTGGTCTACCTGAGTGGGACTGGACTATGTCCACCGTCTCGTTTGGCGAGCCCCATGTGACGACGATCCCCCGACTTTCCCAGGGCGCCCCTACCATTCCTATTCACTATGATCTTGTCCCGCGTGCTTATGCGGAGGAGGGCCTGGCGTATGCCCATAGCGTGCGACAGTGGGTTCTTGGGCGCGAGTGGATGGTAAGAAATTCATCCCCACTCCTATTTTGACTGGGATCGCATTTCTTTTATTGATCTTTATTCCTGGTTCTTGTTTTCAGGCAGAGGGAGCACGGGCGACTGCGGCGGTTCAGCTGAGGGCCCAGGTATGATCTTCTACCCTGTCTATATTCTCAGCATTCCAGACGCCTTTTCAATACTTTTCTGGACTCATCCCCTCTCTTCCAGATGGAGGAGAACAGGGTCCTGTCTCAGCAGGTGGGGCAGCTCCAGCAGCGACTCCAGCAGTTCGGCGTCCCCCTCAGCGATGCCCCCGGAGGTAGTGGTGTTGGACGCGGCGGTGGTGGCGGCGAGGGCACCAGTAGGGGCAGAGGCGGCAGTAGCGGCGGTCGTGGAGGGAGCGGTGGCGGCAGCGGGACTGAGTCAGAGGAGGAGCCTCTCAGGCGCACGACTCGTCTTTCTCGCGGCCGGGGTCGGGGTCGCGGTTGACCCCTCTCCTGTTATTATTTTGTATTTTATTTTTGAGAGTTATGGGAGGATTTACATTTGATGGATGACTGTATATACACACATTTTGATGGTTGCTTCCTTGTAGTTGGTAGGATAAATACTTTATTTACGTTTTCCTTGCTTACTCACCGTATGTGTGACCATAGCTTGGTCCAACTCTTGCTGTATGTGGGACCATGGCTTGGTCCCGACTTTATTTTCTATCTTTGAATGCTTCTATTTCTTTTATCTATTTGATATATACAAATGAGTGAAGTGAATGAATGAATGAATGTATTTGCACGTGCTGCATGATGCGCACGTTTTATTGCCTCTTTATTTAGTTTTCTGTTTGCAGGTGGGCAGATCGTGTTACAAACAAACCCTGGCCAGTAAAAAGCTCGAAACGGCACTCGGTTAGGCCTCCGCGGCACTCAACGAATGCCGCAACGGCAGTCAGTGAATGCCGTGCGGCACTCACGGACTGTCGCGCGGCACTTCATGGAGTGCCGCAGCACTTTATCGGGTGCCGCGATCTAGTGGGCAGCTTTATTTCCCTACTTATACCCCTCTTCTTCTAACACTCCGCAAAACATCTCCTTTCTCTTTCCATCCTCCTTTCAAATGGCCCCCATTTGCTCCCAAATTCTCTTCCCATGGATGGATACTCTCTCAGGTAATGAAAAGCTCAACTTTGAATGCTTCAGATTGAACGATCTCTTCTCTTTCCGACGCATGAATTTGAACAAGGGCTTACTTCGAGCTGTTATTCAGTGTTGGGACCCTGCTCTCAACGTCTTTCGTTTCGGCTTTCAAGAGATTTGTCCTTTGTTCGAGGAATTTAGCGCTATTCTCCACACTGATCCTTTTGCTGAATTGACGGTTCCTCTGATTCAGGCCGGGTATGTCTGCGACTTGGCCACTCTTCTCCACATATCTCGAAATGCGGCGGGCTCCCTTATTTGTGACAAGCATATCGATTTTGAGCGCCTTGCCTCCGTTTATGCTCCCCCCTATGATGGCGAGTACCAGATCATCCGTCGTAGTGCTTTGTCAATTGCCATGCTCTCTTACTTCCTATTCCAGTCATCTTCTGACATTCTTGTACCCATTGCCTGTGGTTTGAGGGAGATGAAAAGTGCTGTTATGCTGATTCTTGGTGAAACTCTGATTGGGTTGAGCCATGCCCATGTTACCGGGGCCATGTTATCTGCCGGGGCACCTTTCGTCTTGCAAGTTTGGCTCATGGAACGCCTCGACCTCTTCATTCACCCCTCGCATCTTCGGGGGCCATTTCCTTACGACCGCATGGAGATCCATTGCTTATTCCATTCTGCCGATGCATGGCTCGGTTGGCTCCAAGGTCTCTCTTCTGGTGACATTTGCTGGATCTGCCCTCAGTGGACTCATCGTTCTGTTGCTGTACGTCTTCCTGGGCGACCTGGCATTTGGTTACCAGGCTTGAGTGCCACTACTTTCTACATTCCCGATCGGGTGGTTCGTCAGTTCGGGCTTCTGCAGGATATTACTGAGCCTGTGGCTGCTGATTTCACCAGAGGGTCCACTTTGCGTCCTCCTATTGTGAAGGCTTTCATAGAGGCTTGGTCGAGTAGGGTGGCTGCTCCGTGCCCGAGGGTCCCTGCTTCGATTATGCCCACCGCCCAGTATCTTCTGGAGATCCAGGCCTTGGTTGTGAGACAGACTTGATGAGACATGTGCACAATAAAACAGACGAAGACAGAGAAAAGTTGGCCCCATTCACAAAATTTTCTGACGGACCCTGCCTACTCTTTCACGCTTTCTGAATGTGATTGACTGATGTTGTTATCTTTAGGGAAATTTCTAGCATGCTTAATCAAAGCGCTCAACCTTTCGATTAATCTTTTATGAAGAATTCTCCTTTTAATGTCTTTATTCGGCTCCCTACTTTGCTTTTTGTTTTCTACTCATTCTTTTCCATGAATTCTTATTTGTACTTATTTTGACAGCCAGTGACCTGAAGGATGGTTTTATTTCTGGGTTCTTCGGCTGGCAAACAAAGTTTGCCCCTGGTTTTAGGGCTTAGAAGTGATTCCGGGCAAACGCCAGTTTGCCCCTAGTTTAGCACACACATTTCTTGCTTTTAGGTTTTCTTGGGCCGAAGGCTTTTGAAAGCCCGCCTACTTATCCCCGAGTGGGCGTCAGGCCTGTAGTAGTTCAGCTCAAGGTTTGAAAGAAGACGCCGCCCGGGCGGTTTTATTTAAATGACCGAACCAAGTAGGTTGCCTACGTATCCCCTAGCAGGAATCAGGTCAAGCGTAGTTCATCGAGGTAGGAGGCTTTGAAAGAAATGGTTTCAAGCAAAGTATTTCTTGAGGCGATCGAGGTTAATTGGCTGTTTAAATTCAACCCCGTCCAGGTCCATAAGATAAGCTGCTCCTCCGGAGAGGAGAGTCTTAATGATGTATGGTCCGACCCAGTTGGGTTTGAATTTTCCTCTGGGGTCATAAACGGGCACTTTTAGTTCTTTGAGGACCAGGTCACCCTCAGCAAGCTTCCTTGGGCGAACCTTTTTGTTGAAAGCACGAGCTATCCTCTTCTGGTACCCCCGAGTATGGTTTATCGCGGTCAACCTCTTTTCATCAAGCAGCATCAATTCCTCATATCTTCCCTGTATCCATTCTGATTCTGTCACTTCACATTCCGTTAAGACTCTGAGAGAGGGTATTTCCACCTCGACTGGGAGGACTGCTTCCATTTCGTAGACCAACGAGTATGGCGTAGCACCCGTTGAAGTCCTTACTGACGTCCGATACCCCCATAAGGCAAATGGCAGCTTCTCATGCCAATCCTTATATGTATCTGTCGTCTTCCCCAAGATTGCTTTAACATTCTTATTCGCTGCCTCTACTGCTCCATTCGTCTGGGGCCTATACGGGGATGACTGATGGCGAGTGATCTTATACTTCTCTAAGAGCGGGATGACTTCCCCCTGGAAATGGCTGCCATGATCGGAGATAAACTCGTTCAGGACTCCATATCTGCAGATTATGTTCTTCTCAATGAAACTCACCACATCTTTGGCTTTCAAAGTCGCGTATGAGGCTGCCTCTACCCATTTTGTAAAATAATCGATCGCCACGATTATATACCGGTGCCCATTGGAAGCCTTTGGAACTATCTCACCAATGATATCAATCCCCCATACAGAAAATGGCCAAGGGGTGGTCATGCTATAGAGCTGCGACGGTGGGGTGTGCATCAAATTTGCATGAATCTGACACTTGTGACACCTTCTAACATATTCACAACAGTCTTTGTCCAAGGTCGTCCAATAGTACCCTTGTCGAATGATCTTCTTTGCCAACATGTGCCCGTTCATGTGGGGTCCGCATACTCCCTCATGTATTTCCTCCATCATTCTCTCAGCTTCCCTTCCATATAAACACTCTAAATTATACCCGGTGTAGGACTTCTTCCACAGTTTATCCGCGTAGATCACAAATTGAGCAGCAAATCGCCGTATCGCTTTCTTGTCCTTTTCTGAGGCTCCTTCGGGGTATTCTCCTTCCTTAATAAACTTCCACACGTCCGCATACCAAGGCACTTCATCTTCTCTCTCTATGGCTGCGATCATTTCAAATGACGGTTGATTCCTCACTTCTACGGATAACGGGACCATAGCAATTTTGGAGGGAATTTGGATCATCGAGGCCAAGGTAGCCAAAGAGTCGGCTAGCTGGTTTTCTTCACGGGGGAGATAATAGAAAGAAATCTTTTGGAATTGTGCCTTCAGGCTTTCCAGATAGTCATGATAAGGTCTCAATTTCTCATGTTTTATTCTCCAATCTCCCCGGACCTGGGATATGATCAAGTTGGAATCCCCGAAGACATCAATCTTTCCGACCTTCAAAGCCAAGGCTGCTTCCATTCCAATTATGCATGCTTCGTACTCCGCGGTGTTGTTGGTTGAGTTATACTTGAGCTTGACGGCTAGTAGGGTAGGGGTCCCATCGGGTGCTATCAGAATGATTCCAACTCCATAACCTAATTGATTGGCTGCTCCGTCAAAATACATCCTCCACAGATCCTCCCTAACCTCCATGATTCCTTCATCCGGGAACTTAAAATCTCCTTTGTCCTCAGATTCTACAGCGAGGTCGGCTAGAAATTCGGCGACGGCCCTTCCTTTTATGGACTTGGAGGTGACATATCTGATATCGAACTCAGCCAGCAACATGGTCCAACGGGAAATCCTACTGGTCAAGACGGGTTTTTCGAACAGGTACTTTAACGGGTCCATTCGGGATATCAGGATTACCGGGAATGCTAGCATGTAGTGACGGAGGCGACGGGTACACCAAACCAAGGCCCAACAGGCTTTCTCCAAGGGCGAATACTTTAACTCATATCCGACCATTCTCTTGCTTAAGTAGTAAATGGCTTTCTCCACGCGCCCCTCTTCTCCTTCTTGGGCCAGCATGCATCCCATTGAATCTTCGGATACGGAGAGATAGAGCAACAGGGGTCTCCCAGGCGAAGGTGGTGACAGGACAGGCGGGTTTTGGAGGTAGGTTTTGATTTTGTCGAAGGCTTGTTGACACGGGGTGTCCCATTTGAACCTTTCTCCCTTTCTGAGTAGTTTGAAGAGTGGGTCGTAGGTCAAGGTGAGTTTGGAGATGAAGCGGCTGATGAACTGTATTCTCCCCAAGAATCCCCTCAGTTCTTTCTCGTTTTTGGTGGCTGCATCTCGGTTATGGTTTTTATCTTGGTGGGGTCTACCTCTATCCCCCTCTGAGTAATGAGAAATCCTAACAACTTGCCAGTAGTGACCCCGAACGTGCATTTCTGTGGGTTCAGCCTCATCTTGAATTCCCTCAGTCTTCCAAAGAACTTTCTCAAAGCCTCTAGGTGTCCTCCCCTCTCCTTGGATTTCACAATCATATCGTCCACATACACTTCCACCTCCTTGTGGATCATGTCGTGTAGTAGGGTGGTGGCAGCCCTTTGATAAGTTGCTCCTGCGTTCTTAAGTCCGAATGGCATGACTCTATAGCAATATGTTCCCCACGGAGTGATGAAAGTGGTTTTCTCTCTATCCTCGGGAGCCATGAGGATTTGATTGTACCCGGAAAATCCATCCATGAAAGATAGAAGTTCATGCCCCGCAGTGTTATCAACCAACACGTCGATGTGGGGTAATGGGAAATCGTCTTTAGGGATCGCCTTGTTTAAATCTCGGAAATCAACGCAAACCCTAACACGACCATCCTTCTTTGGGACAGGTACAATATTGGCAATCCATTCCGGATACTCGGTGACCATCAAGAATCCAGCTCTTAGTTGCTTTTCAACCTCGTCTTTCACTTTAAGTGCCCATTCTGGCCTCATTCGCCTCAATTTTTGTTTTATTGGTTTAGAATTGGGAAAGAGGGGGATGTGGTGTTGGACTATTTTTGGATCGATACCTGGCATATCATTGTAAGACCACGCAAAAACATCTTTGAATTCATTTAATAGACTGATTAGTTCTTTACTTTCTTTATTGCTAAGTGTAGAGCCGATGAAGACATTTTGAGGATTGTTCTCATTTCCAAGATTAATTGTTAGGGTGTCTTCAATGATTTTACATGCAGATTCTTTTTCTTTTTCAATTAGTTTTTGCAGTTCAATAGGTATTTCATGATCATCACATTCATCACATTCATTAAGCGCGTTCGAGTAGGCAGAATCAGTCGTACTTTCATTGATTTTCTTTGGAGTGATTACAACAGACATAGAAATTGAAAGACGCCTCATTTGGGCCATTACAGACTCTGGGTGTGGGGGAAACCTATCACTAGACTCAAAAACCCACTCCTTCTTGTGCTCTCCTCCCAGGCCAGTAATAAAGTATTCTTCCGGACCTCCTGTCTTGGTGATTTTCTCCATCCCTTCTTCCTCAGCCTTTCCTTCCTCACCTTCTTCACTTTCGACGGCTTCCTCCATTATGCCCTCGACGTATTCACCTTTGGTCTTTCCGGGATCCTCCTTCATGACTTCTGCGTTCCCTTCGCCTAACAGATCTTTCATGGCAGAACCGTCCAGCATACCAACCCAGTCCTTGGCAGCAACAGACTTTTCAGGCTTTTGCAGAAATGGGTCCTTGTACTCAGAAATTTCATGGGAGAAAAAAATCTCAAACCCCGGCTTCATGCATTTGTCCTTTTGGTCCATCCATGGTTCTGGAAAACCACAGAAGGGGAAATCTTCTCCTTCCTTCACAAAATACCCATTGAGAGTCTTTGAGTAGGGGTCTAGTGGCGCATTGACGGCCTTTTTCTTTGCTCTCAGTTCCTTCTTCGTTGGCTGGTACCCCAAGCCATGAGTGTGAGTCTGAGTAGGGATTCTCGGAGCCTCTGGCAGACCCTGAAGATTCTTCCCCAACCCCAATCCTGGAAAGAATCCCATTTTCTTCATGATTCCGGCGACGACTGGACTAGTATTTTGATCAAAATGGGATGGTAAGGGCTCTCCCGACTTTCCTTCTTCTATCACGCTGATGAACTCGAATCTTCCCATTTTCGCTTCTTCTTCTTGTAGCTGCAGTTCCAGGACTGGCGCGCTTGATGATGCTCCGGACAGGCGGACCCAACTGTCCCCAAGGATGTCACAGACCTTGCTTTCCCAGATACACTTAACCTTTTGATGGATTGTTGACGGTATGGCGCCCAAACTGTCTAACCATGGCCTCCCAAGCAGTAGATTGAAAGAAGCGGGAATGTCAATGACCTGAAATTCAGCTTCTTTTTCAAGTGGGCCGACAGCGAGGTGAAGGAGAATTATGCCCATGACAGTCCTCTGAGTGTTGTCATATGCTCTCACCTTTTGTTCAGACGGTATGAATGTCGATTCATCCAGGCCCATGCGCTTAGCCGTGCAGAAGGGACATACATTAAGAGCAGACCCGTTGTCGACGAGACAAGCGGGTACGGTGTTCCCCAAACATTCAACGGTGATATACAACGGCTTGTTGAGCGTGGGTCCTCCCGGAGGTAAGTCATTTGATGAGAAGGTAATAGCTGAAGTTGGAATTTTGCCGATCAGCCCCACGAGGTCTTCCGGAGTGGTGTCGATGGACACGTCAGCTTGGTTCAAAGCGTCTAGGACCGCCTGCCTATGACGCTTGGAGGCAATCAGCAACCCCCAGACAGTGATGTTAGCCTGAGTCTTCTTCATTTGCTTGAGGACTCTATCCTCTTCTTCTTCTTCATTCATCTTCCCCTTTCCTTTGTCCTGATCCGTCCCCGGGTGATCTTCCTCCAGTTCGTTCGGTTTGAAGTGTCTGCCAGACTGGGTCAAATGATCTATCTCCTCTCTTGCCCAAATGTTGTCGACTTCTGAAACAATCTTTGAGCCCTCCTTTGCCTCTTCGTCGCTTTGATACCACAGGTCATCCTCTTCCACTTGGTCTACGTCACGATCATTACTTCCTTGAACCCACCAATCTGACTGCCCCGTTGCTTCATTCTCCCATATCCCTGGCTGGCTTCCAACCATACAGATTTCTGGATTTTTTGGTAACTGATAAAACTTCTTTGGTTCCCCAACTTTGTGATCAGCTTGGATGGATCGAATGTCACTTCTTCTACTCCTAAGAAGTAAAGACCCCGCGGCGGCGGTACGGCACGATGGTTTGGCAATGGATTCTTGGTGACATTGGGAGCCTTGACAGGTGGCTCGGATATCACTTTGTTGTCGATAAGGTCTTGTATGTCATGCCTTAACCTCATGCACCGATCAGTCGAGTGGCCCTTTTGCTGATGATATTTGCAGTAGAGATCTCCTTTAAAGTACGGTGGGAGTGGACTCGGCGGGGGTCGGGGTTCCAACTGGCGGAGGTGCCCTTTCGCTAACAGCCTGTCGAGGGCGGTTGATAAAGATACTCCCAAATCTGAAAACTTCCTCATTGGCTTATCCTCCCCTCCTCTTGGATGACTTTTGGTGATGTCGAATTTTCTCTCCGGCTCGCTAAGTGCATTGACATCGGTGGGGCCAGAGTGACCTCCCGAATGCCCTCCATTCGACCCATAGCTAGGCCTCCGATATCGGTTCTGTGGTTCTTCCTTCTTGATTGTCCCTTCTTGGATTGCATCTTCGATTCTCGTCCCCACATCGAATACCTCAGCAAAGGTATTGATTGACTGGAACCTCATCTTCTCCTGATAAACTGGCTGTAGATTTTTCATCAACATTCGGATCTGATCCTTCTCGGATGGCCTTTGCACCATTTTCGCAGCTTTCCCTCTCCATCGGCTTAAATACTCGGCAAATGATTCTTTATTCCCCTGCCTGGTTGTTTCCAAATCTCGGATAGTAACATCCAAGTCCTGATTGTATTCGTACTGTGCCACAAATGCCTTAATCACTTCTTCCCATACTCTGGTTTTGCTTGGCTCAAGTGTAAGATACCATGATAAAGCGGCTCCTGTTAAGGTTTGTTGGAAAAGGACAGCCATTATGGTAGTGCTTAGCCCACTAGGCTGAAAAGCCCCTATGCACATCCGGACATGACTGCGGGGGTTGCCTGTGCCATCAAATTTATCAAAGACGGGCATTTTAAAACCGGCCGACAGCGTCTCATGGACTCCGTCGTACAACCCTTCCAGTTCCATCAGATAAGTATCCACCCCTTGAGCTTTGCGCATTACCCTCTCCAACTTTTCTATCTTCTCGGTCAGCAGCTTCTCCTTCTCATCTTTTTCCTTGTCTCTGTTGGCTCTCAGTGCATCATTCCAATGCGCCTCTTGATCGTCGAACCAATCTCCGTCTCTTCCTCCCAAAGGCGGGTCTATAATGGGTGGAATTACATGCGGCGGTCGGCGATTCAGTTCCTCTATCATTCCCATCATGCGATTCATGTTCTCGGCCTGTCTTCTCATCTGTTCCGCTTGTTGCTCAACTAGTACCCTCAATCCGGTCATCTCTTCGTTTCTCTCTTCGGCCATGTCAATGTATCCTCTTCTCACCAACCTTGCCGTAGGATCTCTAAACCACCCTTGGCTTGCTATTTTTGCTCCTACAATAAATTTTGAAAATTTCTTTTTAGAAAAACCTTTTTACCTTTATTTTATTCGAGAAAGACTTTTATTTTATGCATCATGCGGATATAATGCATGTGTGTGTGTGTGCCTACTCTGTATGCCAAAAAAGAAAAATCCTAATCCTAACACATAAGCACATAAGCACATAAAATCCTTTCCTATGTCAAGTACGATGATTTCTCCATTCATTGCGACCCTCTTTACCCTTCGATGTCTGGAAATTTTAGCGTTTTCGAAATTTATTTGAAAAGCATTTCTGATGAACTCTTTAGAAAACAATTTTTCAAGAATTTTGGATCGCATTTTTCAAAAAGTGATTGGGTTGAAACTCTTGTTTTGAAAAGTGTCTTAGCGGATGAATAACCTTGGTTTGGCTTTTAATCGAAAATGAACTGCCAGAATTTTGGAAAAGTGATTAAAAACTTTGGAATAAAGACGGCAAAATCTGTTTACTTTCAAAGATGGATTTAAAATTCTTTGGGCAGAAGGATCACATGATTGGATTATCACCGTACTTTTCATGAGTTTGGATACATACAAGGTCAATGATGCTTAGCTGATCATGATATAAGAGACGTAATCTTATAATCAAGGTTCAACATGTCCCTAGATGTCGTGGGACACAAAGGGAATTGCTCAACAGTGATTAAGAGTTTACACATCTTCTATTAGGCAAGCATCGTCATCATCTCAAGTAATCCCTTCCAGGCATACAAAACTTCCTAGCACATAGCCCTAATCAAGAATTGAATTCCTAATTTTGAAAGGTTCTATGGAAACTATCATGCAAAGGTTGGGTTTTAGTCAAATAAGGGACCCTTGACACACACCCGATAGGATGCTTCATATACCAAATCATGGTACGAGATCAAGGGTGATCACACAGTCCCATGATGACTTGACCGACCGGGTTGCCCCGAGCCTCCAAGGTCATAGTTCTGTGTAATCGACATGGCTGGACATGCAAGTGAAATGCAACAGGCACACAAAGATTAATTAATTTTATTAAAAGGATATTTTTCAAGTCTAATCCTCGAGTGAACCCAAAATCAGAATTCTGGTCTGCGAAACCAGAGATTCTGGGTTCGATCCCCAGCAGAGTCGCCAGATTGTGGATATCGCAGGTTGACTTACCCACAGCATTTTAAAATCAATTTCTAAAACAAAATGAGTCGCCACTTAATTTTTAAAAGGAAAATTAAGAAACCATTTTAAAAGCAAACTGATCTTTTAGAAACCAGAGATTAACTAGGTCCGGGGATTATGGAATGAGAGAGGAAGGAGCCCGTCGGACTAAAACACCCTCTCTCATCCTATCTTGCGATAGGCCTTTACTCAACATCCTTTTAATCAAATTTATTAATCTAAGCATGCCCTCAACTAACGCATATATACATATACATCACAAAAGCATGTCCAAAGGGTGAAAAATTGCAATTGACAAAATATCATTCATAAGCCACGTAATTCAAATAGCAAGCAACATGATATGCAATGGGGAACCAAAGAACTTACCCGGGATCCAGCCGCGAATATTAAACGTGCGATGCATGCGATTAAATAAAACCTAGGAAGAGAGTCTCTAATCCATATATACACATAAGGCAAATCTTAACTCTAAAGTGTCGCGCATGAGGTCGAAAATCAAATAAAATCAATGAATTTAATAAACTAGAGAGGGATTGAGGAATCGTACCTTAATAGCGCTACAAAACAAAGGGTTAGTCCACATGATATGCAAAATACGATGTTAGAAATAACAATCCTAAAATTTCTAGCTTAAATCTATCTAATTTAATTAAATCCAAAGCAAATAAGTCCTAATTACAAGTGCCAAACCATATGGATGAATATGTACATGGACAAGAACAAACTATGAAATGCTCTTAAACCTTGAATTCAAACTCAACTAATCCTTATTAAAGCATGGTTTAAGCCTTAGATCATAGAAAAGTCATTTAGACCCTTGTTTACAAAATAAGTCAAATGTGTCTTAAAACTCTGAAAATTGCAGAGAGCAGACCAGAACTTAAAAGAAATAAAAAACATATCTCTCATTGTTTGATCTTGGTGATTTTTGGGCTCGATATGCCTCTGTGAGTCTAGTTTTCAAATCAAAAAGAAAATCAAAGTTCCAACGGTCGGATCTCCGGGAATATGCAAAATACTAGACGTCACTCAGCACTTTGCAACCTTCTGTCCAGAATTCTTACACGATTTATTAAAAATAGCAAAAACATCCGAATTGCTTTGTTCTTTTTAGGGTGACTTCCTAACACATTAATCTTCATAGAAAAAATTATTTGGAGCCACAAACACTTTATTAGAATTCTGATTTAATTATTTCAAAAGAGTGTCACTATTCTGAAACTATTCTGAAATTCTGGACAGATTGTATTTGCGGCACAAAACTCATGATCAAACCATGCTAAAAGTGAAACCACCTTAAAACAAAAATTAAAGCGGTAGAATATTGTGTTATTGACACTTTGCCGTTGGTTTCACTTGATTTCAACGGTTAGATTTCGAACTAAAAATCTTTGATCAAAAACAGTTTATGGATTCACTGTTTTTATTTTACTTGTTCAACTTCTATTTGGTAACTCCAACTATTAAACTATGAAGTTGAGTTGAGCCAAACCACTTCTCCTACCATTTGATGGCCATGGGAGACTACAAATCTTTATTCTTCATAGATTTCAAATGAAATATAGATAGACTTCATGAAATCTATAAGATATAGAATCTAAACCATGGAGATGGTTTTAGACTCAAAACTACATTCTCCTACCATTTAATGGTCATTAGGGAAGGGGGACATGACCATGACTCATGAGTCTTAAAGGAATATTGAAGGGATTCCTCAAGACATCAAGTTTAGAGGATCCAACTCATGAGTGTGGACTTGGATCCTCTTATGAAGTGTTAATTAAACTTTGACTCCTATGTGAAGCACAAGCCTACATAGGGTTCAAAAGATCATGCTCTAGAGGTCAAAAGAGATATTGAAGATCTCCAAGACCTTCAAGAGAAGAAAATAAACAAGAGAATGGAAGAAAATAACATGAAAACAAAAGAAACTCCTAAGTTTACTTGATGAACAAAGAAAATAATGAAAGATTTTAAGACTAGAGAAGAGAAGAAAGGATAAGCTAATAATCTATGGTTAGAGGATCACCTCCAAATTATCCTCAAAGTTTTCTTTTCTTTGAAGATCTTCCAAGCTCTTCTCTCTAATTCTCTAAACACTTTTTTTCTCTAAAAAATGTTGGTGAAATGGAAGTATATGCTCTCTCTCCCAATATGTCTCTTGGTGTTCTTCTTGGTCTCCCTCTTTTAGGAAGATCCCTTCTCTTTTATAAGCAAAATTACCAGGTATTTTTGATGAATTTCGGAGTAAAAAACAGGTGTAATTCCCTCATTAGTTGGTACAATGTGTACTTTCTGAAATTATGCAGACTGCTGTCCAGCGCGGCAGTCCAGACACTGACGCGGCAGTCCGTGACTGCCGCTGCGGCATTCATCAAATGCCGTTGCGGCACTTAATGACTGTCGCGCGGCATTCACCAAATGCCGCGTCAATTAATGGATTGCCGCAATTTTGTCAGTCTTACTTTATCAGTTTTTTGTTCTTATTTGCATGCGCATACGTATTGCTCTGCAAAATACAGACTTTAAAAGCGAACGGCAGTCAGAAACCTGCGGCGGCACTTGATGAGTGCCGTGCCGGCACTTTGTGACTGCTGTGCGGCAGTCACCGAGTGCCGTGGAAGCCCGCCGTGTGCCGTTTTTGACTAAAATTCCCCTTTTAGGTCTTTTCTCTTATTGAAACAAATTATTTTTGAATATCTTTTCCAAAAGTTGTTTTATATCAGAATTTTCCTAAATACCCGGTATTTTCCTCTTTCTGTGAAATTTTATCGCGTTTTGGAGAATTTTCTGAAGAGCTTGGAATACTTCGAATTTTTCGGTCATTGTCATCATTGGACGTGGAGGTGACGCTCTCCTAAATTCGACGGCCGGTCAAAATTGGGGTGTCTACAGACATTTTCAGACATTCGGGCATGTATATTATTTTATTTTGTTGCTTTTCTTGTTTATTTAGTCTTTTGGTTATTTATTAGGATTTTACTGTATCCGGCTTTGACCGATTTAGATTATTTCCTCTTATTTTATTTCCTTTGGGTCTGTAAATAATTCATTTTGTGCTTTTCTTTTGTATTGTGGTTTGCTATATGTCTGGAACATTATAGTTACTTCACTGATCTTATTGTCATATACTGCTTATGATGCTTTACTTCATTACTTATCACAACTTCACAAGCAGTCAGTCAGTAATTAGTAATTATCAGACCCATTGCACGCTAACAGGAATTGCGTAGACTCAGGTTTGGGGGAAATTATGCTGAAATGTCTATTAACTATTCTGAATTATTAATTAAAAGTGAATATGATTTAATTTTGATCCATATGATTCCACATAAACCTATTCACTACGTTGACACTTAGCGCATGTAACTGCTTAATAATTTAGGTTCATACATTCAAGTGTAGATCATTTTTGGTATATATTTTTATAATCCTGAATGTCACCTATGCCTTTCATGCTCATAACTTGCGCTAATTATACTTCAGTTGTGACGTTTTTGTTTGGTTTCAGGACATATCGCTACCACATATACATATAGGACCCGAAATCCTCATTTCTCCTTCTCATCTTTTCACTATGGATCATCCTATTTCCCCTCCCACTTCACCTGATAGGTTGTCTAGCCAGTCGAGTTACTATTCTGACTCCAGCTCGTCGTCTGATACTTCTATACTTAGTCCTAGGCTAGCCAAACCCGACGGCCCGGTCGGTCATCTCGGCTGGTGTCGTCGTCGTCCTCGTAGGCCCATTCTTAGCTATTCTGATTCTTCTAACGAGGATGACATGTTTGGCGATGACCCTACTTCTCTTGATGGCCCTTATGGCGCTCCCCCTACATCCTCTGAGTCGTCTTCGTCTGAATCGGCCGAGTCCTCGACCGATGATGACGATGAGGATGTTATCTCAGGTGTCTCTGTTATTTCTTTATCTGATCCTATTGAGTCTAGTGTGCTTTCACCTGAGGTTACCTATCCATATAGGAACCTACCTGATTATGTGTCGGACGTTGTTCGACAACGTCCGGGTCACCCTGACTGGTCTCCTGAGGACGTTGCTTCGATATTCGCGCCGTATTCCGGTCCTGAGGATGATAGGGTGGATTTGGGTCCGAGTGTCGTTGAGGAGATTGAGGAGGGTCAGAGTCTGGATTTATATGCTGATTTTGATGTGGTAGGACCATCGTTCGACCCTGCGGAGCATCCAGAGTGGGAGCTTGTGGATTGGTACTATCGATCTGGCGTACAGCTACCGTCAGACATTTTTCGTGGAGTGGACGTCCTGGTGATCTTCTATGCGGACTGCATCCATGTCATTGTCATGTTCCCCTCTACATAGGGACATGCAGTGATTTGGTTTGGGGGGAGTATATGGATATTTCATTTTAGTGTTTCTGTTTCGTTTTATTCGTATAGTTTTGTTTTCGTACTTTAGTTTATTTTTGTTTATTTTTGTTAGTTTTCTTTGTTAGTTTTCTTTTATTCGTTATTTCATTCAGTTGTTAGTTCTTTTAATTCTTTGTAAAAATAAAAATAAAAATAGAAGTACTAATAATAGATGAGAAACAAACATTGTAGTAGTTCTATAAATAAATAAAATCAGTTTCTTAATACTGTTCAATATTGCATTCTTTTGATTATAATTACATTTAGTTGAAATTTTGAAGAATTAAGAGAATATATAATCGGATGCCTATTGAAGTTATGAGAATAAGTCTTGAGAATTGTATATCCTTAGAATCATTGTTTTATATCTTATACTTGCATATCTTGTTGCACTGCACGTAGTTATATGGATACATATTAACATTGAACTGTAATATAACTTGGATTTCTAAATAGTAAAAAGTGTGGAGACTAAACCCGGTGAGCTTTAGAGCCTATTATTCTTTGTGAGGGTTTAAATTTATCGAATCTCTTTGACACATCGCACTATCTCGTTCATTGGTCTCATTATTTCTTCATTTTGATTGAAAGTCGAGTGAATATTAGAATTACCATGTTTAAAAATATTAAAAGTAGAGAAATTCTATTTCCTTTTATATCATAACATTGAAAAATCATGTGATTATTAGAAAATGACACTAGGCTGTTTGTTCTAATAACCCTTTTTGACCTTTGGCCTACCCATTATAAATTTTTTTTTTGATATCCCTTGTTAACCCACTTGAGCCGTTTTTGAATAAGCCATTTCTTTGCTCACCTATTATCTTACCCACTCCGATATGGAGTTCGCCATTATTAAATATTACCTACTCTATGTCCAAAAGTAGCTAGAGAATAGTTTGCATAAAGAAATTGGGCTATTACACGACTAGAAAAAATGATGACATGGAGTAATAGAAAAAAAAAAGGGAGTAATGCTTAAAAAAATATATAATGTTTAAAAAAAAAAAAAAAAAAAAAAGAAAAAGAAAAAGAAGGGATATGATTCTCTTGAAAGAGATTAAAAAAAAAAAAAAAGAAGTAATATAAATAGTTGTGATAGTAAAGCCCTTGCGTTACACGTTAAGGCTATTTCTAGGTACTTACGGACATTTTGAATCCCTTTTACCTTTCTTTTCTAAGCCTTAACCCTTGACCAACATTACAACCCGTGTAAAGTCCTAGTTGATTCTATAAAAACATGATTTGAATATGTGACCGGTAAGAAAAAGGAAGTAAAAGCATGGTGGTAATGATATTTACTTGACGATCGATATCTATTCATGAGACTGTTTTATTTCTGTCGTGTCGTACGTTGTTGAGAGTCATATGCGAATTTATTCGTTTTGCACAATAATTCTTTCTCGTATATATACATACATATGAGCGGTTACACCTGTTTCAGAATGATTTCATGTTAGAGTGTAATAACAACGTGAGATTTGTAGTCGAAGCATCTAGATAGTCATCTGATTTATATTCCAAGTTCATAGTTGCAGTGTATCCACTTGACTACTATTTCACACACATGCGAGTCTTCGATATATTCTATTGATTCTGGTGATATATGTTTTTGGATTATTTCTTATAGTATAAGAGGCATATGATTGTTTTACTCTTGAAAATTTTAAAAAGTTTCATTTGAGGTTGAATTTATCTAAAAAGGAATGTGACATTGAAATATTTAAATTCTGAATAAAATCTTTACAAGTTAATAAATATGGTTGTGGGTGGCTTGTTGACGAGAACCCTCACGAGACTTCACTCGTCCGACTAGGGACACCTAGGGGTTTAAAAGGCTTGTTGCACAGGCTAAGTGCAATCGTTATCCATACGAAAATGGAGTAGGAATTTTATTATTTGTATTTTTATTTCCTTTTTGCTCGAGGACTAGAAAAATGTAGGTTTGGGGGTGTGATCGGGAGAGAACAAATCCCAATTATACGCCTTAACTCACATTTGTTAGTCGTTTTTATCCTGTTTTTATGTAATTTTACTTTATTTTCTATTTTCTATCAGGTTTTAGAAGAAAACAGGTATATCAGGTTAAATAAGGTGAAAAAGCAGGAAGAAAGAAGCAGAAAAAGACATATCGCGCGCGCGGTCCGCTCGCGCGAAAATCAGAGAATCGCTCGCGCGAAGCCCCAATAAATCGCTCGCGCGATCCGCGCGCGCGAGGTCCCCAATGTCGCGCTCGCGCGACCCGCTCGCGCGATATGTGTAAAGACCAAAGTTGCGTATTTCAGTATTCTAAGGAGTCCTGTGCAGACGAAATCACTGGAAGACGTCCAGATTGAAAATAACTACTGTTTCAGTGCAATACGAATTGAAAGAGGCTTGTAAAAACCCTTGTAAAACTATATATATCTAGTTTTTATGATTTTGAGGGGTTACACACCTTGAGAGGAATTCACCAATACATTCATTCAGCACTTTTTGAAGGCAAGAGGAAGGTTTCTAATGGCTTACATCAACTCCATCTTCATGCTTTCACCTATCATGAGCAACTAAACTCCTCATCTAGGGTTTCAATGAAACCCTAGCTATGTAAAAGGGGATTCTACGCTTCTTTATTCTAAGATTTTATGTTTATGGACAGTGATTGTATGTTGGTGGATTTTATATAATCAGTTTTTAATGTTAATAATCAAGAGTACTTTGGATCTATTCTTGTCTTAGATTTTTTCTTATACTTATTGAACTCAATAGTCCTTGACATCTGTGATTGATAGGAGTATTTACATACAATGGTGCTTATGTGATTGTGATGTTTAATTCTTTTATAATCCATGCTTAGGAAAGATGAGTTATGCTACACCCTAGTTATAGGTAGATGATTCATGTGAACCGTAGATGGATTATGTTTAGATTTAACTAACGATATCTTCTTGACGATACTATTGGGCTTGTAGCTACAATAGATCATAACTATCCAAAACATAGAACTTAGAATAAGAAGTATAGACCCTCAATGCATAGTTAGTGGTGGATTTGTAATCCTAGATCCCATCTTCATATATTTAAACCAATTTCCAATTTCGCATTTAAGTTTACTTAGATTTAATTCTAGATCTTAATTCTAAAATTTCATAGTTTAAAGTATTAGTGATAATAAAAACCTAAATCAATTCAACTTCCAATTTTCTTATAACTAGATAGATTAGATTTTAGTAATTAAAGGATTAAAAGTTAACAATCTCTGTGGGTTCGACCTTTACTTTCCACACTACAAATCTTTTGAAAGTAAAGCATAAATAAACATACTTTTATATCTTGATTCCGACGAGATCACCAATCAATCCTACTACAATTAGGAAACTTACTTGATTGGTGTCAATCATATCCTAATTGGATTATATTTCCTTATCGATGTATGAGTATGTCTCTAGCATCTATAAAAGAGACCACTCACCCCCATAGAAAGGGTTCAACTTTTCAGTCTCTACAGCACCTCTATAGCGGTCACCAACACGCCCGGCCGACCAATGGTAGCTCCAAACTATTGTTGGTTCACTACAGGTCCCCGGCTTTTTACAATATAGTGAACGTGCTCAGACACACACACACACACACACTCTCTCTCTCTCTCTCTCTCTCTCTCTCTCTCTTTCTTTAATCTGCTTTATTTACCTCTTACCAAATTTTGGCATCATCAGAGGGAGTATATGATAAATGATTTGACTAATTTGGTCTTGCTCCAGGTTCTAAAAACTAAGAAGTTGGGAAGTCAATTTCACAATCTATGACAGAAGGCACGAAGAAATGGAAAAAGGCCAGTTCCCAGCTAAATTTGGTTGTTGCTATTACTATTATAAATTGTTAGGAGTAAATGCTAGGGTACAACTCATTCTCACAATACATTTATAATCATCTCTATCTTTCTCCTCGGCTTTGAATGCCTTCGTGGTACATCCTTATGGTGTTTGTTGTCACTCCAGTGTGAGTGCATGTGTTCGAGCCCTGGTACTCTCTCAAATCTCTTTCTCTTAGGTGGTACTGTTGGGTCAGGTTAAATTTCAATAGACCCCACGTTCGAGAGAGATAGAGATGGTTGTAAATGAGTTGTGAGAATGGTTGTAGCCCTATTATTATTATATTGTTATTATTCTTGCTGACCAGTTATTTTTTTTTTATTACTACTATTTTTTATATTTAGTTCTTTTCTTTTTTTGTGTGTGGGGCAGAAATTCTCTTTTGGAGGAAATGAAGAACACACCTGGGGTGAAGGAAAGGAAAAAAAGAATAATGAAGAAAAAAGTATAACAAAAGCTTCATGATGCGTATATGCAAGGGATCTAGCGATCTCTTGGGATGGGGACAAGCGTTACTGGCGATGGACCAACCTAAAAGAAACAAGGTAAGAAGAAGGGCGACCATATATAGAGATGTACTGCCCACCCTGCCCTTCCGACTTCTGTCATTGGGCAAATTTTAGCCAGCCACGGGCAGGGCAGGGCGAGTTGACTCGCTAAAGAAAATTAGAGTAACTCGACCCAGCCCACTAATTCGCAGGACAAGGTGACTAACTCGCAGATTGGTTGGTGAATTGGTCCACAGGTTGATCCCAAAAATCAAATTTTAATTTAATAAAAACAATTTCGTAAAAAAATTATGCAAAATATTATTAGAAAATAGTTTATTAAAAATAGTGTATTAAAAATAGTTTATTAAAAAAATTTGCAAAACAGTTTTAAAAAATTAATTACTAGAAATTTTTATTTTATAATAAAACAGGTTTTATTTGAAAACAGTTTATTCGAAAACATTTTAATACAAAAGACAGTCTATTACCAAATAGTTAAATAAAAATAGTTTATTACAAAAATCACTAGATAACAGTTTTCAAAAATCAGCTATTTATTCTTTTAATAAAATAGTTTATTAAAACCCTTCAATAAAATCAGTTTATTTGAAAACTGTTAAAGAAATATTTTATTTGCAGATTGGCGAGGCAGGCCATGTTTGTGGAGTGAGGCGGGTTGGTAGCGAGTTGGTTGGTGACACGAGCTAGGTCACAAGGCAAGTTGTGGACCGCAAAAGTGTAAAGTCGACCCAGGGCCATACCCGATTGGCTGAGCGACGAATTGGGCCCGTTAGCAGGGTGAGGTGGGGCGAGTCGTGGGTCGACAGTGGGCGTGGCAATTCGGCCTACTTTACACCCCTAGGTGACCAAAACCCCATAGTTATCAGATGCAGACCAGACATTACTCGGCAACATGACCAGTAATGGTTCATTGGGTCATTCGTTGGGTGAACGGGTTGAACTATTTCATTTTTTTGTGCTTCTATTTGAAATAATTTTTTTTTTGAAAAAAGACGAGTATTTGAGATTTTTAGGTGTAAATATATACTGTAGTAATAAAATTCAGCAAATACATGGTCATTTAGTGGTAGTATTGACTTATATTATAGTAATAAACAGGTTTCATACTCTTTAATATTTGGGATAATTTTTTAGACAAGTAACATTCGTTAATTAGTTCAACCAACCCATTCTTGGCGGTTTGGCCTAAATTTTTTTGGTCTCATCAGTTCGCATTGGTCTTTATTGATTCAGTTGCTTAAGTGGTTCAAATATTAAACCAAAACCCAATGACCTACCAGTTTAGGGTTAAACCAGTCGAATCAGCTGGTACATTAATTTGATAACTATGCTAAAAACCCGCACTAAATCTAACCCAATAAGGTGGGTTGAATTGAACTTGGATTAGCAGAACCCTAACACTCTGTTTGGTTTATGGGTTTAAATAGAAAAAGGAAAGAAAAAAAAATTAAGGAAAAATCTTTTTCTTCTTTGGTTAATCAATAAAATAGTGAGAAAAATTAAATAGAATGAATAAGAAATTTGACACTTTGAGTAATCCAAGTCACTTTTCTTGAGTTCCCATTATATATTTTAAATGGTTCACCTTTTGATTTTATTCAAGCACAGAGGAAACACTGGAAATATAATTTTTCTTCTTCTTTTGCCTTGCCTTGTCGTTTCTTTATCAAAATTCACAAACCAGACAGAGTCTAATTGTTTGAGTCTAAGTTTTTCAGACAAAAATTAAATGTCAAATGAAGAACAAAATCTTGTCTAATAAAAATTTGTCTCTAAATGAATGCTCTTCATTATTCTTGCTGAACTTCACAAAGCAAGTAGTTGGAACATCAAGAAATTAGGTACGAGATTGTATTCGTGGTGATGATGAAAGATGGTGCTTCTGGTTGGGATGTTCCGATGGATTTCACTCTCGTCCTCCCCAATGAAAGCAAACAAGAACACAAAGAAAATTTGATGGAAAAGTCGAGGGGAATATGGATAATGATACCAGTAGGGGAGTTCAAGGTATCATCAAAAGTAGGAGAGGTTGAATTCTCTCTGTGTGAATATAAGAATTTGTGGTGGAAGGGGGGACTAGTAATCAAGGGTGTTTCCATTCAGCCAAACCTAAAGCTTTTTTGAGATATTGAAGAACTCTCAGGCCAATACTGATAAGGATAATGGGGCACCAAAGGATCCATTACATGTTCTAGTCGGGCCAATCACAAGGGCAAGAGCTAAAAGGTTCAAAGAAGCACTTATTGGGCTGATCCGAGAAATTTGGACTGAATCCATGATTTCTAAGAATGGCCCAAATAGGGGAGAAGAATTCATCAACCTAATCCATGCTTGTGACAATGAGGGCTGATTTGGGCCTATTTCATCAAATAAGTTGGTTGTTAGTTGAGAGTTTGATCATTATGACTGTTAGTTGGGAGTTTATGTATGTTTCCTAACCTTTTGATAAGTTAAAGTAGTCTTTTTTGTATTAGTTATGCTGAAAAAACAAGATTGTATTTAATCCTAAGCTTGGTGGGATATTCCAACTACTTGCTTTTATTCCAAATAGGAGAGAAGAATTCATCAACCTAATCCATGCTTGTGACAATGAGGGCTGATTTGAGCCAATTTCATCAAATAAGTTGGTTGTTAGTTGAGAGTTTGATCATTATGACTGTTAGTTGGGAGTTTATGTATGTTTTTCAACCTTTTGATAAGTTAAAGTAGTCTTTTTTTGTATTAGTTATGCTGAAAAAATGAGATTGTATTTAATCCTAAGGTTGGTGGGATGTTCCAACTACTTGCTTTTATTCCTTTTCTAACCAACTTTGCATTAATCTTATGGTTGGAAGGATGTTCCAACCCATTATATATGGTTGATTCTAGTAATGGAAAGGCAAATTATTTTGGAGATAAAAAGTGAGAGTAATCTCTTTAATTGGTACTTTTAGAACTATTTGAACTTATCAGATTTATCTGTGGCGTTCAACTTTCGACTTATAAAACAGTCTTCCACAACTGTTTGTGGCGTCATCACATTCCATCCATTCCTTTTTCTTAGAGAACCGATCTGAGGTCAAATCTCGTACGGGTTCCTTCACTTGGTTGGTAGGGTTCATATCAAATACTCTAGTTGTAAGAAGGGCGCTAGTATTTTAGGGTGTGGTTCATATATGCAAGCATGCCTATATATGGTTCTATTTTAGTATTTGCAAAAGAAAAATATTATCAATATGCATATGAAAAAACATTAACATCAGACTTGTAATATGAAAAAAGACTTAGACACACTTTACTTTTAGTGATTTTCCTATTGTTTGGGTATCTAATTTCTCCATGTGGACAAGTATTCCTATGTGACACATCATTGGACGAACAACATCATGGAATAGCATGAAAATGATATAAGAAAATGTACCTAGTATTGTCTATACAATATTATCAATAATAGATCTGGGTGTCTTGTTATGTACAATGCCCCATTATGATTTTGTTTGGCAGAATAATTTGTTTTGGGCGTTCTAGAGCTGAGGTAGGTCGATTGTGTGTGTGTGTGTGTGCGCAAACATGATTTTTTCTAATACTTTTGTGCGAGTGATGCACTATCTGACTTCTATCATATAGGGTTTGTTAAAAACTAGTAAGAAAGTACTCTAGTTATAGGTTCTTTGATAGTACTCAAGGGCACAAGTCAAAAAGAAGTGAAAATGAAAATAAGGTATGGTTTTAAAAGTGGAAATATATTACATTAAAAAAAATTACTTAAAAAAGTAGTGCTAAGTATAATGGAAAAACTAAGAGAAATAAAGCTTAAGAAAGCAAAATAAGTGGGCTACTGAAATGCAAATTAAAAGCTATTATTGAATGCATTTTTAGGGGAGTGTTGATATTTTGATCAGCTATTGGAGAGGTATATCTGTAGAGTTTTGATCTGTACATATAAAGGAAAAGCTTTGCTTTGTGGAGATTTCTTCAAGGCTTAGTCTATCATTGGGACTCAATTTGCTGCATTGAAACTTGCAGTTATTGGAGCTCACAAAATGGTTGAGCCCACCAACTTGTGACTACCGAATTAATCAAAGCCTTTAAGGCCCAATGACCATAGCTGAGGAACGGCCGAAGTAGTCAAAAGACATGAAACCACCATCTTAGAGCATCTCCAGCAGACTAACTATTTTAACTTTTTAGACAAAATAGCTAGTCAGATGTGATTTTTATGCTCCAGCAGGCTAGCCACATGGCTAGCTATTCTAACATTTATCTTTTTCACTAAGTAAATTTGTCTAGTCAAGAATGACTCTCTATATTCTCTCTACAAATCTCAACCTTTAAATCTTTCATTAAAGTTAAATAACTCAAATCTCAACTATAAAAAATACAATAAATCAAAATAATTAGATAAAATAAAGAGCTCTACTGAAATTGAAAGTTATATATTAAATAGTTAAAATAGGTTTATATATAATTTTAGTGCTGGATATGCTCTTAGATGTCAGATGGTGCATCTTTTGTCCCACTTGCTGGATCACATTTATGAAGCAAAAAGACTTAGTCACCCAGACACCCCCACATGGCATTGCCGATCATGATGCCATGGGTCGCACCAATTTTGTTGATGGTGATGGAGGCGTCATAAGGTAAGTCAAAAATGGCAGGCTGGTGTTAACTTTCCTTCGACTAAATTGTAATTTCAGATGGAAAACTGACCAAACTCCAATTAAGATGGTTATCCATGAAATGGTGAAGCCCGATGAAATAGTTTTCTGACAAGTTTATAATTTCAGATGAAATCATGACCGATTGTAATTTCAAGTAAAAATGCTAATTGCAGCCCAAGAAATGCAAAACCATCTTCATTTGATCGGCCTGATGAGGATAAAAGATAAATTATTGTGGGTCCCTCATGTTTGCCACTAATATTTTAAGGAACCCATTTGCTCAAGCACTTTTGCCCAAATGCTTAAAACAATCGGTCATGTGCAAAAAAATGCATATTTTTGTTGCAAATAGATTTCTTCTATGCTAGTTATTTCGTATTCATCGTTACTAAAACTCATTTTTCTAAGGCAAGTTCCATTGAGCCTTGAGGTACTTAACTAATACATGGACTTCCATCAGCATTTTCAATAATCGTTGTCCTCTATTTACCAACAAAAAAAAAGTACAACCGTTAAGAAATTAAACTTAAATTGATGAGAGATTCGATATAAAAGAGGTTTCCAAATGAACTCTCAAAATCTCTCTATATCTCACTTTTTGCATTGAGGATGAGTACTTGTAACATCTCTTCTTGTGTCATCATCGGTAAGAGAAATTTTTGTTGGTGCACATGATATTTACAACTAAGTCACATGAACTGATGAAATACACCGATTTATTTATTTATTTATTTTTATTTTTAATTTTTTTTATAGCTGATCTCAAAAGGAACCAATACAAACATACAGAAGTATGATAATACAAAAAAAATGAGCAACACAAACTTCTTATCCGTATTGCAACTTCCCCAATTCACGATAAAACTATTTGTTATGTAGCTCAAACTCAGCCGACTAAGGAGGAAGCTGCCTACATGACCTGTTGGAAATTGGGCTAAAATTTTCAAGACTGGAATTTCGCTCGGATAAGGTTGTGCGAATTTGGAGACTGGAATCTCGCCCACTCGATGGGCCACCCGAGTGAACACGATGTTATGTGCGAGAATTGGAGTATGAATTGGAGAGTAAATTGTGATAGTTTCCAAAATTGATTGGTCTTCTAATGGAGAAAGGTTTCCTAATTATTTAGGTTTACATGCAAGGGAATATTCTTGGTGGACAAGTATTACCATATGTATGTAATCTTATCTCAACTAGGATTTGGAAAAGTAATCTATATAAACAAGGTATCACGGTGAAGAAAGAAGACTATCTTGAAAAGTGAGTCAAGGTCCTTGAGGGAACTCAAGTGAGTGAGAGAGAGAGAGAGAGAGAGAGAGAGAGAGAGAGAGAGAGAGAGGAGCTTCGGCTCAACTGGTGGGGTTGGGCCCAACTGGCTGGTGGTGAAGATGGCTACAGCCATGGTGATGAATCCTTATGGGGGAGAGAGTAATCAATTAAAATCCTTAGAGAGAAGTAGAGACGGAGTCATCATCCTCATAGTAGGAGCTCTTGACAGGTTAAGTGATTGTGGTGAGTTTAAGGTATGAGAATTTATGAGTGAGAGTGAGTGTCTTGTAATCATTGATAAATCAATAAACGAAAAGCTTGTGTGGATGTTGTAATACCCTGTATTTTTGAATTGTATAATAATACATGAGATTCTATATACTTGTCTTGACTACATTTGAAGCATCACTTTCAATCGATCAAAGTTGTTTCAAGAGACAGAGAAATTCTTTGTTCAAGCGATCGAAACCCTACCGACATATATTTATGACGTTGTTCTGTTTCTCAATCGATTGAACTAGTTGCAATTGGTCGAACCTGGCCAATCTGCTCTCAAACGATCGAAGACTCTTCGATCGATCGAACTTGTCAGAAATCTTATCCCAATTTTGTACGCTGGACATGCCACCTGCCCTCTTCCTTTTCCTATATATAGATGTATTTCGTGTGTGTGTGCGTGTGTGGTGTTTTGGAAAACCAGATATTTTAGAGAGAGAGAGAGAGAGAGAGAGAGAGAGAGAGAGAGAGAGAGAAAGTGTGTGTATGTGTATGTGTGTGTTTACACATATATACACATTCATATATATATATATACATACACACACAGATATATCCTATATATACTCTGTGAGAGAGGGAGACAGACAAAGAGAGGAAGGAGTGGAGAAGGAAAAGGAGAAGGAAAAGGAGAAGGAGAAGCAGAGAGAAAGAGACACAAATTTAGAGACAGAGACGGAGCCATTAAAGCTCAGAGCTTAATGCTTTGCCAAACGCGCTTGTAACGACGTTTGGTGAGTCTCACCTCGGTAGCTTGGATGTAGTGTTTTAAACGTTTTGGACGTTTTAAAATGACCCAACCACGCCCTAATAGATTCTGAATGTTCATTTCTAGAATCAGAAGAAGATGAATTTCAAGAAATTGAAATGATTTTAATCGATCGAATACACGAGTTTCAATCGATCGGAATTCATTCAATCGATCGAGACCACTTTCACGTTAATCGATCAAGAATCCTTCAATCGATAGAACTTTATGCTCTTCAGTCGATCAAAAGGACTTCAATCGATTGAACTTAATAGAACATAATTGCTTCCTCTGATTCTATAATTCATAATGCTTAGTCATTTAATTGATGTTCCATACTTCTATTATGCTATATTATGGATTAAGGTTAATAGGGGTATGATGACGAGATAGTATGGTGAGTAACGTATTCGGGTTCAGAAGGATAGTACGTTTGTGTCGAGCTGATAATTCGCTAACGTTAAATCCGATAAGCGGGTAGCAGGGATTTGACCGGGATTGTAAGTACTCGCAAGCCTTCTTAAAGGTGGTAAACAGTAAGCATTCTTGAAAGCAGTGAACAAGAGTAATGGTACATCCATAGATTAGTCATTATATTAGAACGATGTAGGGTGTTCGCAAGAGTTCTTAAAAGCGGTGAATAGTAAGAGTTCTTAAAAGCGGTGAACAAGAGTTCTAATATGTCGTAATGATATAATCAATTCGTGGTAGTCAGTCGAGGTTAGTACAACCGGTATTAGGATTTGAAGGAGTTAAGAATCGGGTAATGTGTCAGAAATAAAAAGAGAGAGATTTTATTAGTACCACTACTATATGCCATTTGTAACAGGTAACTACTTTATATCTATGAAACTGCGTTAGTTACCGCTCACTCAGCTTTCAATAAATTGACGGCGTTTATTGCCTGGACATTCCCCGTCCAGCCTACCCTGTCTATGCCATTACATGTAACGAACTGGATGACGGTGGCTACTACCCAGAGGAGGGCTACGCAGAGGGTGAATCTACTGAAGTTGGAGAGGTCGGGGAAGACTATTATGCGGACGATTACGTTTACACGAGCTGAAGAAGAAGATAGAGTTTTAGCTTATATTTCTGTTAACTTTGTTATAATTGGTACTTGGGCATCTGTTGCTTACAAATCTTTTATATTTCCTGTAACGCACTCTAATGATATTGTAATAGCTAGAACTTTTGTAATATATTCAATTTAGTATTAGTACTGTTCTTGTTGCTTCTAGTTGACTAGTACTGTGTGGTGTGGACAATTTAGTGACTTTCACTCGTCATTCCCTATGGACCCAAAAAGGAAATTTATTTTACAAGGTTATAGGAGATGAGGAGCTAGAGGAGGTTGCCATACCTAAGATACCAGTTGTGCCCAAGTTAACAGCGGGGCCTATATTACAAATGGCAACCATTGCTAATATGACAGTAGAATGGGTAGCACAGATGGTCGCATAGCCTGATGGATTCATCGTAGGAGAGGGCGAGCTAGTAGAGGCTATGGCCATAGTTGGAGGATTTACTGAGGTAGTCACTGACGTTGTCAAGCCAGCATTCAGTATTGAGGATATGGACGCTGATGAGATGATGGTGGAGGATTGAGATATTGGAGTGTTAGTTGCTCTCGCTGCACCAGCAGAGGATGATCCACCTGTGGAGATTGTCACACCCCGGCGTTGCGATAATTAAGGGAAGTAAGCTTCCTTATCGGACCCGTAGGCTTGTAGCAAGTTACAGATCGCATGATTGTCCAAAATAATAGAAGTATAAACTATCAGAGTAATAATAGCAGTGGAAATGTTCTAAGTTCAGCGGAAGCAATAACAGAGTCTTACATACAAATAGTACAATCATCCAAACTAAAAGAAACAGAAGTCTAGAGGCCAAACGGTCGATAACAACAACATATAAAATAGATAATAAAATTCCCCAACGGGAACAAAATGGCTTCAGCAACACGATGGTCACTTCAACTGGCAAAGCCCCAACCTTGCTGGTCAACGTGCTCACCATCATAATATGCATTCTCCGGAATAGCATCTCCATTAGATGGAAATACAGCCGCTGGACACAGATGTCCAAGGCCACACTCTCGTCAGCTGAAAGTTGAGTGAAATACTACAAAGCATAAACAATATGAACATATACAATATTTACATTATCACTTAGAAGCTATCGCGACGTTACACAAGTTCTCCCCAAACCCAATGTTCTCCCTTACTATGCAGCAACGTCAATGCAACACTACACAACACGCACGAATCCATCTTGCCAAAAACTCACAACTTGACAGTACTAGCTTCTATCATACACAACCACAACACTGGCAGTACTAGCTTATGCCCGCAACCAAAACAACACTAAACTGATGGTACGAGCTTCCGTCACACACAACATGCAACAACATGCCCAATTTGGCCTCAAATTCATAAACAAGCCCAATTTGACCACAACACAACTCCTAGCCCAATTTGGCCTTAACTCAAACGTCGTAGCCTACAATTGGCCATAACTCAATTGCATTCTTCCACACGGCCACACATGGCCCTCAAAAGCAAAATACAGACACACATGGCCCTAATTTCATCACCTAGCCCACAATTGGCTCTATCTCAATCATCCTAGCCCACAATTGGCCCTAACTCGACCCCAACACAACACAAGTGACCACAATAATACCCCAGCACAACACCTTTCACGACAAGACCATTAAGGTCACACAATAAATACAACCAACCACAGAACAACCGACAAAGTTATTGAACACAACCATGCAACACAACCATGCTCGCACGAGTTCGTCAACCCACTTATCAATTTAAGTACATTATTTGTGTATTCGTAATTGTTATATCATTAATGATTCAACCCGGCACATTTCTACTAGCGTCATTAAACAGATCGTAATAACCCAACATCATCAGCCTCGAGCACTCGGACCACTCAAGCACTCCAGGCTCGAGTGCTCATGCTTACTTGAGTGTTCGCACTTAACAGTTTTCCAACATATTGTTTTATTTCATAACATAGCTAAGATTTTGAAAACAAAACTTTGAAATCTCAACTCAATACTCACATGCAACTTAAAACCAATCATATATGATCATATACACATTATACATGAAACATGGCACTCAAAATGATAATCATAACCCAATGGATGATGAAATCTATTTATATGAACATGAGAAATGAGGTGATGATGATGATCTAGATCTAAATCTTGTTAAACCCAACACATGCAAACAAATTTTACAGATTATAAATGTATATGTACCCATTATAGGTGATTTGTAATAGTCATAAAGCAATCAAGATGAAATGGATGATGCATTTGAGAAAGATGATGATATATGATGAAGATGTTGAACTAGAGCTCCAAATACTTGAGAAAAACTTCAAGATTCAAGAATCACAGCTTCAAGAACTTGAGAGGACTCTAATAATGAAGCTACTATGATAAATACAAGATTGGTTGCACTTGTATGTTGAACAATTAAAGACATGCAAGAGAAATTTATGAACTCTCTAAGCTCTCTACTATAAGTGTCTATTTGGATGAAGAAAATGATCAAAAATGCTGGGTATTTATAGCATTTAAGAGCCCAGGGGCACAATAGTCCTTTTACTCATTTTTAAGCTCGAGCTCTCGCGCTCCCTAAGCGCTTGAGTTTACAAAATTCAAGAAGCTTTGTTTTGTTACTATGAAATATGTCATGAAATGAATGGACACACATGATATGTCAAGCATTCTCAATATATCGTTTATACATATAGAAAATATTAATAACGAATATAGAAATTACATTATTAATAATAGAAAATTTAGGTGTTACACCTCTCCACCACTTATAAAAGGATTTCATCCTAGAAATCTGAGCTAACTCGTGTCAAATAACTCCCGATACTTAACGCGCATCTCAAACTCCAACTCCCATGATGCTGTTTGATAACCTATGTGATAGGATATGTGAAAGCGAGAAAAGTTTGAAAAAGGTTTGCGAACTGATATCTGGGATTAACGCAGACAATCGTGTCCAACTAGATATTATATCAGGTTGTTGGATTTCTGTTGGGTACTTCTATGTTGGATTCTAGTATTTCTATAGTGTAGAATATGTAGGAGAATCATAAATTTTATTGAGGATTCTGCGAACGTGATTCTTATTGGTTGTCACTTGGTGACTTAAATGAGTTCTTTTTACTAGATTTGAAATCGAGATATAGATGGATTATGAGGGTATCATAACTTGAAAAAATAGGAGTTAAAATGATTTGAGCCATTCAAGGAGTTTATATAATGGGTGAAAATTTTGAAAATATTAATCAGTTGTGTTATGACCAGAAGGACATAAGATTGTACTTGATTCTTGACTTGGGTCACCAAGGGTTTGAAGTTTGACTTGATGTTTATCGATTATTTCGGAAATTGTTTTGGTAAATGTTATTCATTTTGATTGATGGCCTAAGGTATGGGAAAGTGATTTCAACGATGAGAAAATGCTTGTGAAGCAAGGTTATGAGCTTATCCTAAGGACTATTTATGACTAAATACTTTTTAGAATTGTGGGTGTAAGGAAGCAACATGTAGTTTCGCTAGCTTCAGATATTCTACTCTTAGATATGTGTCACGCCCCAGAGCAGCAAAAATAGAGAAAAACAAATTTCGTTTTTGGGTCCATAGGGAATGACGGGTGAATGCCACTAATTATCCACACCGCACAGTAGTAGTCCAACTAAAAGCACCAAGAACAGTAAACATAATCAAGCTGAATATCATAATAATTGTATCTATTACAAACATCCGAGTGGTCCTCAGGAACCTAATAGGTATGGAGACAACATATGCCCAAGTACCCATTACAAAAAATTCAACAGAAATAACAGAAATAGAAACTAGATATAACTTCTTCATCTCTAGCTGACGTAAGGGTAGCCGTTAGCGTAGTAATCTTTCCCAGCATAACCTTCATTAGTGGGGCCACCCGCAGCGTAATCCCCTTCCGGGTAGTAGCCGTCTTCATACGCATCCTCACCTGCATTAAGAGGGGCAGAGTGATCTAGACAGAGAATGTCCTAGAAATATCGACCATCAACTTACTGAGAGCTGAGTGAATAGAAACTCACAGGGTAGTAATGATATAAACTAACAAGAAGTTATGGAAGTGTCTAAGATATAGTGTTACAATAATATCTTTCTCTTTATTATCCCAATGCCGTTACTTAACCCTTATCGTCTTGTTAACAACAACTTAGCACATACTGACACTTGGAATAGACTCGATTGTAAAACTCCTAGATACACCAATGCTCTGTCTACCGTATCACTGCAAGTCAACTTGGAAATTTATATTGAAGAATTTCTTGTAGGGCTTGAATTCTTTGGAAAATCTTCGAATTTCACAATCATTGTCGTCATCGGTCTTTTAGAGGTAACCAACCCCGGATTCAACGCTTGGTCAAAATTGGGGTGTCTACAGTAGGCAGCTCATGCAGAGTGCAACCAGCACTAGCCGCAGCATCAGTATCATGTTTTTCATCCTTGTATCTTTGCAACGCTTTTATCCTAAAGCTATAGCCTCCAAAAGACTTGTCTCTTCAAGGCTTTGGCACTCGCTTGCGACACGCATTACCTCGCAAATTCATGCCAAGAGGGGCAAATTGTAGACAACCCATTTTGTCGGCTATCATATTTAGGAGACCCATAGCTTGGTATCTCATTGATTCTTGTTATTGATTGCTATTGATTGCTTGTTTACTTTAATGTTCATCTCTCTTTCCCCAATTTCTTTTTTATTTTTCTTTATTTACTTACTTCTTCATCATCATCTAGATGATGACATGATGTTTGAGGAGGGTGAATCCTTTTGGATAGTAGCTCTTGACCTCAAAAACATGTTTGATAGATGATGAATATAACTTCAATACTTTCCTAAGTATTTGAAGTTATGTTCAAAATAAAATACTATTCTTGCAAATAAATCTTGGAAGTTCTTGATATGAGTTTGATGTTGATATTTCAAGTGGTTAAAATCTCCATTCTATGCTAAAAATACACTCTAAAAAACTCATATTTCAAAACCCCTCTTAAACAACCCCCCCCCCCCCCCCCATATTGATTCCCAAAGAAAAATGTTTATTTTCTCAAGAAATCCCAAAATAGTGAGTTCTTCAAATTGCAAAGGTCATTCTGAGTTCAATACTTAATGGATGATTGTGAAACCACGTAGAAAGTCTTCCAAAATCATTAGGGAACATCCATGATTTATTGTTGAACTTAAAAATACTTGGAAGGCTTCTTTTGTGACCCAAACATTGCTTCCAAACTTTTTGTTTTTCAGTCACAACAACTTTAGTTGACTTTCAACTATTTTCCATAAAACATTTCCAGTCTCAACCTATTTTCCCTCAAATGTCAGTGTGTTAGAGTACCCTCTATATATTATGAGCTTCCAAATGTTTTGTTTTCATTTTCTAAGATTTTTCTACATTTCAATCGATTACATTTCTGTTTCTGAGCAACCTCTCTTGTTTACATGATTTCCCTCAAACTATAACTTCAAATTGTTTTGGCTTTTTTTCTCTGTGTTCTAGACATAGTAGGGATGATCTCCATAAAAACTCATGACTTGTGCATTACTCTAACCCCGCTTTCTATTTTTACAAAATCAGCTCACTATTCTATCCACTCTTCACAAAAAGCATGTTTTACTTTCATTCTTTGATTAGATGTTCACATACAATCCAAATTAGCCCATATCTTATGTAGATCATACCACATTTGTACATATCCTATAATAACATTCTTCATGCATTCATGCATATTGTATAGTCTCAAGTCACTTTAGAAATCCATTGAACACAAACACACTTCAACTTTGCACATTCTAGGATCATACATTGCATCCATGCAAGATTTGGAGTTTATATGACTCTTAATCCAAGAAGATTATAAGGAATGAAGTTGGTCACATGTTCATGCTTCTCCTAGATCAAATCTTCCTTTCTCATCCATCTCGGGGATTAAGAGGTCTCCTTTTCTCAAGAATCAGCATACATACATTCTAGCTTGCTAAGCATGTTTTGATTTCTTTGATTATTTGTTTCAATAACAATCTATGCCCTCTTAGATTAGTAAAACATGATTACTTGATATGTAATAAAATGATTTTTTCCTAAGTTTGTTTTGTGTGATCTTTAACTTTTGCATTGTGTGATACTTGGCTTAGATCTTATGAATGATATGTTATCTTTTGATCTTCCATTTCAAGTTTCTTGTATGATGTAATATACCTATCATAAATATTAACTGTAAAACCAAACATAGTATAAGATGATTATTTGGATACTAGTTGAGGCCCATCGAAAGATGGGTCAAGTTGAGGGATTTTTAGTCATAACAAAGGCTCCTTCCTCTCTCATACCAAAACCTCGAGCCAAGTTCTTTGGTTATGAAGGGTTGGTGCCCTTTATCCATTTGGGTGAGTCAAATTGGGTTTCTTGGTTTCCTAAAGACCAAGTGGCGACTCTGTATCTATTTTAACAAACCTTTTAAATCAATTTCAAAACAAGAAACCCTTTTCAAAGCGAGAAGAATGTACCCTACCAAGGCCGCATGTCCACAATAAGTTAAACTCCATTTTGATGTTCATAAAAATTGATCACATTCAGTAAACTTGTTCTCTAATCAAGCACCCACATCTCTGTTCCTGTGTCCCCACACTGATAACTTATGAATAGTTATATTTCATCAAATAAAATAAACATGACACGTGTTAGTCTAACCGGATTATTAAATGCCCAATTTAATAATCCTTTGACTAAAAACATTTGAATAATGGGCTCAATGCATCAAACAGTGGAACCAGTTGTACAATAATGATATAATGTTATTAACCGAATCGAGAAGCCAACGTGTATAGCAGTGGGTCCATTGACCGTCGAGTTCGATACCATTTATTATTGAGAATATGGATGCAATCGCGAAGATCGTACAATATCGGGTATGGGATCTCATGAGTTAAAATAGTCGGGCTGGTGGAGTTTTGGTTATATGTTAAGAAAGCTTAGACTACGTGTTAGGCATAAGGGATGTGGGCTGGGACTATGTGGCAGCTATAAGTATTGTGGGTTAGAACTATGTGTCAAGCATAAGCAATGTGGGCTGGGACTACGTGGTACGCATAAGTATTGTTGTTTGGGACTACGTGTTAGGCATAAGTGTTGTGGACTGGGACTACGTGTCTGGCATATGTGTTGTAGGTTGGGACTACGTGTCAGGCCGGAATGTATCAGGGCGTGTGGACTACGTGTCAGGCTAATATATAGGATGGTAAGCTGGGACAATGTGCCAAGTATGATAGGTTGCGTGGTATGGGACTATGTGTCTAATTTATGTGTTAGAATATTGGGACTGCGTGTCAAGTTTGCTAAGTTATGATGTATTGGGCTACGTGCCAGGTTAGAAAGAGATTGTTTGAGATGGGGGGCTACATGCGAAGTGTGGAACCAAGAGTCCATGCCATAATTGGGTTTGGTTGAGACGACATCCGTGGTTATATATTGAGTTGGTGCATACATGCATGTGAAAGACGAGATGAGTTTTAATGGTGTTGTTTTATATACTACAGATCTATAGATACTCTGTTTAGTATTTGCATTCACTCAGCTTTCGTAGCTGACTGCGTTTGATGCCACTAGATATCCTACGTCCAGCTGGCCCGGGTTATGAGAATACACGGGAAGAATATCTGGTGAGAGGCTACGAGGAGGAAGCCTACTATGATGGAGGTTATGCTGGAGATGACTACTACGCAAGATGAAGACTTGAATATGTGTCGTAGTTAGTTGATGTTTATATCTAGAGAATTTTGTAATAGCTAGGTTTTGTAATCGGCATACGTTGTCATAATACTTTATGTATGTTTCTGCAGATACTTAAGGTTTGTAATGGTATAGTATTAAACTCTGACTATACTGTGCTGAACTTAGATATTCCAAATGTGTTGTTTGATTCATTACTCTAATGATTAGACTTTGTTTATGGATAATAAGGTGTGACCTTCAACTGTCATGGCCTACAGGTTCAAAAATGAATTCATTTTCTCTATTTTTGCTACTGCGGGGCGTGACATGTCCATCTAGGCCCATTAGCCTGATAAAAAAAACAACCTGAAATCCATGGCTTTGGTCTTTCCCCTACTGCCACAAAATTTTAAAAGTAAAAACAGGCAGAAAAATAAATTTGAGCAAGAGCAAAAATTTGTTCCAAACTAGAACCAGAACCATTTCAAATGGAATTCGAACCAGAAATCTCCTTCAACACAAAATAATTCCAATGGGTGCTATGTTTGTGGAAAATCCAAACACTTTGCTCAGAATTGCTGGAATAGGTACTATGTTCGTGGAAAACCCGGCTACTTTTCTGGGAATTGCTAAAAGCGTCAGTCTGCACCATAAGCTAACATGACAAAAAAGCCACTTGTGGCTATGATTACTTGATCAAATTCCATGATAGCTTTTAAAGGATGGTGGATTGATACCAGAGTCTCTAGTCACATATGTAACAGTCACAGCTAGTTCAAGAGTTACTCTCTTATAGATAATGATGAAAAGGTCTTACATACTTGGTGATTCACACAACCAAGGTTCTTGTTGCTGACAACGTGGAGCTAAATTTCACCTTCGAGAAGAAATTGATTTTGAAGGATGTACTACATGCTCTAGAGATTAGGACAAATTTAGTTTCTATTTTTTGCTTAATAAGGTTGGTTTTAGACAAACTTTTCCAAAGTGTAATTTCTAAGTCTGGAATGTATGTTGGGAAGGGGTATGCATGTGAGGGTATGTTTAAGTTGATTGCTTTTTATATAAATAAATGCCCTACATCTACTTAAATTTTATCTAATTATATGAATGTTTGGCATCCTAGACTTTGTTTAGGGGTGAGTCTGTTTACTTTTAAAGTTTAGGGGGTGTTAGTGAAAAATGGTTATAGTTCAAGGGGTGATGCTGTAATTTACCATATAAAATGTGTGGACAATTTGTGTAGATTAGGATTAATTCTTGTTTTTTGTAATGAAGGATTTGAGTATGCATCTCATATAGCCAAGCAAAATTTACAAAAACCTCTCACAAAAGTATTACTAGAAATTCTGAACTTCTAGAATTAATTCTTAGTGATTTGAAGGAATTTTGACACGTGGTGGAACAAGATATTTTATTACATCTGTTGATGATTTTTCAAAATACATACGTTTACCATTTGAAAAATAAAAACGATGCTTTTGATACCTTTAAAACTTTTTTGAATGAAGTTCAAAATCAATTTGATAGGAATTTGGTCCCCAATTGATGTAAGACTTTTGGCGGTTTTCTCTTTAGGTGGAATTTGCGAATTACAGAATGTTATTATAGTTTAGGCCATTGTATCCTAGGGGTTGATCACCATCCTTTGTACTGGTAAGAAGACCGAAGAGGCACAGAATCAACCTTAAAGCAAACGACCTGGTCCGTGCCTCGGCCCATTTCTTGATTTCGATTCTAATTTTTCAGCTTTTTCTTTTCCAAATTTTTAAGAGTTGTGTTTCTATTCCACCATTATGCTAAAGTGCATTATGCACAGAAAATCTCACCAATCTTGAAGGGAAATATTGGTTCCGCATTAAAATCCCAAGCAAAGTCTTTCCTTTTTAAGTCTTCCTCAATTATAACTAAAATATCATAAGCACGACAAGAACACCAATGGTCATTGTATGATGTCTGTTCAAAAGTGGATAAATTGTTGGAAAAAAAAAAGAGTAGTAACATCCAAAAGTGACATAAATTTGAAGTCAATAGAAAATTTTATTGTAAAAACATGAGCATAGAATTCTCCACTCTTGTAATCTCTCTCAATTATAACAAAAATGGTAGTAAGAGGATAAGAACAGCAATGGTGATTCAATGATGGCCATTCAAAAGTGCCATAAAAATGTTGGGAAAAAAATAGATAATTAAATTTCAGTCAATATTTTGTACAAAATTTAAAAGTCAATCTACTATTTTTTGAAAATTAAAAAAAATCATAATAATTAGAAAGAAAAAAAAGTCATCAAAAAATTAAAAAAAACATCAACTTTTTAATAATATTTTGTATTTTAGTCGATTTTTTATTTTCAACGTTCCAAGCTTGCACCAAAACGTTTGAAGACTTGCTCTCAACGTTGTAAAGAGTTACACCGGACTTTTAAATGGATTGCTCTTTATGTTTGGAAGAGTAGCTCCCAATGATTCGAAGAGTTGCTCCCACCCCTACAAAGAGTTACTCCAATGTAAATTTTGATGAGTTTATTATTTTACAAAAAAAAATTGACATTTTTATGAATTTTAAAAAAGTAGTAGATTGACTTTTAATTTTGACACGTAAAAATGACTGAAATGTAATTATACCCCAAAAAAATGTATAGTGACAATCAGAAGTGACATAAAGTTGAAAAAAAGAGGTTGGAATATTAATTCCTATGGTATGAAAGTGACTTTTTTTTTCTCAAAATATTTCTCAAAATAGATATGCTAACTTTTGTAAATTTTATATCCAGCGATAGAAAAAAGCAAAAGAGAGTTAGAGATGGGGATAAAAATATCATAAAGTGAAATTAATTTGATATAGCAGTTTAGTAGCATGGAATACTTCAACTCCCAGCTTATGTATTTATGTGTAAAACACTATCTTAAAACTAGAAGAAAGTAAGAGTTGCTGTTGTGAAAAAAGTAAAAATTGTACTCTGTATTAGAATACATCTTTAAAATATAATATCAAAGCAAAAATTGCTAATGTCAAAGTAGAAAGTATCGCTAAAAATTTTAGCAACAATTAGTTTTTGTCACTAAAAATTAAGCGATACTTTCTGCTTTGACATTAGCAATTTTTGCTTTGACATTAACATTTCTATTAAAATATGTTGCAAATAAAAATTATTATGCAATTTTAACTAATAAGAATGTGTTTCAAAGTTGTTACTCCAAACAGAACGTTTACTAAATAAGAATGATGACTTTTGGCCATAAATGCTATAAATGTCTACATATCTGAAGTTTTCTTTAATAAATGTCATGTGGGAACAACTCTAGCTAGTCTTGTCTCTCCTACTAAAAAAAAGTAGACTCTTCTCTCTCCTCAAATCTGCTTTCACATATCTCCCATTTGCTGCTGCAAAGGATTTCATACCATCCAATTCTGTTATCTCAATCATCTGACATGGTATGAGCAGCTGAACATTATACAAGAATTTTAATTCGTTCTTATTTACTATTTGACGTAGCCACTGTTTGGTTCATTTTGCGAGGGAAAAGAAAACATGCAATGAGGAAAACATGTGTTTTCCTGTAGGTTATTTTTTCTTCATCCTTAAACAATATTAGAAATTAAAATTTTATAAAATTTAATTATAATACTAAAAAAAAAAAATTACTCATAATATTCAAAATAATTGATTTATTTTTCATCCTATTTTTTTTTTTTTTTTTCCTTATCGTTTTCCTTCCTGTATGTTCTATTTTCTTTTCCCACACTAAATGCAAGCACCAAGCACACCAAGCACATCCTAGGGCTCTGCTTGGTTAATGGATTTTGTGAGGGGAAAAAGAAACATAAAATAAAACAAGGAGGAAAATTATTCCCTCTTATTTTCACTTGCGTTTTCTTTCACTCTTAAATAACATTAAAAATTAAAGATATAATTGTAAATGAATCTAAACATTCAAATAGTGTAACTTATTTCTTAGCTTATTTTTTTCTTTTTTCCTATTTTCCTTATTAACCAAGAACCAAGCACGTACATAACCAAGTTCGATTCTTCTTGCATGCATAGAGATAAAGCTATATATATATATATATATATATATATATGATAACTGATTTGACTAATTTGGTCTTGCTCCAAGAAGTTGGGAAGTCAATTTCGCAATCTATGGCAGAAGGCACGAAGACAATGGAAGAAGGCCAGTGCCCAACTAAATTTTGCTGTCACTACTATTATTATTGTTATGAATAATGCTAGGGTACAACTCATTCTCACAACTCATTTAAAATCATTTCTATCTTTCTCCTCGGCTTTGAATGCCTTTGTGGTACATCCTTGTGGTGTTTGCTATCACTCCAGTGTGAGTGCATGTGTTCGAGCCCTGGTACTCACTCATATCTCTATCATTCTCTTAGGTGGTACTGTTGGCTCAGGTTAAATTTTAATGGACCCCACGTGCGAGAGAGATAGAAATAGTTGTAAATGAGTTGTGAGAATAGTGTTGTACGCCTATCATTATTGTATTGTTATTGTTCTTGCTAACCAATTATATTTTTTTATTGCTATTAATTTTTATTTTTTTAATTTTTTTTGTGTGGGGCAGAAATTCTCTTTTGGAGTAAATGAAAAACACACTTGGCGTGAACACAAGGAAAAAAAGAATAATGAAGACAATGAAAAGTATAACATCAAAAGCTTCATGGTTCATGCAAGGGATCTAGCGATCGCTTGGGGCGACGACAAGCGTTACTGGCGCTGGACCAACCTAAAAGAAACAAGGTAAGAAGAAGCGCGACCATATATAGAGGTGTAAAATTTGGCGACCATATAGTGGCGTTGGACCCACCCCGCCCTTTCGACTTATGTTATTGGGCAAAATTCGACGAGTCATGGGAGGGGCAGGGTGAGTTGACTCGTTAAAGAAAATTAGAGTTATTTGGCCCAGTCCACTAATTCGCAGGACAAGGTGACTAACTCGCAAATTGGTTGGTCAATTGACCCAAAGGTTGATCCCAAAAACCAATTTTTAATTTTAATAAAATCAATTTCTTAAAAAAAAAAATCTGCAAAATATTATTAGAAAATAATTTATTAAAAATAGTTTATTAAAAACAGTGTATTAAAAAATAGTTTATTAAAACAATATTACAAAACAGTTTTGAAAAATAAATTACTAGACAACTGTTTTTATTTTATTGTAAAACAGTTTTTATTATAAAAGACTGTTTATTACCAAATAGTTAAATAAAAATAGTTTATTACAAAAATTATTAGATAACAGTTTTCAAAAATCGGTTATTTAATCTTCTAATAAAATAGCTTATCAAAACCTTTCACTAAAAAGCCATTTGTTTTAAAACAGTAAAATAAAATAATTTGTTTTCGGATTGGCGAGGCGGACTATATTTGTTGGGCGATGCGGGTTGGTGGTTAGTTGGCTGGTTATACAAGTTAGATCACAAGGCAAGTTGTGGACCGCAAAAAGGGAAAGTGTACCCAAGGCCATACCCGATTGGCTGAGCCACGAATTGGGCCCGTTTGTAGGGCGAGGTGGGGTGAGTCGGGGTCCGGCAGTTGGCATGGCAAGGTGGGCTGGGCTAGACCAATTCGGCCCACTTTACACGCCCCTAGGTGACCAAAACCCCTTAGTTATCAAATACGGAGCGAACTCTACTCGGCAACATGACCAGTAATAGTTTAATGGGTCAATCGTTGAGTGAACGGGTTGAATTGTTTCACTTTTTTTGTGCTTCTATTTGAAATAATTTATTCGAAAAAAGATGAGTATCTGAGGTTTCTAGGTGTAAATTGATATTGTAGTAATAAAATTCAGTAAATACATTGTCGTTTAGTGGTAGTATTGACTTATATTATAGTAATAGTTTAATGGGTCAATGTTATTTGGAATAATTGTTTAGACAAGTAACATTGGTTAATCGGTTCAACCAACCCATTCTTGACGGTTTGGCCAAAATTTGTTAGGTTTCATCGGTTCACAGTGGTCTTTACTGATTCAGTTGATCAAGCAGTTCAAATATTGAATTAAAACCCATTGACCTACCAGTTTACATTAATTTGATAACTATGCTAAAACCCGCACGAAAATCTAATCCAATAAGGTGGGTTGAATTGAACATGGATTAAAAGAACCCTAACACTCTTTTTGGTTTATGGATTTAAAGAAAAAATGGAAAGAAAATACAATTGAGGAAAATTCTTTTTCTTCTTTGGTTAATCAATAAAATAGTGAGAAAAATTAAATAGAATAAAAAAGAAATTTGAAACTTTGAGTAATCCGATTCACTTTTCTTGAGTTCCTATTATTTATGGTTCACCTTTCGATTTTATATAAGCACAGAGGAAACAATGGAAAAATAGTTTTTCTTCTTGTTTTTGTTTTGCCTTCTCGTTTCTTTATCTAAATCCACAAACCAGATAGAGTGTAATTGTTTGAGTCCGAGCTTTCCGGCCAAAAAACAAATGTCAAATGAAGAACAAAAACTTGTCTAATAAAAATTTGTCTCTGGTTGAATGATCTTCATTATTTTTGCAGTAGTGATTTTGTTGAAATTGTGGAACTTCTTAGCATTTGTTGGCTAGAAATCCGTGGGAAATTTGATACATCAAACCTCGATCAAGAAATTATATACGAGGTTGTATTCGTGGTGATGATGAAAGATGGTGCTTCTGGTTGGGATGTTCCAGTGGATTTCACTCTCGTCCTCCCCGACGGAAGCAAACAAGAACACAAAGAAAATTTGATGGAAAAGCCGAGCGGAACATGGATAATGATACCAGCAGGGGAGTTCAAGGTGTCCTCTAATGTAGGAGAGGTTAAATTCTCTCTGTGTGAATATAAGAATTTGTGGTGGAAAGGGGGACTAGTAATCAAGGGTGTTTCCATTCAGCCAAAACCTAAAGCTTTTTTGAGACATTGAAGAACTCTCATGCCAATACTCTAGTAGTAAGATGGGTTCTAGTATTTTAGGGTGTGGTTCACGTATGCAAGTATGCCTATGGTTCTATTTTAGTATTTGTAAAAGAAAACTATTATCAATAAGCATATGAAAAAGCATCAACATTAGACATGTAATGTGAAAAAATACTTAGATATACATTACTTTTGGTGATTTTCCTATTCTTTGGGTATCTGATTTCTCCATGTGGGCAAGTATTCCTATGTGACACATAATTGGACCAACAGCATCATGGAATAGCGTGAAAATGATACAAGAAAATGTTCCTAGTACTCTCTATGCAATATTATCAATAATAGATCTAGGTGTGTCTTGATATGTACGATGTCTCATTGTGATTTTGTTTGGCAGAATAATTTGCTTCGATTGTGTGTGTGTGTGTGTGTGTGTGTGTGTGTGTGTGAGTGTGTATGTGTATGCGTATGTGTATTAGCAAACATGATTTTTTTCTAATACTTTGTGTGAGTGATACACGACCTGACTTTTATCATATAAGGATTGTTAAAAACTAGTAGGAAAGTAACCTAGTTATAGGTTCTTTGATAATACTGAAGCGCACAAGTCAAAAAGTGGTGGAAATGGAAATAAGGCAAGGCCTTGAAAGTGGAAACATATTGCATTAAAGGAAATTACAATAAATAAGAAATTACTTAAGAAAGTAGTGCAAAGTACAGTGGATAAACTAAGAGAAATAAAGCTTAAGAAAGCAAAATAAGAGAGCTACTAATATGCAAATTAAAATACTACTGTTGAATGCATTTTTGGGGGAGTGTTGATATTTTGATCGGGCTATTGGAGAGGTATATCTGTTGACTTTTGATCTGTATATATAAAGGAAAAGTTTAGTTTCGTGGAGATTTCTTCAAAGCTAAGTCTATCATTGGGACTCACAATATGTTGCATTGGAACTTGCAGTTATTGGAACTCACAAAATTGTTGGGCCCATCAACTTGTGACTCACGAATTAATCAAAGCCATTAAGGTCGAATGCCCATAGCTGAGGAATGACCGAAGGTGTCATAGTATTGTGGATATCGCAGTTTAACTATGCTTTTAAAACTTTTTCAAATTTCAAATTCAAATACGAGTCGCCACTTGATTTTTAAAGGAAAATCAATAAACCATTTTAAAGTAAACTGATCTTTTGGAAACCAGAGATTTTTAGGTCCAAGGATTATGGAATGAGAGAGGAAGGAGCCCGGCATACTAAAACACCCCCTCTCATCCTCATGATTGGCCTCAACTCAACATCCTTTTTAATCGAATTATTAATTTAAGCATGCCCTCAACTAATACATATATATACACATTATATATACACATTACAAAAGCATGTAGAAAGGGGTGCAAGATTGCTAACGATAAAAGGCATACAAAACCACGTAATTCATAAGGCAAGCAAGATGATATGCAATGGAGAATAAGGAAACTTACCCGGGATCCAGCTGCGATATAGAAACGTCCAATTCATACACAAAATATAAAGCTTAAGAAGAGGTCTCTAACGCATATATACACATAAGGCAAGACCTAGTCTACGGTGTCTCACGTTGAGTTGAAAATCCATAAAAATCAAGAAACAAAATAAAGTAAAGAAGAGTAAGAAAATCATACCTCAATAACGCTACAAAAACCAATATTAGTCCACATGCTTTGAACAAGATATAATATCAAAATCCAAGCATTATTCCAAACTTCTTGCTAAAATCTATCACGCATGGGAAAGTTGACATGATCATGAATTCTTTCTAATTTATTGAAAACACAACACTTTTATACATATACAAGTCTCAACTAGGAGCCAATGTAATGTCCATATAAAGATGGTACAATTCCAACATGGTTACAAGGAACCCATGATTCGGTGCAACTAATTATGACTTAACACAATACCAAATAATGTCCTAATCGATAGAATCTACACATATGTGATGAATGCATGAATGTGTACAAGAATTAGCTATGAATAATTTGTTGATTTGGATCATTGAACCTTTGGATTTAAGTTCAATTAATCATAATCAAAACACATTTCAAGCCTTAAGGCATTAGAAAATCATTTGGATCATTATTTACAAGGTTCATGAAATCTATCACAGAATTCCAGAAATTATAAAGAGCATACCAGACTTTCAAAAATAGGAAAAGCGTAATTCCTATGGTTTGAACTTAATGATTTTTGGATATGATATTCCACTATGAGTCTAGTTTCTAACCCAAAAAGAAAATCAAATATCGAACGGTCCAATTTCTGGGAATTGGAACAAGACTAGACATCACTTAGGATTTATCAACTCTCTGTCCAGAGATTTTATACGATTTTCTAAAAATAGTAAACAAATTTGAATTGCTTCATTCCTTTTATGGGATCTTATTAACACATTAAACTTTATAGAAAATTTTATTTAAAGTCAAAAATATTTGATTAAGGCTCCGATCAATTCAAATCAAAACTGATTTGCTGTTCTGAAATTTTGGACAGAGAGTAGCTAGTTTACAAATCCTAAGACCAAACCATCTTAAACATGGAATCTCACCAAAACAAAAAAATTAGTGGTAGATTTTGGTATTATGAACATAGTCCAATTGGTCTCATTCAATTCCAACAAACTATGATTTAATTAAAAATCCTTGATTGTTGTTGGTTATTGAACTCACTACACCAATATTGACATCCAAGCCATTGGAGTTGGCTCTTCTTAAGCCCTAATTCCTTTCTCAAGTTGATGTTCCTTGAGGAATATAGACTTACTTTATTCAATTCTTTTTCCAAGTTAATGATCCTTGGGGACAGAATATGACCAAATTCATATAAACCTCAATGGAATAGAGGAGAATTCCATGTGACTTCAAATTTGAGGATCCAAATCATGAGTCAAGACTTGGATCCACTAATTACATATGGACATAACTATGATCAACCTTGATTCCCATATAAATCACAAGATTATAGAGAATTTAAAGGATCAAACTCAAGGGAATCAAATAAGATATTGAAAATCTCAAGAATCCCAATAGAGAAATATATAAACAAAAAGGAGATGAAATCAAAACTCAATTGATGTTCTAAGTTAGACTTCTCTTTAGAAATTATTTCGTCTTAAACCCAAAGCTATTTAAATCCAAATTAATAATAAAAAAAACAAATGGAAATTCAATCAGAATTTCTTGTGGTGTGTGATGAAATGAGGTAAGAAGAGACTTTTGGAAAATGTGTAAAAGATTTTAAGTAGTATTATGAATTGTGATTGAACTTGAACTAAGAGCTAAATAAAATTAGAGGTTACCTCCAATATCCTCAACTTCTTTGTGATTTGGATGTCTTCGCAAGATTCTCCAAGCTCTTCTTTCAAATTTGAAATGATTTTTTTTTTAATTCTATCTAGGATTCTCTTAATGGTAGTCTCCTAATTATCTCAAAAGTTGTTCAAGGCTCCTCCTAAAAGTTGTTCAAGATTCTTAGCCCCCCTTCGTAATGAGATATTCACTCCTTTATGTAGACAATTTTTTAAGGGTCATTTTGGTAAATTCGGGGGTAAAAACCCTAATCTCAGAAGTACTTTTGATGGTACAATGCGTAATATTTAAAACAGAGTGTTAAAAAAGAGCGGCACTTGGTGGAGTTGTCCGCGACACTCAATAAGCGCCAGAACGGCACTCGCTAATTGATGAAATGGCATTCATCGAGTGCTGCAGACAACTCATAGACTGCCGTCTTTTTGTGCATCTCATTTTGCCTTGTTTTTCATTTCTTTTTCTTTCTTTCTTATTCTTTTTCTTTCTTTTTGCTTTCAAAACTAGTTTGATTTTTGCGGCATTTGGCGAGTTGTCTGCGGCGTTCAAGGAGTGCCAATATAACTCTTACTGAATGCCAGTATGAAAGTCAGTGAGTACCGCTACGACACCGCGTGACTGTCGTAATCCTTGCTGCGTGCCTTTTTCTGCTAATCTTCCCTTTTCTGTCCCTTTTTCCATCCTCTTTCTTTCTTCCTTAATTAATTTCCCTTTTAATATTGAAATTTAAGAGCCTTTCAAAGAGCTTGAATCACTTTGGAAACCCAAAAATTCGTCAGACACTATCATCATCAGTTTTGGAGGTAATAATCCCCTAAATTCGACAGTTAGTCAAAATTGGGGTGTCTATAGTTTTCCCCTCTTCAACAGAGCTTGTGGAGCAAGACGTGTCACAAGTGAATGACGAAGCCTGCATGAAGACAAGCCTTTGACCAAACTATCAAATTTAGGTAAAAACAAAATGCGTTGCAAAAACAAGTCGCGCAAATGGCCCATGTCGAGCGTGCTCAATGGTGAACTGCCTATGTATCCCTACAAGAATCAGACCAGGACGTAGTTCGGGCAAGGGAGAAATACATGATTCAAGGTGAAAAGTGCATATTTATAGTGTATTATGTAGTATTTTATGCATACTTTTATCCCCAACGTTCCTACATTTAGGTGCATTCTATTAACAATGTTCTTTTTATTGTGTTAATTCTAAAACATATGTTTATGCGTTGTTTTATAGGTATTAGAATGTAATTCAATGAAGTAGAGCTAAAGAAAATGATTCTGGTGAAGAGAACAACAGAAACAACTAAGAAAATACCATTTTTGACAATGAAGACATCAGATTTGGAAGCTTTGCCCAGAAATATAAAATGTAGATCTTTGAGTTATGGTCGCATGGCCGTAAATGGGAGGTCAATCCGAGGTCTGAGTGAAAAGTTATGGCTATTCTCCCATCGGTGCTCAGAACTGTTAAAATCAGAGAGTTCAAGCCCTTGAAGAGAGTTCAAGCCCTTGAGACTTCGATCGATCGAGCTAAGCTCGATTGCTTGAGCTCTATTTTCTCCCAAAAGTTAGGTACAGTCTGCGAGAACCCTACAAATAAGCTGCTATGACACCAGACGAAGGGAGGACACTCCAGAACGCAGAAAATAGCAGTTTAGGGTAATTTTAGGGTTAGATTAGGAGTAAATTAGGTTAGATTCTTGTTTTCCTTCCTCTTTTTCATTATTGTACTAAAGATTATTGAAGATTCAAGTTATTTACAAGTTTTTTTCAGATTTATTTTAGATTTTTCTGTTCCTTTATCTTATTTGATTGTTTATTGATATAGTTGTTATGATTGTTTGGTTTTACTGTTTCTGCACTAGTTTAATCATGTTTCCGTAGTTTAGACGTTGGGAATATCTGATGAAACATTGATTCCCAACCTCTTCCATGCAATCTTTAGAAAACTTGGGCTCGATCGATCGAAGGTATTTCGATCGATCGAACCAGAGCCATAGTCAAGCGATCGAAGATATTTCGATCGATTGAAGGATGATGTTGTCCGATCGATCGAGAGCGCTTCGATCGATTGAACCTGTTGATTCTTGAGATGATTCTTTTAAGTATTCCATGACTTTCTGTTTTAGAAATCTGTCATCAAATTGTTCCTATAAGCTCTGTTTGTCACAACAGTTTTTAGAACTTAAAACCTTGAGGCTATTTTCTTCAATGACTTTTGAAAACCACTTTGAATGCTAACACCATTTAGAGTGCAAGTAATAACCATTGTTTTAAACCGTCTTCCAAGTATTTTAAATCAACTGTTATGATGTAGTCCCGGTCATGAAAGGGCTATTGATTCTTTACCTTTAGAAAAATACGGAATGCTGAAGAGGAATGAACTCCATAGAACATTAATGAATATGCATGGTGGATGGTTAGGATCAATGTGGATTCTCGTATTTCCAACACCTTTAAATTATCTGTTTCATTAGTTATGTTTCTATAAGCTTTAGTTTATTATTTAGTTTAATTTAATTAATTAGGATTCGTTAGAATTCTACTCCTTTATGATCTTTTCTTTTTCTTTAGGTTGTAGCTTAGTAGATATTCTTCCTATTCCTTCCCTGTGGGATCGACCTGGACTTATCCAGTATTACTTGCACGATCACCTACACTTAGATGTTGCACAAGAGCGCATAGATTTTTTTGCCGTGTCATGTTTTTGGCACCGTTGCCGGGGAAGGCAACTAGGTTAGGATTTTACTAAGTTATTCCTATTTTTCTTCTTTTTCTTCAATAAATAAATAAAAAATAAAAATAAAAACTTTTGGACTTTTTCTCTCACAAGATAAAAATAAAAATAAAAATTCAATTGTTTAAATTTTTTTTGGTAAACATGTCTTATCCATATTACCCTCCATACAACACAAACACCATGAATATGTACACTTTAGGTAATGAAAACTATCCCCCAAGTTGGCAAGCACCCACATATGATGCGCATTATCAACCTGAGTGCTACCAACCACCACAATGGGGAAATGATAGAGGTAGTCCCCCGTATTATCAAATGTATCAAGAACCTCCACATAAAGAGTTCTATCAACCGCAATGGGGATGTAACCAAAATAATAATGTAGGATATAGTAGTAGTTCCCACGATTACCAAATGCACCAAGACTTTCCTTCTGGGGAGTCTTGTCCACAAGCACAATGGGATGAGAATTTCTACCAACAACAATGTGGCGAAACTTCATATAGTAATAATGAGGAGAATAACCAAGTTGAGGATAATGGTATGTTAAAATTACTTCTTAGTGAAATGAAAAGGCTAGATAGTGCACTAGATAAATTAGAAACTAGATATCAACAAGCATATACTAGCCAACCTTTAGAAGACTATACCAGTCCTTCAACACTATAACCTAAATTTCAAGACACTAACAATGGAATGGAATTAGAGGACAATGACGGGTTTATACCGAATGAGGTTAACAACTCACTCGAGAAAGTCATAACCCAACAAGAACTCCAAAATCAAACCATTGAGCATGAAGTTGTAGAACCATCTTCTCCTCAGTATACAACTCCAAACATCAACTCCTCCATTGCCTGGATAAAGTTGCACAATTCCTTTGTCCAGAGAACCTCAATAGATGACATATATAGTGAGAAGAGTTACACGGATGAGAATGAGTTTTTTTTACAGATAATGAGAGTTTAGGTGACTATACACAATTAGGAAAAGATGAGTCCCCTGTTGACTCTACCCCTACCTTTGATAATGACCCTAGGGAGGGCACAATTGAAAAATCTAACTCCTATTTAGATTCATGTGATATTCATGAACCCTCACCTCTTTCGGCCGAAGAGGTGGTGTCACCAAGTTGCCCATCACCTATCCTCTCTATCAATCAATGCTCTCATCCCGAGTTTGAAAATCATGTGTACCTTAATATTGAACAAATAGAATGTGTTGTGGAAGAGGATGGTAAGGATTCTATCACATGTATTTTGCAAAATTTTATTTTTCAAAATTCTTTGAGAGAGGACTTAGAAACTTTCGGGCCCAGATTAGATGATCTTAAACTTCAACACGAAGTTAGTAATCTTCTAGACTACTTAACCTTCTTGAGTAATAATGATATTGAGGCCCAAATAGATAGCTTCATCCAAGTCCAGTCCAAATCAATGTACATAGAACAGAAATCCAATTCACATGATCACATCTCCATAGATTCTGTTCTATAAAGGAGGGTAGTAAAGCTTCATTAGAACATCACTTAGACCCTGCCCCTTTTATTGAACCATAGCCTCCGCCTGTTTTTGATAATAAAAAAATAGAGGTTGTTATCGAAAATGCCAACAACAAAAAAATTTCCTTAAGTACAATTCCTAAAAAGTGTGGCATATCTCTTATAGTTGTCCCCAACAAATTTGGCAGCCATAGGTTTTGCATCATCTCCTCTGACCTTGAGTCTGGCATTAGTTGGGAGAGATGCATTTTTATGAGGATCCCAAAAGTCTTCTCACTATTAAATTATTTCACTGGGAAGATCCTCAAAAAATTTTGCTATTACTGTATGATAAAAATCTTGATTAACCGAATTTATCTACTGAGTAGTTGTATTATATTCTCTATTTTTCCTTGTTGCAACTAATGATTTTGCAGGTAACTTAAAAAAATTGGATATTAACGCCTCGAGGTAACATCCTTCCTTCTCTCGCTTTACTTTACATGTCCATGTGCTTAGTTTAGAACATTGGGGACAATGTTTAGTTTTAGTTAGAGAGAGTGAGCCATTGAATGCCTCATATCTTTTTGTGGTGCTTTAATGTCAATATACCTGCTTAGCAACATGACTCAGTAAATTAAAAATTGCAAAAATTTTAAAACTTTTAATTTTATTTAAAGATATTAAAATGGTTCTTGTATTTCTCTCTTAGTTAATGTAGTTAGTTATGATGCATTAGTGTTATTTTCTGTATGTTATTAGTATGTGATACACTGTGATAGTTTGTTTACCATCTTAGTTATAGTATATTTTATGCTTTTTAATCTTTAAACAACTTTGAGCACGTTGTGATAACCTTGTACTTAGCTCAAATGGATTAGTAAGCATAACTTAGGTGTCTTGAAAGACTGTAGTGGAGACTAATAACCCAAGTGAGCTTTTGTGCCATTCTTTATTTTTGAGGGTTTTATAAAATTCCTCTTACTTTTTGAAAAGCGTTTTAATTCGTTAAAAGTTTCATTTTTCTTATTCATTTTGACTGATCACTAGAAGAGAACGTTCAGGATTTACCAAATCTAGAGCTCTTGAATTTACTGAAATGAATTATCCTATTAACTTAGAATATGATTTAGGCCATCTTTTGACCACACATGAATAATACAGCCTTGGCCTACCTCTATGATATTCCATTATTTCACTCTTTGAGTCTTACCATAATCGCCTTGTCTTCACAATCCTTAAGTTTATACCTAACTCCAAATTAGGAGTTCAAGCCTCAGTTCTTTATTTAGGTGTGATTCGGATGTGGTGCGTTGACAAGAAGTTTGTTAGTGTGAATAAGGGAAAGTTGGCAAAGAAAAAAAATGATGAAAAAAAAAAGAAAAAAGAAAACCATGAAAAAAAAAGAAAAAAAAAGTGTCAATAGTTATTACAAAAGAAAAAAATAATAATAATAATAAAAAGAAGAGTGAAAAAAAAGAGAGAGAGAGAGAGAAAGAGAGATTGCAGATGTGGGGAAGTTTGAGAAGTTATAGTAGATATTCCATTCACATCCTTTTGACCCAATTGAAAATCACGAACCTCTTTCTTTTTAGTTGAACACCTCTTTTCAAAGTCCTAATGATTTTAAGTAAATTGAATTCGAAGATAAGGTAATGAGAGAGTTCTCCGCGGTATCTCGCTCTTCTAGTGAAAAGTATCCTTTCATGAGACTTTGTGCACTAAAATTTTCATTTTTCAATTTAGATATGAGAAGCATTTGATTCCATTCACATTTACTCTATATAGCTTCCATATCATGAGTGATAATCATTACTCCTAATTCGAAGTGATTTCATTTTGAGAGTGTAATCCCAGTGAGAGTTGAGTCAAAGTGAATGTCTTGATAGCATCTTAGGTTATGCGAGCTTTGAAATTAAAGTTTTGTATTTTGGTTGTCCATTCACACACACACTTGAAGATTAACAGGTATGGAATATTCTAATGACTTTGATAGTAGATTAACTGTAATGTGTGTGTTGCATTGCTATGGCATACTAAAGAGTTTCATGAGATTGTTGAGCTTAACTATATTGCTAAATAAGAGGAAAAAATTTCTTGAACACATTTAAACTAGAACCATTACTATAAATATGAATTTTGTCAGTAGATTCATTGCAAACCCTCACGAGACAACACTCGTCTCCTAGGGGGAACCTAGGGGTTTAAAGGCTTGTTGCATAGGCTAAATGCAATCGCGATTCCTGCGAAAGTAAGTTAGGATTTTTGCTTTCTTTTGTTTTCAATTCTTAGAGCTTAAATAAACATTGTTGTAGTTCACTTCATTGCTAGGGACTAGCAACGAGCTAGTTGGGGGGTGTGATTCGAGGTGAAAAGTGCATATTTATAGTGTATTATGTAGTATTTTATGCATACTTTTATCCCCAACGTCCCTACATTTAGGTGAATTCTAATAACAATGTTCTTTTTATTGTGTTAATGCTAAAACATATGTTTATGCGTTATTTTATAGGTAATAGAATGTAATTCGATGAAGTGGAGCTAAAGAAAGTGATTCTGGTGAAGAGATCAACAGAAGCAGCTGAGCAAACGCCATTTTTGACAGTGAAGACTTCAAATTTGAAAGATTTTCCCAAAAACATAAAATGTAGATCTTTGAGTTTGTTTGCTAGTAGTTATGCGCGGGCGTGCCAGAACCAAAAGTGGTTCGGTGTGTGCAAACTAATTTCCTATACGCTTGAGTCAGTGATACTCAAGGCTTTTAGATCTGACTTCTAAACTAAACAATTGTGTGCGGCGAGTAGGAAAGTACCCTCACCAGAAATCCCTTGGCAGTACTGAAGCGCACAAGCCAAATAGTGTATGAGTTTACCAAGTAAACAATCACAAACGATTAATAAAATACAGATTTTATTAAATGTTTGGAAAATACAACCAAAGAACAGATTCAGAACAGACTGATTGTTCGTGAGAATGAAAATAGTAAAAGAAAAATAACAAAAGGGAGTAGACCTAATTGCTATGAATGCAGAAAGAACATAAAAGTTGAATGCTTTTGAATGCTATTGAATGCTTTGTTGAATGCTATTTTCGAGATTGACGCGGAGTGAGTTGCAGCTTGGCTTGCCTCCATATTTATAGCGGCCATGATTGAATTCTGATTAGGAAAGGACTCCTTAGCTTGCGCCTTAAGCTACTGATTGATTGGTTAATTGAAGAAATCCTTTTATATCAATGATTCCTTGCCTTATCATTATCTTGATTGAAGCAATCCCATCATCTCAGGGATCATCTCGCTTAAATCCAGCTGTTGGTGATAAGATTCTTTCCCAAACGGACTCGGATTTCCCCCAGATCTGGAGTGACGTCACAAATGGCAGCTGTCACCAGAACCGCCTTACCTCTACTCCCATCGGCCTCATAACTGTGACTAAAACTCATCGGACTCATGTAATGTCTTTTATGTCCGATAACATCTCTCCAGGCGCTCACGTCCGATCGGGCTCACTTCTTCACACTGTTATCACTTTCAATACATATGGTGTCCGATAGTACGTTCATGTTCTCTATCTCCTCATCGGGCTCCCACGTATATCCTTGCTCCATTGCTTCCACCATTGATGCCCGATAGACCACTGCGGGTCTAATGCTTCCAATCGGGCTCCATCCCATGGAACATCCAGGTTGCCTTCTCTAAACTTCTAGTGACGCTTCCCCTAAGCCTGATGTCATCATCTACTCCAGACCAACCGGTGTCTGAAATACCCATGCCCGACTATCTCTAGGCCCATATCCTCATATCAATCGGGCTAGAAAACCTTTGGCGGTTTTTAGGTGCAAACAATTGCCCCCCAAAAGGTCATATCAAACATCCCGCCTTGATTGATGTGACATTTTAAATTTCAAACTGGCCACGCGTCAAGCACGCAACAACTTGTCAGATTATGGAGAATCCCACCAGTCACTCCACATTTAATGCGTCATGATGGCGCCGTGATATTTAAATATCACCCATCTTTCGAAACTCCCCACAACGGCACAACCTATTGGCATTCTCTCTTCTATTCCTTAAGCATAACACAGAGCCTCTCTCTAAAACCTCCATCTTCTCCGGCGACCCATTTCTCTCATAAATGGCTCCTAAGACTGCTCCGGCCACCACAAAAGGCAAGAAGACTTTCGTAGATGCTCCTCCACCACAAAACCGATGCAGGGAGGTTAGGGCTTTGGCCAAAGCTCACGCTGCTGACATATCCACTGAATACCTCACCCCCTACAGTTCTTCCGACGGTTCTCCCGTCGCACCAGGCTTAGGTGCGGCGTTTCTTGGCCACCCTCCGGCAACTTTTCTTCCTTTCTTCTCTCCTGTAGGAAACGAATCGTTCCTACAAGTCCCTACTCATTGGACCAAGGTCCAGACTGCAAACCAACCGATTCGAGGATGGCCAACACCCGCCGCTGATTGGGACAAGTGGGTAACTAGGGTTTCGGCCTCTAAGGCCGCTACCTGGAAGCAAACGGGCATCTATGATGCAATCATGCTCAGCCGGTCTCGAATTGAAATAGACCGGCCCCTTCTTCTGTCTGCTTTACTCTTCTGGTCCTCGTCTTGCAACGGCTTTCTTTTCCGTTGCGGACCAATGGCTCCCACCGTCAAAGACATCAGCTACCTGCTCGGCCTTCATCCCCACGGCCCAGAGATCATTCCCGGGCTTGACGTTGGGACAGCCAGCTTTGCCTATCCACAACAGGAAATTGTCAGGGACGGGGCCGTTTCTTATAGGCCGATCACGGCCTTTGGAGGTTTCCTTGCTGCCTGCATCGGGGCAGATGATACGGCGGTGTCCGATGCAGAACACACTGCCTTCCTCATCTATTGGCTCAACAAATATCTCTTCTGTTCGGCCTCCCAAGCCATTACCAAAGAATATACAACCTTAGCCTTAGCTCTCGCATCGGGGAAACCTTTAGCCATGGCTACGCTGGTTTGGGCACACCTGGTCAGAGGCATAACAGACTTTGTTCACTCAGGTTTCGGAGCTGGTGGAAGCCCGATGTGGGTGCTCCAATTGTGGCTTCATTCCTACTTTCCCGAATTTCAACCCATCATCAGCCAATTGGCCGATATGCCTATCTCCGCCGTTCAGTTTATGAACGTAGCTCCTTCTTCACACTCTTTCGAAGAGTGTTTTACCTTCTTTTACCAGGGCTGCTCCCCTCGAGACGTCAATCTTTTCACCCCATTCTTTTCCCTTCAATTCTCTTCTTTTCTCCAGCTTTCCAATTACCCTTCAAACTGGGGTTCGGGCACCCAATCTACCTATAATGAAATTTTTTTTAGCTACTTAGTAGCTAGAGACATTATTTTTAGCCCAAGCATCCCGTCGGCCAACAATAAATGCGGGGCCGAGTACTACTTTGCTCCTCTATACGCCCGCCAATTCGGGCTTACTCAACTCGTGCCCGTTCCTCCTGGTATCACCGTCAACGTTGACTGGGTTGAACGTGGCCTTATTGTTAATGACGGGCAGGTGAAAAAGATAACAGAGAGGTCAGACAGGCTCAAAGCCGCGTTCAACTTTACACCCTTCTCTGCCCGGCCAATAGTATCAGAAGAGTTCACCCAGTGGTGGGGTGAACGGGCTCGAAGCATATTTTCACGCACCGCTGCTGAAGCCCTGGTGCCTTTTACTGCAACATCGGCCACTGTGGCCGATGTCCCTATACCAGCAGCAGCTCCAATCCGGCATAAACAAATCGCCAAGAGACCGGCTCGTAAACCAACTCCGGGCAAGGGTCCGTCTCAAAAGAAACAAAAAGCAACAACGGCCTCCGTCCAGGTTTGCTCTTCTCTTTGCTCTGGTGATTGAGCCCGAATTCCTTTCATTCGGTATTAATCATTTTGTTTATCTTTGCAGCTTGCTGACGAAGACTCGGGAGAGGACCCACTTCCACATCTCACTCCGACTCTTCCCCCAACTCTCCCTACATCACCGGCCTCTACAACGGCTTATCTAGAACGAGTGGCCGTTCGGGTGATGCCACTTCACATCGTGCCTCCTCTAACTCCTTCAAGCGGAGACGAGGACCTTGCTGCCTCCATCCAAGCTCCGGAGCAAGTCGTCCTCTCTTCCAGTACTGAGGATGTGGCCGATGCTGGAGCTACCGTTGAAGCTGCTGCGGACGAGGTGGACCAACCCGTCCCTTCGGACACTGAAACCGGGCAAGGGGAGCCTACCGCGGCCCTGAGTCCTCCTGTTCCCATACTGGCAGGATCAGTAGTGGCCGAGGTCGCTTCTCCTGAAACATCTGCCACAGAGGCCGGAACTGAGATCCCGCAGCCAACGGTGGCTTTGACAAGTCCTGAGCTGGAGATCGGTCTCCCTTTTCCTCCACAGCCAACACCTTCTCAACCAAGCGAGACCGATATTCGCACAGCGATCTCGGCCTCCCTTAGTCCTCACACCCAGGTATTGCACCATATCGCAAAGTACCTTCTTTCTTGAACTTGTATCATTTTTCAAAGACTCATTTTTTGACCGTATTTCTATTGAACAGGTCGACCCCACAGATCCAGTGCCCAACATCCCTTTCGGCGATTTTTTCTCGGGCCTGGACCTGGGAGCTTTTGACCTTGGCCCCCTCGAGCCCGAAGCAGTCTCACCTTCCATCCTTCAACAAGCCAAGGACCTGCTCTTCGGGCTTGCTAATCAAGAACTCTCCAATCTTCCTGCTGCGGCTGACGTTGACACCGCTTTGAACACCCTCATGGCCGATCCTTCTCTTTCAGACGAGCAGCTATCATTACTCGTGGAGATCAAAGAAAGACTTCCTAGCGTCCGTCTTATGGATAGAACGGCCTCAAAGATTCAAGCGGATGCAGAACTTCATTTAGGATCCCGTCAGAAAGCTTTGAAGTTCTTGGAAGGGGCCAGAGCCAAGTTTGAAGCGGGAAAGGCCTCCCGTGCTCAGATTCTAGCCAGGGGTACATGGCTGCAGAACCGAATCGCTGTACTGAAAACTCAACTCGCCCAATGTGAGGCCGAGGTTGTTACCAACAACGCCTCCATTGGGAAAATTGATGAGGCCTTATCATTACTTGGTGGCGACGCCCAGAAGTGCAGCGATCAACTACAAACCAGCGTCCCCTTATCTCGGGCTTGGGCCCAAAAGCTAGAGAAGGCCAAAAAGGACCGGTCTGGAGCCGTCAAGACCTGGGAAGACTTGAAGGCTAAGCTTAGGAACTTTGAGTAGGCCTAGAGGCCGACTCCTCTTTTGTACTTATTTTTTTTATATATCATATATATATTTGTAAGTAAGCTGTGCTCAGCCTTATCAATACAAACCATATTTTTGTTACTCGGGCTCAGGGTCGTAGTTAATGATTTGGTCGTATTCTAACCCTGGATTTGGGTTATAGTTCAAATCAATAGTTTCCCACAGAGTAGGGTAATAAGACTTCAAGTATTGACCATTTATTAATCTAGGATGAATACCTCCATCCATATCCCGCAGTCTGTAAGCACCACCATTCTTGACTTGATGTATAATGAACGGACCCTCCCAATTGACCGACCATTTACCGTACCGATTATCCTTGTCCCCGATAGGTAAAACGGCCTTCCATACTAAGTCTTCTGTACTAAAAGACTTTGCTTTTACCCTCTTGTTATAAGCTCGGGCGGCCCGCTGCTTCTGCACTTTCAACGAGTCTAAGGCCATGAGCCTCGTTTCATCAAGTCCTTCCAACTCAGCTATCATAGCCTCTGTGTAATCTGCGGGCTCAAGCTGGTTCTGTAAGGCTCTCCTGGCCGACCGGACGGTGACTTCCATTGGTAACATAGCGTCGTGCCCGTAGGTTAACATGAATGGTGTGACCCCGGTACTGGACCTCTTAGACGTCCGATAGGCCCAGAGTGCCTCGGACAACAACTTGTCCCACTCTCTAGGGTTCTCATCGATCATCTTCTCAACGATCCCCTTAAGGATCTTGTTGGTTGACTCGGCCTGACCGTTAGCTTGAGCATAGTACGGGGTAGAATTGAGAATTTTAATCCCTCTGCTCTCCGCAAAAGCGGTTGTTTCGGCCCCAGTGAACACAGATCCTTGATCGGCCGTTATGGTTTCTGGGAGGCCGAATCGATGTATGATGTGCTCTTCAATGAATTTTATCACGGTGGTCTGGGTCACCGTTTTACATGGTATGGCCTCGGCCCACTTAGTGAAGTAATCCGTCGCCACTATAATGAAACAGTGTTGGCCTGATGATGGTGGCAAGACTTTGCCAATTAGATCCATAGCCCATCCTCTGAACGGCCATGGCTTTATTATTGGTTGGAGCTCCTTAGCCGGTACATGCTGGATCGGGCCATGCTTCTGACACGCTTGGCATCCCTTTGCATAGCTGATACAATCCTTTAACATGCCTGGCCAATAATAGTTATACCTTCTCAATAACCATTTCATTTTTGTACCGGCCTGATGAGCCCCACAGATCCCTTCATGCACTTCGGCCATCACCTGTATGGCCTGTTTTTTGCCTAAACACCTCAAAATCACGTCGTCACCGATGGGCTTTTTAAACAATTCTCCATCGAGTATCACAAATCGGACCGCGAATAGTCTAACTTTCCGATCTACCCTGACATTTGGGTGATTCAGGTATTCGATGATAGGCCTTCTCCAGTCGTCGTCCTCCATCAAGACCGAATTGGTAGTAGCATACCAACCTCTTTTTGCAACGGAAGGCAGTGATCGGACATGAACCGTGATAACTTGGTCTTCCAAAGCCTTTGTAGAAGATGAGGCCGATCCTGTCTTAGCCAGCTTATCGGCCTCGGTATTCGTAGACCTAGGGATATAACTCACGCTAATATCATCAAACTCGTCCATGAGCTGCGTGGCGACAGAGTGAAATGGGCATAATTCCCAACTTTTTATCTGGAACTCTCCTGATATCTGCCCGATCACTAGACCTGAGTCTCCCTTTATATGTACGGACGATGCCCCCAACTCAAGGAGTATCTCTAGTCCGATAATTAATGCCTCGTATTCGGCCTGGTTGTTTGTGCACTTGAAATCGAGCCGAAATGACATTTTTGTCTTCTTATACTTGGGTGATACAATGACCACACCTGCCCCAGCACCCTCTGCGCTTTTGGACCCATCAAAGATCAATGTCCATGGGATCAAGGAAGTGTTTAACACTTTAGGTACTGGTAGCACCTCTCCCAGATCAGTTGGATCTGGGTGATCAGCCAAGAAATTGGCTATGGCCTGGCCTTTAACCGATTGCTGTGATCGGTATTGGATGGCAAATTCCATCAAGGCCAAGGTCCATTTTCCAATTCGGCCTCTCATGATTGGTCTTGACAACATATATTTTATCACATTGGTTTGACATATAATATAAGTAGAAACGGGCAACATATACGTTCTTAACTTCTGTGATGAAAAATACAATGCCAAGCATAATTTCTCAATCGGCGCATAGCGCTGCTCGATTGGAGTTAATATTCTGCTCAAGTAATAAACGGCTTGCTCATTTCCCTGCTCATTATCCTGAGCTAACATACTTCCTATAGAGCAGTCAGAGGCCGATATATACAATTTAAGATACCTACCCTTCTTGGGTGGCATTAAAACTGGAGAAGTTGACAAATATTGCTTAATTCCCTCAAAGGCCTGTTGATGGCTGTCTTCCCACTTGAACTCTTCGTCGGTCTTGATCTTCAGTAATGGGGTCCATACTTGGGTCTTTCCTGCACAGTTGGAGATGAATCTTCTCACGAAATTAATCTGCCCGAGCAGCCTTTGAAGCTCTTTCTTATTGGCTGGTGGCTTTGCTGCCTGTATTGCTCGAGCCTTGTTCTTGTCAACCTCTATCCCTCTTTGATGCACCAGGAATCCTAAGAAGTTCCCTGTCGAGACGCCGAAAGCACATTTGAGAGGATTCATTTTTAGTTTGTGAGCCCGCATTCTTTCAAATGCCTGTTCTAAGTCTCTTAAGTGATCGGCGTTGTCGCTCGATTTTACCACCACATCATCAATGTAAACCTCCATGAAATGCCCGATCATATCATGGAAGATTGAATTCATTGCCCTCTGATATGTGGCTCCGGCGTTCTTTAGTCCGAAAGGCATGACAACCCATTCAAAGGTTCCGATTGCCCCCGGGCACCGGAAAGCTGTCTTCGGGACATCCTGCTCAGCGATGTAAATCTGGTTGTACCCTGAGTGCCCGTCCATAAAGGACAAAATTTTATGTTTGGCGGCCGAATCAATCAATTGATCGGCCATAGGCATAGGGTACTCGTCTTTTGGGGTAGCTAGGTTTAGATTTCTGAAATCAATACAAACTCTCAGCTTACCATTTTTCTTTACCACTGGGACTACATTTGATACCCATTCCACGTACCTGGCTGTCCGAATGAAGCCAGCCCCCAAAAGTCTCTCAATTTCTTCTTTCACCTTCATCGTGACTTCAGGTGACATGCGCCGTGGGAGCTGTTTGAACGGCCTAAAGCCCGGCTTAATTGGCAATCGGTGTTCCACCAATTCTCGGGATAGTCCGGGCATTTCATCGTAATCCCAAGCAAAGCAATCCTTGTATTTGTGCAAGAGAGCAATGATATCGGCCTGGAACCGCGGTTCAAGCACCTGACTCACATATGTGGGTTTGTGCTCTCCTTCATTGCCCAGGTTGATCTCCAATAGTGGATCCTGCACGTCGGCCTTCAAGTCATCAAGCTTGGCTGTGGCCGTTTCGAGTTCATCCATCTGAATCTCTTCCTCTATTGGCGTTTCTTCTTCATAGATACAATCGGCCAGATTAATTATTCCGTCCACAGGGACGATCTCTAATCTTCTATCGGCCAGATATGCACACCATCTGGCCATGCTGGCCTTAAGGGCCAGCTGTCTTCTAACTTCAATTGGTTGTAGATCCATCGAAGTCTTCTTGTTCATTGATTTCTATCGGCCTTGACTCTTCTGTCCGACTTAGATTGTGATAACCAAGCTTTAAGTTTGGTAGAATTTCTTTACGGAATGTGGCTGCATTTGGTCTTCCAAGTTTGCCGCACCCTAGTAATTTGACAGGTCCGATATCATCTTCATATAATACTGCATCGGCCGTCTGCACCCGGGCTACGAATGGCTTCGTATCAGCCCCAACCACTTCCACTTCGTCATCTCTCCAAAAGATCAACAATTGATGGAGAGTGGAAGGGATGCAGTAATTGGGATGGATCCAATCACGGCCAAGCAACGCGTTGTAGGCGGCCGATGTCTCAACGATGAAAAAAGCTGTCATGGCCGTTTGGGTTCCAACCGTCAGCTCCAGAGGCAAGATGCCCTTTGTCTTAGATGGTGTGCCCGTGAAGCTCTGAACATTCATCTCGGTCGGAATCAGCTCCGACTCAGATTTTTGAAGGATCCTCAGCATGATCTGGGGCATGATGTTGATTGTAGATCCCCCATCAATCAATATTCTATTCACGGGAATCCCCTCAATGTGACCTTTTACGTACAACGGCTTCAGGTGCTGAGACATTTGATAGGTAGGTTTTTCGAAAACCACCTTGACTGGCCCCGCCGGTTTCAACCCCTCTTCAGTTTGGATCCCTTTCGGCCTCAAGATGGTTATCTTAGGCCGATCGGTCTGTATATCGGTAGTGTCCACGTTCTTGCTCGTAGCCTCTACCACCTTGGGTCTGACGGTCTCACCACCACCCCAACATACACTTTCTATTACTGCCGACTCCTTGGTCTGGCCTTCTATTACGTCACCTTCAATGGCTGTTGGCTGATCTGGTTTGGCCATGAATGACATGGGCAAAGTAAACACCATGTTTGAGGATAGATTTTTCGGGATTGTTCCGAATTGAATCGGTGTATCATCCTCATCTTCATAATCATCGGCCTCCTCCATTGGATGGGCCGACGGCTCACACTTTTCTTGTTCAAAAAGTTTCTTTAAGCGCTCTGTGGCATGCATTGCCCCTTTGCCCGCTTTCTTGTCGAAAACGGGCTCATCTTCTTCCATGGCCGTTATCTGTTTGTCGGCCTTGTGCCGAAGGGACTCTGGAGGAATCTGGACACGGTCCTGCGAGCGCTGCCGTTCCCTCTCGGCCTGTCTCAGCCTCTGGTACCTCCTCTTCTGAGACTTGCTGTATTGAGGCATCGCTGGAAATTTTGGATGCTCAGCTCTATACCATCTCCCATCACTCACTCTTGGTGGGAGTATCATTCGGGAGCGAATGTCCGATGCTGCAACCCTTTGTGAGGCACTCATCGTGGGTCGTGATCCATATTCCCTTCCTTCCCTATGACTCGAGCTAGGCATACCGCTTGCTGGCGGCGGCTTCGGCTTCCACTCGGGCTGTACGCATCCCTGTTTGGGCAAGGACAGCCTCTCATGCACGGATCTTCTCGGGCTGCACTCTCGCCGTTCCTCAACTCTAGGCCTCTTGCTTGGGCTGGAGGCCCCTTTCTTGATATCGGCCTTACACCTCGGACACAGGCCTTGTTCTATCAGTTCTAGTTGGTGTCGCAGATCTGCGATCAAATTATCTGTAGTTGATCGGGCTACCTCAACCTCAGCCTTTTGTTCTGCTTCCTTGCGTCCCTGGTATGTCCTCTGAAGCTCGTGAATAGTCACCTTCGGCCTCTCAGTTCCTGAAACGGAAATTTTCTTAGCTTCCCTTTGCTTCGGGACCTTCTCGCTATCGGTCAAATCTATCTTGACCCTTGGCCGTGTCAGCTTAGTCAAATCGGGCACTACCATATTGGTTCCAGTGATCTGTGGGAACGGATTTGCATCGACTCCCATAGCTTTGTCCGAAAATTTGAACACTCCTTTCTCCACGTTCTCCTGTATCACATTACGAAAAACAACACAGTTATTAGTGGAGTGTTTCCAAGAATTATGCCACTTACAATATTCTTTATTTTTTATGTCATCGGCCTTTGGGATCCGATGACCTTCACCTAGCCTAATCACTTTTTCAGCCAAAAGGGCGTCAAAAATCTGATCGGCCATTGTTATATCAAATGTGTAATTTTTTCCTGCCTCGAACGTCATTTTTTTAGCAGCAGCGTTATTATTGACAGGCTTGTTCAAGGCATTACACACAACAGGCCGCTTAGAGATTAGTTCGGCCATGTCGATTTCTGCTTCGAGGTCACAATCTGCTAGATGGACCTCGTAGTTGGGATCTTTGTAATATGTTCCTTTAGAAGAACTCTTTTTTTCCTGTTCATCAAGTAGGATACGCTCGTAACGGGCGGCCCTTGAAGCCAGCTCGAATAAATCACGGAAATCGGTCCCTTCGAACTTTTTGCGAAGCTCGAAAGACATTCCGCCCATAGCCATCTTTGCGTATTCTTCCTCGGGCAATATTGTCTTACATCTGTACTTAGCCTTCCTAAATCGGGCTATATAAATTTCAACGGTCTCCCCCACTTGTTGGAGCATCCTAGACAGATCTGCCAACGATATCTCGGGCTCAGTCCTATAAAACTGCCCATGAAACAATTCCTCCATTGCTGGCCAGTTCCTTACTGAGTTGGCCGGGAGATTGACATACCACAAAAATGCTATGCCCGTGAGCGAATTCGGGAATAACCTTAATTTTAAAGGGTCACTATTGCCTGCATGGCCGCATTGCACAATGAATCGGCCTATGTGCTCTACCGTGGTATGCTCACTTTCCCCAGAAAATAGAGTAAAGTTCGGGACTTTATACCCTGGTGGGAAATTAACTTGGTCAATTTCAAGCGGGTAAGGCCGTCGGTACGTCGGCCTCTCCATCCTTCTCATGAACGGGCCATACTCTTCGTGTATGGCCGCCACCAACTCGTCCCTGTTAATGGGCTGCGCAGCGGTTCGCCCATTCACCAAAGGGGGTTGTGTTACCTGGGGGCACTTGTTGGCCGTTTACCTCTGGGTTACGGCCATTCGTTGCAATTACTTCAGGCTGAGCCCCCGTTACCGGGGTTACTCGGGGGGGTGGCAACTGTTGATTATTATTGATCTGGTGGGTCCAACACCCACCATTATTTCTTTGCCCCCCAGCAGCGCGGACTAGCGGTGGAGTATGGTCGAGCTGGGTTTCAACACGGCCTCCTGTCTGGACAAAACTTGGCGTCGCCGATCCACTGGGATCGGTGACCACCACGCCACTGGCCGTTTCGTTATGTAATTCGGGCTTCTTGCCCGAGATGTTACCCTCCCTTAGGTTTGGACAGACATAGAGTGGGTCTTTTGGTTTGTCGGACTCAAGCGGCGTGCCAGAGCCCGATCCCGATCCTGAGCCTGATCCCGAGGCCTTTTGTTTGTTATTGGCCTCAAGAATGGCGCAAAGCTGTTGTATCTGAGTAGCCAGGGCGTCCAGCTTCACGTGGGTAACCCTAGTCTCCATGACCAACTCAGACTGTTCCCGGCGTATATCGGCCGTTTGTCTGACCACATTGTTGAGACCTGCCATTGACCCTATCAAGGTGTTATAGTCCTGCCTCAAAGGATCAACGGTGGCTCTCACGGTTTCTGAGATCGCTTCGATAGTAACGCCACCGTCATCCGGAGAATGACCAGTGCTTTCCTCCGTAGGTGTATCAACGGCCGACTCGTCTTGGCCGTTTTTGCCGATCTGCTTATCCCTCTTTGGCGGCATGACTTGACACTATGGGTCCCACCGGGCGTGCCAAAATGTTTGCTAGTAGTTATGCGCGGGCGTGCCAGAACCAAAAGTGGTTCGGTGTGTGCAAACTAATTTCCTATACGCTTGAGTCAGTAATACTCAAGGCTTTTAGATCTGACTTCTAAACTAAACAATTGTGTGCGGCGAGTAGGAAAGTACCCTCACCAGAAATCCCTTGGCAGTACTGAAGCGCACAAGCCAAATAGTGTATGAGTTTACCAAGTAAACAATCACAAACGATTAATAAAATACAGATTTTATTAAATGTTTGGAAAATACAACCAAAGAACAGATTCAGAACAGACTGATTGTTCGTGAGAATGAAAATAGTAAAAGAAAAATAACAAAAGGGAGTAGACCTAATTGCTATGAATGCAGAAAGAACATAAAAGTTGAATGCTTTTGAATGCTATTGAATGCTTTGTTGAATGCTATTTTCGAGATTGACGCGGAGTGAGTTGCAGCTTGGCTTGCCTCCATATTTATAGCGGCCATGATTGAATTCTGATTAGGAAAGGACTCCTTAGCTTGCGCCTTAAGCTACTGATTGATTGGTTAATTGAAGAAATCCTTTTATATCAATGATTCCTTGCCTTATCATTATCTTGATTGAAGCAATCCCATCATCTCAGGGATCATCTCGCTTAAATCCAGCTGTTGGTGATAAGATTCTTTCCCAAACGGACTCGGATTTCCCCCAGATCTGGAGTGATGTCACAAATGGCAGCTGTCACCAGAACCGCCTTACCTCTACTCCCATCGGCCTCATAACTGTGACTAAAACTCATCGGACTCATGTAATGTCTTTTATGTCCGATAACATCTCTCCAGGCGCTCACGTCCGATCGGGCTCACTTCTTCACACTGTTATCACTTTCAATACATATGGTGTCCGATAGTATGTTCATGTTCTCTATCTCCTCATCGGGCTCCCACGTATATCCTTGCTCCATTGCTTCCACCATTGATGCCCGATAGACCACTGCGGGTCTAATGCTTCCAATCGGGCTCCATCCCATGGAACATCCAGGTTGCCTTCTCTAAACTTCTAGTGACGCTTCCCCTAAGCCTGATGTCATCATCTACTCCGGACCAACCGGTGTCTGAAATACCCATGCCCGACTATCTCTAGGCCCATATCCTCATATCAATCGGGCTAGAAAACCTTTGGCGATTTTTAGGTGCAAACAGTGTTACGGTCCCGTGGCCGCAAACAGGAAGTCAATCTGAGGTTCGAGTGAAAAGTTATGTCCACTCTCCCATTGGTGCGCAGAATTATCAAAATCAGAGAGTTCAAGCCCTTTAGACTTCGATCGATCGAGCTTAGCTCGATCGATTAAGCTCGATCGCTTGAGCTCTATTTTCTCCCAAAAGTTCCGTACAGTCTGTGGAAACCCTATAAATAAGCTGCTATGACACCAGACGAAGGGAGGACACTCTAGAATGCATAAAATAGTAGTTCAGGGTAGTTTTAGGGTTAGATTAGGAGTAGATTAGGTTAGATTCTTATTTTCCTTCCTCTTTTTCATTATTATACTAAAGATTATTGAAGATTCAAGTTATTTACAAGTTATTTTCAGATTTATTTCAGGTTTTTCTATTCCTTTATCTTATTTGATTGTTTATTGATATAGTTGTTGTGATTGTTCGGTTTTACTGTTTCTGCACTAGTTTAATCATGTTTCCGTAGTTTAGACGTTGGGAATATCTGATGAAACATTGATTCCCAACCTCTGCCATGCAATCTTTAGAAATCTTGGGCTTGATCGATCGAAGTTATTTCGATCGATCGAACCAAAGCCATAGTCAAGCGATCGAAGACATTTCGATCGATTGAAGGATGATGTTGTCCGATCGATCGAGAGCGCTTCGATCGATCGAACCTGTTGATTCTTGAGATGATTCTTTTAAGTATTCCATGACTTTCTATTTTAGAAATCTGTCATTAAATTATCCCTATAAGCTCAGTTTGTCACAACAGTTTTTAGAACTTAAAGCCTTAAGGCTATTTTCTTCAATGAGTTTTGAAAACCACTTTGAATGCGAACACCATTTAGAGTGCAAGTAATAACCATTGTTTTAAACCGTCTTCCAAGTATTTAAATCAACTGTGATGATGTAGTCCCGATCATGAAAGGGCTATTGATTCTTTATCTTTAAAAAATACGGAATACTGAAGAGGAATGAACTCTATAGAACATTAATGAGTATGCATGGTAGATGGTTATGATCAATGTGGATTCTCGTATTTTCAACACCTTTAAATTATCTGTTTCATTAGTTATGTTTCCATAAGCTTCAGTTTATTATTTAGTTTAATTTAATTAATTAGGATTCGTTAGAATTCCACTCCTTTATGATCTTTTCTTTTTCTTTAGGTTGTAGCTTAGTAGATATTCTTCCTACTCCTTCCCTGTGGGATCAACCTGGACTTATCCTGTATTACTTGCACAATCACCTACACTTAGGTGTTGCACAAGAGTGCACAACTTTTTAGTCATGTCAATACACAAGAAAAAATAGTCATACGGATGAATGTACCTATCCTATTGTGATGCACGTGTTCATGGAATCACGACTGCCAATGCAATTTCATGCTTCATGTTTTCGAATTATGTAAATGCAATGATTTGAGATCATGCTATTTCGATGTACCTAGATGCAATCCATGTCCTATGCTACTTAATGCTTGTAGTCACCTCAACTTACTGGGCGAGCTATCTTCAGAACTCGAAGTCTCTTTGACATATGGATTGGTCTCCTTCAGGATTCACAGCCATTTCATCGAATCGGATGAACGCAATTGACTGTGCGGTGCTTCGCGACATAGGCCCCCCGTGTCAATGCGGGTTTTCTCTCTCGGCGTAATTGACTAGGCGGCACTTTGCGACTTAGGCCCCAGTGTGAATGTGGGTTTGCTCTAAGTGTCTGCAGCCCTTCGGCCTACTCGAATACATTTGCTCTACATTTCCGCAGCCCTTCGGCCCCGTCGAATATGTTTGCTCTAAGTATCCACAGCCCTTCAGCCTCGTCGGATACGTTTGCTCTAAGTATTCGCAGCCCTTTAGCCTCGTCGGATATGTTTACTCATCTCAAACTTAAAAATCTAGAGTCGGTTAGACTTGATTTATACTTAATTTCAAAATCGATAGTCAATCGGACTTGAATCAATTCAAATCTTCAATTTTGGGAGTCAATCGGACTCAATTCAGTTCAATTTTAAAAAATCAAATCATTTTCGAGATTAGGAGTCCATCAGACTGAATTCAAATTATTTCAAATCTTAAAAAGATCTGGAGTCAAATCAGACTTAATAGAATTTTAATTGCAGAGTTAATCAGACTTGATTCATCTTAGCAATTTTCTAAAATCAGGAGTCAATTTGACTCAAATCAAATCAAATTAAATTTTCAAAATCAAGAGTCAATTAGATTCAAAAGAATTTAATTCCATAACATCCAGAGTCAATAAGACTTAATTTCAAATTCACCTTTCAAAATTCAAAGCCACGTGGACTTGAAAAATTATTTTCCAGGGACCGAGGGGGTTTGAATTCAAAATTCGGGACCCTTTTTGAATTTTTGAGGGAAAACCAGCCACCCTTCAGTTGCTTTCTTAGAGGCACACGCGCAGGAATGAGGCAGTCTATGATCGCCGTTGCGACACTTACGGAATGTCGTGGCGGCACTTATCAGAGACTGCCGTTCGTGAATTCTCGAGTGCCGTTTGAGGCGCAGATGGCTATACATGCTTCATTTTCCTTTATTTCTTTCACCTCTCACAAACTCTCTAAATCGAATCCCTCTCTTGAAATTTTTTATTGACTTGTAGTTGCAGGGATCTACAGGGTCAGCAGGTTAGTTCCCCTTGATCAAAATCTTATTTTTTTTCCTTATATTTGTTATTTCATGATTTCTTTTCCTTTCCCCAAAAAAACTTAATCTTCAACTCTCATTCTTTTGACAGGTTGATTTATATGGCTAGCAGCTTGGGCAGGAAGAAGAGGAAGTATAAGCCTACTCCCCATGGTGACCCTACTTTTCTACTCCAGGACCCCGACAAGCACCTATCGGATCGGGAGTTTCGGCAAGAGGTATATCTCTTTTCTCATTCCTTAATTTTCAATTCTTTGTTTTATGAATATAATGCATGATTACACAACATTTCGAAACGCTCTCTTTTGATTCTCCAATCATCAAACGGTATTTGGAATAGGTTCTAAAGATTTTTCGAATGCTTTGATCATCTCTTTAATACAAATTTTATTTATTCGTTATTGTTTTCCTTTTTCTTTTTATTTTATCCTTCCATTTTAGTGATAAAAAATCTTGTGACTTATTGCAGCTTCAGCCTGGCTCACTAAAGGGTCACGGCAGCCTCGCTCATGGCAATGAGTGGTATCAGTCTCTAAACGAGACTGAGAAGGGCTATATTGATGCCGCTGGCTTTGAAGACTTCGTCAAGCTCTTGGCGAAGAGTTCCAACGATCTCAGGCCGATCCATGCTCTCTCTTCGGGGAGATGATGATGACCCCCCTCGATTTTAGTATGATCACAGGGATCCCCTTCGGGGGTGAGTGCCTACAGATCCTGGATATGGTGGCCGAGTGGGATTGGGTACCTGTGCTATTGGAAGTGGCCTTGGATGAGCCTCTAGTCACGGAAAAGTGGTTCCTTGACACATTCAAGGACCAGGAGGGCTTTACAGATGAGCAGACGGTTAGGGGGTTCATTATGTAATTGCTAGGGTGCTCTCTATTGAGCACCAAGGGTGATCGGATTTCCATCGCGTAGTTAGGGTCCCTAGAGGAGATGGATCGGATCTACAAGTATGATTGGGCCATTACTAGATTGGCCGTCCTCTACAGGCATATGGTAGAGCTCTCTCGAGATCGCCCAACTTCTATAGGCAGCTTTTCGAGGGCGTGGCAGGTACATTCCCTTTTTACTTTCCTTTTCCTTTCAATTTCCTATTCATGATTTTTGAATCTCACGCTCTTTTTTTTCTTTTCTTTTCAAATTTGGTCCTACGAGTATCTGCATATGATGCTGCCCTCAACACGACTGGCGGACACCCTCGTCATGCCTCAGGGGCTGAAGTGGCAGAAGGACCGCATCGGGCAAAAGACCAGGGCCCATGATTTTATAGCGTTCAGGAATTTCCTGACGACCTTTAGGGAGCCCCACGTCAACTAGCAGCCCTAGGTTTCTATACTTGCTACCTTTAATCCAGAGAGGCGTATATTGGTGGGTTTCAATCCGATGAGGTTGCTACTAGACGGCCCAGATGCTCGAGAGTAGTATTTGGGAAAGAGAGTGACCAAACAGTCTCTAATGGCTCCCGTTTTCCACGTGCCGCACCCTCTTCCTGGTTCTATGAGACCTGTTGAGACTCTTCATGGTAGTGCCTTTACGGCTGCCCTGAATGGTCTCTTCATTCAGGATTACCTGGAGCCTCTTGAGGGATATACAGCCTTCCGTGCTGCTAAGCTAATGAAGAACTTCCCTCTGATGGAAGTGACCCGAGTAAATTTTATTTATAGCTTTTTCATTCTTTCATTTGGTCTCTTTTGATTTTTATTAATTCTCTCTTCTTCCCCTACAGCCTATTCATGCCGCGAACCGACCTCCTACACTATCATAGTGGGATTGGAGTCTCTAGATGGTCTTCCAGGGTGAGCAGAGCATGACCACGATCCCTCGACACTACCAGGGCGCCCCTACAGTCCCGCTCCAATATGATCATGTCCCCAGGGACTATACTGAGGAGGGCCTACTTTACACCCATAGTGTGAGGCATTGGGTTCACGGACGAGAGAGGAGGGTATTTTTCAAAAACCCTATTTTGACTCTTTGTATTCTTCTTAAGTTTCTAATCCTTTTTTTCTGATTCAGGCTGATGGAGCTCGGGTGGCTGCTGAGGCTCAACTGTAAGATAGGGTAAATCTTTATTACTTTACTCATTCATCATTTGATTTTACATTTTCAATCTTGCTTATCCACTTCTAGTTTACCTTTCCACTTTTCAGGATAAGGAGATCAGGGCTCTGACCCTACGGGTGAGGGAGCTGGAGCTATAGCTCAGAGTAGGCCCTAGCGGAGTTGCATGCAAAATTCCCACACATTGACTTCAACAAGGCACATTTGAAGAACCGCTTAAAAACCTTTAAAGAGCATTTTAGCAAGAGTTATGACTTGTTTAGGGTTGGAGGATTAAGTGGTTTTTCATGGAGTCCGGTGACAAAAATGTGGAGTGCAGAGCCCAAAATTTGGAAAACATTGATAGAAGTATGTTTCTCACTTGCATTTATTAACTTATTTTACATCTATTTTTGCAAATGCCATTTAATAAATTAAAATATATATATTGTTGTAATAGGCAAAACCTGAAGCAGAAAAATGGATGTCTAAACCTATCAATAACTACGATAAATTAGAAGAATTATTTGCCAAAGATAAGGCAACGGGTGAAGATGCTGAAACTGCGAAGGAGAAAAGGCGTCGATGGGCTAACTCAGTGGATGATAACAACATTGAAAGTATTGATGACGGAGTCGCTAATGATGAGATTAGATTGGAAAGCTTTATTAATTGTGATGATGATGATGATAATGGAGTTGATATGGCATCCCCTAAATCAGCTTCTCAAACACCGGGACAAAGTGCTGCAACAAACTCAAAAGGAAAAAAAAGGAAGGTATCAAATGATGATAAAGATGAGGTCAAGGTTTTGGAGATTGCACTTAATAATGTTGCCGATGCAATTAGAGAAGGAAATACTGTTCTTGAGAGATCTCGTGCACGTGTGTATTCCGAGGACGAAATCTTCAATGAACTATTGGCACTTCGAATGGACTCATCCTCAATTGATGAGACGTACCTCTTTCTCATACAAAATCCTGACAAAGCAAGGGCATTGCTTGGTTGTCCACCTGGGAGAAGGATCAACATATTAGAGAAAATGATGACTAATTATCGTGGTTCTTGATTGATTTGTTTAGAAGTTATGACTGTTTTTGAATATCATTTGGGGCCGTACCATGGTGAAAATGTATTATTATTTTTTTATATATATATTTTTTAACCTTATTGCATGAATGCTATTTATGTTTTGTTGGACCAAAATTTGGTGACACACTTTATGAATTGTTTGAAATTATTTAATATGATTTATTGTGTTAATATGGTGATCCATATTATGCAATTTTTTATGAGATAAATATCCGGTAGATTTGAATGCTATTTGGTGTTAAAGAGAAAATGAAAATAATAGAGGGTTTTAGCCCAAGTTATTAATGGGTAGAATGGTAACTTTATTTTCTTTTCTTTTCTTTTCTTCTCAACTTGCAATCAAGGGGAAAGAAAGTTACTTTCTCTTCTCTCCTCAACTACCAATCAAGATGAAAGAAAACACCATCCTTTCTCTTCTCTTCTTTTCTCTCCTTAGTTATGACTTTCTCTTATTTTCTTTTCTCTCCTAAACTCCCAATCATAGCGCAAATTATACCCAGTGTAAGACTTCTTCCACAGCTTATCCACCTAGATCCCAAATTGGGCTGAAAATCTTCAAATCGCCTTCCTGTCCTTCTCTGAAGCTCCTTCAAGGTATTATCCTTTTTTAATGAAATTCCAAACATCCTCATACCAAGGCATTTCACCCTCTTCCTCTAAGGCTACGATCATCTCAAATGAAGGTTGGATTCTTACTTCTATGGATAGTGGGATCATGGTGACTCTTGAGGAGATTTGTATCTTTAGAAATTTAGTGATAAGTCCCTACCTACCCTAGCCATGCATCAATAAGGACTTTGCCCTTTCTTAATTTAGCAATATATCCCTACCCCCTAAATGTGTGTAGTAATAGGTCCCTATCCCCCACTTAATTACCATTTTTAAGGACAATTTTGCCCTTAGATATAACCCTTACATATATGTATCGGTTGTATATATATACATATACGTACATGTCTTTAAATGGTTAAAAACTGTTATGGAAAGTGAATCATAATAGATTTTGTAATCATTTCCATAACTTTAGCCCATTTAAACCTACAGTGATGATAACCAATCTATTTCCACGAATCAAGGAAGTATATTTTTTTAATTTTTCATGTGTGGAAATCAGTTACATGATCATTTAGTCGATAAAATAGGAGATTTTAAGTTTGAGAGTTGTTTTTTGATATACAGACTATATATGGGAATCTGTTTTTGAATTTTACATTAGTTACATAAACATTTAGTCATAGGATAGGAGGTTTTAAGTTTGAGAGTATTATCTTGATCATATATAGAATCATTGTGTTATTTATTTAAAATATTTTTAGAACATTACTATTACTCAATTATGTGGTTTCTTTTCTGATTAGCAACGTGTGAAATTTCACATTGTAACACTGCGAAATTTCTCAGTATTAGGTTGTAGAATTCCATATTGCATTAATTGGATAGTTGAAAACATGTCTCAAATCTTCAACATACTTGTGAAATTTTGCATTTAACACTGTGAAATTTCACATCATACTTTTGAACATATAGGCATTGTCATTTGAATACACACATGTATACTCAATACATACAATGCTAGCATTTATGTTGGTTTTGTACAATCCAAAAATAATATGATCCATTTCAAATATATAGCTCGATACACAAACGCATGTCTAAGATTACATGTGACATGTATATATCCAAAATATATATGATTCACAGATTGTAGCGTTCAAAAAAATTATAGCATTACATGAGTTACATTGCGTCATGTTGGTATTTTTCAGCCACTTTCAAGGTTTGTGTCCTTCCAAGGTCTAGGACCTTTGATGCGTGTTCAGTAGTTCACGTACCAAGTTTGCATAAGCCTCTGTGGCATTACACATTTTCAACATATTCATGTGTCTTGGTTGACTTCCGTGTTGCTTTTTTTTCCCAACTAGTGGCTTACTTGTACCCTTACTTTGAACTCTATTCTTAAATGGGCCATACTCCAGATTTTTGTTCAAGGTAATGTCCAGCTCGATAAGATTCACCAACAAAGAAATGTGAAATTTTCATTGAAAATTTCCATGAGGAGTGGATAATGTTAAGTGGAATTTGTCATGGAATTCATACATGGGTTCTACACCAAAACTCCTAAATCATATAAATATACAAATTCGTATGAAATTTAACTTCCAAAAGCCCTTCTATGAATGAGTCTCTTCCTTCCGAATCAACTTTTATATATGTTCATCATTACCATTTTACATGCTAATGCGAAATTTCAAGAAATAGTCTTGAGGAAAACCCAATTTTAGAACTCAAATTCGGCATAAGCAAAACCTCAAAATCAAGTGAAATTTGTCATGTGATTCATGCATGGAATCTATAGATCAAAAACCCCCAAATCTATACATATGCAAGTTCGTATGCAATTTCAACATAAAAAAAATCATTGTATGAATCAGTCTCTACTTTTCAAAATCAACTTAAATGTATTTTTTTGCTACATCTACCATACGAGATTTTGAAAAGTGGGACAAAAAAACTAATGTGTTCAATGTGAAATTTCAAGAAACAATTTTGGATGAAAACCCCAATTTCGGAACCTAAATTCTGCACAAGCAAAACCCCAAAATCAACAACAAATTTTGTAATCCAAAATTTACAAAAAAAAAAACCAAAATTACTTACCTTTACTACGCATTACACTATCGATGCGAGTAGAAGTGATTGGATTCAATGGAGCTTGTCCTCAAAGAACAAGGAGCACTATACGAACCTCGTCGTCGTATGGTGCTCGTGACCTCAAATATGGAATACGAATTTGATTTTTTTCTAACAATAGTGGAATGATATAGCTTCATCTTGGTTTAATTTTCAAAACCCTTGAATGTCGGTGATCATGGCCATTTGACCGAGATTTTTGGGAGTGTGATTTTTGGGTCTCTTATACTCTATATATATTTCTATATATATGTATATATTTCTATATATATGCATGTCATTAAATGGTTTGAAGGGCAAAAATGTCTAAACAAAATATGAGGGACCTATTGGTACGAAGATTATTGGGTTGGATTAATTGCTACAAAAGCTCAGTAGTATGGACTTTATACTAAATGTCCATTGTATCATTGAGGCTAGGGTTTCTAGGGAGTCGGCTAGCTGATTCTCCTCACGGGGAAGGTAATAGAATGAAATCCTCTTAAATTGTACTTTCAAGCTCTCCAGGTATTCATGGCAAAATAAAATCAACCATAGGGAACTTATAAAATCTAAAGATTCAAAAGACCCATTTTACTCTAAACCAAGTAGGGATAATAAGCCAAAATATAATAAGAGTAAAACTAATAACAACAAGAGTAATGACAAATGCTTCAAATGTGGTAAATTTGTCCGTCATGCTAAAGATTGCAAAGTTAAACCACAGATTAAATCTTTAGGATTATCTGATGAAGTCACAGAAAATATTTACAAAATCTTAGATTTAAGAAATACTGATTCTGAACAGTCAGATAATGAAGTAAGTTCATCCTCTTATAAGACCAATAATGAGCAATCTGATTCTCCTGATATAATGTTAGGATGCCAAGATGAATGTTGTAAAAATAAGACAGTTATAGTGCTAACCAAAAGTAATTCACTAATTTACTATTAGAAATTTGGCATATAATTACTATTCCTTACATTAAAGACTTTTATGGATCTAGTATAACTTCTAAAGTTAGACCTATTCCCATTAAGACTAGTGATCTTACTAAGGTTAAACTTTACCAAGTAGTTTCTCATTTGGTCATTATTTTCAATCCATTTTGTAAGTTTTCAAAAAGTTATAATTATGTCCTCAAGACATATTCATGTGATTATCAAAATATACTTCCTTCACACTTGCTGGATTATACATTCATGCCATAAATTGTTTTGACTTGCAAAATGAATTTGTAATTTGGAAAATAAATACGTATTGGGAGGTGATGATTCCTTCCTCCCCTCCCCCCCCTTCCCCCTCCTCCTCCTCCCCCTCCCCAAGGAAAGAAAAACGTTCTTTTATAAACAAAGAATCCTTTCTTTGGGTTTTACTGGGATTGTTCTCCTGTTGGAGCTCAAGTGCCCTTAACTATATCATTGATTTGCGAAACAGGCGTTTGTGGCTTTCTTCAAAAGCTGAGTATAAATTATCAAGGATGACTATGGATTTTTCTGTTAAATCACATATCATACCTAGATATATATATATGCATTGGGGTTTGGATTAATTATAAAATAACTTGGGATGATTAACCACAAATAGGGGCAAAAGTAAAATCTTGCCTTGGATATTCATCCGTAGCAATTACTTTCTCCTTTCAAGCTCTCCAGGTATTCTTGTTAAGGTCTCAACTTCTCATGCTTTTCTCTCCAATCACCTTGCACTTGGGATATAATTAGGTTAGAATCTCCGAAAACATCAATCCTTTCAACTTTCAGGGCTAAGGCTGCTTCCATCCCAATTATGCATGCTTCATATTCTGTCGTATTAATGGTTGAGTTGTACTTAAGCTTGACTGCTATCAGTGTAGGAGTTCATTTAGGTGCTACAAGCATGATTCCGACCCCATAGCCTAATTGGTTAGCTGCTCCGTTGAAATACATCTTCCACAACTTTTTCTCTATCCCCATCACTCCTTCATCTGGGAATCGAAACTCACCCTTTTCCTCAGATTCTATTGCAAGATTGGACAAGTACTCAGCGATAGCTCTCCCTTTTACAAATTTGGCAATGACATACTTAATATCGAATTCAGCCAGCATTATGGTCCATCGGGAAATCCTTCTAGTCAAAGCGGGCTTTTTTAATAGGTATTTGAGTGGGTCCAATTGGGATATCAAAGTTACGAGGAAGGCTAACATGTAGTGCCTAAGGCAACGGGTATAACAGACTAAGGCACAATAGGCTTTCTCTAACGGTGAATATTTTAGCTCATATCCGATCATCCTTTTGCTCAAATAATAAATGGCCTTCTCTACTTGACCCTTTTTTCCTTCTTGGGCCAACATACACCCCATCAAATCTTCGGACACAGAAAGGTATAGTAACAAAGGCCTTTCGGGTGCGGGTGGTTATAGGATAGGTGGGTTTTGGAGATAGGTTTTGATTTTTTCGAAAGCTTGTTGGCATAGGGTATTGATTAGAGGTGAAAAGTGCATATTCATAACATATTACATGGTCTTTTATGCATTCTTTTATCCCCAAGTCCCTAGATTTAGGCACATTCTAATAAAAATGTTCTTTTTACTATGTTAAAGCTAAAACATATTTTATGCATTGTTTTACAGGTATTAGGATGTAATTCAATGAAGTGAAGCTATGAAAAGTAATTCTGGTGGAGAGAACAATAGAAGCAGTTGAGAAAATGTCATTTATGACATTGAAGACTTCAAATTTGGAAGATTTCCCAAGAAATGTAAAATGTAGATCTATGAGTTACAGTCATGTGGCCATAAACCAAAGGTCAATCTGAGGTTCGATTGAAAAGATATGGCCATTTTCCATCCGTGAGTAGAGTGTCAGAATCAGAAAAGTTCAAGCAATTGAGGAGAGCTCAATCGATTGAGACTTCGATCGATCGAATTAAGTTTGATCGGTTGGACTTTATTTTTTCCCAAAAGTTGCGTACAGTTTACAGGAACCCTATAAATAAGTCATTCTGATGGCAGACGAAGAGAGGACGCTCCAAAACACGAAAAACAACAATTTTAGGGTAGTTACAGGGTTAGATTAGGAGTAGATTAGGTTAGATTCATGTTCTTCTTCATCTTTTCCATTGGTTTAATGAAGATTATTAAAGATTTCAAGTTTAATACAAGTTTTTTTCAGATTTATTCCAGGTTTTTCTTTTCCCTTTCTTTATTTGATTGCTTATTAATCTAGTTATTATGATTGCTTTAGGTTATTATTTCTGTATTAGTTTATTCATGTTTCTGTAGTTTAGACGTTGGGAATATGTGATGAAACATTAATTTCCAACCTCTGCCATGCAATCTTTAGAAAACCTGGGCTCAATCGATCGAAGACGTTTCGATCGATTGAACCAGAAAGCAATAAAGCGATCGAAGACACTTCGATCGATTGAAGGATGATGCTGTCCGATCGATAGAGAGTGCTTTGATCGATCAAACCAGTAAATTCCTGAGATGATTCTTTTAAGTATTTCAAGGCTTTCTTTTTTAGAAATCTATCATCAAATTACTCTAGTAAGTTCAGTTTATCATAACATTTTTTAGAACTTAAAACCTTAAGGCTATTTTCTTCAATGACTTTTGAAAACCACTTTGAATGCTAACACCATTTAGAGTGCAAGTATTAACTATTGTTTTAAACCTTCTTCTTGCTATCTTAAATCACCTGTGATGATATGGTCCCGATCATCAAAGGTCTATTGATTCTTTATCTTTAGAAAAATACGAAACACTGAAAAAGAATGAACTCCATAGAACGTTAATGAATGTGCATTGTAGATGGTTAAGATCAATGCGGATTCTCATATTTTCAACACCTTTAATTAATTTATTTATTTCATTAGCTATGTTTCTATATGCTTTAGTTTATTATTTAGTTTAATTTAATTAACTAGGATTTGTTAGAACCTCCACTCCTACATTCATCTTTGCCTTTTGTTTAGGTTGTAACTTAGTATATATTCTTCCTATTCATTTCCTGTGGGATCAATCTGGACTTATCCAGTATTACTTGCACGATCACCTATACTTGGGTGTTGCACAAGAGCATACAACTTTATAGTCGTGTCAAGTTTTTGGCGCCGTTGTCGGAGAAGGCAACTAGGTTAGGATTTTACTAAGTTATGTTCATTTTTATTTTTTTTCTATAATTAAAAAAAAAACAAAAAAATGAAAATACTCTTTGGACTTTTTCTCTCAAAAGAAGAAATTTTTTTAAAAAAATAAAAAAATAAAATTTCTATTATTTTAAAAATTTTGGGTAAACATGTCTTATCCATATTACCCTCCATACAACACAAGCACCACGAATAGGCACACATTAGGTAATCAAAATAGTTATCCCCCAAGTTGGCAAGCACCCACCTATGATGCACAGTATCAAAGCGAGTTCTACCAACCACCACAATAGGGAAACAATAGAAGTAGTCCCCCATATTATCAAACGTATCAAGAATATCCACATGGAGAGTTCTATCAATCGCAATGGGGTTATAACCAAAATCATAATGTAGGATATAGTAGTAGTTTCCACGATTACCAAACGCACCAAGACTTTCCCTTTGGCGAGTCTTGCCCACAAACATAATGCGATGGGAATTACTACCAACCACAATGGGGCAAAACTTTGTATAGTTATAACGAGGAGAATAACCAAGTTTGGAATAATGGTATGTTAAAATTACTGCTTAGTGAAATGAAAAGTCTAGATAGTGCAATTGATAAATTATAAACTAATTATCAACAAGCATTTGATAGCCAACCTATAGAAGACTGCACCAGTCATTCAACACTACAACCCAAATGATGATGCCTAAAACTGGTAAGAAGGGTTTAGAGAGAGAAAAAGACAAGAACAATTTGTATGTGGTTCGGTCCCGTTGACGAGGTGACCTACCTCCATGGTTGTATCTGTGTGCTTTCACTAGCAGATCACCGGCGGGCCTAGTGAGCCAACAAAGATGGGTGGCACTACCAGTAATACCGGCCGGGTATATGCGTATTGATGGTGAGTTCTCTGTTGCATGCTTGTTAGCTAGAGAATTATTTTCGGATCCCCTTTGACAGGGTAGGTGGGCTCTTTTATAGATGCAAGAGTCCACCCTTACATGGTAAGTTAATAGGATTAGGAAACATAATCTGATTAGAATTGATTTGCATAATTTGGGGAAAGTTTCCTAAGTGGTTTAGGAAACTGCCACATTCCATCTTGCAGACTTGTAGTTGGTTTAGGAAACTGCTGGATAGGCCGGGATCACGGGATGCCGAGATCTTCATGCCCGGCTTGTTGGTACGAACCGCCCGGTCCTGACAAACACCTAGGGATTGCTCGGCTATTGGCGCCTTTATTGAAGTAACCGGCACCTCTCGGTGACTTGACAGATCGACTTCATGGCTGTATTATTTTGGACATATCAGCTGCCCCCCATTTTCAGAACTGACTGGATGCTTCATCGGGTGAGGATCAAAAATCTGTATTGCCTTAGAAACTGTCCGAATATCCTTCGGGAATGCTGCTCAGGATGGGGCCCACCTTCTAGATCACCCGGTGAAATAACTGACCGGTACAGTAAGGAGCTCGGGTGTCGGTGTTGCCACATGTCAAGGAGTAATTGGCCTAGTCAGGATCTAGCAAAGTCGGTTCGGATGTAACCAAATAGTTATGTGGTAACCGGACCATCACGTCACGCATTTAATGCGCGTGCCTTTTGAGGCGACCCTTCACGTAACCGAGGTGACAGCTGTCTGTCGGCTCTTGGCGGGAAAGATCATGAGCCGTTAGATCTAGTCAATCTGGACCGCCCATTATTCCTATATAAGGAACACTTGCTCATTTCTTCAGTTCCTACTGCCAAATGAGAGAGTTTACCGAGCGATTTGAGAGCACACAAGATCCTGAGCAAGATTCCCGACCTCTTTTCTGCGTGAAACCTTGCAAGTCCTTCCTTTCTATCTTCAGTTCTTCACTCTCTTACTTTTCTGAACAAAGCTGGAGGGAGCGAACCTAATTAGGTTAGAATGAGCGTGGCATTTTTTCTTTTTTAGGTTTTGTCATTTCTTCCAGTCCGGGGGTGCGTTAGAGCAATTAGACCGAACAGGTGTTCCTGGGAGAGTCTTGAGAGAGTGTTATCTTTCTTCTAAAGTATTGTACGACCTTTCCTTTAGGTTTTTAGATCTACCCCCTCTATACACCAGGCTTGGAGTACTTGACCCATTCTTAGGTCGTTTGCTCCCTAGGTCCATCGCAGACGTAGACATGTGCCACTCAGACTTCAACTCGTCATCCCGATCGGAAGACGAGCAGTCGCGATCAGGGTCCTTGAGCGTAAGCTTAGATCTTCCCTCATCAGCCCCCTCTGACCAGCATAGTGAGGAAAGAATACCTGCTCAGGTGTTTCACAAGGAAACACACCGGGATTCTCCCGTAGCCTTGACGTCTCGGAGGTCGGGCGATGAAGGGTCTGTACCGAACAGTCCCGGCGTCGTCTTTGGGTGTGAATCCATTGTTAGTACCCTGCAAGGTTCTGATTTGGATCGGATCAGGGATAGGTATGAGTTTCCCAGTCCCTTCTCTTTTTCTGTCCACAACGACAGAGCTCACTTCCACGAGTCGGACTTCGTCACTTTGTACGAGGATGCCTTCATGGTAGGCCTTCGCTTGCCTCTCTACCCAGTTGCCCGGGACGCGCTCATTTACCTCAGGATCTCCCCCGGGCAGCTTGCTCTAAACGGTTAGCGATATCTGATGGGGTGCATCTCCTTGTGGCCCCAAGTCCTCGGGTATGAGCTCAACTTGCAGGAGTTCTTCTGGACCCATCGGCCTTTCTAGGTTCACGGGGAGTCTGGTTTCTTCTCGCTCGGGGCTAGGCAGGGGCGGAAGATTATAGTAAACTGCCCAAGCAACAATAAAAAATGGAAGAAGAAATTCTTCCAAGTATCTACCCTGGGGCTATGTGAGAAGGCGCCAGGTGTTCAGTTGAGGACCTTCTAGGCGGGGAAGCTGAGGAGTAAGCCTGACCACTTTTCTTTCCTGAATAGTCTTTCTGTTTGGCCTTGACTAACCCATTTGTATATTTTCTTTGCAGTGGGATCAGTTGACTTGCCAAGTCTTCCTGACGAGCTCCAAGCGAGGATCTTGTCTTTGGTGGAGGACCCAACTGACATCAAACAAGTGTTGACCCGATCGGGAACCAGGAAGATATCCTATGAGCCCCAGCACCACTTCATAGCTCCCATCCTCCTGGCGATCATTCCTGGTAAATACCAACTCTTGACCGTCTGGTTTTCTTTTTACTTAGTACTTTGCTGAATTATGGACATGCTCTTTGGTTTTATAGAAATGGCTCCCAAGAGCGCGGCAGCCCTGAAGGAGAAAGAGGCGGCCCTGATGGCCTGGACTGGCCAGAAGAGGAAGAAGCCAGACCCCGCCGAGGGCCAGCCCCTCAAGAGGATTTCTCGGGGGATTTCCATCCAGGCTGAGAAGGAGGCAGTTGTTGCCTCAACGCCCGTCGTAACAATTGCTGCGCCACCACAACCTCCCCCTGTTGCCAAATCGTCTGGGGTCTCCTTCCTGAGCATGGAAGAGACTACTCGCGCGCGCCCCTCTTCCAGGGCAGAGGTCGAGATGGCGGACGACGTCCGCGAAAGGGTACGGCCCAGGCTACTACAGAGTCAGATTGACAAGTGCATCATCGGTTAGCTATACAGCATTAGCCACATGGGAAGTCTCTGTGCAATGTAAATATTAACTTTTCCTCCATGCGCCTACTGACATTTTTTTATTCTTGCAGATTGGTTGTATTGCGGCAGGGGCTAAGACCACCCTTTCCGGCGTTGCTAAGAGGTTGGCCGCTGCAGAGGCTAACCTTTCCGTGGAGAGGGCTTCCCGGGAGTCTGCAGAGTTTGCTCTCACTGTGGAGGAAGAAAAATCCCAGGCAACGGGCCTGGAGCTGGGGGAGACGCATAACTCTCTGTCAATCAAGCGGGTTGCCCGGAAGTTTGCGGAGACTAAGGCTGCAGCCGCGGAGGCCGGGAGGATCATCGACGAGAAGGACCTGGCAGCTATGACGGCCATGCTCTCAGAGCTTACTTCTGCTCAGGTGGTCGAAGCCAAAGATGCTGAGGAAAAATTCGAGGTAGAGTTCCTCACGGGCTACGCTGACCTGGCAAAGCGGGCTGCTGTTGACCACCCTGACTGGGATCTATTCGGCTACTCCTGGGCAGAGTCCAGTTATTGGAAGGAGGGCCAGGCTGACTCTGAGGTCACCGCTGAAGCTGCACCGGCCGGGGACCCCTTTGTGGATGAGCAGGCTGCGGAGGAGGGAGAAGTGGTGGTTGTAGACAACTAGTTTTTTTTCTCTTTTTGTTATTGTTGTAGTTTTTTTTTCTTTTTGGGGAGGCTACTACAACTGCCCCCCAGGCTTTGTACAGTTTCTTTTATAATTAATGAAAAGGTCCCTGAGGTCAACCTTCCTTTCCATTAACTGTTTCTTTTTTCTATACTGTGCCTATTTTCAATTGCTAGTATCCACTCGGTTTTTAACCAACCTAACTCACCTTAGCAAATGGTTTAGGACGTAACCAGCAGAACACCTAGTCTTCTTGACCTATTTAAAGGTAATTGCCCGAAGTGCCGTAGGAACTGGTCCTGTTTAGCGTCCGGGATATCCCAGTGTATTATAAGCAACCTGTTTTGCCGTCCAGGATGTCCCGGTGTATTTTAGGAGTATCCTATTTTACCATCCGGGATGTCTATCTCTGATCACTATAAGTCCTTAGGAATATCGTCCAAGTTCTTTTAGTGATCGGTGTGATTTCCTATTTTGGCCTAATATTCCCCTACCCCCCAAGCATTTTGCTAAGGCGGGAGTGCAGGAGTGAGTGGCCATAGGAATTCGACCTGGAACATGGGTGGTTGCAGGGTCCTTTGAAACTTGCCATCGTCGGCCACCTATGGGTTTGTCTCCGTCGTCGGTTGGACCTAAGCAAAGCTTGGGTAATTTCCTATTTGAGTTTGGTATCCCCTTGCCCCCCGAGCGTCCTGCAAAGGCGGGGGCGTAGTGAGGAGTGACCCTAGGAAATCAAACTAGAACATGGGTGGTTGCAATGTCCTTTTGTGCCTGGGTTCAGAGCCCGAGGTTTTTTATGCCCGGGTTCGGAGCCCGAGGTCTTTTTGTGCCTGGGTTCGGTGCCCGAAGACTTTTCTGCCTTGGTTTTTAGCCAAGGTCTTTTTTTGCCTTAGTTTTTAGCCAAGGTCCTTCATGTCTCGGGGTTTGGCCCGAGGTCTTTTGAACATTGCACGGGGTACTGATAGGAGTAAATTTTCAAAGTAAACTATTCAATTTGATTTAAAAATAAAAATTTATAATGGTTGCTCGATCAGAGCTATAAAAACAAATTTCCTTATCAATACGAAATTCCCGCTGCCAAGTGCTACTGATAATACTTGCGGAGGTGTTGCACATTCCAAGGGTGAGAGAGATCGTGCCCGTCCATGCTCTGTAGCCAGTAAGTTCCCAGTCGGTTGATCCGGGTTACTTTATACGGGCCTTCCCAGTTTGGCCCCAATTTTCCATGGCTCGGGATTCGGGTGGACTGGTTCACTGCCTTAAGGACGAAGTCTCCGACTTGAAAACTGCGGTGCTTCACCTTACTGTTGTAGTATCGAGAAACCCGTTGTTTGTAGGCCGCCACCTTTAGGTAGGCCCGGTCTCTTTTTTCCTCCACTAGGTCCAGTTCTGATCTGAGGGCGTCTTCGTTATCTGGCTCACTGAAGTTAGCCACCCGATATGTAGGTAACCCGAGCTCTGAGGGGACCACCGCCTCAAATCCATAAGTTAAAGAGAACGGTGTCTCGCCTGTTGCCGCTCAGGGTGTCGTGCGGTAGGCTCACAGGAGGGTTGGTAGCTTTTCAGCCCACAACCCTTTGGTGCCTTCAAGCCTTGTTTTGATTGACTGTAAGATTGTCCGGTTGGTTACCTCGGCTTGACCGTTGGCTTGTGGGTGCTCGGGGGAGGAGTAATGATTTAATATCCCATAACCCTAGTAGAACTGCCTGAAGATAGGGGTGTCAAATTATCTTCCATTATCGCTGACCAGGACCCGGGGAATGCCGAACTGACTTAGAATATTCCTTTCCATAAAGCTTTCCATTTTCCGTCGGTTATCGTCGCCAAGGGCTCGGCCTCTGCCCATTTGGTGAAGTAATCAACGGCGATCATGGAAAACTTGACCTGTCCTTTTCCCATCGGCAGGGGACTGACAATGTTGATACCCCACTAGGCGAACGGCCAGGGGCTATGGATTGGTGTCTAGAGCTCTCCTGATCGGTTGATCATGGGAGAGTATCTTTGACACTTGTCACACCTTCTGAAATATTCCTGGGAATCTCGGGCCATGGTTGGCCAGTAGTAACCTTGCAATAGGGCCTTCCTGGAGAGTGCCCGGCCTCTAACGTGATTCCCGCACACTCCTTCGTGGATTTCAAACAATATCGCTTGGACTTGCGCAGGGTGAACACAGCAGAGGTATGGGATAGTGAATCCCCTCTTGTAGAGAATGCCATCAACAAGGTGGTATCAAGCTGCCCGGTACTTGACCAGGTGGGCCTCTTCTCTATCATCTGGTAGCACCCCTGTCGTCAAGAATGTCACGAGCGGGTCCATCCAGCTGGGTCCCATGGTGATCGGATCTACCTCAATGCCTTCTGAGTTGATCACACTTGGCTTGGGTAGATATTGTGTCCTTATCCCGGGCAAGTCTAACTCAGAAGACGAGGCGAGACGAGCCAATCGGTCGGCTTTGGTGTTTTCTTCTTTGGGTATCTACGTGATGGAGAATCCCCGAAGCTTCTTGGAAACCGATCGGACAAGGGCCAAGTAGGCTACCATGTTGTCTTCCTGCGCTTCGTACTCTTGGTTAACCTGGTTGACCAAGAGCTGGGAGTCGCTATATCCTTGGACCTATTGTGTACTCATAGAGATGGCCAACTGTAATTCGACCAAGAGTGCTTCGTATTCGGCCTCGTTGCTGGAAGCACAGAACCCAAACCGTAGTGCATATTCAAGCTGGATACCGTTGGGGGTAGTTAGGATGATTCATGCACCACTGCCTTGCTGATTGGATGAATTGCCATATGCAATACCCAGGTTGGGATATCAAAGTGTAACCCTGGCGGTAAGGCCGGTGGCTCAGACTCTTCAATCGGGTCTTCTGGATACGTAAACTCAACCAGAAAGTCTTCCACGGCTTGTCCCTTGATGGTTGTCCGGGTCGGTAGATCACTTCAAACTCTTCCAACTCCAATGCCCACTTGATGAGCCTCCCGGACGTGTCTGGACGGCTGAGGATTCTGCGGAGAGGTTGATCTATGAGGACCACAATGGCATGGGCCCAAAAGTACGGGCCGAGCCTTCGGGCCGAGGTGATAAGGGCGAACACCAGTTTTTCAATGCGGGAGTATCTGCTCTCTGCGCCCTGTAACGCCCGGCTGGTGTAGTATTCTGGGAACTGTATCCCGTGCTCTTCTCGAATGAGTGCCGAGCTAACTATTGATGGTGACACTGCCAAGTATAAAAATAATTCTTCCCCCGGCACAAGTGTTGAGAGTAGAGGAGGGGACGCCAAGTACTTCTTGAGTTCTTGGAATGCCTCTTCGCACTCTTCTGACCACTGGAACGCTTTGCTGAGGATTTTAAAGAATGGAAGGCACTGATCGATAGCTTGGGAGACAAATCTGTTCAATGCAGCCACCCGTCCGGCTAGGCTATGAACCTCCTTCGTCGACTTGGGCGACCGCATGTTGATGATGGCTTTGATCTTCTCAGGGTTTGCCTCAATTCCCCGTCTGCTGACTAGATAGCCCAAAAATTTCCCGGACGAGATGCCGAAGGTGCATTTGGCTGGGTTCAACCTCATCCTGAATTTTCTCAAAAGGCTGAAGGCCCCGGCAAGATGCTCAAGGTGGTCGGACTCGTCCCGGCTCTTGACCAGCAGATCATCCATGTAAACTTCCATAGACTTTCCAATCAGGTCCTTGAACATGTAGTTGACCAGGCGTTGATAGGTGGCTCCGGTATTCTTAAGACCGAATTACATAACCTTGTAGCAATACGTCTCCTGGTCGGTGATGAATGCTGTCTTCTCTTCGTCCCTGGAGTACATGCTGATCCAATTGTACCCCGAGTAGGCGTCCATAAACGAGAGAAGTGAGTGACCTGCTGTTGAATCCACAAGGAGGTCTATCCTGGGTAGCGGATAGCAATCCTTGGTGCAAGCCTTGTTGAGGTTGGTGAAGTTCACACACATTCTCCACTTCCCATTGCTTTTCTTGACCAGAATAACATTAGCTAACCAGTCGGGATAGTGGACCTCTCGGATGGACTTTGCCTTCAGGAGCTTCTCGACCTCCTCACTCACTGCTTTCTGTCTCTCGGGGGCCATGCCCCTCCTTTTCTGCTTCACCGGCTGGCAATCTGGGCTGACATTGAGATAATGGGACATTATCCGGGGGTCAATCCCGGGCATATCCTCATGACTCCAAGCAAAAATGTCTTGATTTTGCCTCAGGAACTGAGTCAATTTTTCCTTCAGGCCGGGCTCTAGCAGGGTACCAATACTGACCGTGCGGTCAGGGTACTTGGGATTCAACGTCATACTTTCCAATTCTCCCACCGGACCTACCGCGTCGCTTTGGTCCCGGGGGTCCATCTATCTTTCTCATTTCCCGCTAACTCGTGCGGTCAGGACCTACCGTTTAATGTTTCAGTGATAGCCTCCTGACATAACAAACTGACATAGCAACTCCGGGCAGTAGTCTAATCTCCACGTAAGCATCTGGGTCCCTAAGGAGTTGGGAACTTCACAATTAAGCTATAGGTGGAGACGACCGCTCTAGCCTTGTTAAGGGTAGGCCTGCCAAGAATGACATTGTAAGCCGACGGGACTTCTACGATCACAAAATTGGTCAGCACGGAAGCCTGCTGAGGGTAGGTCCCCATGAGGATTAGAAGCTCGATTGTTTCGAGCGGTTGTGTGCTGGAACCATTAAATCCAACCAGGGGGGTAGCAACCGGCCGGAACCGATCCCTGGCAATCTCGAGTTGATCGAATGCTGACGTGAACATGATGTCAGACTAGCTGCCTGTGTCCACTAGCACCCTCTTGACCATATAATTGGCTATAGAAAGGGTCACAACTAGCGGGTCATCATGGGGGCAGTGGACGCCCTGCAAGTCGTCGGATGTGAATGTTAGAACATCGGTTGGGGAGGAGCCGGTGGATTAGACCTACCAGACATCCGCCCGGGATGCCCGAGCATGCCTCTTCCGTGCCGACAGTGAATCGTTGCCGGTCGGTCACGATGGAACGATGTGGCAACCTTGCTGTGTTGAACTCCCAAACAGAAGGCCATAATTGCGGCCGTTTCATTGAGGTTGCGAATTAGGAGCCTTTGCTGGTTGAAACGGTCCATATACTCCCTTAAGGACTCCCCTTTGCGTTTCTTGACGGTCAGCAGCTGAGTGTCTAGCTGCAACCGGTCGAGCATCCCGACAAATTGGCTGATGAATAGCTTGTTGAGAGCTTTAAAGTCATCGACCGTCGGGGCTTTAAAGCATGGAACCACTATGTTGTTGGCCCTTTGAGGGTACTAGGAAAGGTCAGGCATAGTAGCTCATCCACCATGGTGACCAGTGCCATCTGAGCCTTGTAGGTGCCAATGTGGTCCACCAGGCTCCCTGTGCCGTCATAGGAGCTGAGGTGAGGGGGTTTGAATTTTTGTGGAATAGGAAACTGTGTCACCCGAGTGGTATAGGGTGATTCTGTCTCCGTGTAGTTGCTCGAACTGGGTCTTGACGTGATCCCGCCCGATTCTCCTCTCTGTATCCGAGCGGTAGGTCAGATCGGATGACGAGGCCTCTTCCTCAAAGCGCATTGACCTTTGGGATTGAGCCCGGCTCCGGGTCCGAGTAATCGTGTGTCAAAGGTCCCCCTGGCTCCTGGTCGGAGGGTCCTCGGCTGATTCTCGGGATCTCCGTCCTGACTCCTCCCCTCTGGCCACACGCCGTCAGTTGATGATAGTCCTGGCATCCTCCACCCGGTAAGGATCGGGCCATGCTTGCCTTTGTGAATGCCTAGTAGCCTGGCTGCGCTCACCATCACTGAGATGTTCCCGGTCCGGTGGAGACACCGGGGCGGAACGGGCTTGCCTTCGTACCGAGCGGGCTTTTGAATAGGGGCGCTTTTCTCGGGCTGATCTTCTGGTGCATGGCACTTTTCCTACCGGGCCATAACCGTCTCTATTTGTTCCTGTGTTCGGCGCTGGCCCTCCAAAAGTTGCGCCAGCGCTGCTGTTATCTGTTCAGTGGTCATGGAGGTAGCCTACTGCTCAAGCTACAAGTTCTCCTAACCGATCGGAACAGCGACTCTCTTACCCGTCTTTGGCGGCATGTTGATTAGTCAAGAATTTGTTGGTGAAAAACTCAGTCGTTTCCCACAGACGGTGCCAAACTGATGATGCCTAAAACTGGTAAGAAAGGTTTAGAAAGAGAAAAAGATAAGAACAATTTGTATGTGGTTCGGTCCTGTTAATGAGGTGACCTACGTCCACGGTTGCGTCTGTGCGCTTTCACTAGCAAATCACCGGCGGGCCTGGTGAGCCAACAAAGATGGGCGGCACTACAAGTAATACCGCCAGGGCATATGCATATTGATGGTGAGTTTTCTGTTATATGCTTGTTAGCTAGAGAATTATTTTCGAATCCCCTTTGACAGGGTAGGTGGGCTCTTTTATAGATGCAAGAGTCCACCCTTACATGGTGAGTTAATAGGATTAAGAAACCTAATCTGATAACAATTGATTTGCATAATTTGGGGAAAGTTTCCTAAGTGGTTTAGGAAACTGCCACATTCCATCTTGCAGACTTGTAGTTGGTTTAGGAAACCGCTAGATAGGCCGGGATCACGGGACGCCGCGATCTTCATGCCCGGCATGTTGGTACGAACCACCCGGTCCTGACAAACACCTCGGGATTGCTCGGCTATTGGCGCCTTTAATGAAGTAACCGGCACCTCTCGGTGACTTGGCAAACCGGCTTCATGGCTGGATTATTTTGGACATATCACCAAATTTTAAGACACCAACAATGGAATGGAATTGGAGGACAATGACGGGTTTATTCTGAATGAGGTTAACAACTCACTCGAGAAAGTGATAACCCAGCAATAACTCTAAAACCAAACCACAGAGCATGAAGTTGTAGAACCATCTTCTCCTCAATATCCATCCCCAAACTGCCTGGTTAAAGTTGCATAATCTCTTTGTCCAGAGCACTTCTATAGATGCCATATATAGTGAGGAGAGTTACAAGGATGAGAATGAGGTTTTTAAAGATAATGAGAGTTTAGGTGATTGCACACAATTAGGAAATGAAGAGTCCCATGTTGACTCTACCCCTACCTTTGATAGTGACCCTAGGGAGGACATAATTAAAAAATCTAAATCCAGTTTAGATTCATGTGATATTCATAAACCCTCACTCTTTCGACCGAAGAGGTGGTATCACTAAGTTGCCCATCACCTATCCTCACTATCAATCAAAGCTCTCATCCCGAGCTTGAAAGTCATGTGTGCCCCACTATTGAGCAAATAGAATGTGTTATGGAAGAGGATGGTAAGGATTCTAGCACATGCACATGCACTGCACAAAATTTTATTTTTCAAAATTCTTTGAGAGAGGACTTGAAAAATATTGGGCCCACATTAGATGACCTTAAACTTCAACAAGAAGCTAGCAATCTTCTAGTCTGCTAGACCTTCTCGAGTGATAACGACATAGAGGCCCAAATAGATAGCTTTATCCAAGTCCAGTCCAAAACTATTTACATAAAACAGAAATCCAATTCCTTGGATCATATTTTCATAGATTCTATTCTAAGACAAGGAGAGGGTAATGAAGATAAATTAGAACATCACTTAGACCCTTCCCCTTTTATTGAACCGTGGCCACCTCCTTGTATTAGAATAGAGGTTGTTATAGGAAATACCAACACCAAAGATCGTTTCTTGCATATAATTCCTAAAAAGTGTGGTATACCTCTTATAACTGTCCCCAACAAATTTGGAGGCCATAGATTTTGCATCATCTCCTCTAACCTTGAGCCTGACATTAGTTGGGGGGGAGTTGCATTTTTATGAGGATCCCCACATTCTTCTCACTGCTAAATTATTTCATTGGGAAGATCCTCAAAAATTTTGATTATTACTCTATGATAAAAATCTTGATTAATCGAATTTAGTTACTGAGTTGTTGTATTATGTTCTCTAATTTTCCTTGTTGCTAGTAATGATTTTGCAGTTAAAATTTTTTTGGATATTAACGCCTCAAGATAACATCCTTCCTTCTCTCACTTTACTTTATTTGTCCATGTGCATAGTTTAGAACATTGAGGACAATGTTTAGTTTTAGTTGGGGGAAGTGAGTCACTGCATGCCTCGTTTCTTTCTTTTTATGCTATAATATCAATATACCTACTTAGCAACATGACTCAGTAAATTAAAATTGTCAAAAAATTTAATTTTTTTATTTTTCTTAAAGATAATAAAATGTTTTTCGTATTTCTCTATTAGTTAATGTCGTTAGTGATAATGCAGTAGTATTATTTTCTGTATGTTATTAGTATGCAATACACTATGGTAGTTTGTTTACTATTTTAGTTATAGTATGTTTTATGCTTTTTAATCTTCAAACAACTTTGAGCATGTTGTGACCACCTTGTACTTAGCTAAAATGGAATAGTGAGCATAGCTTAGGTGTCTTGAGAGACTATAGTGTAGACTAATAACCCAAGTGAGCTTTTGAGCCATTTTTTTTTCTTGAGGGTTTTAAAAAATTACTCTTACATTTTGAGAAGCATATTAATTCATTGAAAGTTTCAATTTTCTTCATTTTGACTGATCACTAGTAGAGAACGTTCAGGATTTACCAAATCTAGAGCTCTTGAATTTACTGAAATGAATTATCCTATGAACTTAGAAGATGATTTAGGCCATCTTTTGACCATACATGCATAATACAACATTGGCCTACCTCAATGCTGTTACTTTATTTCACCCTTTAAGCGTTATCATAATTACCTTGTTGTTACAATCCTAGAATCTATGCCTAACTCAAAATTAGGAGTTCAAGTCTCAGTTCTTTATTTAGGTATGATTGGGATACGTTGCCTTGACAAGAAGTTTGTTAGTGTGAATAAGGGAAAGTTGAAAAAAAAGGAAACAAATGCATGAAAAAGAAAAAGAAAAAAATTCCAATGGTTGTTACAAAAGAAAAATAATAATAAAAAGAAAAGTGTAGGAAAGAAAAAAAATATGTAAAATAAGAGAAGAAGATGAGAGAGAGAGAGAGAGAGAGAGAGAGAGAGAGAGAGAGAGAGAGATTGGAGATGTAGGGAAGTTTGAAAAGGTCTAGTAGACATTCCAATCACATCCTTTAACCCAATTGAATATAACGAGCCTCTTTCTTCTTAATCGAACACTCCTTTTTCAAAGTCCTAATGATTCTAGGTAAATTTGATTTGAAGTTAAGGTAATGAGAGAGTTCTCCACAGTATCTCGCTCTCCTAGTGAAAAGTATCCATTCATGAGACCTTGTGCACTAAAATTTCCATTTTTCAATTTAGATATGAGAAGTATTAGATTTTATTTATATTTACTCGTTATAGCTTCCATATCATGAGTGATAATTATTATACCTAATTCGGAGTGATTTCATCTTGAGAGTATAATCCCGGTGAGAGTTGAGTCAAAATGAACATTTTGATAGTGTCTTAGGTTATCCAAGCTTTGAAATTAATGTTTTATATTTTGTATGTCTATTCACACACACACTTGATGATTAATAGGTATGGAATATTCTAATGACTTTGATAGTAGATTAACTTTAATGTGTGTGTTGCATGGCTATGGCATGCTAGAGAGTTTCATAAGATTGTTGAGCTTGACCACAATGTTAAATGAGAGGAAAAATTTCTTGAAAACATGTAAACGAGAAACATCCATAAACATGAATTTTATGGGTAGATTCACTGCAAACCCTCACGAGACAACACTCGTCCACCAGGGGGAACGTAGAGGTTTAAAGGCTTGTTGCATATGCTAAATGCAATCGCGATTCCTGCGAAAGTGAGTTAGGATTTTTCATTTGTTTTTAATTCTTAGAGTTCAAATAAACATTATTGTAGTTCGCTTCATTGCTAGGGACTAGCAATGAGCTAGTTGTGGGGTGTGGTTAGAGGTGAAAAGTGCATATTCATAGCATATTACATGGTCTTTTATGCATTCTTTTATCCCCAAGTCCCTAGATTTAGGTACATTCTAATAAAAATGTTATTCATATGTTCTAATGCTAAGACATATGTTCATGCGTTGTTTTACAGGTATTAAGATGTAATTCAAAGAAGTGAAGCTAAGAAAAGTGGTTCGGGTGGAGAGAACAATAGAAGCAGCTGAGAAAACGTCATTTTTGACATTGAAGACTTCAGATTTGCAAAATTTCCCAACAAATATAAAATGTAGATCTATGAGTTACGGTCATATGGCCATAAACCGTAGGTCAATTCGAGGTCCGAGTGAAAAGATATGGCTATTCTTCCATCGGTGCGCAGAGTTGTCAAAATCAGAGAAGTTCAAGCGATTGAGGAGAGTTCAATCGATTGAGACTTCGATCAATCGAACTAAGTTGCATACAGTGTGCAGGAACCCTATAAATAAGTCATTTTGATGGCAGACGAAGAGAGGATGCTCCAGAACACCAAAAATAGCACTTTTAGGGTTGTTTTAGGAGTAGATTAGGTTAGATTCATGTCCTTCTTCATCTTTTCCATTATTTTATTGAAGATTGTTGAAGATTTCAAGTTTATTACAAGTTATTTTCAAATTTATTCCATGTTTTTCTTTTCCTTTTCTTTATTTGATTGTTTATTAATCTAGTTATTATGATTGCTTTAGGTTATTATTTATGTATTAGTTTATTCATGTTTCCATAGTTTAAGTGTTGGGAATATGTGATGAAACATTGATTCCCAGCCTCTGCCATGCAATCTTTAGAAAACTTGGGCTCGATCGATCGAAGACATTTCGATCGATTAAAGGATGATGCTGTCCAATCGATCGAAAGCGCTTCGGATGATCGAACATGTAAATTCCTAAGATGATTCTTTTAAGTATTCCCATACTTTCTGTTTTAGAAATCTGTCATCAAATTGTTCCAGTAAGTTCAGTTTGCCACAACAGTTTTTAGAACTTAATGCCTTAAGGCTATTTTCTTCAATGACTTTTGAAAACCACTTTGAATACTAACACCATTTAGAGTGCAAGTATTAACCATTGTTTTAAACTGTCTTCTTAGTATCTTAAATCACTTCTGATGATATGGTCCCAATCATGAAAGGGCTATTGATTCTTTATCTTTAGAAAAATACAGAATACTAAAAAGGAATGAACTCCATAAAACATTAATTAATGTGCATGGTAGATGGTTAGGATCAATGTGGATTCTCATATTTCCAACACTATTAGTTTATTATTTAGTTTAATTTAATTATCTAGGATTCGTTAGAATCTCCACTCCTACATTCATCTTTTCATTTTGTTTAGGTTATAACTCAGTATATATTCTTCCTATAACTTCCCTATGGGATCGACCTAGACTTATCCAGTATTACTTGCATGATCACCTACACTTGGGTGTTGCACCAAAGTGCACAACTTTTTAGTCGTGTTAAGTATTCCACTCGAACTTTTCTCCTTTTTTAAGCAATTTAAACAGCGGATCACAGGTTAAGGTAAGCTTTGAAATGAAGCAGCTAATGAATTGTATTCTACCCAAGAATCCCCTCAGCTCCTCATTTTTCAACGACTGCATCTCAACTATGGCTTTAATTTTGGTTGGGTCAACCTCTATTACCCTTTGGGTGATAAAAAATCCTAACAACTTCCCGGTAGTAACTCCAAAAGTGCACTTTTGTGTAATGAGCCTCATTCTAAACTTTCTCAACCTCTCGAAGAACTTCCTCAATGCCTCCAAGTTCCCTTCCCTCTTCTTAGACTTCACGATCATAACATCTACATATACTTCCACCTCCTTATGAATCATGTCAGGTAATAGTGTGGTGGTGGCCCGTTAATACGTTGCCCCTGCGTTCTTGCGTCCAAACAGCATTATCCTATAACAATACATACCCCAAGGTGTGATGAAGGTGGTTTTTTCCCTATCCTCTGGTGCTATAAGAATCTAATTATATCCCGAGAATTCGTCCATAAAAGACAAGAGCTCATGTCCCGCGGTGTTATCAACTAGTACCTCGATATGAGGTAAAGGGAAGTCATCTTTAGGGCTTGCTTTGTTTAAATCTCAGAAACCAACGCACACCCTAACACAACCATCCTTCTTCAGGACCGGCATAATGTTAGCAATCCATTTGGGATATTCGGTGACCATCAAGAGTCTAGCTTTTAATTGCTTTTCAACTTTCTCTTTTACTTTAAGTGCCCTTCAGGCCTCATTCACCTCAATTTTTGTTCTATTGGTTTTGAATTAGAAAAGAGAGGGATATGATATTAGGCTATCTCTAGATAGATACCTGGCATATCATTATAAGACCATGCAAAAACATCTTTGAATTTATTTACTAGATTGATTAATTCTTTACTTTCTTCATTGCTACATGTAGAGCCAATAAAAACATTATGCGAATTATCTTCATTTCCCAGATTAATTTCTAGAGTGTCCTCAATGATTTTGCATGCAGATTTTTTTTCTTTTTCGATTAGATTTTGAAATTCACTTGGTATTTCATGGTTATCACATTCATCACATTCATTAAGAGCATTCGAGTAGGCAGAATCAGTCATACTTTCATTAACTTTTTTCGGGGTGATTACAACAAACATAGCAATAGTAAGACGTCCCATTTGGTCCATTATAGACTCTATGGAGGGGGGTACTTATCACTAGACTCGAAGACCCACTCTTTGTTGACTCCTTGCATGAGCTCTATGGTTTCGCAATCTGACAGCTTTCCCTTTTCATCCCCTCCTTTTGTCTTTGCTCTCTCTGGTTCTTCTTTGTCATTTCCCTTATATTTTTCCAGTACCTCTTCCACCATATCCCCAGCATACTCTTCCCTGATCTCGGCTTCTATAATCTTTTTTCGACCCTTTTCTTCGATTTTCGTGCTTCTTTCGTCCAACAGGTTATACATAACTAGGCCATCTAGCGTACCAATCCAATCTTTAATAGTGGCAGACTTCACGGGCACTTGTAAATACGGATCTTCATATTTAGAAAATCCATGGGGAAAGAAAATTTCAAACCCTGGCTTCAAAGTGTTATCATGACAATCCACGCATGGCTCTGGAAAATCATAGAAAGGGAAATCCTCTCCTTCCTTCACAAAGTACCTATTAAGTGTCTTCTGATAAGGATCCATCTATGCATTGGTTGCTTTCTTCTTTCCTCTCAACTCCTTCTTTGATGGCTGATAACCCAAACCATGGGTATGAGTTTGTGTTAGAATTCTTGGAAACTACAGTAGACCTTGATGATTTTTACCGAGTCCCATTCCCGAGAAGAAACCCATCTTCTTAATAATTTCGACGACTAGCAGGCTCGCATACTGATCGAAATATAGTGGGAGGAACTCCCTCGGCTTTACTACCTTCAACATATAAATGAACTCAAACCCTCCCAGACTTGTTTCCTCCTCTTGCAACTGTACCTCTAAAACTAGTGTGCTTGATGAAGCTTTAGACAAGCGGACCCAACTATTCCCGAGAATATCGCAGACCTTGTTTCCCCAAATACACTTGACTTTCTGATGAATCGTTGATGGTATGGCACCGAGACTCTCTAGCCGCGGTCTACCCAATAGCAAGTTGAAAGAGGCAAGGATGTTGATGATCTAAAACTCAGCTTCTTTTTCAAAAGGCCCAATAATGAGATTGAGGAAGGTTTTACCCATGACCGTCCTTTGGGTGTTGTCATGTGCTCTTACCTTCTGCTCAGATGGTATGAAAGTTGACTCATCCAGAACCATTCACTTGGCTGTTCAAAATAGACATATGTTTAGACCAGACTTGTTGTCCATGAGACAAGCGGGTATGGCACTCCCCAAGCATTCAACAGTGACGTACAGTGGCTTATTGTGAACAAGCCCTCTGAGGGGTTAATCATCTGAGGAGAAGGTGATAGATAGAGTCAGAATTTTGCAAATTATTCCCACAAGATCCTCTGGCACCGTGTCGATAGAAGCGTTAGACTGATTCAAGACATCCAGGACTACCTATCTATGGCGTTTAGAAGCGATCAATAACCCCCAGATGATGATATTAGCCTATGTCTTCTTCAGTTGCTTCAAAACCCTATCCTCTTCATCTTCTTCATTCATCTTTCCTTTTCCTTTGTCTAATTCCCTACCCAAGTGATATTCCTCTAGCTCATACGGTTTGAAGTGTCTTACCGATCGGGTTAGATGACTGGCCTCTTCTCTTGCCCACAAAATATCGATTTTTAAATTTTCTTTTCCAACTTATGACTCTCCATCACTCTTGTACCATAAATAATTTTCCCTTGATCTATATTTTGACTACATCTCCTGTGTGCTAGGTGGAGTTATTAGTTTTTTGAACCCACTAATCTACCTTAGCCATTGCCTCGTCATTTCCACTCTACACACCTCTAACTGATTCCCAAGAGTGCAGATCTTGGACTTTTTCAGCAGCTAGTAAGGTTTCCTTGGTTTCCCAACTTTAGTAATCATCTCAAATGGATTGAAGGTTGTCCCCTATAACCCTAAAATATAGAGGCCCTATGGTGGCGGTATAACGTGGTGATTTGGAAGGGCATTTCTGGTAACGTTAGGAGCTTTGACAAGTGGCTTAGATATTACCTTCTTATCGATGAGATCTTGAATTTTATGCCTTAACCTTATGCATCGATACTTTGTTGATGAAATTTACAACAGAGATCCTCTCGAAAGCTCGGAGGAAGCGAATTTGGCAAAGATCGAGGTTCCAATGGTCGAAGATGTCCCTTTGTCATCAGCCTGTCAAGGGCGGTTGATAGTGAAACTCCCAAATTGGAAAACTTCCTTTGTGGCTTATTTGTTCCTAGTCGACCTCTTACTATGTCAAACTTACTCTCCAGCTCGCTCAATGTATTGACATCAGTGGGACCCGAGTGACCTTCGGTGCCCTCCGTTTGACCCATAGTTTGGCCTCCTGTACCTGCTCGATTGCTCCTCTTTCTTAATTACCCCTTCTTGGATTGCATCCTCTATCTGGATTCCTACGTCGAAGACTTCAGTAAAAGTGTTAATTGATTGGAACCTCACTTTCTTTGGTAGACGGGCTGAAGGTTCTTCATTAGAATTGGGATTTGTTCTTTCTCAGACTGCCTTTGCACCATCTTGACTGCCTTTCCCCTCCATCGACTCAAGTATTCAGTGAGTGATTCCTTGTTTCCTTGCCTGGTGGTTTCCAAGTCTCGGATTATGACATCCAACTCTTGATTATACTCGTTGTACCATAAATAATTTAACCACCTCTTCCTAGATCCTAGTCTTGCTTGGTTCGAGTATGAGATACCAAGCCAAGGTGGCCCTGGTTAAGGTCTGCTGGAATAGAACGGCCATCATGGCGGTACTCAACCCACTAGGCTAGAAAGCCCCGATACACATCCTCACATGGCTGCAAAGATTTCTCGTTCCATCAAACTTGTCAAAGATGGGCATTTTGATTCCGATAACCAGCGTCTCGTAGACCCCATCGTATAATCCTTCCAATTCCAGCAGATAAGTATCAATTCCTTGAGCCTTACGTACCACTCTCTCAAGCTTCTCTACCTTCTCAGCCATTACCCTTTTTCTCTCAGTCTTTTCTCTTTCTCTTTCAGCCCATGTCACATCAGCTCTCTGTGCCTCTTGATCATCATACTAGTCTTCTTGTCTCGCCACTGGAAGGGGTGGGTCAATGACTTGTGGATTTACGGGCGGCGGCTGGCGAGTCATTGCTTCTATCATGTTCATCATGCGATTTATCTTCTCGGCCTGTCGCCTCATGTGCTCTTCCTGCCTTTCCACTATCGCCCTCAATTCTGCTACTTCCCCAGTATTTCCTTTGTGTGCCATTTGAGTGTTACTTTCTCTTCTCACTAATCTTGCCGCGGGACCCATAAACCAGACAATGCCAAAATCATATGCCATTTTTGCCCTACAAATGAATTTTCAAATGAATTTTTTTCATTTTGTCAGTTTTTTCTTTTCCTTTACCATTACCCTTTTTATTTTTTATTTGATTGTATTTGTTACAAATACTTAGTAAAACATTTATGAATTATTCATATGTCATACGGATGCAATGCATGTGCGTGTGTGTCTAATCCATATGCCAAAGAAAAGAAAATCATAATCCTAACTCATAAAGCATATAACCACATAAAATCCTTACACATGTTAAGTGCGCCAACTTCTCCTTTCATTGTGATCCTCATTAGCTTGAAGGTTGGGTATTAAAAAAATTTCGAAATTCATTTGAAAAAAAATTTCTTAAGATGATGAGATCTTTCGAAAACAATTCTCAAGAATCTTGAATCTTTTCTTTGAAAATGAGGATGTGAAAACATCTCTCAATAAAAGATGATTGGGTTTCAATCTTTACTTGGTTAAAAAGTATACCTTGGACCTTTTCTTTGAAAGAGTGATTTTTCAAAACATTTCTAGATAAGAGATGATGAATAATCAAAATCTGTCATAAGCAGTGAACATTGAACTCTTGGGTAGGAGTATGTAATGCCTGTAATTTCTCTACGTGCAATAATACGAGTTTTATGAATTTCTATATCTGGTCTATTATTATATTAATATTTTATTTGTGTGACTGTATCAGTGTAATATAATTACTAATTAGACTATAATCACTGCACCGACTCGACCATAATTAGACTTAACTTAGTCCTGTACCTGGACCCGAACATCAGAAATAATACCTGTCTGCACGTAAACCGAGATCGACACGCATAACGAGGAACTTATGCACGCAAACCGAGAAAGTAGCACGAAACTCGAGACGGACCCCACATGGTCGGCCACATGGCAGCCCATGCACCACATGGCACCACCTCCCTTGCCACTTGTCCACCTCTAGGACACTTGTCCATGCATGTACACTCTAGCACATGCATGGTGACACATATCCCACCACCATCTCTATATAAACATGCCTATATTCATGCATTACACCTTTGGGGCCATTTACAATCTGCATATAGAGTTAGAGAGAGCTAGGAGATGAACTCCATGGAGAGATAAGAGATACATGGAGATGGAGAAGAAGAACTAGGAAGAAGTCTCCACCATTGAGGTTGTTTTCAAGCTTCCTAAGCTCTAATCCAAAGCCCAAGCTCAATTTCAAGTTTAAGTGAGTATTCAAACTCGCTTTAGAACCTATATATCATGTAGTAATGTTTTATTAAGTGCTTGATGTTGATAGTTTGAGAGATCCATGCCATGCAAGATAAATTTTCAAATCTGGGAAGTAGAAACTTCCAGCAGAGTGTTGTTTAGTAAAACAAACATTTGGAGCAGTTCAAAAATGGGAATGAGGCTAGGTTTTTTTGTGGAGAAAGCTAACTCATATATCTACAAATAACTCTTCTATAGCTCAGTCTGAAAATCACTTCTTCATAGGTGAAATGTACATGCAACGAAGTACTTTAAATCTGAGAAACAGAAACCTCCAGCAGAATGTAGTTTAGTAAAATGAGTGTTTTAAGCAGCTCCGAAATCTGAATTAAGCTAGGTTTTTTTGTGGAGAAAGCTAACTCATTTATCTACAAATAACACTTCTATAGCCTAGTCTAAAAATGACTCCTTAATAGGTGAAATGCACATGCAACGCAGTACTATAAATCTGGGACAGAGCAGTCCGAAAATATAGAAATGTCTAAGTAAAATAAATATTTTGAGCAGTTCAAAAATGTAATTGAAGCTAGATTTTTTTTGTACATGAAGCTAATCCAATTATCTACAATGTTCTAGTTTTGAGTTTGATCTACAAATCAATTTATCATGCCCAAATAAATCTTATCAATTCAGTCGACATAGTAAAATTAATTCCTGGCAGATTGTATAACTACTTGTATGATGTGTTTATTAATGATGCTTGCTTTCCGGTATCTATGTGGTTATGGATATCTTGTGCTATGGTAGTGCTATCGCATATATGTGTATGTTAAGGGTTTCATCTATATGGTTATTGATGTCAAATCCATGTTATAGATCCACGAGCTACACGCTAGGTTTCCGTTGTTATGAATATAGTGTGATGACCATAGAGAATTCATACCCAAGCTATAAGTATGTTGTACGGTACGATTATTGCACTGATAGTGATGGGATAGGTTTCAAATGTAAGTATATTATGACATAAAATAGGATGACGGGTGTATAAACGTAACTTCGAAAGTATATTCGGAAGTCCTTTAATGAACTAAATTCCGAAATGAGTGACGAATGCGCGGTCGGGAAAATGTAAGGGTCGGTTGTGCTATGTTAGAAGCAGATTATGATAAGGATAATTATCGGATAGGTAATCTGGGCAGTGGAGATCAGGATAGTAAGAAAAAGGGATGTGCTGTTGAGTTGTGATGCGGTGATTCTTTGAGTAAAGACTCCTTTCGGTTCTTCGTGACGAAATGGATGTTCTTGTACTCCGTAACGCTTTCGGTTCTCCGTGACGAAGCGGTGATTCTTTGAGTAAAGGCTCCTTTCGGTTCTTCGTGATGAAATGGATGTTCTTGTACTCCGTAACGCTTTCGGTTCTTCGTGACGAAGCGGTGATTCTTTGAGTAAAGACTCCTTTCGGTTCTTCGTGACGAAATGGATGTTCTTGTACTCTGTAACGCTTTCGGTTCTTCGTGATTCTTTGAGTAAAGGCTCCTTTCGGTTCTTCGTGACGAAATGGATGTTCTTGTACTCCGTAACGCTTTTGGTTCTTCGTGACGAAGCGGTGATTCTTTGAGTAAAGACTCCTTTCGATTCTTCGTGACGAAATGGATGTTCTTGTACTCCGTAACGCTTTCGGTTCTTCGTGACGAAGCGGTGATTCTTTGAGTAAAGACTCCTTTCGGTTCTTCGTGACGAAATGGATGTTCTTGTACTCCGTAACGCTTTCGGTTCTTCGTGACGAAGCGGTGATTCTTTGAGTAAAGACTCCTTTCGGTTCTTCGTGACGAAGTGGATGTTCTTGTACTCCGTAACGCTTTCGGTTCTTCGTGACGAAGCGGTGATTTTTTTTGAGTGAAGACTCCTTTCGGTTCTTCATGACGAAATAGATGTTCTTGCACTCCTTAACACTTCGGGTCTTCGTGACGAAGTGGTTGATGAAAGATGTTTTGGTTGATGAAAGATGAAGTGGTTGATGAAAGATGGTTTGGTTGGCAAGGGACACTTTGGGTTTGTAAATGATGTCGGATGTTAGAAATGAATGGTAGTGGCATTAAGAATGTCCAGACGGGTCTCCTGAATTGTTTGTAATCCTATCGTATATGTAGTCAGGTACGCTACTAGTTATAATTCGACGGTGAGAACGTAAAGATCCTAAAAGATATGTTGAAAGGTAGTAAATGTATTCCTATTGTGTTTTACTATATACGTTCCATTTGATTTAGCTTACTCACTCAGCTTTCATAAGCTGACGACGTTCATGTCGCTGGACATTCCCATGTCCAGCTTATCCAGGTAACGAGTACACGGGTTATGATGCTACGCAAGCGGAGAACGTGGAGGAAGAGTACACCGAAGATGGCTATGGTTATGCTAGTTAGAGAGAAGACTAGCAGTTATTCTCTGTAAATGTTTTGATTATAACCAGAAGACCTAGCATATATTTTGTAATAGTTTTGTAAGGCCGAGAGCCATAAGACTCTGATGTATTTATAATGATGTATTAACTAGCTAAGTACTTTGACTTCTCTTTGTAATATATTCCAGTTAGTAAATGATGGTCTTATCTTTTTATTATATTGTTTAAATATTATTATTTGGTCATGGACAATTCGGTACTGCAACCAGTCACGTGCCTCAGGGTCCAAGATGAAAATTTTAAATTTTTCCATATTTTGGCTACGCCGGGGCGTGACAGGGATTTTTGGTATCAAAGCTTTAGGTTAAGAAGTGTCCACCGATTGTCCTACACACTTAAGATATGAACCTTAAGATAGTTTTGTGATTAGCATGGTACCTTGTTACATCCCGGATGGATGTGGAAGACTTTTGGGATAGGATTCTCAATATCTAGAACTTTACTTGTAATAGGGCTAGTAGCCCATCTTTTGTGTATATAGCTGTATTCAGGCTTGTGACACGTGTTAGTAGTAACGTGTACGCCTTTTCTATGTAAATGTTTTCTTTGTAGCTGTGTTGTACTATGAAAATATTTTAAGTTATCATTAAATACTTATTTCTTTTATATGATGCTCTGCATGATAATATGAATACTTGATATATTATGTACTTATATTAGAATTGCTATCTATACATTCAGCCGTTTGTATCTCGTATCTCTGTTTAGGATTGGAGAGTAACCAATAGATATTCATGTAGGTACATAAGCACACAAGCACAATGGCGGGAAGACGAAGAAGAAATCGTAATGGAGGACCACCTGATCCTATTCCTGAAGGAATCGATCCTACCGGAATCTTTGGCGCATTTCTGCAGCGTCTGGACTAGATAGGCAACAACCACGGCAATGGAAACGGCAACAACAACGACAATCACCAAAGACCACCACCTCAGACGCGCGACAGATTGATGGAAGGATTCAGGGCTTTGCGTCCTGATAGGTTCGACGGCACCGGTGAATCCTGGCGAGCAGAGCAATGGCTAAGGGATATGGATCGTATCTTTGAATCAATCGAATGCCCCGAGACAGAGAAGCGCCGTCTCGCCACTTTCCAACTCACTTATGCGGCAGCCGATTGGTGGGAAGCCGAGCGAGCAACTATTGGAGTAGAAGCTTCAAGGAGGATGACATGGACTACCTTTCGGGAGAAGTTTTTGGAGAAGTATTTCCCCGACGATGAAAAGGACCAGAAAGAGAAAGAATTCATCGATTTGACACAAGGAAATAGGAGTGTAAGAGAGTACACGACACAATTTGAACGCCTGTCCCGCTTTGCCCCTCACATGATTGACACTCCACAAAAGAAGATCAAGAAGTTTCACCGAGGACTCAATCCGCACCTCCGGCATCTAACATTGGGACACCTGAATCAAACTTTTGAGGTTTTGGTCAGGTTAGCAGCAGGTTTGGAAAGAGATGGCTGCCAAGGCCCGAAGCAAATGGTATACCGACCACCCCCGCCAAGGAACGGACCACGAGGAAGACCTTTGACTCAGTTCCAAGGAAACAAGCGCACATGGAACAGCAGCAAGAAACCAGGACCCACACTTCCCCGGGACAAGAACGTAGTACCTCCTGCACCACAAGTATCAACCACTACTATCGAGAACAACAGGGATGGATGCTTTAAATGTGGGATCCCCGGACACATGGCTCGAGACTGCACAGCCCCCAGGGACAATTATCGAATTAATGTTGTCTGTTACAACTGTGGCAAGAGGGGACACATGAGCAAAGAATGTAAGGCACCAAAAGGAAACTATCATGGGCCTACTACTCAAGGCCAAGCTGGTAAGGCTCGACTCAATGCTATCATACCCGAGGCAGCTGGCTATGATGAAAAGGAACAACAGAACATGGAAGGTACACTCTCATTATATGCTAGTAGAGTTAAAGTACTTTTTGATACGGGTGCTACGAATTCATTTATTGCCTTTGAGATTGTACGATGATTGGGTTTAGTACCCCAAGCGCTTGAGGTAGCCCTGAACGCGGTATCACCTTTGGGAGTGACCGTGAAGCTAGGAAAGGTGTGCAAGGACTGTACTTTGACATTAGAGGATAGGAACCTATATGCAGACTTAATTGTTCTGTCAATGAAGGAATTCGACGTAATCTTGGGATTTGACTGGCTTACTAAGTATCATGCAAAGTTAGATTGTGCTGGTAGGTCGATCACATTTTCAGTACCTGGAAGTGCACCCTTTAGTTTTCAATGCAACCCTACTAGTGACGCCTTTCTTACAAGTCGTTTAGCTGCTATGGAAACTACAGGCTCAGATTTGACGATCGCTCAGATTCCGATAGTCCGAGACTATGAGGATGTCTTTCAGGACGTTTCTGGATTACCACCAAAGCGCGAGATCGACTTTTGTATTGAGTTGATACCCGAAACGACACCGATATCCAAGGCTCCTTATCGTATGGCCCCAACGGAAATGCTGGAGTTGAAGAAGCAAGTACAAGGATTCGAAGATCTTGGATTTATTAGACCAAGCACGTCACCTTGGGGAGCCCCGGTTCTATTTGTTAGAAAGAAGGATGGAATCTTCGACTCTGTATCGACTACAGAGAATTGAATAAGGTTACTATTAAGAACAAGTACCCGCTTCCCAGGATAGACGATTTGTTCGATCAACTACAAGGAGCGACGACCTTTTCGAAGATTGACTTACGATCTGGGTACCATCAGTTACTTGTCCGGCCGGAAGATATACCGAAAACAGCTTTCAGAACAAGATATGGGCACTACGAGTTCTTAGTTATGCCTTTTGGATTAACTAATGCCCCGGCGGTATTCATGGATTTGATGAATCGGGTGTTCAGACCCTTCTTGGATCAATTCATCATCGTGTTTATCGATGACATCCTTATTTATTCGAAGAGTGATGAAGAACACGAGAAGCATGTGAAGATTGCACTTCAGACACTTAGAGAAAATCGTCTCTATGCTAAGTTCAGTAAGTGTGAGTTTTGGCTGAAAGAAGTCAAATTCTTGGGACATGTAGTCTCACAGAACGGAATTTCAGTGGACTCAACCAAGACGGACGCAGTTTCTAGTTGGAATAGACCAACCAACGCATCGGAAGTACAAAGTTTCCTTGGATTGGCTGGATACTACAGGAGATTCGTGGAGGGTTTTTCAAGGATCGCGTCTCCTTTAACCGGACTAACAAAGAAGGATATAAAGTTTGAGTGGAAGGACAAGCACGAACGCGCCTTTCAAGAATTAAAGGAGAGGTTGACCTCAGCGCCAGTGCTAGCCATACCCAAGAGTGGTGAACAGTACACTATCTATAGTGACGCTTTATATCAAGGACTAGGATGTGTACTCATGCAGAATGGTCAGGTGATCGCTTACGGATCTAGGCAATTAAAGCCACATGAATTAAACTACCCTACGCACGATCTGGAATTGGCTGCAATTGTCTTTGCACTTAAGATTTGGAGGCACTACCTCTACGGAGAGAAGTTTGACCTATTCTCAGACCACAAAAGCTTGAAATACCTGTTCTCTCAAAAGGAATTAAACATGAGACAACGACGTTGGATGGAGCTACTTAAGGACTACGACTTTAATTTGCAATACCACCCCGGTAAGGCAAATGTAGTCGCAGATGCTCTAAGCAGAAAACCCCACAGGTTAATCGCCTCACTTTTAATCAGGGAATGGAAAGCCTTAGAAGCTTTAACGGAATTTGACTTTCAGACTACAAGACCAGGTATTGGACGACCTTTTGGATGTCTTATGGTGCAGCCAACCCTCATTAACCGAATACTTGAAGCTCAAAAGAAGGACGAAGGATTGAGGAAATGGTTTGAGAAGGCAAAAGCAAAGGATCCGACTGAATGGAATATTGGAACAGACGGGGCATTCAGATGTAAGGACAGGTTATGTGTACCCAACACGGATAATTTGAGGGAAGACATTCTGAATGAAGCCCACAAGTCAAGGATGACTATACACCCCGGCGGAACCAAGATGTACAAAGACTTGAAAAGGAACTTTTGGTGGGAAGGCATGAAGAGAGAAGTCGCAGAATATGTAGCAAAATGCCCTACTTGCCAGCAAGTCAAGGCAGAACATCAACGACCTCTAGGATTACTACAACCTCTACCAGTCCCAGAATGGAAATGGGAGCATATCACCATGGATTTTGTTTTGGGATTGCCAAGATCTCAGCAGAACCATGATGCCATTTGGGTAGTTGTTGATCGACTAACCAAATCAGCCCATTTTATTGCATATAATATGACCTATCCTGTTGAGAAGATGAGTCGACTTTATCTGCAACAGGTTGTGCGGTTACATGGGGTACCAGTGTCAATAGTATCAGATCGAGATTCGAGATTCACCGCTGGATTTTGGGAGAGTCTTCAGAAAGCGATGGGAACATCTCTGAAGTTAAGTTCTGCATTTCATCCACAAACTGATGGACAAACAGAAAGGACGAATCAAGTAATGGAGGATATGCTTCGAGCCTGTGTAATCGATTTCGAAAGTTCGTGGGAAACTCACTTACCGTTGGTTGAGTTTGCTTATAACAACAGTTTTCATTCGAGCATAGGGATGGCACCATTTGAAGCACTATACGGAAGGCCGTGCCGATCACCTTTGTGTTGGGCTGAAATTGGGGATGGCAAACTATTGGGACCAGACTTAGTCCAGGAGACCAATAAAGGAATCAATACAGTAAAGGAAAGAATGAAGGCAGCACAAAGTAGATACAAGAGCTACGCGGATAAACGACGTCGAGACCTAGAATTTGAAGTGGGAGATCATGTTTACCTGAAAGTTTCACCGGTTCGAGGCGTGGTAAGGTTTGGACAGAAGAAGGGAAAGCTATCGCCACGCTACATTGGACCCTTTGAGATTCTGGATCGCGTAGGAAAAGTCGCCTATAGATTGGCATTACCACCCAAGATGTCGGGAGTTCATAACGTATTCCATGTAAGCATGCTAAGAAAATGTCTTCACAACCCGGCACATGAGATCGACTTCAAAGATATCGAAGTAAATGATAATGCTACATTCATTGAAGGACCTGTAAAGATTCTGGATCATGGAATCAAGAAGTTGAGAAACAAAGAGATTCCGCTGGTAAAAATTCAGTGGAAACACCATGACGAAGGAGAAGCCTCTTGGGAGCTGGAATCGGAAATGCGAGAGAAATTTCCTTTTCTTTTTAGTGCCTAGATAACTCAGATTTCGAGGACGAAATCCTGTAATAGGTGGTAGAAGATGTAATGCCTGTAATTTCTCTACGTGCAATAATACGAGTTTTATGAATTTCTATATCTGGTCTATTATTATATTAATATTTTATTTGTGTGACTGTATCAGTGTAATATAATTACTAATTAGACTATAATCACTGCACCGACTCGACCGTAATTAGACTTAACTTAGTCCTGTACCTGGACCCGAACATCAGAAATAATACCTGTCTGCACGTAAACCGAGATCGACACGCATAACGAGGAACTTATGCACGCAAATCGAGAAAGTAGCACGAAACTCGAGACGGACCCCACATGGTCGGCCACATGGCAGCCCATGCACCACATGGCACCACCTCCCTTGCCACTTGTCCACCTCTAGGACACTTGTCCATGCATGTACACTCTAGCACATGCATGGTGACACATATCCCACCACCATCTCTATATAAACATGCCTATATTCATGCATTACACCTTTGGGGCCATTTACAATCTGCATATAGAGTTAGAGAGAGCTAGGAGATGAACTCCATGGAGAGATAAGAGATACATGGAGATGGAGAAGAAGAACTAGGAAGAAGTCTCCACCATTGAGGTTGTTTTCAAGCTTCCTAAGCTCTAATCCAAAGTCCAAGCTCAATTTCAAGTTTAAGTGAGTATTCTAACTCGCTTTAGAACCTATATAGCATGTAGTAATGTTTTATTAAGTGCTTGATGTTGATAGTTTGAGAGATCCATGCCATGCAAGATAAATTTTCAAATCTGGGAAGCAGAAACTTCCAGCAGAGTGTTGTTTAGTAAAACAAACATTTGGAGCAGTTCAAAAATGGGAATGAGGCTAGGTTTTTTTGTGGAGAAAGCTAACTCATATATCTACAAATAACTCTTCTATAGCTCAGTCTGAAAATCACTTCTTCATAGGTGAAATGTACATGCAACGAAGTACTTTAAATCTGAGAAACAGAAACCTCCAGCAGAATGTAGTTTAGTAAAATGAGTGTTTTAAGCAGCTCCGAAATCTGAATTAAGCTAGGTTTTTTTGTGGAGAAAGCTAACTCATTTATCTACAAATAACACTTCTATAGCCTAGTCTAAAAATGACTCCTTAATAGGTGAAATGCACATGCAACGCAGTACTATAAATCTGGGACAGAGCAGTCCGAAAATATAGAAATGTCTAAGTAAAATAAATATTTTGAGTAGCTCAAAAATGTAATTGAAGCTAGATTTTTTTTGTACACTAAGCTAATCCAATTATCTACAATGTTCTAGTTTTGAGTTTGATCTACAAATCAATTTATCATGCCCAAATAAATCTTATCAATTCAGTCGACATAGTAAAATTAATTCCTGGCAGATTGTATAACTACTTGTATGATGTGTTTATTAATGATGCTTGCTTTCCGGTATCTATGTGGTTATGGATATCTTGTGCTATGGTAGTGCTATCGCATATATGTGTATGTTAAGGGTTTCATCTATATGGTTATTGATGTCAAATCCATGTTATAGATCCACGAGCTACACGCTAGGTTTCCGTTGTTATGAATATAGTGTGATGACCATAGAGAATTCATACCCAAGCTATAAGTATGTTGTACGGTACGATTATTGCACTGATAGTGATGGGATAGGTTTCAAATGTAAGTATATTACGACATAAAATAGGATGACGGGTGTATAAACGTAACTTCGAAAGTATATTCGGAAGTCCTTTAATGAACTAAATTCCGAAATGAGTGACGAATGCGCGGTCGGGAAAATGTAAGGGTCGGTTGTGCTATGTTAGAAGCAGATTATGATAAGGATAATTGTCGGATAGGTAATCTGGGCAGTGGAGATCAGGATAGTAAGAAAAAGGGATGTGCTGTTGAGTTGTGATGCGGTGATTCTTTGAGTAAAGACTCCTTTCGGTTCTTCGTGACGAAATGGATGTTCTTGTACTCCGTAACGCTTTCGGTTCTCCGTGACGAAGCGGTGATTCTTTGAGTAAAGGCTCCTTTCGGTTCTTCGTGATGAAATGGATGTTCTTGTACTCCGTAACGCTTTCGGTTCTTCGTGACGAAGCGGTGATTCTTTGAGTAAAGACTCCTTTCAGTTCTTCGTGACGAAATGGATGTTCTTGTACTCTGTAACGCTTTCGGTTCTTCGTGACGAAGCGGTGATTCTTTGAGTAAAGGCTCCTTTCGGTTCTTCGTGACGAAATGGATGTTTTTGTACTCCGTAACGCTTTCGGTTCTTCGTGACGAAGCGGTGATTCTTTGAGTAAAGACTCCTTTCGATTCTTCGTGACGAAATGGATGTTCTTGTACTCCGTAACGCTTTCGGTTCTTCGTGACGAAGCGGTGATTCTTTGAGTAAAGACTCCTTTCGGTTCTTCGTGACGAAATGGATGTTCTTGTACTCCGTAACGCTTTCGGTTCTTCGTGACGAAGCGGTGATTCTTTGAGTAAAGACTCCTTTCGGTTCTTCGTGACGAAGTGGATGTTCTTGTACTCCGTAACGCTTTCGGTTCTTCGTGACGAAGCGGTGATTTTTTTTGAGTGAAGACTCCTTTCGGTTCTTCGTGACGAAATAGATGTTCTTGCACTCCTTAACACTTCGGGTCTTCGTGACGAAGTGGTTGATGAAAGATGTTTTGGTTGATGAAAGATGAAGTGGTTGATGAAAGATGGTTTGGTTGGCAAGGGACACTTTGGGTTTGTAAATGATGTCCGATGTTAGAAATGAATGGTAGTGGCATTAAGAATGTCCAGACGGGTCTCCTGAATTGTTTGTAATCCTATCGTATATGTAGTCAGGTACGCTACTAGTTATAATTCGACGGTGAGAACGTAAAGATCCTAAAAGATATGTTGAAAGGTAGTAAATGTATTCCTATTGTGTTTTACTATATACGTTCCATTTGATTTAGCTTACTCACTCAGCTTTCATAAGCTGACGACGTTCATGTCGCTGGACATTCGCATGTCCAGCTTATCCAGGTAACGAGTACACGGGTTATGATGCTACGCAAGCGGAGAACGTGGAGGAAGAGTACACCGAAGATGGCTATGGTTATGCTAGTTAGAGAGAAGACTAGCAGTTATTCTCTGTAAATGTTTTGATTATAACCAGAAGACCTAGCATATATTTTGTAATAGTTTTGTAAGGCCGAGAGCCATAAGACTCTGATGTATTTATAATGATGTATTAACTAGCTAAGTACTTTGACTTCTCTTTGTAATATATTCCAGTTAGTAAATGATGGTCTTATCTTTTTATTATATTGTTTAAATATTATTATTTGGTCATGGACAATTCGGTACTGCAACCAGTCACGTGCCTCAGGGTCCAAGATGAAAATTTTAAATTTTTCCATATTTTGGCTACGCCGGGGCGTGACAGAGTATCACATGATTGGATAATTATCGCATTTTTCATGAATTCGGATGCATACAAGGTCAATAATGCTTAGCTAGTAAGATATAAGAAGTGTACTGTTATAATCATAGTTTGGCATGTCCTCAAATGTCATGAGACATGAGAAGGAATTGCTAAAAGGTGATTAAAGGATTACAAGTTTTATATTAAACGAGCATCATCATCATTTCAAAAAATACCTTTCAGGCATATAAAACTCCCTAGCATATAATCCTAATTTAGAATTTATTTCCTGATCCATCTAGTGTCAACTCCCTAGCTAAATCATCACCATAATTTAGCTTTTTAGACCATTATCACTAGCTGGATAATGATTCATTCCTATAGTATTAATAAAAAATATGAAAGTGTCAACTCCTTAGTAAAGAGTCAGTTAGAAAACATAGATCTGATGGTTACAACTTTATTCACATAGGATTAATACAAGTTGCAGTAAAACCCCTTAAGATTAAACGACTAAATTCTTCTATTTTCTTATGTCTTAGAGATGCTAGATTTCTGAATTTTAGTGGTAACATGATGGGAGTTATGGAGTCCAGTCTTCATGATGGACCAATTCATTTTAATTGTTTTCCTGATTTTACCCTAAGTCTTAGTGTCCCTCACTTATTAAAAGCTTTAACATTAAATATTGAAATTACTGGTGAAATAACTAATATGCATAATGGTTCACAATGTCTTGTTTTAATTTATAGAATTTATTATAAATGTATTAGAAGTAATCTTAATGTTCATGCTTTAATTAAAAGTCCTAAGAATCAAACTTTAATTATGTAAAGTAGTTCTGAACATGCTAATATCTAGATTCCTAAGACTATTCTATGGAAGGATATAAAGTTACATAGTTGTTGGATTTTAGAAATGAAAATCATTCTAGTAATTTTCAAACCAATAATGTGGTCAATTTAGATCATGTACAACAATTCAAAGATGGAAAAGTTAGAATTAGTTTTGATGAACAACATATTTAGACATCTTGTAAAATTAAAGATTTTTATTCAAATTTCCCTAGATCTAGTATGTCTCATAGGACTACAATAGTTAGAAAAGACAAAGATCTTCTTAGTGAAATTGATACTAAGTTAAAAGGTGTTAAGACCACAGCCCAAGTTAGCAATCCTTGTTATAAGGTACCAAGTAAAGAAAGTTATCCAAATTCTCCTACTCAAACAGATTTTGAAGTTACTAGTAAAGATTTATTTACTATAAATAAGGATTTTTAGATTAATATGAAAATGTTAGCTAAAGAATTTAATGCACCCATTAATGATGATAAAAGAGCTATTTATCGAGCTGTTTATAATTTAGATGAGAAAAAGTCTATTTTAGAAGCTTGGAAAGAATACATGAAATTAGTCAAAAGAATTACTGATTTCTTTGAATACTTAGAAATTCATAAAACATAGATAAAAAAAGAAGATAGTGACTCATCTCATAGTAAATCCCATAAGTCATCTCGTAGTAAACCCCATAAGTCTAAAAAGCTAAAAGATGATAGTAAAGACACAAGTAGAAAACATATAAGGTTAATGTCATCACTAAAACCATATGGACCAAAAGGGAAGATAATAGTAAAATCTCCTCAGTAAATCCACCTTTAGAATCTATAGTCATTAATCATAAAGGAACAGATATAGTGGCATCACCCTTTAAGTAATCTACTAATACTAAGATTAAAAAATTTGTAGAACAAAATAATTATACTAATCAATATCTAAGTGTTTTAGGAAAACAACTAAAAAAATATAGAAATAAAAATAGGGAATCCTAAGTCCCCTAAGATAGAAGAACCCTTAATCAAATTACCAGAGGTTAAACCCATTAGTATTTCTCTTAAATTAGACACTAGTAAAATTGTTGAAAAACTAGAGAAAATGCTAAAAGATATGGAAAAATCCCTAGGAAAAAGGCCTGAAATAATAGAAGTTGTTGAGAATAGCTTATCCCAAAACCTCAGTACCATTAGTAAAACTGGAATTCCTATAGAAAAAGATTCTAGTGATAATATAAGTTTAATAGAAGCACAGTTTGCTGATTTAGAATTTAAAAGAATAAACCAATCCTATAGGTCACAAGTCACACCTACTACCCTTACTAAAAATTGGTACTCAAGACCTATACGTCCTGATGATGCCAAAAATTGGTAAGAGTAAAGTAGAGCAGTTTAAGGAGAGAGAGAGAGAGAGAGTGAGAGACTGGTTTTTTGTATGTGGTTCGGCCTATTAATGAAGGTACCTACGTCCACGGGTGTATCTGAACACGTTCACTATACTGTAAAAGAGCTAGGGGCCTGTGGTGAACCAACAAGTCTGGAACTACCGTAGGCCGACCGGGCATGTAGATGAATGCTATAGAGGTGCTGTGTAGACTGAAAAGTCGTCCCCTTCAATGGGGGGTGAGAGGTCTCTTTTATAGATGCAAGAGACCTAATCCTACATGGATAAGGAAATATAATCCAATTGATATAGATTGACATTAATTGTGGGGGTTTCCTAATTGGATTAAGAAATAGTTTGCACTTTCCATTAGTCTTCTAGCTTGAGTAGGAAACTGCCCATAATGCTCGGGATCATGCCTGCAGGCCCGGATAAGTTGTTCCAGTGGTGGGATGTGCCCGCGCGGTTTTCCCGATCTGTTGGCCGGGTCATGGATGAACCGCTCGGGATGTTGAGTTCGGGTAAACTAGACCGCTCGGGCTGATGCTTATCCGAGGAGTTGTGCATGATTTGACCAGGACATGGACTGGCTGTTGATTTGAACTGCTCGGTCATAGGATAGAGCCAATTTTGGGTGTATCAGCTGCCCCCCATTTCCATGGTTGGCCAAATGCTATATCGGGGCAAGTTTGGAAATCAGTTTGATGTTACTTGCCACTGTCTGAGTGCTTAGGGAAGCTGCCTCGGGTCTTCTGAGCTTGGTGAGTCCTCAAGAACTGGATAAGAGTTGAGACCCAGCCTAGCTCGGGACTTTTAGGTGCTCGGGAACTAATCGGGAGTTGAGAACCGGCCTAATTCGGAGTCTTTGAATGCTCGGAAAGTAATCGAGAGTTGAGACTCGGCCTACTTTAGAGTCTTTTTTGCTTGAGTTAGCCTCTAGGATGGTTATCTTCTGCCCGTGAACCTTCGTCAAGGTTGTGGGTCGAAGAATTTTACCATGTTGGAAAAGCCGACCTAAAGCGTATTGCTTTAGGGTCCTTTTATGTTAACTCCCCATGATGGTTGTCTTCCGCCCAGCCAGCCTTCGTCAAGACTGTTAGGAGAAGAGCTTGACCATGTTGGTGGAGCCGACCTAAATCACGTTGCTTTAGGGTCTTTTTGCTCCTCTATCGTCGGCCAACCTAAGAGATTTTAGTCACCTCTATCGTCAGTTTGGACCTAAGTGGAGTTAATGCCTCTGAGTACTGTAGGTGCTCGGGTTATCCAAGATTTTGACTTGGTTATCCATGAGGCCTGTAGATACCCGGTGTGATAGCCTGTTTAGTTCACTGCGCCGTCTTGCCCCCCAAGCTTTCGCTAAGACGAGGGTCTTACAGAGGCTATGAACTGTAGGTAACTGACCTGGAACATGGTAGTTGCAGGGTCTTTTGAAGCTTGCCATCATCAGCCACCTAGGGGGTTTGCCCCCATCGTCGGTTGGACCTAAGCAAAGCTTGTGCCTCGGATGTGACCCCGAGGTCTTTAGTGCCTGGATTCGGAGCCCGAGGTCTTTTTAGTGCCTGGGTTCGGAGCCCAAGGTCTTTATATGCCTCGAGGTTAGGGCCGAGGTCTTTGTATGCCTCGGGGTTAGGCCCGAGGTCCTTGTAAGAGCTCTTCTGACAATCAGTGGAGCCTCATGTGGTGATCAGGCAAGTACTACTGTAGTTGGGTTCATCTAGACCGATGGAGACAGGGGACCGGATTAGGATCATCAGGCTCCTGATTTCTCTGTGCCGGAGACAAAGTTGGGACTGCTTGATCCTGACTAATATGAGCTGGAGGTCAGATCAGGGCTGCCGGACCGCTGTGAACTGGAGGTCGGGGTCAGGGCTGCCGGACTCAGACAGCTGTGAACTGGAGGTCGGGTCAGGGCTGCCGAACTTAGACCGCTGTGAACTAAAGGTTGGGTCAGGGCTGCCAGACTCAGACCGCTGTGAATTAGAAGAACGGTCAGAACTCTCAAGCTAATCTAGCTTTTGCTTACTTCTGGAAGAATTGTTGCTTTCTTGCCCGGGGTCTTTGATCTTTAGAAATTCTTCAGTGTCAATGTATTTTCCAACCCTCTCTGCGAGTTCAACCAAGGTTACTGACGGCATCCTATTGACGCGTTTTCTTATCACACCCAAGTGTAGGTGATAGTACAAGTAATAAAGTTCTGGAAGTCCAGGTCGAACCCATAGAGAACGGAAGAGAAAGATAGGCAATAACTATTATGTCACAAAAAGAAAATAAAAGATGATGGATTTTTGTGGAGTTTTACTAAACTACTAATTTTTATAGTTTTGTAATAAAAGTAATTAAAAGCTATTTTTTTCATAACAGTTTATGGTAAAGATTTTAACAATGCAAAATAAATTAACGAACATACTAGTAAGAAAAGGAAGAAAAATCCATAAAAGCTAATTTTTTGTGAGATAAACTTTTTACATTTAATAATAGCGAAAGATGGAAATAATACAGAAATTTAAGCAAAACTATTAAAAAATAGGAAATATAAATTAACTAGGGGGAAATGATTTAAAGGAATTCGGAATATGCAAAACAATACTAGATCCCACAACTTTTGTGCATATGAAAAGGATTTGGCATTTAAGACCGCAAAGTCATTCTTTATTTAAAAATAAACTTTCACTAGTCAGGGTCATATCAAGTGTGTCAGGTTTGATATGAAACGACGTCGTTTGGTTTAAAGAAAAATAAAAAAGCAATTGGGCAATAGCCAGGTTCGAACCGTGCCCCGCCGCGGACGTGGGTTATTCGGCGTCCAGTCCCCACCACTCTGCCACTACACAATTGTCTGTCCATTAGTGGATAGAAATAGATATAAACACATATTTGAAATATAAATTTTGTCATATGAGTTGTTTGAGTATGCTAGGTGTTTTTTTTATGACTAAAGGTATAGTTTGATAATCCACATAATTAGATTCTTATTTCAAATATGTAATCTTTTGAGACCAATATAGTCATAGTATATAAACATGTTAAATGGTCATAAACTATAGACACATAAATATTTTTGGCCATAAATGGAAAAACAACCCATCTAGATAAATTTTCCCATTAAAGATTAGTGCACAGAAGCTGTGGTTTCTAAGTTTTTATTGCATATCCCAATTAAAGTTTTAGCCTACCATTTGGAATTGAAACTGTCTTCAAAATAAAAGTAAAAGATATATTAAATAGATGCACGCAATCACCGTCCAATTAAAATTAAAGTTGTAAAACCAAGGTAAGGGTGAAAACTAATATTATATATTATTTTCTTTACTTCACATGAGCTGGGATTGAATTTGTGAAATCTGCAAAATAGCAAAGTTTAGTACAACTAGGCTAATAAAATATACATAAATGGAAATACTGAAATAATAATAAAATACTAAAACTTTGACTTTGGATTCTTGTGGGGTCACAGTGGTTGAACTCTAAGAACACAAATAAGACCAAACCAAATTATAATCTACTTTTGGAGTGAGATATGAATATGGTGTGATTGGGGCTTTGGTAGGTGATTACAACAACTACGTGGCTAAGAAATATGATATTTACTTGCAAAATCTGTATTCTAGTGAATGGAAATATTGCTATAAAAACTGGAAATTTGGGGTTTCAAACTATTTTAGGGGACAACTACAAGTACTACTAGACTAAAAATATTAAATCTAATTTTAAATAGGACTATTGTTACTAATACAACGTGACAAAAGGTTGTACAAGAAAGCAAATATTTTATTTTAAGAAGTACAGTACACAAAGTTTTGCTACATATTTTTGAACATGAAATCATCAATTACATAAAAGTAAAATTTTACAACTACTAGAACTAGAAAAGGCAAAGAAAAACTAAAATTTCCAATTTCTATGGACAATATAAAGTGCTCACATGATAACCTCCCTAAACTATATTCTCCCTAACAGTGATTGTGAAGCTGTTGGTTTCTTGTGACTTGTTAGTTCTTACCTCGTTTGCTTCTGCTCAATTTATAGATGAATTGAATGACGAATTTCGTCACTGAGATCGTCATCTGCCATTTTTTTCTTCTTTAATTCGTCTCGTTTTTCTTCAGTCTCTGACACCAGTTGATTTTAACTATAGAGAGAGAGAGAGAGAGAGAGAGAGAGAGAGAGAGAGTGTTGTAAAACATCATAAATGTCATTGTCAGAGGCATCAATGCCTTTGACATTTTATCCATGCCTTACGTTTTTTTACGTTTTGTGCTTTTCATTTTTTTTATTTTTTATTTTTTATTTTTTGGCTTCTTCCAATTTTTTCAACGGTTTTTACTATTCATTACTATTCACTACTATTCATATGAACATACTATGGTGTGGTTGTTACTTCTTTCCTTCCCTTTATTTCACTTCATTTTTATCTAAACATATAAAATATGTAAAAACAAATAACTACACGCATTTGAGAGACATCACCATTAAATTATATTAATTCAAATATGCATATAAAATTAGGAATTTGGGGGATTAAATGAGCACCATGTCTATTATATTGACACAAAAATGTACAATATTCAATATTTGTCAGTTACCGGTCGATTTCTGTGAAACGACGTGGCGCACTTGGTGTGTTGAACTCCCGAACAGAAGGTTATAATAGCGGCGGTTTCATCAAGATCATAGATGCTGAGCTTCTCTTGATTAAACCGGCCGGTGAACTCCTTGAGGGTCTCATTATCCTTTTGTATGACTGTCAGTAGATGTATGTCAGGCTTTGGCCGTTCGTGCATACCGATGAACTGGTTGATGAACAGCTTGCTGAGTTGCTTGAAACTGCGGACCTATCGGGGCTCCAAAGAGTAGAACCATTGCACGGCCGAGCCTTTCAAAGTGTTGGGGAAGGCTAGGCAGTGTAGTTCATCGGAGTTGGTGGCTAGGGCCATCTGAGCCTTGTAGGTCCGGACGTGGTCGACCGGGCTTCCCGAGCTGTTATAGGGATCTAGGCGAGGCTGCTTAAATTTATGCTGGATGGCAAACCTAGTGATCTGGCTGGAGAACGGTTACTCTATCTCGGTATTGGCTTGATTCGGAACACGGCTTTAACCAAGCTTTTTGGCCATTCCGTTAATCTGCTTCTGCAAGTCCTTGATTCGGGCTTCCAATCCTTCCCGACAAGTATCTGAGGGGTTGGTTGGATAGGTGGAAGAGGCTTCTTCTTCATGGTGGTGTGCTTTCCTCTGGGATCGGGCTCGGCCATGGCTCCGGGTAACCGTTCGCCTAGGGACAACTCGGCTCTTGACCGAGCGACCCTGGACTAATTCCCGGGCCGTATGCTCCTGCCTTTCCTTTCAGATAGCACGCCCACTGTTGATGTCTCTGGCATCCTCAACACGGGACGGGCAGGCTCGGGCACGTTGTCTGGTCAAGATCGGTTCCCGATCGTACGCAACATTCTCGGGTCGTTTCCCGGCCCCTGGAGGACTACTTTGCTGGACGAGCAGGGCTTCGCTTTGTTGTTGGATTCGACGTTGGCCCTCCAGGAGTTGTGTGAGGGTCACGGTGATCTGCTCAGATGTCATGACTATCGCAGCCGGTGCCAAGGCCGAAGGAACATCCCGGTCGGACTGCTGATCAGCCTTCTTACCCTTCTTCGGTGGCATGATGATCAGTCAAGAGATTTGTTGATGAGAAGAGTTGTCGTTTCCCATAGACGGCGCCAAACTGATGATGCCAAAAATTGGTAAGAGTAAAGTAGAGCAGTTTAAGGAGAGAGAGAGAGAGTGAGAGACTGGTTTTTTGTATGTGGTTCGGCCCTGTTAATGAAGGTACCTACGTCCACGGGTGTGTCTGAACACGTTCACTATACTGTAAAAGAGCCGAGGGCCTGTGGTGAACCAACAAGTCTGGAACTACCATAGGCCAACCGGGCATGTAGATGAATTCTATAGAGGTGCTGTGTAGACTGAAAAGTCGGCCCCTTCAATGGGGGGTGAGAGGTCTTTTTTATAGATGCAAGAGACCTACTCCTACATAGATAAGGAATTATAATCCAATTGATATAGATTGGTATTAATTGTGGGGGTTTCCTAATTGGATTAGGAAATAGTTTGCACTTTCCATTAGTCTTCTAGCTTGAGTAGGAAACTGCCTGTAACGCTCGGGATCATGCCTGCGGGCCGGATGATATTTTCCCGCGGTGGGATGTGCCCGTGCGGTTTTCCCGACCTGTTGGCCGAGTCATGGATGAACCGCTCGGGATGATGAGTTTCGAGTAGACTAGACCGCTCAGGCTGATGCTTGTCCAAGGAGTTGTGCATGATTTAACTAGGACATGAACTGGCTGTTGATTTGAACCGCTTGGTCATAGGATAGAGCCAATTTTGGGTGTATCACCTCCTGACCTCCAATTTGAGGTAAGAAATATCCAAAACCAATTTTCAGTTTCTGCTGATAAGTTATACGAATGAAATATTGATGGAGTATCTGAACAAGAAATACTTAATAAGTTAACCCATATGACAATGGTAGCCAATAGTTACATAACTAATCATGATATAAGTCAAACCAAGATAGTTAATTTATTTGTCAGAGGGTTTAGTGGAATGCTTAAGTCTTGGTGGGAAAGGCATCTCACTGAAGCATCTAAAGACAAAATTAGAGATGATATTCAACAAGATGATGATGGAAACCCCATCTTAGATGAAAAAATAGGATGTGGTGTCCCTAATGGAGTTAATACATTAATATATACTGCAGTTAAACATTTTGTTGGAACCCCTAGTAATATAACTGCTAGAATACATGATCAGTTAAGTAATTTAACTTACCCCACTCTCAGTGATTTTAGATGGTATAAAGATGTTTTTATATCTAGAGTCATGCTTAGAAACGATAGTAATAAACCATTTGAAAAGAAAAATTCATAAATGGTTTACCTAGCTTATTTGCACATAAAATTAGAGAATTGCTTAGTAATGATAAAGGAATCGTAGATTGTAATAATTTAACTTATGGTGAAATAATTAGTGCAATCCAAAGAGAAGGATTAAAAATGTGTATAGACATAAAAATTAGTAATCAAGCTAAAAATGAAAAGCAAAAAGCTAAATATGAGTTAGGCAATTTTTGTGAGCAATATGGTTTGCCACCTATAGCTCCTTCTAGACAAAATAAAATCAACCATAGGAAACATATAAAAGCGTAAAGATTCAAAAGACCCATTTTACTCTAAACCAAGTAGGGATAATAAGCCAAAAGATAATAAGAGTAAAACTAATAACAACAGGAGTAATGACAAATGCTTCAAATGTATATAGTAAATTTGATCATCATGCTAAGTTAAACCACATATTAAATCTTTAGGATTATCTGAGGAAGTGACAGAAAATATTTACAAAATCTTAGAGTTAAGTAATACTGATTCTGAACAGTCACATAATGAAGTAAGTTCATCCTCTTATAAGACCAATAATGAACAATCTGATTCTCCTGATATAATGTTAGGATGTCAAGATGGATGTTGTAAAAATAAGATAGTTAGTGTGTTATCCAAAAGTAATTCACTAGAAAATATACTATTAGAAATTTGGAATATAATTACTATTCCTTACATTAAAGACTTTTATGGATCTAGTATAACTACTAAGTTAGACCTATTCGCATTAAGACTAGTGACTCTACTAAGGTTAAACTTTACCAAGTAATTTCTCATTTGGTCATTATTTCAATCCATTTTGTAAGTTTTCAAAAAGTTATTATTCTGTCCTCAAGACATATTCATTTGATTATCAAAATATACTTCCTTCACGTATCATTATTAATAGTTCAGTCAAAAGTTCTATTCCCATCCCTTCTCCTCAAGGTACTAACATCATTCTTGGTGTTTCAGAAATGTCTTTGTCCAGGGAAAAAGAGAAAGTAATTACTGCAGATGAATATCCAAGGCAAGATTTTACTTTTGCCCCTATTTCTAGCTAGTCATCCCCAGTTATTTTACATCAATCCAAACCCGAATGCATAGATATCCAGGTATGATATGTGATTTAACATAAAAATCCATAGTCTCCTTGATAATTTATATTCAGCTTTTGAAAAAAGTCATAAATGCCTGTTTGGCAAATCAATGAGAGAAGCAGAGCTATAGTTAAGGGCACTTTAACTCCAACAGGAGAACAATCCCAGTAAAACCCAAAGAAAGGATTCTTTGTTTATCAAAGAATGTTTTGCTTTCCTTGGGAGGGAGGAATCATCACCTCCCAATACTCATTTATTTTCCAAATTACAAATTCATTTTGCAAGTCAAAACAATTTATGTCCTAAATGTATAATCCAGTAGGATCATGTTTTTAATCTCCAAGCCATATCTCTTTCTAACAAAGTGAAGCTCCTCTTGAAACACAAGTTTAGTAAGTTATTTTCGTGTAATACTGACTTAATAAGTCAATTTGAACCCTTCTTATCTACTAATTACAAGTCCTCGTTAAATTTCTACCAGTTACTCCATCAGTCAACTTCTTCTCATATTCCTAATATCCCAAATGGATTTATCTGCACTAAAAAATTTAGTTGTGGAGAAAGTTTTAGAGCTATTCGTCTGGAATCCCAAAATCCACAAGTCATTTCTGAAATCTTTGAAAAGGGATTTCTAAAAATTCTAGTAGTTACCTCTCTTAGACAACTCCAGTCACTTCCAAAGATTATTTACAACACAGTCAAAGAATATACCAAACAAGTTGATAATAGAAGATTTGGTTACTTAGAAATCTTGGTTTCACTTCAGCCAATCCTAAATGGATCCAACCTTTTTATGATCTCTATCCATCAGTCCATTTAGTAAGAATATTTGGAGCCAATGTTTGTAACTCCACCTTTATTAACAGACCTGGTCTTGAAACACAGTTCATTCAGCCAATACCAGCAAGTAATTCATTCATTGATCATTTTAAAAGAAGAGCCAAGGCTCTCAATACTATTCGAATGAAACTTTCTGATAGAAATTGGTTTACCTAGGGTAGAACCAAAAGAATAGTAATCCAAACATGCAATCCAAGAAAAGATCCATGTATTTCAAAAATTGACAATGGTCACTTTTTGTAGGATGAAATTGGTAAATAAATCTCTGATATCAAAATCCAGAGTGAAGAATACCAATTTTGGTATCCAAAGTTTGAAGAACCAAGATATAGTATCTACGATGAATTCCACATGCTCAAAAGTTACAATGGTGATTGGTCACCTGACTACCATAGTGACTCTAATAATGATTTCCCATTTGACGAAGATGCTGAAGCCAACCTCGTCAACGCAATGGAGGGATGAAGGCATCCAATGATGCTTTCTCACAAAAAGTTAAAACATAATGACTCGATTCTTCAGTCACCATCTGCAAACTAGTTCAATAAATGAAGAACCCATAGTGAAGAATCCAATGTTTTTTGGTAAAAAGAATAGTATTAACCATGCTTAATGCAAAAGTTTCCCAAGTTTCCCGATGAAACTCCCATTAACTTGGTTAAAACTACAATAAAAAGGACAGAAGTTAAATCAACCTTTCGGCCACAGTAACCGACAGGCTTTTTTAATTTCTTCCCAATCCGCATGATTGAACAATAATAGACAGATTACTATTGATCTACACTAACCCCATGTGACATCCCAACTTTTCAGAAGACCTTTGCAGCTCACAAGGCATTCACGAGTTGAACAGGACCCTTTTGAAGGCTATAAGTAACCACTCCAGCATTCAGTTATAGGCAGAGTTCATTTTGTAGAGAATCTTTTGGAGACTCTTCCTTGAGAATAATTCTCATCTACTTCTCTCTTAAAAGATTTCTATAATCATTCAGTTCATATTTGTAATACTTGATGAATACACTGAGCAATTCAGTGATCCATTCCCAGTAATCCAATCTGTAAGTTTCAGTTATTTTATTATCTTCTTTACCTATCTGTGACTTTCTTCTCCAGTCTTTGCTACTTTGATTTAAATTAATGTATGCTTCCCCCTTTTGTAGCATCAGTAAAACTGGTATTCCCATAGAAGAAGATTCTAGTGATAACATAAGTTTAATAAAAGCACAGTTTGCTGATTTAGAATTAAAAAGAATAAACCAATCCTATAGGTCACAAGTCACACCTACTACCCTTACTAAAAATTGGTACTCAAGACCGATACCTCCTGACCTCCAATTTGAGAAAAAAATATCCAAAACCAATTTTCAGTTTCTGCCACTACAACAAAATAGGCCTTTAAAGACAGAAAAAAGTGTTGCAATAGGTCACAAAATGTGTCACTAGTTGTTATACCAATACTTACTTAAGTGTCATAATAGGTGTTGTCGCTAAGCCTTATTGAGACACTTACCCAAGTGTTGGTAAAATTGCCAGTAAAGGTTACTTTATAAAGAAAAAGAAAAAGTGTCATTGAAAGTGTCACTAAATGTTACTTTTAAAGTAACATATATTTGTGAGTAATGACAAAACAAAAGTGTCATTAGAATTGTCACTAGAAGCTACTTTTACTAACACATATATATGTTTGTGTCTCTATGAGTATCACTAGAAAATACACTAATTTTTTTTCCTAACAGTCTACCAAGTTTTGAACTTTAGACCTCATTGAATGTGTAGCAGTTTTGATTCCGCTTGACCAAATACTGAACTTTCAACTACAAGTACGGAAATTATTTATTAGTATATAATAAAATCATGTACTATTAACATATGTTTAAAGTATTAAACACCATTAGTAATATAATTACTTATTTTTATATTATATATTACTATAGTTATTATTATTGAATGCATTTATTTAATTTATTATTTAAGGAATTAATTTTTATTAAATTTAATAATATGGAGCACTAACAAAATAATTATGTATCCAATACAAATAGAATATCGATTCAGTCCAGGGGCATATTTATTTTTTGAACATTTAAAATCACCTTATATTTATATCACCAAACACCTACATAATATTTTCTTCCACCGTAACCACTTTTATAATACATTACCCAAACATCATGACTATTATAATCTATTCTGAAAAAAGTAATTTCAAAGCTATCGTTATCGCAATCGCAAAGCGGAAGCCACCTTAAATTGGGCTGTATATTTTCCTTTTGTTTTCTTTAATGTTTAAATAAAATTAAAGATTTAAAAAAATTAGACAGAATTACCGACGTCGTTTTTTAAAGTAGGACTGAGGGCAAACATTAAAATTTCAAATGTCGTTAATTAACGGCAACGGTTTTACAAATACCATTATTTATCGGTATTTTGTATGAAATGATGTTAAGTATTGGCATTTAACTACCAAGCACTGGTATTTGCAATCGCTCTTTAAAATCTTGGTAATTAACAACCCTTAATTTTTTTTTAAAAAATGTTAGTAATTAAAGGTATATTTTTAAACTTTGGGACATGCCATTTTTCTTGTTATGTTAAATTATTTATTTATCTGTTTATTGAGGCAATTCTCTCTTTATACAGGAAAAAAATTAATCAGTGTTATTATTTTGTACTTTGAATACACTTATTTTCCTTTGTAGAGACAAAAAGTTACGTGTTTTTTTTTCGAGATGGACAATTATGTGTCCTTACAAATAACTTCTAAAGACACTTTTTTCTCTTTCAAAGACAAAAAATCATATGTCCTTACAAGTAACTTCTAAAGACAATTAATTCTTTTGTAGAGACAAAAAATTATGTGTCCTTACAAGTAACTTGCAAAGACAAATATTTTCATTTGTAGAGACGGAAAATTATGTGTCGTTACAAGTAACTTCTAAAGACACTTTTATTTTTTGTCTCAAAATAAATGTCTCTATAGGCCATTTTTGTTGTAGTGTGCTGATATGTTATACGAATGGAATATTGATGGATTATCTGAACAAGAAATCCTCAATAAGTTAACCCATATGACAATGGAAGCCCATAGTTACATAACTAATCATGATATAAGTCAAACAGAGATAGTTGATTTATTTATCACAAGGTTTAGTGGAATGCTTAAGTCTTGGTAGGAAAGGCATCTCACTAAAGCATCCAAAGGCAAAATTAGATATCCTATTCAACAAGATGATGATGGAAACCCCATCTTTGATGAAAAAATACGAAGTGGTGTCCCTGATGGAGTCAATACATTAATATATACTATAGTTAACATTTTGTTGGAACCCCTAGTAATATAACTGCTAGAATACATGATCAGTTTAGTAATTTAACTTGCCCCACACTCAGTGATTTTAGATGGTATAAAGATATTTTTATATCTAGAGTCATGCTTATAAATGATAGTAATGAACCTTTTTGGAAAGAAAAATTCATAAATGGTTTATCTAGCTTATTTGCACATAAAACCGTAGAAGTGCTTAGTAATGATAAAGGAATCATTGATTATAATAATTTAACTTATGGTGAAATAATTAGTTCAATCCAAAGAGAAGGATTAAAAATGTGTATAGATAGTTTGTTGGAGAAGCATTAAGCAGAAATGCATTGTGGATTCTGCTACAGAGGTAGAGTACATCGTAGCCTGTGAAGCAGCCAAGGAGGCTACTTGGCTCAAGAAGTTCCTTATGGAGCTAGGAGTGCTCCCTGTAGCATAGTAACCTATCATACTTTGTTGTGACAATAGCGGGGCTATGGCACAGTCAAAAGAACCACGTAACCACAGAAGAGGAAAGCATGTCGAGAGGAAGTATCATCTAATTAGGGAAATAGTGCAGAGAGGTGACGTATTGGTGACCAAGATTGCGACAGTAGATAATCTTGTGGGTCCATTTATGAAAGCCTTGTCTTTAAGTTTTTGATAACCATATGGACAGTCTTGTTATTACATGTAATCCTAATTGGATAAGAGTGCAGTGGGAGTTTGTTAGAGTTTGATGGGGTATGCCCTAAAACAAATTAGCTATGAACTATTTTGGACATCAGTTTTAGTATATGTTTATGGATATCATTGCTTACATTTCATTATGTATGTCTTTCATGAGATGAATGGTGGTTTGGCATCCTTGAACTTCATTGTATGTGATTTATTTCTGTGAAAGAGTTTTACATAAAGGAGATATGAATCATGTGGTCCTTGGAAGTTCTAAACAATCACAGTAGATGATAAGACTAGATACCTTATCAGGTTTACACTATAGCATGATTAACTTCTTTTGGATAGAGTAATGAATCTCATTCACAAGAGTGTAAGACTCTAAAGTTAATATGCTAATGTATATGATGCATTGATGGACCTTGAGTTTAATCCATTGATAAGAACTATCAGACAACAGTTAATGGACACTCAAACATGAATGAGACATATGTCCTTAATCCTGAGATAAAAATGGACACAAGCTTTAAGCCTGGTTTTTTTGACTTACCAATCAATGAGGTCTTTAAGATCAACACCTGGGTATCTTGAATGATCATGTCTGGAGTATTGGGAACATGTATTATCCAGACGGAATCTACACTCTATTACAGTGTAAGTATTCTATTGAGAATGTGTAGACACCCCATTTTGTCGGCTATCAGATTTAGGAGACCCATAGCTTGGTGGTTCACAATGATCGTAAAAGACTCCTGGAAGACAGTCCTATCTCTCAGAATGCTCAGAATGACCAAAATACCCCTGAAAGCTCAAAAGCTCCCAGATTTGGACCAAAATTTCTAGAAACATGCTACGTCATCAGAAAAGTGATAAAATGAGTTTTTAAGTAAAATCGGATGAAATCGTCAACTCCCAAAGACCCCCGAAAGTCCCAGAAATTCCCGGAAAGTCCCCATTGACCGGTTTGACCAAGGTTTGACCAGGTTTGACCAAGTTTGACCAAAATCGTTCAAATTCACCGAAATCACTCTAGATCACAAGAAAAGTATTAAAATGAGTTTTAAAAGAAAATCGAGCGAAAACGTCAGCTCCTGGGAACTCCCAGAGATTTCTAGAACTTCCCGGGAATCCCAGGTTTGACCAGTTTGATCAGAATTTGACTTTAAAACCGGGGCACCGTAACAATTTTCAAATATTTTTCATGAATACTAGAGGTCAATAGCTTTCCAATGGTATAACGCACATAATTTTCGGATTTAAAACAAGTTTATTATGAATTTCTGAAGGCGAAAAAGGCGATCAAATCGGTTTTATCGCAAATACCGCAAAACTTTTTAAAGTGACCTATCCCTGATTTATTTTTTATGTAAAATAGACTCTATTACCTTTCCAATGGTATATCACAACCTCAATTTGGAGTTCGTATGCATTTTCTGTGAATTTCGAACGAAATAGGGCCTTTTTGCGAATACCGGAACCTCTAGGGGCCTAAACAGGATTATCCAGACGATTGAGGAGCAGTGCCGCCGCGGTACTGGCCCACTTCTGCCGCGGTATAGGCCCTATGCCGCTGCGGCACTCTCCTCCAGAACAGTGTATTTTTGTAATTTTTCTTGGGGGTTCATTTTGATTAATTGAAAACCAAAACGATGTAGTTCTATGTTCACAGATGTTTGCGACCAATGGGAACACTTCTAAAACCCCAAAACCACCCCAAATTGGCCTATATAAACCCCCGTAAACTTCTCATTTAGGGGGTGTCAAATGTAAGCTTTGAAAAGTTTGAGAGAGAAAGTTGTAGAGATAAGGTTAGAATAGAGAGAAAAGAAACTTCCTTCTTTGATTTTCAAAACAAAAGTGAGTTCTAAGCTTTGTTTTTTACTTCATTACTCCTATTTACTTCGACATTCAATACACCCAACCACCATTTTAGTGAGCATATAAGAGATAGGAAGCTTCTTCCATGTCCAATGTCATCACATATGAGTAAAACACCAAACTACAAGTTCAATACATCATGAATATCATCTATTGATTATTATCTACTTGCTTGTTTATACAATGTTCATCTCTTCTTACCTCATTTCTTTTTTATTTTTTCTTTATTTACTTACTAGTTCATCATCATCTAAGTGATGACATGAAGTTTGAGGTGAGTGAATCCTTATGGATAGTAGCTCTTGACCTCAAAAACATGTTTGATAGATGATGATCATAACATCAATACCTCCAAGGTATCCTTGAAGTTATGTTCAAAATGAAAATAAATCTCTCCAACAATCTTGGAGGCTCTTGATGATGAGTTTGATATTGAAATTTTAAGTGGCTATAATCTTTATTGAGTATTGAAAATACATTTCAAAACCTCTATTTCAAAACCCCCCTCAATCCCTCTCATTTTGATCTCAAGAAAGAAAACCTTGTTTTCCCCAAAATCTTCAAAACAGTAAGTCAAAACAGTGAGTGAACTGAGTTCAAAGATTTCTCTAGAACTCAATACTCAATGTATGCATGAAAGGCCACTTGGAAAGTCTTCCTAACTCATTATAGAACACCCATGATTTTTGGTTTGACTTGAAAATACTTGAAAATGGTCCATTTGGATCCAGACATTCCTTCCAGACATTATGTCTCTGCTGTCACAGCTGCTTAGTTAACTTCCAACTTCTTTTTCAGAAAACCTTTCCAAAAGGGGTGGTCCCAACTTATTTTTCCCTTAAACTTCAATGTCTTAGGGAACGTTCTGTATGAAATGGGCCCCTAGATCATTTGTTTTCAGTTTCTAAGATATTTCAATATTTCAGTCGACAGTACGGACTTTGTTTCTGAGTGACCTTCATTGTTTAAATGATTTCTCTCAATCTGTTATAGTTATTAAATATTGGCTTTTTGGGTTGTGTTCTGTACACAATAAGGAAGATCTCCATAAAATATCATGTATTGAAAATACTCCTAACCCCTCTTTTCAATTTTTAAAAGATCTAGTTACTGTTCTGTCCACTATTCACAGCAAGCGCATTTTAACTTTTACTCTTTGATTTGATGCTTACATGCACTCCAAATTAGCTCATGTCTTAGGAAGTCGTTCATACTACATTTGTACATATTCCATGATCATTTAATTCATCCATTCATGCATATTTTAGACTTCCAAGTCATTCTAGGAATCCATGAACACAAAGCACACTATAACCTTGGCACACTCTAGATACATACATTGCATCCATGCAAAGATTTGGGGTTTTTGTAACTCATAATCTAAGAAGATTATAAGGAATGATCATGATCACACGTTCATATTTCCCCTCGATCTAATCATTCTTTCTCATCCGTCCCGGGGATTGAGAGATCTTCTTTTCTCAAAGAATAACATGCATCATGCTAGCTTGCAAAGCATATTTTGATTTCTTTGATTATTTGTTTCAAGAACAATTCATGTCCCCTTTTAGATTAGGAAAACTTGATTATTTGATATGTGATTAGAGGTTTTTTCCTAGGTTTGTTTGTGTGATCTTTCACTTTTGCATTGTGTGATATTTGGCTTAGATCTTATGAATGATATCTTATCTTTTGATATTCCATTTCAAATTTTCTTATGTGATGTAATATACTGTCATAGTACTAATTGTCGAACCATACATAGTATAAGATGATTATTTGGATGCTAATTGAGGCCCGTCGAAAGACGGGGCGAGTTGAGGGTGTTTTAGTCGCGACAAAGGCTCCTTCCTCTCTCGTACCAAAACCCCGAGCCAAGTTCTTTGGTTATGAAGGGTCGGTGCCCTTTTTCCATTTGGGTGAGTCAAAATTAGGTTTCTTCGTTCCTTAAAAACCAAGTGGCAACTCTGTATCTGTTTTCAACAGACCCTTCATTTTCTTTCTTTGATCCAAATCAATTTCAAACAAGTTTCAAAACAAACAAGAGTGGTGGAACGCCGCGTGTCCATAATCTGGCGACTCTGTTGGGGATTTTTTTATTTTAAAACGAAATAATACAGAGGTTTGACTGATAAGAAACATCCTTAAAATCATCTTTTTACTGTGTTTGGTTCACCGCATTGCACTTCTACATTTCCCCTTCGACTGTGTCTGAAACGCGGCGCTGATATTCTTCAGGTCTTGCTGTGCCAGGGCACAAGTCACCGTTGATACTGTACCTTCCAAGGTATATAAAAAAGAGTAAAAACCTCCGTACTGTCTCCCTGACAGTATATTGGAACTCTCGTCAACGGACCCTCTTTGACTAAACCCAGCCTTTGCATATAGATTCTTGTAAAACCTTTTATAGGACTGTTCATTTATCTTTTCAGATAGGACAATATGATATACTGTTGTATGCCCTGATGGGATTACCTGAGAGGTGTAGACATAGGAGTATGAAAACCTGCTAGACAGTATGATCACTATCACCACATGTTAACCAGTTTCTCCAAGAAACTCTATCCAGATAATCCAGATACAACCGTATTAACCCATGTCTCCTAGAAACTCTGTCCAGATATTCCAGATATAACCAGTTTCTCCCAGAAACTCTATCCAGATATCCCAGATATAACCCATTTCTCCCAGAAACTCTGTCCAGATATTCCAAATATAACCGTATTAACCCATTTCTCCCAGAAACTCTGTCCAGATATTCCAGATATAACCCATTTCTCTCGAAAACTCTGTCCAGATATCCCAGACATAACCCATTTATCCCTGAAGCTCTATCCAGATCAACCAGAAATGTCCAGTCTCTCCTAGAAGCCTGCATAAAAAAATAAAAATAAAAAAAAAAACCTAGAAACCCCTGTTATCCCTTGGTGATCATGCTGGAAAGTAAAGTTGACACACTCTATATGGTTAGGACCTTATTTGCTTAACTGCTATCTGTTAGAAATAGGAGCATCATATAGATTAGGACTTACATCCGCATGCTTGTGTCATTCCTATCGGTCTGCACGCACTGTCTCAGTCCATCTTACACAAGTTGGTCCACGTCTATTAACATCACTGTCATTATCTATCTATAGTCGTCACTATCAAAATCTGATCTAGTCCTCTCAAAATCTGTCAAGTCAGTATATATTCCCGGAGTTAGCAGCTAGGATCCTCGTCTTGGGTCAGGAGTTCAGATAACCGTTTGGGTCAGAATCAGTCCGACAGCTTGCTTCAGCATGAATCGAGAAGAGTTGGAGAACAAGGTTACCGAGTTGGGAGCAACCATAAGCCAACAGTCTGATAGCCTAGCCCAAGTTCTGAAGTTCATGGAAGAATTGAAGCAGCATTGGCCGCAACCTTCGCCTGGGTTTCCACCACCGGGGTTTGAACCACCCCTACATGAGAATAATAGGAAGGAAGACTGGTTCTAAGGGGTCCCACCGTTTGCGTAGGAGAAGAAGCTTCAAGAGAAAATGGATAAGGTTGATAAGTTGGAAAGCGTACTGAGGAAAAGCAATGGGGTCGATGATTACATGCTAGGCCTAGAAGGCCTCTTTGAGCCTGTTAAGTTGAAACTGCCAGAGAATTTCAAGATGCCTGCCATCGACCTTTTTGACGAAACTGGGAATCCAAAAAGTCATGTGAAGCTATGTATGAGTATCTTCCAGTCCATGGGTTGTACCTACGAGCACATTGTGATGTTGTTCCTGCAAACTCTTGCAAAGTCTGCACTATCGTGGTTCCTAACCTTGGAAGCCTCCAGAACCCGGGCATGGAAAGACATTGTTCGAGTCTTCGTCGATCATTACTCCTACAATCAAGAGCTGGATGTCACTATTAGGGATTTAGAAACAACCCGACAGAACAACAATGAATCATTCGCTGCATTTCTGAGCAGATAGAGGAACAAGGTAGCCCAAATGACCCACCGGCTGATTGAGAAGGAACAAGTGAGAATGCAAATCCAAAATCTGCAGTCGCTCTACCATGAGAAATTGTTCTACCAGTCCATCTCCACCTTTGAGGAGTTGTTTGAAGTTGGAACTCGAATTGAAGACGCTATCAGAGAAGGAAAGATCAAAAAAGAAGAGCCTCCGAGTCAGTAAGAAGGCCCAACTACTCCCGGAATCCCTCGGATGTCAATGCCCTTCGCAGCCAAGCCATGGCGTACCCTCCTACGCCATACCAACCCTCCAACCAGGCAAATTCCTCCAATCGCCCTTTCCAGAAAAAGCCCCCTCGCAACTTCGCTAAGTTAGAAATCTCTCTCTCCTCAGCCTTAGACCGCCTCCTCAAAAAGGGCCATCTCCAACTACTCCAGCCTCGAAATACCCCGCCCCCACCTAATTGTGATATGTCCAAACGATGTACCTACCACCAAGCCCCTGGCCACAACACCGATGATTGCATGCGCCTCCGCTATGATATCCAGGACCTCATTGACCAAAATATCATTGAGCCGCCTCCGAAGCAACCCCATATCACTCAAAATCCTCTACCAAACCACCAAAATGTCAGCCTCATCGAATCCAACCATGTATCCTTCAACCCCGCTACTTATATCACCCCCCTAGGACAACCCTTACCCCTCATTGACATCCCGGACTCTGTGGGAATTCATCTGATTGAAGGAGAGAATGACGAGTGGCAGCAACAGCTGGTTGATGAACAAGACCTATTCTTCCTAGAAGAACACGATCTAGGGGTAGTGGACCTCAAATGGTACGATCCCAACAACGAGAGCGATGCTTCTATCTGGAGCGAGCCGGAAAAGCCATTTGTGGGAACAGATTGTGACTGGTTCAAACAAGATGGGACTGTAGAAGGGCCTACCCCTGCCGAGATTGATCACTTGACTAGGTCTGGCCGACATTATCAGCCTCTACAGCCTACCACTAAAGAAATCGAAAAAAGTCCGGTCAAAGACAAGGGAAAGGGAAAAATAGACGAGGTCATCGAAGAAAACAACGAGTTGATAAAGTAATTGAAGAAAACCCAAGCACATCTCTCGATGTGGGACATCATGGTAACATCCTACAAGCATCGACAAGCTGTGTTGAATGCCTTGGCTGGAATAGAGGTCCCCATTAACACCACACTGGAGGACATGGTGGCTTTCTTGGGCGCACTTACCCCTAACCCGATCATTACATTTTTTGATGAAGATTTGCCACCCGAAGGATCTGCACATAACAAAGCATTGTACATCACTGTCGGATGTAAGGGACAGCAGGTGCCATTTTGTCTGGTCGATACAGGTTCTGTCTTAAATGTTTGTGCCCTAAGGACTGCCACCGCCTTGGGGGTCGATGTCCTTGACATCACAGCATCTGTGCAATCCGTGAGGGCCTACGATAACACCAAGAGGAATGTGATGGGAACTATTTCTCTACAAATCCGGGTAGGATCTTTGGTAAGCACTGAAATCTTTCAAGTTATGGACATACCTACCTCGTTCAACTTGTTGATCGAAAGGCCTTGGCTACATGTCAACAAAATCGTATCATCCACCGTGCATCAAATGATCAAGTACATTTATGAGTGGGAAGTAAAAATCATCCTCGGTAATAGTTGGGGTAATGAATCTTTCCCGAACTACGCTCCCATTTTTGAAATCCAAATACCTGAGCTAGAAGAAGGAGAAATCGGAGGATTCTTCATGGAAGAAGTCCACATGATCAATGATGAAGATAGGTTCCCCGAGATCCACTCCGTAGTTGTCAACATTGTCCGCAAAATGAACTACTTCCCCGGAATGGGATTGGGCCGACGCCAGCAAGGGATTCGCGAGTTCCCTCAGATCAAAGGGCAACAAGGCACTTTTGGGTTAGGGTACAAGTCCATTAAAGAAGACGTCGAGCTACAGAGGCCATGGAAGAAAAGGATAAAGGGTCTCCCACCATACCACAAGACCTTGAATGGACAGTTCATCAAAGAAGGGGATGATTTCTCCTACTTTGGGTTCCCTGAACCCTGGATCCATCAAACCACTGGAAAAAGGCACCCCGGGCTTGAAATCTTCGCTGACTACGAAAGGCCCCCATATCAAGATCCATTCTATCCCGAAGAAGTTGAGAAGACCCCGGAGGAAGACTGGTTGAAATACCTGGACACTGAAGCCATCGAGAAAATGTGGGAGGAGTCCGCTGAGAAGAAGGAAGAAAAGAGAGCCAAGAGCCAAGATGATCAGATTAAGCCAACTAAGGAGGGTCTGAGCAACCGGGTTGTAGAGTCATCTGTCTGTGTCTCCCTATCCCCTGTTCCCCCAGAGTCTGTACTGCCAATTATCGAGTCTGTACCCGAGTCGGCTGCTATAAGCCCACCACTGTCCAATGTAATCACTTCACCTGTCATGAATGAAATGAAAGATGATTC